>JARQOD010000001.1:88478383-88528383 GCA_033576555.1 Oophaga sylvatica
GTTTTATGTGGGGGGGATTTGGAGTGGGGATGGGGGGCTATTTTATGTGTGGGGGGATTTGGTGATGTGGGGGGTTATTTTATGTGGGGGGGATTTGGAGTGGGGATAGGGGGTTATTTTATGTGGGTGGGGATTTGGAGTGGGATGGGGGGTTACTATTATGTGGGGGGTTTGGAGTGGGTAAGGGGGTTATTTTATGGTGGGGGATTTGGAGTGGGGATGGGGGGTTATTTTATATGGGGGGATTGGGTGGGTTTGGGGAGTGGGGGGGGTTATTTTATGTGTGGGGGATTTGGAGATGTTGTGGGGGGTTATTTTATTGTGGGGGGATTGGAGTGGGGATAGGGGGTATTTTATGTGTGTGGGGATTTGGAGTGGGGATGAGGGGTTTATTTTTGTGGGGGGGATTTGGAGTGGGGATGGGGGTTATTTTATGTGTTGGGGGGATTTGGAGTGGGGTTGGGGGTTATTTTATGTGTGGGGGATTTGGAGTGGGGATGGGGGTTTTTTATGGGTGGGGGATTTGGAGTGGGGATGGGACTGTGCCCCTTGAGAAAGCCCACGCGAAACGCGCCGTCGGGGTTGCTGGATCTGACTTTTTGTTCTGGACATATCAGGGTAAGACGACTTATTTAGAACGCAATAGGCATATGAGACGCAGAATAATACGCTAATATATTTTTTGCGATTTGGATTTAGACACAGATTTAATCGCTGTTTTCTGTGAGTCTCTATGTGCAGTGACTATTTAGAACCCCGGTCAATAATTAAACTTTGAATAAATGTCAGATTTTGTTTTCTGTTTGTGACCTTTATTAGTGTAATTTGTTATATTGATTTTTTATTTTATATGTGATATACAAATTATTATTGTTGTTTAATATAATAAAATATACAATTTTTATAGTATGGGTTTTGGTGCTCCTTTGTCTCTTTGTATATAATATAGTGCTGTATATAAGTACAGTCACACCCAGGGCAAAAAAATGAAACTGGCGTACACTGGTTATACTCTTGAGCACGCAGAGATATGGCTGGCATGGAGATACCAGTACGTCAAATGTGTGCCTGTTTTTTTTGGGCTAAATACTGGTGTTTTTAAGTACAGTCACACCCAGGGCAAAAAAAAAAAGGCTTACACTGGCCCAACTTTGAGCACGCACAGATATGAGCTGGCACGGAGATACCAGTACGTCAAATGTTTGCCCTGTTTTTTTTGGCTAAATAAGCTGTGTTTTTAAGTACAGTCACACCCAGAGCAAAAAAAAAATGGCATACACTGGCCAAACTTTGAGCACGCACAGATATGAGCTGGCATGGAGATACCAGTACGACAAGTGTGTGCTCTGTTTTTTGTTTTTTTTTGGGCTAAATGCTGGTGTTTTTAAGTACAGTCACACCCAGGGCAAAAAAAAAATGGCGTACACTGGCCAAACTTTGAGCACGCACAGATATGAGCTGGCACAGAGATACCACACCAAAAAAATGTGTGGCATGTATTCCAGTTACACCTGGGACTAGCTATGTACAGCCAATATATCAACAGGTAGCAGCAGCAGCACCAGAATGGATCCTCTTGATGTACAGTACAGACCTGTTAGCAGCGGATTAACCAGCGTAACATCCGGAGTCAGCAACAGAGAATGTAGATTTATTCACATCCAGTATAGACAGCTTACAACACAGCATGAAATGTGATCAGCCTGATATCTGCTATGGCTGCAGCATGAAAAACATTACAACAACACAGGAAGAGAAGGAGGAGGCATCCTGTCTGTGAGTGAGGTTTTTTTTTTTACAAAACTTTGTTAACAACCTCACAATATGCACAACATATCAAACAGTACAGTAGTAGTTGTTGAAATACATACAAATCAATATGCATTATTCCAACACCCCCACTCAACAACTACTTATCCTCTTATTCCCATTGTGGTTCTCAATTCTTGGAACCTGGCTCGTGGCAATGGCTTTGTCATAATGTCAGCTAGCATCTTATCAGTTTCACAATAGACAAATTGAATTATGCCACAAACTATCAAATAACGTAGATGATGGTGTCTGACGTCAATGTGCTTGGTTCTAGCACTGATCTTTTCACTGCATGCAAGTTTAATGCATCCTTGGTTGTCCTCATAAATCACCGTCGGCTGAGTTGACGGTTTGCCAAGATCGTCCATCAATTGTCTTAGCCAAACGACCTCCTGGCTTGCATAGGCTGCGGACACATACTCCGCTTCTGTGGATGACAAGGCAACAGACACTTGTTTCCTACTAGACCAGGAGATTGAACTTTCTCCAACTTTAAACAAGTATCCGCTTGTGGATTTACGATCACGCGAACCACCAGCCCAATCTGCATCTACATAGCCGGTAAGTTCTAGATCTCCTGCTGCAGATAGTTTTAAATTTACATCTTGCGTTTCTTTCAAATATCGCAGAAGTCTATTAACAGCATTCCAGTCTCTTTGGCGCGGTTTTTCCACATATCTGCAATGGATTCCAACTGTTGTTGTGATATCTGGTCGAGTCATAGTTGATATGTACAGAAGTTCCCCACTGCCTATTTCTCATTGTTAGGCAACAGGTCATCTTCTTCTTCCAGCTTCAGGTAGGATGGTTCCATTGGGGTTGATAAACCTTTGGCCTCTGACATTCCAAATTGATTCAGAATCGAATTAATTTTTGCACTTTGGTTTAGAAGAAAACTCCCATCTTCCTCTCTCTGGATTTGGATTCCTAGATAATATGTCACACTTCCAAGGTCTTTTGTTTCAAAATGCTGATTCAGAATTTCAGTCATTTTTCCAATTTCTGCGTCTTCTTGATGAACTACAATCACATCGTCCACATATAAGAGAATATACATCCACTTTCCATCTGTATATTTTGTGTATAAGCATGGATCTGCTTGACCTCTTTTAAATCCTTCTTCCAACAAGACTTTATTCATCTTGGTGTTCCATGCTCTTGCTGATTGCTTAAGACCATAGAGAGATTTTTGTAGTTTGCAAACAAGATTCTCTTCACCTCTTTTTACATAACCTTCAGGTTGAGTCATGTATAAGTTCTCCTCAATGTCACCATTTAAGAAAGCAGTTTTTATATCCAAATGTCTGACATACATCTTTTGTACAGCAGCTACAGCTAACAAAGCTCTGAACGTAGTCTGTTTAGCGACTGGAGCAAATGTAGCATCGTAATCTTCGCCATACTTTTGAGAATATCCTTTTGCGACCAACCTTGCTTTAAATCTGTGGACTTTACCTTCAGAGTCATATTTGGTTTTAAAGACCCACTTGCACTTGATTGCCTTTCTGCCCTGTGGTAGCTTGGTGAGCTTCCAAGTTTGGAGTTGATGAAGCGACTTGATTTCCTCATTAGCGGCATCAATCCACTTTGTTCTTTCATGGATAGGTAGTCCTTTCATTTCATCCCATGACTGCGGCTCTGACAATGTGTCTTGACAATATAGGATTGTCATGGGTGTATCGCCACAAGGATCGTCGCGATTACACACTCTGACTTCTCACAGCTGAGTTGCTGTTTCTTTGTGTTTGGTAATGAGGGAGTTAATTTTACCTAGCTCTTTGCTAAGACTAGGTCCAGCCTCGCCCGGCTGCTTTTGATTATGTTCTAATTAGATTCCTTCATATACCTGCCAGTCTGCTTGTTAGATGCCGGTGAAAGCCTTTATGTAGTCTAGCAGACTGGATCGGTTCTGAGAATACTTAAGCTAAGAGCTCCTTAGTTGTTTTTACTCTTATAGCTTATAGTTTATCTCTGAGACCTTAGGTGTTCCTACTGTGTGTGAGTGTTGTATGTAAGACTTTATTTACTTTATTTCTTGTCTTTCTTGTATGTCTTTCTGTTCATTAACCGTTACCTGTTCATTCCCTTTGGTGGTAATCAGGGTCCTTCTTAGGACTAGATTACAGTTGGCAGGGATTGATAGGAGACAGGGTTTACGCTGGTGGCCTGGACCTCTGTACCTTTAACAGTACCTCCCGGTAGAGGGATTAATTAGGACCCCAGTTTAGGGTCAGCATAGACCCCGGTCACCCTCTAGCCGGAGACAGCGTATAACGGATTCCGTATTGACCCACTGGACTTTCTGTCAGGTAATTCTATGTTATCATATATCTATGCGCATGTTATATTGTATGTTGCCCTTTTGATATAGATTACTGTCATCACATATATATATATCTGCTATACAGCGTGACATTTTCACCGGCCCTACTAAAGATTCTCTCCAGCTGTCATGGATCCAGTAGCCCAGCTGGCCCGGCAGTTGCAGGGGTTGTCCATGGAGTTTGCAGACATTAAGTCCAAGGTTTTGTTCCCCCCAGAGCAAACCAGATCTGAACCTAAGGTTGCTCTCCCGGACAGGTTCACTGGTGGGCGGGACAAATTTTTTACTTTCCGGGAGGCATGTAAATTGTACTTTCGGCTGCGGCCTCGGTCATCTGGGAGTGAAGAGCAGAGGGTGGGAATTGTTATCTCGCTCTTACAAGGGGACCCTCAATCTTGGGCGTTCTCTATTCCTCCAGGCTCCCCAGATCTCCAGTCAGTGGATCGATTTTTTAGTGCCCTGGGTCTGGTATATGATGATCCGGATCGAGTTTCCCTTGCTGAAACAAAGTTACGTAAAATACGGCAAGGAAATCGTCCAGCGGAGGAATATTCTTCTGAGTTCCGTAGATGGGCAACAGATACTCAGTGGAATGACCCAGCTCTTAGGAGCCAGTTTTGTCAAGGGTTGTCTGACAAATTAAAAGATGTGTTGGCTCAGTATGATTCTCCTCCATCACTGGAGGCTGCTATGGCCCTCGCTATTCGCATGGATAGACGAATTCGGGGAAGACGCGAGGTAACTCCGCCTCCCGTGATGACTCCACCTACTACTAAAGTCCCTTATACTGAGGTTCCCCTGGTCTGTTCTGAGGAACCCATGCAGTTGGGAGGGACATCTTTTTGTAGGAGGGAATTGGCGGTGCACCGCAAGACTAGAAGGTGTTTCTTTTGCGGGAGAGAGGGACATTTTGTTGGGGGGTGTCCATCCCGGGCCTCTTTGAGCAAAGGAGTTAACCTGGGAGTGTGTATTTCGTCCCCAAATCCCTCTCAGTTTCTCGTGCCTGCGGAGGTGGTGATTGGTACTAGAACTGAGAGGATTTCTGTTTTTCTTGATAGTAGGTCCGGGGCTAATCTGGTGGACGCTCGGTTTGCCCAGGTGCATGGTATGCAACTGAGTGTATTGGCCAAACCGGTCCCTATAGTCTCTATTGATTCTAGACCTCTCGGTCAAGGTAGCTTGGTACAAGCTGTTCATAACATAGATCTTCGAGTAGGGGCAAGACAAAAAGAGCAATTGTCTTGTTATGTGTTGGAGGGTCTACCTACTCCTATTGTGTTGGGACTTCCTTGGTTGGCTAAACATAACCCAGTGATTGATTGGCAATCCGGAAAGATAAGCCAGTGGGGTGAATTTTGCAGGAATAACTGCATGAGCACGGTCATCGGTGCGGTTGTGCCTAGGACTTTGTCTCCTTTTCTGGAGGACTTTGGGGAGATGTTCTCAGAGGAGGGGTGTAAAGAGTTACCTCCTCATCGCGCATATGACTGCTCAATAAAGTTGCTTCTGATGCCTTATCTCGTACTTTCCCAGGGGCCGGGAAGACGGATGATCCGGTTCCTATTCCTCAGGAGGGAGTTGTAGTGTCAGCTGTATGCTCTGAGCTTGAGGGGGAGGTATTGGGGGCTCAGGGGGACGCCCCGGTGGGACTTCCAGGGAGACTGATAATTCCAGATCGGTTAAGACTGAAGGTTACGGGGAACCGTTACAAACGGATGGCTGATAGGGGGAGAGTTTCTGGTCTAGATCTGAAGGTGAACGATCTAGTTTGGTTGTCTACCAGGAATATAAAACTTAAAGTTTCCTCCTGGAGGTTGGGTCCCAGATTCATCGGGCCGTACAGGATCAGTTCCATAATTAATCCTGTGGCATTTCGTCTGGACCTCCCTCCTACGTTTAAAATTCATAATGTGTTTCACAAGTCATTACTTAAAAAGTATGTGGCACCAGTCATACCGTCACCTCTACCTCCGCCTTCAGTGGTGGTCAATGATAACGTGGAATTTCATGGGTCGAAAATCATTGACTCACGTCTCAGTCGCCGATCCCTTCAGTACTTGGTTCATTGGAGGGGGTATGGTCCTGTGGAGAGGACGTGGGTCCCTGCGTCTGATGTTAACGCAGATCGATTGGTTCAGACCTTTCACACAACTCACCCGGGCAGACCTGGCCCTGAGGGTCCGGAGTCCCTCGTAGAGGGGGGGGTACTGTCATGGGTGTATCGCCACAAGGATCGTCGCGATTACACACTCTGACTTCTCACAGCTGAGTTGCTGTTTCTTTGTGTTTGGTAATGAGGGAGTTAATTTTACCTAGCTCTTTGCTAAGACTAGGTCCAGCCTCGCCCGGCTGCTTTTGATTATGTTCTAATTAGATTCCTTCATATACCTGCCAGTCTGCTTGTCAGATGCCGGTGAAAGCCTTTATGTAGTCTAGCAGACTGGATCGGTTCTGAGAATACTTAAGCTAAGAGCTCCTTAGTTGTTTTTACTCTTATAGCTTATAGTTTATCTCTGAGACCTTAGGTGTTCCTACTGTGTGTGAGTGTTGTATGTAAGACTTTATTTACTTTATTTCTTGTCTTTCTTGTATGTCTTTCTGTTCATTAACCGTTACCTGTTCATTCCCTTTGGTGGTAATCAGGGTCCTTCTTAGGACTAGATTACAGTTGGCAGGGATTGATAGGAGACAGGGTTTACGCTGGTGGCCTGGACCTCTGTACCTTTAACAGTACCTCCAGGTAGAGGGATTAGTTAGGACCCCAGTTTAGGGTCAGCATAGACCCCGGTCACCCTCTAGCCGGAGACAGCGTATAACGGATTCCGTATTGACCCACTGGACTTTCTGTCAGGTAATTCTATGTTATCATATATCTATGCGCATGTTATATTGTATGTTGCCCTTTTGATATAGATTACTGTCATCACATATATATATATCTGCTATACAGCGTGACAAGGATAGACGTTTAGCTGGTATACTTTTGTTTGAACTTGACGATCTTCTGATTTCAGATTCTTCTGATTATTCTGTTGTTCCTTCAGTGGTTGAAGAATCCAGCCAGACTTCTACATCCTCCTTGTTGTTGTCTTGTAATTGTGACTTCAGCTGGACTACTGGCGTGATGTCACAAAACTTGGGTAATACAAAGTTCTCACCAATCACTACATCTCTGCTTATTGTGACCTTGTTTGTTTCTGGGTGTAGAATCCTATAACCTTTCTGGGTTTCACTGTAGCCTACCAGGATACCTTCTTTAGCTTGAGATTCCCGCTTAGTTCGCTTTTCTTTGGGAATATGTACAAATGCTTTACTTCCGAATATTCTTATGTGGTGCAGTTTTGGCTTTCTGCTGTTCCATTGCTCAAATGGAGTTTTCTCTGTAGCTTTACCTGGTAGTCTGTTCTGAAGATAGCAAGCTGTCATGATTGCCTCACCCCAATATGTTGTAGGCAGATTTGCATCAAATAACATACTTCTTGCACTTTCACAGAGTGTTCGGTTCCTTCTTTCCGCAACACCATTTTGCTCAGGGTTGTACGGTACAGTGGTCTGAAATAGGATTCCATTTTTCTTTAGAATGCTCTGTGTCTCATTGCTTGTATATTCAGTCCCATTATCTGCACGTAGAATCTTTGGCATTCTTCCAAATTTATTATATACCTCAGCTAGATATATTTCAAGTTTCTCTGGAACTTCTATCTTGCTGTGAAGCAGATGGACAACTGTATATCTGGAATGATCATCAATAAATGTGAGAAAATATCTCTTCTTCCCAGGAGTCTGAGTGCTCATTGGACCACAGACATCTGTGTGTATTAAATCTAGTGGCTGTTCTGTTCTTGTAGTACTTCTCTTAGGAAAAGCTTTTATAGACATTTTTCCTTTGATGCAGCTAGTACACTTCATTGTCTGGTTACATAGATCAATTGTGATATCATCAGCTAGTTGCTTCTGAACTAACTTTCTTATTGCTTCTGGGTCTCTGTGTGCCAGACGCCTATGCCATACATGAATACAGTTATTGTGCTCGTCTTGTTGAGCAGTATACACACACTCTTTATATTTCAGCTGAAAAAAATTCATCTGTGATTTTTTACTCTGCTAGTGTGTGACCCTCTTTTGAGATGATGCAGCTATCATGCTTAAATGTAACTTCATTTCCTTGTTTTGTGAGTTTCTTCACAGATAGTAAATTACTCTCAAGACTAGGCACATAGAGCACATCTTTTACTGGGATCTTCCTGCTTTCTGTTGGTGAGATTTGACAATCAATATAATCATCTCCTATGCCTTCTGAACTCATGTACTGACCATTAGCCATAATCACTTTCTCTGACTTATTTTGATTAAGCTTAGAATAGAAGTCTCTGTTATTAGTCATGTGACTAGTTGCTCCAGAGTCTATACACCATGCATGCTTTGATGTATTTGCACTGACAGTAAATGCAATTTCAGTATTCACAGAATCATTTTCTCCAGACACAGCACTCTTAACTCTTTGCTGACTGTTTTGCTTTTTCAGCTGATTCATTCTAGCTTTCCAAACTCTGCAGTCAGCTTTCAAATGTCCTGATTTCTTGCAAACAAAACATTCACGTGTTTCTTTTAGGTGCTTTCTGTTATCATATAGACTCTGTGTTTGTAAAGCAGACTCTGTCTTGGTGCTTATACGTTCTGCCTTCCGTTTATATTCATCTATAAGCTTCCCTCTTACATACTCCAGAGTAAGCTCATCATCTGGGCGCGCATCTAGTGCGGTCACAAGCGTGTCATAGCTCTCTGGAAGACCACTAAGCAGTAATGCGGCTACATGAAAGTCCTTCAGATCTTCCCCAATGCCTCTCAAGCGTTCTACAAGCTCTAGAATACTCCTGATATACTCCTGCATATCCTGGCCTTTCTGTAGCTTAGACTGGTACAGTTTTCTCATAAGATACAGTTTATTGCTTAAATTAATCCTCTCATGTACCTTTTGCAGCTGCTCCCACATTTCTCTTGCAGTATCACATTTACACACATGAACAATCTGATCATCATCTATGCTGAGTGATATGGTACTCTGTGCTTTCTGATCCATCTCTATCCACTCCTGTGGTACTGGGTCAGGTTTAGGCTCCTGTGTGTATTTCCACGTACCTTCCCTTATCAGCAGCATCTTCACTTTGAATTTCCAGGATTGATAGTTCTGGTTAGTGAGACTTGGTACTGTAAACTTCATGGAGTTGCTGCTGCTGGCGGCCATCTTTGCTGTCTTTCTTTCTTTTCTTTTCTCTGTGTTCTGGGGATCTCTGGGACTCTAGGACTCTGGGAACTCTGGGCCCATAACCTGTTAGCAGCGGATTAACCAGCGTAACATCCGGAGTCAGCAACAGAGAATGTAGATTTATTCACATCCAGTATAGACAGCTTACAACACAGCATGAAATGTGATCAGCCTGATATCTGCTATTGCTGCAGCATGAAAAACATTACAACAACACAGGAAGAAAAGGAGGAGGCATCCTGTCTGTGAGTGAGGTTTTTTTCTTGTTTACAAAACTTTGTTAACAACTTCACAATATGCACAACATATCAAACAGTACAGTAGTAGTTTTTGCAATACATACAAATCAATATGTATTATTCCAACAAGACCAAAAGTTTGGACACACCTTCTCATTTAATGATTTTTCTGTATTTTCATGACTATGAAAATTGTAGAATTACCCTGAAGGCATCAAAACTATGAAGTAATACATGTGAAATTATACAATACACTTTACAAAAAAGTGTGAAACAACTGAAAATATGTCTTATATTCTAGGTACTTCAAAGTAGCCACCTTTTGCTTTGATTACTGCTTTTCACGCAGAAAAGGTGAACGGCTGGACTCTACATGCCTGGTTCCCACCGTGAAGCATGGAGGAGGTGGTGTGATGGTGTGGGGGTGCTTTGCTGGTTAGCACACCACCAGCAAGAAATGTTGAGGTGTCGTCACAAGGCCAAAGCAGTCAGGGAATCACAACGTTTTTGCAATGAAAGACTGAATCTAGGCCATCACAATCACCACCACCACCATCACCATCACCAACCCCCTCTCAGTCCGTCATGTCTACTGCTAGTTCCCCCATCTGCAGCTCTCAAGTCCAGCTCACCCTTGCAGACACTCTGAATAGGACAGGAAAGTAGTCACCCTCTCATCCGCGTACACTGGCTTTGAACGCCTACATTGCCAAACTGATTTCATTAGAGATGATGCCCTTCCGTTTGTTTGAAAGCGCAGCGTTCGAGAGCTCATGGCCTACACTGTCCCTCTCTATGACCTACCCAGTCGGCACTTCTTTTCTAGAAAAGCCATCCCTGCCCTCCACCTGTATGTGAAAGACCACATTGGGCATGCACTCAAACAATCAGTGAGTGGAAAGGTGCACCTCACAACAGATGCATGGGCAAGTAGGCATGGCCAGGGCCGTTACGTGTCCATCACTATTGTAACCACTTCAGGGGTATAGCTCTGGGATCACCATCTCGGGTAGATGGAGTGGCATAGAAACAGTTCAATCACAGACAGCAGTACTGGTATAAACTGGCCGCAACCAGTTTTATTGAAAGTCCACAGCAACAAAACATAAAACAAATCATAAACCAAAATCCTAAGCCTGTCAGGCTGCTAACTAGACACAGTTAGTTCCCTCACTACTGTGGTCTAGACTCTAACAGCCTGGCCACCACAACACAGGTTCATAATTACCAGAGCTTGGCTTCCAGGAGACTCCAGCAGTGTCTGAAGCCAGATTCAGACTGAGAGCTCTGTCTGTGTAACTCTACCACCTATTTATGGCTGCTTAATTTAGGCAGCTGTGTGTACTCAGGGTTGAGCTGCAAGCCTGTACTGGATGGGGAGTGGAGTGAACGTTGTACTACCATCCTACCTTCACTCCTATATTCCTTATGCGACCTAGCTAAGAAACCTGGGCGAGATATACACCCCGTCCAGTACGCACCCCTTCACTGACTCACACTGTGCACTGGGTTAATGTGGTGGATGAAGGGGCCACAGGGGACAGCGGCAGTGGGACAGTGCTGCCTAGCCCACGGTATAGGCAACAGTTGGCTGTAGGCATTCGACCTTCCTCCTCCTCCAGAAGTGAAAGCTCATCGACAGAGCGCAGTCGCACGAGCACTCCATCGGAAGCTGCCAGTGTTGCACATGAGGTGTCCCACTATCGAACAGCTTGTGATAAGCATCAGCAGGCTGTTTTAAAGATGATGTCTTTGGGTGACAATAGACACACCTCGGAGGTACTGGCCGAATACTTGCAGCGAGAAACTGAGTCATGGCTGGGCAATCTACATCTTGCGCCAGGCAAGGTAGTCAGTGATAATGGCCGTAATTTGCGGCAGCCATAGCCCTGGCAAAACTCAGACACATACCTTGCCTGGCTCACACCTTGAGCCAGGTGGTGCAGTGCTTCATAAATTATTATCCGGAGTTACTAGCCCTGCTCCATAAGGTGCGAAGACTGTGCTCGCACATCCGTCGCTCGCCCATAGACTCCAGTCGTATGCAGAGTCTGCAGCGATCGCTCCACCTCCCCAAGCACAGCCTAATCATAGACATTGCAACAAGGTGGAACTCCATCATGCACATGGTTGAGAGGCTGTGCGAACAGAGGCAGGCTGTAATGCATTTGTGGGAGGATACACGGGCAGGCAGTTTTAGGGCAGACATGGAGTTGTCGGGTGTGCAGTGGTCAAAGCTGAAAGACCTCTGTAAAGTCCTTCAGTGTTTTGAGGAATGCACACGGCTGGTAAGCGTAGACGACGACATCATAAGTAGTGTTGAGCGATACGATACCGCAAGTATCGGGTATCGGCCGATATTAGCTCTATCGGCCTTTCGATACTTAGTTTCGATATTTTCCATATATCGTATACCGGAATCGGAAGTTCCCATAATTCTTTGAGAGGCAATGTGATTTTAGTCAGCCAATGAGGAATCCTAAGAAGTGTGGGCACATCCTGTACTGCTGCGGTCATGTTAACTAATGGCATGGCTGTGATTGGATGCTGAAATGATGTCAGAATGCACTATAAAAGGCGCCGCCGCCATTTTAGCGTCACTGTGCTGTGAATTCAGTAAGGGACAGAACGCTGCTGTGCTGACTCTGAGGGACAGTTAGAGATTGCGATTTAGTGTACTGTGCTGTAGGCAGGCTAGCACCAACCGCTGTGTAAAGCTTCCTTTTGCCTGCAGTGTTGTTTTAACAGCTCTGCAAGGTGTGTGTGAGTGCAGGTGACGCTGCAGTTTGCTCTGCATGCAACGCTGTCTGTAGGCATCTGCACGTGTCACTCACAGACTCTTTTTTTTTTCTTCAGTGTAATTCTTGCAGCTCCATGCAATTTAACTATTAGTGTGACGCGCTTCCATCCGTATCCAATACATTGGTTGCAAACACTATAGAAGTAGACAAAGGAGTAGCCTTTCACAGATTGTGAACAGTTGTGTTTCAGTGTTCACTTCAGTCTGTGTTTTTTATTTTTTGAGTGCACATCACGCTCCAGTTACTTGTTCAAGCACTGCTGCTTGTACTCTGCTGAGCGTGTCTCAGTGCCTCATCCTTTTCATTTATCTCCAATTGGTTCTGCTCCATTCCATTTAAAATATAATCTATTAGTGTGAATCGCTTCCATCCGTATCCAATACATTGGTTGCAAACACTATAGAAGTAGACAAAGGAGTAGCCTTTCACAGATTGTGAACAGTTGTGTTTCAGTGTTCACTTCAGTCTGTGTTTTTTATTTTTTGAGTGCACATCACGCTCCAGTTACTTGTACAAGCACTGCTGCTTGTACTCTGCTGAGCGTGTCTCAGTGCCTCATCCTTTTCATTTATCTCCAATTGGTTCTGCTCCATTCCATTTAAAATATAATCTATTAGTGTGACGCGCTTCCATCCGTATCCAATACATTGGTTGCAAACACTATAGAAGTAGACAAAGGAGTAGCCTTTCACAGATTGTGAACAGTTGTGTTTCAGTGTTCACTTCAGTCTGTGTTTTTTATTTTTTGAGTGCACATCACGCTCCAGTTACTTGTTCAAGCACTGCTGCTTGTACTCTGCTGAGCGTGTCTCAGTGCCTCATCCTTTTCATTTATCTCCAATTGGTTCTGCTCCATTCCATTTAAAATATAATCTATTAGTGTGACGCGCTTCCATCCGTATCCAATACATTGGTTGCAAACACTATAGGAGTAGACAAAGGAGTAGCCTTTCACAGATTGTGAACAGTTGTGTTTCAGTGTTCACTTCAGTCTCTGCGTAATAACCACACTTAGGCCTTATAACTTTTCTGACTTTCTTTATCAATCTACCAAGATGAAGAAGTCAGTGAGTAAGGCACGTGGTCGTGGCCGTGGAGTTTCAGCAGGGAGAGGACGTGGGGATTCTGTGGCTGCTGCCGCCCTCAGTGACACAGCATCCACCAGTTTTACCCATGAGCGTTCCTTTATGCGCACTTTGGTAGGAGCTCGGCGTGCCCCCCTGCTGCGGGAAGAACAAATTGAAGCCGTTGTTGGTTGGATGGCAGCCAATGCATCGACTTCAATTCCTTCCACCTCCTCTCAGGAACACAACACTGTTGAGCAACCATCTGTCTGTTCACCGCCTGTCAAATTGCCCAGGCAGTCAGAGAGTTCTGTACAGGAGCCAGCTGAGTCTCTGCTTCTGTTCTCAGAATCTGTTGGCTCGCAAACACGGGCACAGGCAAGCAGCATTCTGCAATTTGAAGAAGAGGGAGTATGCAGTGATGCGCAACAGCTGTGTCTCTCTCAATCTGAAGAGGCGGGTGAGCCAGTGCCGATGGACAGCACACCGCAGAACGCATCTTATGATGATGATGAGACTCAGGTGCCAGGTTTTGTGGAGCATGGTGCTGCCCAGACCATCCAACAGCAGCAGGTGTTGGAAGAGGGTAGTGGAGATGATGAAGTCCGAGACCCAACATGGCGTGAGCAACAGGAAGGTGGTGGGAGCAGCTCTGAGGAAGAGATTGTCCCAACGGTACAAAGAGGAGGGAGAGGTAGGCTGCAGACTCGCTTGCCTGTAGCCTCCAGTTTGGCACCTGTTGGGAGCAGTTCTCTTAGAAATGTCAAAATTGGTGCTCCCATGACTTGCACTGCGTGGTCCTTTTTTGACAGACTTGTAGATGATATTTGCTATGTTCAATGCAAGCTGTGTAAGCAAGAAGTTAAAAGAGGTAAAAATATCAGTAACCTGAATACCACAAATATGTGGAAACATGTACGGACAAAGCACGTAGCTGAGTTACAAAGACACACTGGAGATGTAGGCCAACCTACAGCAGCACCTACATCTTCAGGTCGTGTTCGAGCCTCTACCTCCAGCTCACACACACCTGGTTCGGCTTCCTCACAGGATCTCCATGGAAGAACCTCGGTCACTGTTGTCCATAGACAAACTGTTATTCCACCCACAGCAGCAAGTTCACAGTCATCGTCACACTCCCAGAACAAAAAACAGCCATCGGTACCACAGGCATGGGATAAAAGACGGCCATACTCGGCAAACCATCCACGAGCACAGGCTCTGAAAGCTGGCATTGCAAAACTCCTGTCCCTTGAAATGCTGTCATTCAGGCTGGTGGAGACTGACAGTTTCAGGAACTTTATGGCATTGGCAGTCCCACAATATAATGTGCCAAGCCGATTTTATTTCAGCAGGCAAGCTGTCCCTGCTCTGCAAAAACATGTCGAGGGAAACATTAAACATGCGCTACTAAACGCCGTCAGTAGCAGGGTCCACCTGACCACCGATGCGTGGACCAGTACCCATGGCCAGGGACGATACCTTTCCCTCACTGCCCATTGGATCAATGTTGTGGAGCCGGGTACAGATCTTGCCAGTGGCGCTGTACGTGTTCTGCCAACTCCAAGGATTGCAGGAATCCAGTCTGTACACATTGATTCCTCCTCCTACTCCAGTTCCTCAGAATCATCGCTGCACGAGCCGTCACGGTATGCCTCCACATGGACCCATGAACGCTTACCTGTTGCGACCGATATGAGCACAGCCGTGGCCAAACGTCAACAGGCCGTCCTGAAATTAATTTCCATGGGGAATCGAAGCCACACAGCGCAGGAGCTCTGGGATGCCATCAAGCAGGAGAGCGACGTGTGGTTTTTGTCAGCTAATCTCCAGCCAGGCTTGGTAGTGTGTGACAATGGCCGAAATCTGGTGGCAGCTCTGGGCCTTGGCAACCTCACTCACATACCATGTCTGGCACATGTGCTCAACTTGGTCGTGCAGAGTTTTTTGAGGGACTATCCGGATCTTGATGCACTGCTGCACAAGGTCCGCCTAGAGTGCGCTCACTTGCGACGTTCCAGCATGGCCAGATCGCGCATTGCAGCTCTGCAAGTCAGATTTCGCCTTCCTGAACATCGCATCATATGTGACGTACCCACCAGGTGGAATTCCACGTTACATATGTTGGAGCGGTTGTGTGAGCAGCAGCCAGCAGTAATGGAGTATCAGCTGCAACAGGCGCAATCAACTCGCAATTTGCGCCGTTCACACTTCACCACTACTGAGTGGGCCTCTATGAAGGACATCTGCGACGTTTTGCGTGCGTTTGATGTCTCAACGCGGATGGCGAGTGCAGATGATGCACTAGTCAGCATGACTGTCCCCCTTATCTGCCTGCTTCAGAAATCACTGAAAGCACTAAAGGAAGAGGTTTTGGAAGAGGTGGAGGATGAGGAGTCACAAATTCAATTACCTTCAGGACAGTCAGCGCAACGTGGTTCCTCACAAAGGGCTGGGCAGGGCTCACTTTGTGAGGAGGATGAGGAGGAGGAGGAGTCAATGGAGGAGGAAGAAATCCCTACAGAGGGAGGTACACAACGCTCTAGTCAGTATGTAGAGCGAGGGTGGGGTGATGCAGAGGAGGCAGAGATGACGCCTCTTCCAGAGGACAGCCTTTGTTGGCCAGTTGGGAGTCTGCAGCACATGGTTGATTTCATGCTTCAGTGCCTGAGAAACGACCGCCGCATCGCCCACATTCTCACCACGTCAGATTATTGGGTGTACACCCTCCTAGACCCTCGCTACCGGGACAACTTACAAACCCTCATCACACGGTGAACCGGGAACGTAAAATGCAGGAGTACCAAGACACACTGGTGCAATCCATACTGTTGTACATTCCAGCCGAGAGAGCTGCTTCTGCTGCTACTGCTTTACAAAGCAGCTCTGTGCGTCGAGGCAGTGTAGACACCTCTACAACAAGAGGGAGCAGAAGCAGCGCCTCTGCACAGGGCAAGAGCTGTATATTACAAATGTGGCAAAGTTTTGTGACAGCGCCAGCAAGGTCTACACCATCCGAGACGGCTCCAGTCACCAGGAAGAAACGTTTCCGTAAGATGGTGACAGACTACTTGCCTTTCCCTCTAAGTGTACTCCCAGATGCCTCTTCCCCTTTCAAATTTTGGGTCTCTAAGTTGGATACATGGCCAGAGCTTAGCCAGTATGCATTGGAGGTGCTGGCTTGCCCTGCTGCCAGTGTATTATCTGAGCGTGTCTTTAGTGCTGCAGGTGGTGTAGTAACAGACCGTCACATGCGACTATCCTCAGAGAATGTAGACCGGCTTACTTTTCTGAAAATGAACAAGGCATGGATCTCACCTGAATTTGCCTGTCCGTTTTCAGATTAAATAACTGTTTGGCAACGTTTTCCATGTCTCCTGTTATGTTCATCTTTCTACCACCTGAACTCTACTCCCTGGGCTACAACACCGCCATTTGTTGCTCGTAAGTAATTGGCAGGGGTACTGACTCATGGCCAGCCTGGTTACAGCACGACAGCTGTTTCCTGGCAGTGTGAACGTCAATTATCCTCCAATAAGTTGTGCTGTCGTGTTGCATTCGGGTTAGCCGACTCTATGGTGCCTGCAGTTTAGGTGATTCCTATGTGTGCTGTGGGATATGTAAATAAAGGCGGTTTCCATTGTGACAATAGGACAAGCACCCACTGTAGGACTGTGTGATTCGGTAACTGCGGACGGCTTGCGTCCTGTCAACTTACATTTTCATGGGTGCGTTCTTCTACCCGTCCGGGGTCCAGTACCGTCAACTGGTTCTCCCCAGTGCCTTTGGCCTAGGTGCCTCCATCTCCGTATCCGAGTTCCACCAACGTCTGCTGGTCCTTGGTAGTGCTTTGGAGCACAGTGTCATGTGTGCATTGCCACGAAGATCGTCGCGGTTGCACATTTTGACTTCTCACAGCTGAGCTGCTGTTTCTTTGTGTTTGGCAGCTAGGGAGTTAATTCTGTCTGTGCTCGGTGCTGGGACTGGGTGCAGTTTCTCCCGGCTGCAATTGATTATTTGTTGATTGGTTTCCTTTAAATTCCTGGTTGTCTGCTTGGGGAGTTGCCAGTGAAACCTTCATGCAGACCACAGATAGGAATGAATCTGTATAGACTTTAGTTGTGAGCTCCTTAGTTGTTCTAAGCTCAACTTGGTTAGAGTTTATTTCCCAGACCATTTATGTTCCTTTGGTGTTTGAGTGTGTATGCAAGCGAGTGTTATCCTGTCTGTCTTATATGTCTAATCTGTGTATTTAGCTGAGATCAGCCCATATCCCTTTGGTGGTAGTCAGGATCCTTCTTAGGACTGATTACAGGGTTCAGGGTCTGATAGGAGACAGGGTTAGGTTGGTGACTTGGACCTCTGAACCATTATCAGTACCTCCGAGGTGAGGGATTAGTTAGGACCCCAGTTTAGGGTCAGGTTAGATCCCGGTCCACCTCTTTCCTGTTTCAGCTCATCAAGTCCTCAAGATTAACCCTGGGTTCAGCAGATATCGTGTCAGGTAAATCTATTCTATACTTACATGCTGATGTTGCTATACTAGTTGTTGTATAGAGTGTTGTTCCTGTATTAATAGTTTACTGACATTGTATACATATCATTAGACAGCGTGACATTTTCACTGGCCTTAAAAATTATCTCCAGTTACCATGGATCCAGTAGCCCAGCTGGCTCTGCAGTTGCAGGGATTATCCATAGAGCTGACGGACATTAAGTCCAAAGTTTTGTCTCCCCTGGAGCAAACCAGAGTTGAACCTAAGGTTGCTCTCCCGGACAGGTTCACTGGTGGGCGAGACAAATTTTTCACCTTCCGGGAGGCATGTAAATTGTATTTTCGGCTTCGGCCTCGATCATCAGGGAGTGAGGAGCAGAGAGTGGGAATTGTTATCTCACTTCTGCAAGGGGACCCTCAATCCTGGGCATTTTCCCTTCCTCCGGGATCCCCGGCTCTACTGTCTGTAGATCAATTTTTTACTGCCCTGGGATTGGTATATGATGACCCAGATCGGGTCTCTCTTGCTGAGACAAAATTACGTAAGATACAGCAGGGAGATCGTCCGGCAGAGGAATTTGCTTCTGAGTTTCGTAGATGGGCCACAGATACTCAGTGGAATGACCCAGCTCTTAGGAGCCAGTTTTGTCATGGGCTTTCTGATAAATTAAAAGACGTTTTGGCTCAGTATGAGTCTCCTCCTTCTCTGGAGGCTGCTATGGCCTTAGCTATCCGTACTGATAGACGGCTTCGGGAGAGGGGTGAGGTAACCCCACTGCCTGTTGTTTCTCCACCTACCACTAAAGTCCCTTATGTTGAGGTTCCCCTTGTCTGTTCGGATGAGCCTATGCAGTTGGGAGGGACATCATTTCGTAGGAGGGGATTGGCGGTACGCCGCAGGACTAGAAGATGTTTTTTCTGCGGGAAAGAGGGACATTTTGTTGGAGAATGTCCATCCCGTGCCTTGTTGAGCCAAAAGTCGCCGGAAAACTGTTAATCCCAGGTTGTGTGGTGGACGACAACCTGGGAGTATGTATTTCATCCGCCAGTTCTTCTCAGTTCCTTGTACCAGTGGAGGTGGTAGTTGGTACGAGAGTGGAGAGATTGTCTGTTCTTCTTGATAGTGGTTCCGGGGCTAATCTGGTTGACGCTCAGTTTGCTCAGGCTCAAGGTATGCATCTGAGTGTATTGGTCAAACCGATCCCTATATTCTCCATTGACGCCAGGCCTCTCGGCCAAGGTAGCTTTGTTCATGAGGTTCATAACATTGACCTTCGGGTAGGGGCAATACATAGGGAACAATTATCTTGTTATGTGTTGGAGGGTCTACCTACTCCCATTGTGTTGGGACTTCCTTGGTTGGTTAAACATAACCCTGTGATTAATTGGCAGTCCAGAGAAATAAGCCAATGGGGTGAGTTTTGCAAAAGCAACTGCATGAACACAGTCATCAGTGCGGTCGTGCCTAGTACATTGCCTCCTTTTTTGGAGGATTTTGGGGATGTTTTCTCTGAGGAGGGGTGTCAGGAGTTGCCTCCTCATCGCGTGTATGACTGCTCTATTAATCTCCTTCCTGATGCTAAGTTGCCTAAAGCTAGGTTGTATAATCTTTCTGGTCCTGAGAGGCAGGCTATGAAAGATTATATTTCTGAAAGTCTGGCCAAAGGGCATATTAGACCTTCATCTTCCCCAGTAGCCGCGGGATTCTTCTTTGTGAAGAAGAAAGATGGAGGCCTACGCCCTTGCTTGGATTTCCGCGAACTTAATCGGATTACTGTTCGAGATCCGTATCCACTCCCTCTTATTCCTGATCTCTTCAATCAAATTGTTGGCGCCAAATGGTTTTCTAAATTGGATCTCAGGGGGGCGTATAATCTGATTAGGATAAAAGAGGGGGATGAGTGGAAAACGGCGTTTAACACGCCGGAGGGACATTATGAGAACCTAGTCATGCCTTTTGGTCTGACTACTGCACCAGCAGTATTCCAACATTTTGTTAATGACATTTTTCGTCACCTTGTGGGGCTGTTTGTGGTTGTATATTTGGACGACATTTTAATTTACTCGCCAGATCTTGTGTCTCATCAGGAGCATGTGAGACAGGTGTTGCAGATCTTGCGAGACAATAAATTATACGCCAAACTGGAGAAGTGTGTATTTGCCGTACAGGAACTTCAGTTTTTGGGTTTTTTGGTGTCAGCCTCCGGTTTCCGTATGGACCCTGAAAAGGTGAGAGCAGTGCTTGAATGGGATCAGCCAGGGGATCTTAAGGCTCTGCAGCGTTTTTTGGGGTTTGCTAACTACTACCGGAAATTTATTTGTAATTTCTCATCTGTCGTCAAACCTCTCACTGACATGACAAGAAAAGGGACGGATTTTTCTAAATGGTCGGACAAAGCTTGCCAAGCCTTTTCCTCTTTGAAGAAATGTTTTGCTTCGGCACCCGTTCTCATCCAACCAGATGCATCTCAGCCGTTCATTGTGGAGGTGGATGCGTCTGACGTAGGGGTGGGTGCTATATTGTCCCAGGGTCCGTCCCCTGGTAAATGGCATCCGTGCGCTTTCTTTTCTAAGAAATTGTCGTCCGCCAAAAGGAATTATGATATCGGCAATAGGGAACTTTTGGCCATTAAGTTAGCTTTTGAAGAATGGCGTCACTTTTTGGAGGGGGCAGTCCACCCGGTTACCGTTATTACTGATCACAAGAACCTGTTGTATTTGGAATCCGCTAAGCGTCTGAATTCCAGACAAGCTCGATGGTCGTTATCTTTTACCAGGTTTAATTTTGTCGTCACTTATCGCCCGGGGTCTAAGAATGTAAAGGCTGATGCCTTGTCTCGCAGTTTCCCAGGGGCCGGGAAAACGGATGACCCGAGTCCTATCCTTCAGGAGGGGGTGGTAGTGTCGGCTGTATTTTCTGAGCTTGAGGAGGAGGTGTTAGAGGCCCAGGGGGACGCCCCTGCAGGACCTCCAGGGAGACTGTTTGTCCCAAATCTGTTGAGACAAAAGGTTATTGAGGCACATCATAATTCTGCTCTAGCAGGACATCCAGGGAGTAAGGCTACTTTAGATCTCCTTTCTCGCCGGTTTTGGTGGTCTAATGCTAATAAAGATGTTATAACTTTTGTCGCGTCATGTGGGGTGTGTGCTCGCTCTAAAACCCCTCATACCCGTCCGTCTGGGACCCTTTTACCCTTGAAACTTCCGGAGCGTCCATGGACTCATTTATCTATGGACTTCATTACGGACCTTCCTCCGTCGTCAGGGAATACTGTCATATTGGTGGTTGTTGACAGGTTCAGTAAGATGGCACATTTCGTTGCTCTTCCTGCACTCCCTAATGCTAAAACTCTGGCGCAGGTGTTCATTAGGGAGATCGTTAGACTTCATGGGTTGCCTTCTGATGTGGTGTCAGATAGGGGGTCTCAGTTTGTGTCCAAATTTTGGAGGGCATTTTGTTTACGTCGGGGGATGCAATTGTCATTTTCCTCGGCTTTTCATCCGCAGACCAATGGTCAGACAGAGCGTATGAATCAGAGCTTAGAGACATATCTCCGGTGTTTTGTCTCAGAGAACCAAGAGGACTGGTCTTCTTTCTTGCCTCTGGCAGAGTTCGCTCTTAACAACAGGCGGAGCGAGTCCACTGGTAAGTCCCGTTTTTTGGGGCATATGGTTTTCATCCCCAGTTTTCTACTTTCAATGGGGGGGGCCCTTCTGGGGTTCCTGAGGAGGAGCGTTTCTCGTCGTCACTTGCTTCTGTGTGGAGAGGTGTATTGAATAATCTGAGTGCGATGGGGAACCGTTACAAACGTATGGCTGATAGGAGGAGAGTTTCTGGTCCAGATCTGAATGTGAACGATCTGGTATGGTTGTCTACCAGGAATATAAAACTTAAAGTGCCCTCCTGGAAACTGGGTCCCAGATTCATCGGGCCGTACAGGATCAGTTCCATAATTAATCCTGTGGCATTTCGTCTGGACCTCCCTCCTACGTTTAAAATTCATAATGTGTTCCACAAGTCATTACTTAAAAGGTATGTGGCACCAGTCATACCGTCACCTCTACCTCCTCCTCCTGTGTTGGTCAATGGTAACTTGGAATTTCAAGTATCAAAGACCATTGACTCACGTCTGAATCGCCGGTCCCTTCAGTACTTGGTGCATTGGAAGGGGTATGGTCCAGAGGAGAGGACGTGGGTCCCTGCGTCTGATGTTAACGCAGATCGTTTGGTTCGGACCTTCCACAGAACTCACCCGGGCAGGCCTGGCCCTGAGGGTCCGGAGGCCCCTCGTAGAAGGGGGGGTACTGTCATGTGTGAATTGCCACGAAGATCGTCGCGGTTGCACATTTTGACTTCTCACAGCTGAGTGCTGTTTCTTTGTGTTTGGCAGCTAGGGAGTTAATTCTGTCTGTGCTCGGTGCTGGGACTGGGTGCAGTTTCTCCCGGCTGCAATTGATTATTTGTTGATTGGTTTCCTTTAAATTCCTGGTTGTCTGCTTGGGGAGTTGCCAGTGAAACCT
This sequence comes from Oophaga sylvatica, assembly GCA_033576555.1. Taxonomy (NCBI): domain Eukaryota; kingdom Metazoa; phylum Chordata; class Amphibia; order Anura; family Dendrobatidae; genus Oophaga; species Oophaga sylvatica. Next base: position 88,500,905 of record JARQOD010000001.1, read on the forward strand.
TCATGCAGACCACAGATAGGAATGAATCTGTATAGACTTTAGTTGTGAGCTCCTTAGTTGTTCTAAGCTCAACTTGGTTAGAGTTTATTTCCCAGACCATTTATGTTCCTTTGGTGTTTGAGTGTGTATGCAAGCGAGTGTTATCCTGTCTGTCTTTAATCTGTGTATTTAGCTGAGATCAGCCCATATCCCTTTGGTGGTAGTCAGGATCCTTCTTAGGACTGATTACAGGGTTCAGGGTCTGATAGGAGACAGGGTTAGGTTGGTGACTTGGACCTCTGAACCATTATCAGTACCTCCGAGGTGAGGGATTAGTTAGGACCCCAGTTTAGGGTCAGGTTAGATCCCGGTCCACCTCTTTCCTGTTTCAGCTCATCAAGTCCTCAAGATTAACCCTGGGTTCAGCAGATATCGTGTCAGGTAAATCTATTCTATACTTACATGCTGATGTTGCTATACTAGTTGTTGTATAGAGTGTTGTTCCTGTATTAATAGTTTACTGACATTGTATACATATCATTAGACAGCGTGATACACAGGTACCTCCTGCTTAGTAACCGTGTCACAGTAACGTCAGCTGGTACTCGGTTGTGACATTGCCTCTTTTCCTTCTGCTACCCGTCCGGGGTCCAGTACCATCAACTGGTTCTCCCCAGTGCCTTTGGCCTAGGTGCCTCCATCTCCGTATCCGAGTTCCACCAACGTCTGCTGGTCCTTGGTAGTGCTTTGGAGCACAGGTATCTCCTGCTTAGTAACCGTGTCACAGTAACGTCAGCTGGTACTCGGTTGTGACATTGCCTCTTTTCCTTCTGCTACCCGTCCGGGGTCCAGTACCGTCAACTGGTTCTCCCCAGTGCCTTTGGCCTAGGTGCCTCCATCTCCGTATCCAAGTTCCACCAACGTCTGCTGGTCCTTGGTAGTGCTTTGGAGCACAGGTACCTCCTGCTTAGTAACCGTGTCACAGTAACGTCAGCTGGTACTCGGTTGTGACATTGCCTCTTTTCCTTCTGCTACCCGTCCGGGTTCCAGCACAGTCAGCTGGTCCTCGTTACTTCCATTGTCTCTTGCTCCATCTGATACCCGTCAGGGTTCCAGTAACGTCAGCTGTTTCTCGGAAATTAGACGACCTTAAAGACCACCCAGAAGAGAAGATGACGACAACAAGGACCACGAGCATGAAGCCAACCAGCCTGAACACCATCACAAAAAAAAATAAAAGATTATCCAAAAAAGATCACCAACAGGACAAAGAAGGTAGAAAACATCAAGATAAAGAACAAGAGACAGAAGAACAATAGCAAAGATCAAAAGCAGAAGAACATAAAGTATAAGACCAAAATGAGAGCAAATAATGCTCTAAATTCTAAGCAGAAGAAGACTAAGCAGTGTATGGGGGTGAGTCGTTCTCTGTGTGCCTGGAAAATGCCTGCTGCTGCAGGTCTAAACTGAACACGGACAAATACTGTTGTAATTTAAATCTTTTGTGACAGCAAGAACGGAAGGATGAAAAATATAAACTTTTACAGATTACAAGTACAGAATCTCTGTCACAAATAAGAATATGATGAAGAAGATGAAGAGAAGAAGATGAAGAATTTGAATATGAAGAAGATTAATTAGTTTAATAATAACATATGAGTAATGTAACAAAAACATGAATAGCAAGAAGTTAAGAAGAAGATTAAGAAGGTGAAGATGAAGAATAATTGATGAGAAAGATGATGCTGCTGCTGAAGATAGAAGGAGAAAGTGTGGCACTGCAAAAGTTAAAAGGTGAAGAGCATGGAAGTTGTGAAACATACATATTTGCCAAAATAGAAAAAAGGTTAACAACATTGTCAATTTGTTAGTCAATCCAAACGTATTTCCAAAAAAAAAAAATTAATGCTATTCCAATGCATTGGGTTAAACATGTATGCCTTTATTGTCTCCTCAACCTCCCCCAATACATTCTACATTAATCTTTGTTGTTTTCCTTCATGTACAATTAACCAACAAGGCAAGAATGGTTTTTTTTAATGTCGATATTTGGTTCCCATAGGCTTACATTGGACTTCCGGTATCGGAATCGGATATCGACGATATTTAGTGATATCGGCGATACCATTCCGATCCGATAGTTTTAGATATCGAGCAGTATCGCTCAACACTAATCATAAGCATGAGCATCCCACTTATGCGTCTGCTCATACAAACTTTGACGCACATTAAGGATCAGGTGTCTACAGCAAAGGAGGAGGAGGAGGGAAGCCTTGATGACAATCAGGCATTGTCTGCTTAGGGAACTGTACTGGACGAGGTGGAGGAAGAAGAGGAAGAGGAGGAGGATGAGGGGGATGATTATTTTGGGGAGGAGGATGCTTCTCAGGGGGCAAGAGAAAATGTTGGCTTGCCAAGGTCAGGTTCAGGGTTTGTGTGTGACTGGAGGGATGTGGATTTGGCAGAAAGTGCTCCTCCACCCACCACTGTCAGTGCATCATTGACACCTGGAACATTGGCCCACATGTGTGATTATGTCTTGCGGATCCTAAAAAGGGACCCCTGCATTGCCAAAATTATGAAGAATGACGACTACTGGTTGGCCAGCATCTTCGATCCACGCTATAAAGGCAAATTACAGAACATCATGCCATGGGAGAACCTAGAGCTAATATTGGCGAACAAACAAGCAACTCTGGTAAACCATTTGTTAGAGGCATTCCCAGCACACCGCAGCGGTGCAGGTTCTACCACGAGCCGTACTGGGCCAAATGGAAGAGGTGTTCGTGGTGCACACAGCCGAAGTAGCGTTGGAGACAGGGGTTTCATGACCATGTTGTGGACTGATTTCTCGAGTAACACTCACACGACTGGTAATACTGAATCGATTGCAACAGACAGGATGTTAAGGGCCTGCGGAACGCACCTAATAGATATTAAGGAGATTTGCGTTCGCAGTCCGGGGTCCACCGTGCAGGCAGAGCCTGCTGCTAGTAAGATGGCGTAAATAGGCGGTATAAGCGAACTCTGTTATCCCGCAGAGTCGCAGACGTAAATGCCGTAGCACTATATGGCGGAATAAGCGGTCTCTGTTAACTCACAGAGCCGCTGTAACAAAGACTGTGTCCTGTTAGACTCACAGGGAACACAGATGACTGCTAAGCGGATTGCAGTCTGTGGTCATGCAATCAGAACCCAAGCAGTAATCTCCTCACCGGAGTAGCAGGGAATTCTAATGGCGTTTTCAGCCGAGCCCTGAACACGTGCATACAATCTCCTCACCGGAGGTGCCGGTATTCTAGGGGCTTATTTCAGCCAGACCTAACCACATGCATACATGACCACACTGGCGCAAGCACGTAACAGATTTGATACTAGCGCATGGCGGCCCAGCCATGCCACCCTTTTATAGTAGCAACTGCAGGACCTACCAGAAAAGGACCAATGCGAAACCATTCCAGAAGACATGTAGTTTCAGGACCTTCCTGGCGGACCAATGGGAGTTGCTGCTGCAACCGAGCATGTGACCCCTGATCTCCAATGGGAGATCTTGCCCTGGGCATGCTCAGATGGAGAAAGCAGGGACTTAGTTCCCGAACTGCCTGCTCCAGCACTGGTTATAATAGAGGAACCAGAAAAGACCCCAACAAGCCTCTGCACAGTGTTAAACTGGGCTAAACGCTGAGACCGACGTCTCTGCTGAGCAGGCTCCACTGCGGCCGGAGATGGATGGGGGACCACAGCGGGACTGGTTCGAGAGTCCCATTGTGCAGCAGCGGGAACTCAAACCCTAACATTACCCCCCCTCCTAGGGCCCCCCTTCTTTGGGCCTCGCTGCGCTCAAAGGCAGCGATGAGCTGCGGAGCGTGAACATGCTCAGCATGCTCCCAGGACCTATCCTCAGGCCCATAACCCCTCCAATCCACCAAATAAAATTTTTTGCCTCTTACCACCTTGCACCCAACAATGGCGTTCACCTCATGATCGTCGGTAGATGAACCCGACGTCCCGGCAGATGACTCTGAAAACCGGGAAATGGCCACGGGTTTCAGGAGGGACACGTGAAAGGTGTCGGTGATACCAAGGCGAGGCGGAAGGGCTAGGCGGTAAACCACCGGGTTCACCTGCTCAAGAACTTTAAAGGGACCCAAAAAGTCTCTGCGTGGTGTGCTGCTCTCTCCTCTACTCCTGTCCATATCATCTACTGGCCTCGCGGGTGGCTTCCTTATAATTAGTGGTATGTTTCCTTCATTGTATACATGATTTTCTATTTATTTCATGATAGCTGTTGTCTATGGTGATATATTTTCTTACCATATAGAGGTTTGCCAGGCCATGTTTTGCTGATTTCCACTAGAGGGATTAATTCTTTATTATTGTATTCTGTGGCATAACTATATTTGTAATAGTATATACTAATTGAGTAGCACCCCGCGTCCCATGCTTAAACGCTTTGCACACTGCACTTTAGTGTTTCACCCTGTTTACATGTTCTCTATGTTGATTAATAAAATTGATTGTTTTATACGCTATTTCGGACTCTTTGGTCGTATGTTTTCTCCCGTTTTTGTCTTATGCCATTAGCAACTTGTCCAGTGTATTTTGTCCTTATATTTAGGTATCGTTATGAATTTTCTGATAATATTATTTAATATCATTCGTAATACATTATGATACTGTTTTCTGTGTTGAAGTGTGTTCTTAAGATTCAAAGATACTTGTACAGGATGTGTTGTATGTTCCAAAATTGGAAGGCAGATTATTATCTGTGAAACGTCTAACAGCAAAAGGACTTACAGTAAAATTCAAAGATAATGAGTGTGCAATTATTGCAGGAAACAAGATGATAACCAAAGTCAAGGCAGATGAACAATTATATCATTTTGACAAACCAAAGGAACAGATGAAGGTATGTACACATGATCACAAAAACTGTATTCACATGTGGCATAGACGTCTAGGACATAGACAAACGGACAGTATAAGGGAACTACAGAGAAAAGAATTGACAAAAGATTTAAAGATATTAGATTGCTCAATTACCATAAGATGTGAATGTTGTATAAAATCCAAAGGATATCTATTCCAAAAGAAAGTGAGATGAAAAGCGAAAAACCACTTGATTTGGTGCATACTGACGTATGTGGACCCATGAAAGTGACTACATCAGGAGGCAATAGATACATGTTGATTTTTATAGACGACTACTCAAGATACACAGTCACATACTTAATTAAGAACAAAAGTGTAGTTTTTGATAAACTTGTAGACTATGTAACAAGATCAAGTAACAAATTTCAAAGGAAGCCAATTGTCATCAGAAGTGATAATGGAGGTGAATTTACAGGTCACAGAATAGAAGACTACTTAAGACAAAATGGAATAGAACATCAGAAAACTGTTCCATACACACCTGAACAAAATGGAGTAGCAGAAGGAAAAACAGAACTCTAACAGAAATGATGAGATGTATGCTGACAGATTCTCAACTACAAGAGAAATATTGGGGTGAGGCAGCAATGACAGCTACATATCTACAGAACCGATTTTTTTCCAGAAAACTGAAGAAAACTCCATATGAACTGTGGCAAGGTATGAAACCAAGTATCAATCATTTAAAAGATTTTGGATGTAAAGTTTTTATATTCATTCCAACAGAAAAACGTTCCAAACTTCAAAACAGATCCATGGAAGGAATATTCGTTGGATATAGTGAAAACTGCAAAGGATATAGAATCTTAGATCCCAAAACAGACAGACAGTGAGTAACAGTGTGACATTCATTGAAGATTTAAATGAAGACATTATGATTTCAGTTGAAACAAAAGATGAGAAAAACAATAGTGACATAACTGAAGAAATATCTGATGAGAAAGAAGTAGAAATTAATGAAGAACAAAATACTGAAAGTGAAGAATCACAACTACAAACAGACACAGAACCAAGACGTTCAATAAGAGAGAACAAAGGAAAACCATCAAAACGTCTCTCATACAAGACAAGTATAAGAAAAATCCATGAGCATACCTCTTGGGAAGACATATCTAAACTTTCTGAAGAAGAAGCTAATAATTGGATAGAAGCAACAGAAACAGAAATTAAATCCATGCATGATTCAAATACATGGACACTAACAGATTTGCCAGAAGGAAGAAAAGCCATAAGATGTAAATGGATTTTTAAAGTAAAATACCAAACAGATGGCACACCTGAAAGATATCGAGCAAGACTCGTAGCTAAAGGGTATTCTCAAAAATATGGAGAAGACTATGATGAAACATTTGCTCCAGTTGTCAAACACACTATAATAAGAACTTTACTTACAGTTGCAGCAATGGAAAAGAAGGAACTAAGACATCTGGATGTAAAGACAGCTTTTTTGAATGGAGATTTAACAGAAGACATTTACATGGAACAACCTCCAGGATTCAAAGATGAAAGAAATCCAAACAAAGTTTGTAAACTACAGAAAAGCATATACAGTGCCTACAAGTAGTATTCAACCCCCTGCAGATTTAGCTGGTTTGATAAGATGCAAATAAGTTAGAGCCTTCAAACTGCAAACGAGAGTAGGATTTATTAACAGAAGCATAAATCTTACAAAACAAAAAGTTATGTTGCTCAGTTGAATTTTAATAAATTTTAAACATAAAAGTGTGGGTCAATTATTATATAACCCTATGTTTAATATTTCGTGGAATAACCCTTGTTTGCAATTACAGCTAATAATCGTCTTTTATAAGACCTGATCAGGCCGACACAGGTCTGTGGAGTTATCTTGGCCCACTCCTCCATGCAGATCTTCTCCAAGTTATCTAGGTTCTTTGGGTGTCTCATGTGGACTTTAATCTTGAGCTCCTTCCACAAGTTTTCAATTGGGTTAAGGTCAGGAGACTGACTAGGCCACTCCAACACCTTGACTTTTTCCCTCTTGAACCAGGCCTTGGTTTTCTTGGCTGTGTGCTTTGGGTCGTTGTCTTGTTGGAAGATGAAATTACGACCCATCTTAAGATCCTTGATGGAGGAGCGGAGGTCCTTGGCCAAAATCTCCAGGTAGGCCGTGCTATCCATCCTCCCATGGATGCGGACCAGATGGCCAGGCCCTTGGCTGAGAAACAGCCCCACAGCATGATGCTGCCACCACCATGCTTGACTGTAGGGATGGTATTCTTGGGGTCGTATGCAGTGCCATCCAGTCTCCAAACGTCACGTGTGTGGTTGGCACCAAAGATCTCGATCTTGGTCTCATCAGACCATAGAACCTTGAACCAGTCTGTCTCAGAGTCCTCCAAGTGATCATGAGCACACTGTAGACGAGCCTTGACATGACGCTTTGAAAGTAAAGGTACCTTACGGGCTCGTCTGGAACGGAGACCATTGCGGTGGAGTACGTTACTTATGGTATTGACTGAAACCAATGTCCCCACTGCCATGAGATCTTCCTGGAGCTCCTTCCTTGTTGTCCTTGGGTTAGCCTTGGCTCTTCGGACAAGCCTGGCCTCGGCACGGGAGGAAACTTTCAAAGGCTGTCCAGGCCGTGGAAGGCTAACAGTAGTTCCATAAGCCTTCCACTTGCGGATGATGCTCCCAACAGTGGAGACAGGTAGGGCCAACTCCTTGGAAAGGATTTTGTACCCCTTGCCAGCCTTGTGACCCTCCACGATCTTGTCTCTGATGGCCTTGGAATGCTCCTTTGTCTTTCCCATGTTGACCATGTATGAGTGCTGTTCACAAGTTTGGGGAGGGTCTTAAATAGTCAGAAAAGGCTGGCAAAAGAGATCATTAATCCACACATGTGAAGCTCATTATTCTTGGTGCCTGAACTACTTCTTAATACTTTAGGGGGACCAAACAGAATTCTTGTGGTTTGAGGGGTTGAATAATAAATGACACTCTGAATTAACTTTTAACGTTTTTTTTAAAAAAAATAAAAAATTAAAACAAAAATTTTTGCTGCAGTGCATTTCCCACTTCCAGGCTGATCTACAGTACAAATATTACAATGCCAAGTTAATTCCACATGTGTCAACCAGCTAAATCTGCAGGGGGTTGAATACTACTTGTAGGCACTGTATGGTTTAAAGCAAGCAGCTAAAGCGTGGAATGACAAAATCAAGGAAGTACTAACAAATGAAAAATTTCAAAGAAGCAAAGCTGATCCATGCTTGTACACAAAAAGGCTGAGTAATAGATGGATTTATGTACTCATATATGTAGACGACATTTTGATTTGTTTTAAACAAGAAAGGGATAAAGAAAACATTTTAAAAACCCTGAAGCAACATTTTGAAATCAAAGACTTGGGAAATGTAAAACAGTACCTAGGAATACAGATAGAAAGACAAGAAGTACTGTGGTTAAGACAATTGTTGACAGAATTAGGACAATCACACTTGGAACCAACAAAACTAAAAGAGGATCAAGGAGTCTTGAAGTTGGAGTATTGCCCTACTGAAGAAATGACAGCAGACATTTTCACAAAGGCGTTGACTGCTGATAAACATCAGAGACTAATAAAAAAGTTGGGTTTGATTGAATAAGTCCTTACTGTTGAGAAAGGGTGTTGGCATATGCAACAGATTAGGACTTATTATAAGTAAAAGGAGGACTTTATGCTGACTTGACCGTAGATGGCGATGTTGTGTAACGTTTCCTTCTGTTTAATGTATTGTATAAGAAATAGTCTCACTTGTAGTTTCACTTTCGTTTTGTTCCTGGTTTCCTGATGCAATGCTGAAATGACTGTGCATTTTCCTTTTACCTCATGTTTTAAGAAGTAAAAGCTTGTTATCCCATGCAGCCTGCTCAGTGAAGTTTTCTACTGCAAAGGTGTGGATTCAGAAGCTGTGCAACACATCCATGGGGCCCATCATACACTGGAGCATTATATATGGTGCCCATCATACACTAGATCATCATATGGGGCCCATTATATATGGCGCATGATATAGGCCCATCATACACTGGAGCATCATCCATGGGGCCCATCATATACTGGAGCATTATAAATGGAGCCCATCATACACTGGAGCATCATATACGGGGCCCATGATACACTGCAGCATTATAAATGGGGCCCATCATACACTGGAGCATCATATACGGGACCCATTATACACTGGAGCATCATATGGGGCCCATTATACACTGGAGTATTATAAATGGGGCCCACCATACACTGGAGCATCATATACGGGGCCCATTATACACTGGAGCATTATAAATGGTGCCCATTATAAATGGACCATTATATAGGCCCATTATACTCTGGAGCATCATTCATGAGGCCCAACATACACTGGAGCTTTATAAATGGGACCCATCATACACTGAAGCATCATATACGGGGCCCATTATACACTGGAGCATTATAAATGGTCCCATTACATATTGAGCTATATATAGGCCCATCATACACTGGATCATCATCCATGGGGCCCATCATACACTGGAGCATTATAAATGGGGCCCATCATACACTGGAGCATCTATGGGGCCCATTATATATGGAGCATTATATAGGCCCATCATACACTGGAGCATTATCCATGGGGCCCATCATGCACTGGAGCATTATAAATGGGGTCCATCATACACTGGAGCATTATCCACGGGACCCATCATATACTGGAGCATCATATGCGGCCCATTATATATGGAGCATTATATAGGCCCATCATACACTGGAACATCATCCATGGGGCCCATCATGCACTGGAGCATTATAAATGGGGTCCATCATACACTGGAGCATCATATACGGGGCCCATTATACACTGGAGCATTATAAATGGGGTCCATCATACACTGGAGCATCATATGGGGCCCATTATACACTGGAGCATTAAAAATGGGGCCCATCATACACTGGAGCATCATAAACGGGGCCCATCATACACTGGAGCTTTATAAATGGGGCCCATCATACACTGAAGCATCATATACAGGGCCCATTATACACTGAAGCATTATAAATGGTGCCCATTACATATTGAGCTATATATAGGCCCATCATGCACTGGAGCATTATAAATGGGGCCCATCATACACTGGAGCATTATATTATATACATTGAACAATAGAGCATCATATGGGGCCCATTATACACTGGAGCATTATAAATGGGGCCCATTATACACTGGAGCATCATATATGGGGCCCATTATACACTGGAGCATTATAAATGGTGCCCATTACATATTGAGCTATATATAGGCCCATCATACACTGGATCATCATCCATGGGGCCCATCATACACTGGAGCATCATATGGGGCCCATTATATATGGAGCATTATATAGGCCCATCATACACTGGAGCATCATATACGGGGCCCATTATACACTGGAGCATCATATGGGGCCCATTATATATGGAGCATTATATAGGCCCATCATACACTGGAGCATCATATACGGGGCCCATTATACACTGGAGCATTATAAATGGGGCTCATCATACAGTAGAGCATCATATGCTGGGCCCATTATACACTGGAGCATTAAAAATGGGGCCCATCATACACTTGAGCATCATATACGGGGCCCATTATGCACTGGAGCATTATAAATGGGGTCCATCATACATTGGAGCATCATATACGGGGCCCAATATGCACTGCAGCATCATGTGGGGCCCATTATATATGGAGCATTATATAGGCCCATCATACACTGGAGCATCATCCGTGGTGCCCATCTTACACTGGAGTATCATATACGGGGACCATTATACACTGGAGCATCATATGGGGCTCATTATACACTGGAGCATCATATAGGGCCCATAATATATGGAGCACTATATAGGCCCATCATACACTGGAGCATCATCCATGGGGCCCATCTTACACTGGAGCATCATATACGGGGCCCATTATACACTGGAGCATAATTTATGGGGCCCGTCATACACTGGAGCATCATTTGGGGCCCATTATACACTGGATCATAATTTATGGTGCCCATCATACACTGGAGCATCATATGGGGCCCATTATACACTGGAGCATCATATGGGGCCCATTATACACTGGAGCATCATATGGGGCCCATTATATACTGGAGCATCATATGGGGCCCATTATACACTGGAGCATCATATACGGGGCCATTATACACTGGAGCATCATATGGGGCCCATTATATATGGAGCATTATATAGGCCCATCATACACTGGAGCATCATCCATGGGGCCCATCATATACTGGAGCATCATATGAGGCCCATTATATATGGAGCATTATATAGGCCCATCATACACTGGAGTATCCTCCATGGGGCCCATTATACACTGGAGCATTATAAATGGGGCCCATCAGACACTGGAGCATCATATACGGGGCCCATTATACACTGGAGCATTATAAATGGGGCCCATTATATATGGAGCATTATATAGGCCCATCATACACTGGAGTATCATATTATATACATTATACAATAGAGCATCATATGGGGCCCATTATACACTTGAGCATTATAAATGGGGCCCATTATACACTGGAGCATCATATATGGGGCCCATTATACACTGGAGCATTATAAAAGGGGCCCATTATACACTGGAGCATCATATGGGGCCGATTATACACTGGAGCATTATAAATGGGGCCCATCATACACTGGAGCATCATATACAGGGCCCATTATACACTGGAGCATCGTATGGGGCCCATTATACACTGGAGCATTATAAATGGGGCCCATCATACACTGGAGCATCATCCATGGGGCCCATCATATACTAGAGCATCATATGGGGTTCATTATTTATGGGGTATCATATAGGGTATGGAGCATCATATGGAGCACATATGGGGCCTTTTTCTGTATGGAGCAATATATGGGGCCCATCATATACTGTATGGAGCTTTATATGCGACTCATTATACTGTACTGTGGAGCAATATGTGGGGCTCATTATACTCTATGGGGACTGTCCTATACTGTATGGCACATTATATGGGGACCATCGCATACTGTAGCATTATGTGGAGCTCATCATTACTGTATGGAACATTATATGGGACAAATTATTTATGGAGCAATATATGGGGCTCATTATTCTGTATAGTGCACTATGTGGTGCCCATAATACTGTATGGAGGATATACTGTCCGGTTTTTGAGCTATTGTAGAATTTACAATAGATATCACTCATGTAATGTAAGAAGTGAAGTATTTGGCATTGTACTATACCTATATTTCTCTGCCGTATCGGAGCATCATGAATTGTGGTATGTGTTAAAGGGGCCACTGAGACTCTTTGGCCCGGGGCCCACGAAAACCTGGAGCCAGCCCTGCCCCCCCCCCCACAACTTTAGCCAAATAACCCCCAGTTTTCAATGCGTAACTATTATTATAAAGTAAATTAAGGTTGACAAGCTTAACTAATAAAAATTGATGTCGTTGGCATTGAAATGGGCACTGTAGGTGTGTTTACTACCCTCCACTCCCTGCCAACTTTTCTTCCCCATTGACTTGTATTGGATTTTGGTCGAGTTTCAGTCGGACCTCCGACTTTTTCCGATAGTCGGCCGATTTCGTTCGACTCGACTTTTGTGAAAGTCGGGTGGTCCGAAACCCTACTCGACCCTCCCGGAGGTCAAAGTCGCTCATCTCTAATTTCAACATTTGCCACAATGAAAATGAAAACACACACAAACTTGAAGAACAAACAAGCTTTAAATAAAGCAAAAAATATATATTTACAACATAGAAATAGCATTTTCTTGCCAAGGAGTAGCACCATGAGGTGTTAGAAAATAATTGGTGAGCACATCACGTACTTTGAGTCCAAACAGCAGATGGCGGGGAGGGATCACATGTGGAATAGGCATACCCACATTGGCAGACACAACTTCAGCACCATCAGATGAGGAGCAATCATGTATTCGGGTGAAGTTATGTAGGATGACACATGCTTTTATCACCTCATTCACGTTAGCTTCACTCAACTGAATGGCTGACTGGAGGACCTGCCATTTGGCACAAAGAATGCCAAAGGCGCACTCCACCAGTCGTCGTGCATGTGATAGGCGCAAGTTAAAGATTCTGCGCCGATGGTCCAGGTTTCTGCGTATTATGACCGTAAAATACGGACGTGTTTTTATACGTTGTGTCTGACTCGGCCTGATGCTGATATGGCAGTCATATTAGGATATGTGTCTCCAATTTACCAAATATAGATCATGTAAGTAACTACGTATATGATATAATGTATGGGGTAACCTGTGATACCCATTTTGAAGATCCAGAAAGCTTCTCTGCTGAATAATTTACGGCGGTGATCCCCACCCTGAATCGGTGAACTGAGTCGCTCTATACCTTGCATGGTAAAATCTAGATGAATCTCCATCATGCACAGCGGTGAAATGTAAGGAGACAGCAAAGACATTTCCTGCAGTGATACAGTGTGAGACAATTTGGGTCTGATACGAATCTTTATGGTGCGTGTACAGTACCAATATATTCTATGTAAAAAAAACGCTGTGCACATGCTGCAGATTTTTCAGCGCGAATTTGCTGCGGATTTGAATCCGCAGCATGTCAATTCTTTGTGCGGAATCCACAGCGGTCAAATCGCAGGTGTAAAAACACAGGGGAAATCCGCACAAAAACCGCTAAAAATCTGCAGTAAATCCGCAGGTCATTTACCTGTGGATTTAGCAATATGCGCGCGGAAAAATCCGCAAGTGAATCCGCATCGTGTGCAGGCACCCTTAGTGGTCTTGTTATGCCTCCAATATATTGCATATTGTGCAAGAAGCAAGGTATCCAGCTAATACAGTGTAACAAGTGAGATATTGCTGGATCATATGACAGCTGCCATTAGAAAATGAGCAACAGGATTTAGAATTCCTCATGATCGAACAACTGGTGCATATTTTGTGGCCACGTTTATATGAACCTTTGTGCTGTAAGGCAGGCAGCTCGGGATCTCACAGTATGAATTTCAGAATATATTTGCCTAGCAATTCACTTGACTCTTACTATACTCATGGAATTTTTAGTAAAAGTTTTGTCCTTTTTGGGACCAACAAAATAACGTGTTATATATTTTATCTTACTGGGCTATGTAGCTTGGTTCATGTACTAATAAATGAGGCTCCATGCCATAATCAGAAGTTATTTAATATGATGCTTTATTTCATTGCTGTAAGTGATGGTTTGCAATGTGAAAAATGTTATACTATCATTTTTTGCATAAATAAAATTAAACATAAATACGGATAGAAGGTGATCTATCAGGTGATCAATAAAAGACCAATCAGGCGAGAAGTATGAAAACCACAGAGCCTGGTGTTGGAGGTGAAACATGTCCAGGTAGAGATGTAACAGTCAGAAGGCCACAGGAAGCTGGTGAAGGTCCTTCTGTACAGGTCCAGCAGTGATGGTGGCTCTGCTGTACTTCAGGGCGCTAGATGCAGAGGTTTCCTGTCTTTTAATTGATTGAAGGGCAACAGTGACAACATACAAATACACGAGCAGCCCTGGATAATCCGCGCCGGCAGGATGATAAGATCCGGCGGAAGATGGAACCTATGAGAAGAGAAGTAAATATAATGTAAGTGATGGGACTCCATGTGACATGATATTACTGTGCGGTCACTGTGGCGGCAGAAGAATATTATCATACAGAGGTACAGAAGTCAGGGATCAATGTCAGCCATCATACATGTGACAATCCCATCACTGACAGATGACATCTGCTCAACATGGATTATTCTCACTGACATCACACAACATGGAGCTGATTCTCACACTTACCTCGTCTCTTTTTCCCCTTTTCTGCATTTTCTGGCTCATTACTCAGATTTATTGCAGATTGTCTTTCCTCTTGAGCTGGAAATTCTGATAAGAAAATAAAACTCAGTAACAATATATTCTTTTAGGATCTGCTCTGTTATAACATGGATAACTTAGGAGAGCTATTGCAGTGTAAAGATAGTGTAATGTGCTGTCGTATTCCAACATTTGAATACAATAATCGCGTAATGTATATTGTGTAGTGTGAACTGTAATGTGTTGTGATGCTTGTCTCTATAATACATAGAGTGTGGTAAGTATTGCTACTATAGTGTAATGTGTAGGGTAAAGTATAGTATATAGGACAGAGAGCATAAGTAGTGACAATAGGGAAAGTTAGGATAGGGTTAATTTTTGGGACTAGCCCATAAGGGATCTGGTTAGTGTTAGAGCAAGTGACTGCTTTGTGTGGGTTAGTTAGATTGAGTTGGAAGTGAAAAGTAAGCAGAGCTGCCATCCGTAGGGGTGATCGGGAGCGAGAGGAGACTAAGGACAGGGGATAGTGAGATCCTCAAGAAAAGTATTGACAAGACAGAGTGGACTACCGAAGCAGGGTCCTTGGAGAGGACGTCGAGTCACGAACTCTAGAGCATGTAACGCCAAAGGTGACTGGCCTAGGCAGGACTGAGTATGACAGACTAGTGATGGCCCTGGGTGTAAGGGTTTCAGGGCACCAGTAGTGGAAGAAAAAGGATGCAGAACCCCAGAGCAAGCAAGAAGACATGCTGATCAGAACTGAAGCATTAAAGCTGGGTTGTGGTGAAGAAGGGAGAAAACAGTGGGCCTCGCTAGACCTGCAGTACCCTACGGTGGAAGGATACTGTGTGGAAAAATGCTTCATGCTGTAAGGGAAACGTCCATTAGACTTTGTACCCGATATCTTTGTATATAGCCCTTACCAAGTTACCATTCAGTATTTTTGAATGGCGGTCTCCCTCATTGAACTGAGGAAACTATGGCCCACAAAATTGGCTCTAAGCAGCTTTCACTTGCCTAAGGCCCACACAGCACAAGTCCACACACCCAGTCAGGACCCACACTTTCAAGTAGTGCACCGGGGCATAAAAGAGATGATTGGTTTGCACACCACTACTGCCCCACGCAGCGGAAAAACAGTGTATAAATATTTTGAGTCTAGAAGTCAACAGTCACATTGTTGGTGCTGTAGACAGTTACATACCTGACAATGGGGACGAGGATGACAAGCTACTAATAGCATCGTCTCTATTAGATACAGGAAAAGATTCTGTCTGCCTGTTTGTAGAAAGAAAAATGTGTAAATCACAAATAAATGCAGTATAAAAATGTTTGTCTCGCTATAAGAACACAGAATATAAGGCCTAATAGGACACATGACTGTGAAAGTGGGGAAGGTCTTCTGCTCACTTTCATTGAGAGGAGCGGAAAACAACTGCCAAGAATGTCTGACATGTAGTACTACATCTCTCCTACAGTGTAGGCAGCACTAAAAATGCATGACCGGCCGTAATTATGGAAAGTTATCACCAGTGGTTTCAAATGCCAAAAGCACAATTACCACTAACCATGGGGCCATGGATGCCGCATTTGATCTTATGTTATTTATGTCCAATATTTGGTGTTATGCCCATATATCACCCTGGAGCTCCCAGTAATGACCCCATAATCTACTCACATTTCTGAGATGTTCGTGTTGGATGCTGGTGTACACTCTGGAGGGGACCTGGGATCCTCATCATTCATTATCCCGGTAGCAGAGGAAAAGAGCTAAATGGGGACACAATAAGATATTAAATATTTTGTTTCATATTTAGAGGTCTTTTTTTAGATACTTTATATTTATTGATCACATACTTACTTTAGAAAGCCCTTCAGAAGATGATGTACATTTTAAGGAAACGTCATTGTCCTCACATTTTCTGTCCTTATCCTCTGAGACCAGGTCGTTGTTTTTCTCAGAGTAATCTACAAGACATAGGTAATGAGGTGTTATTAGAGGTTGTCAGTATGACACAGACACCATTTATCACTAGGTTACTGGATGCTACAACGTAATTCACAGAATATATAAAAAAAACTCCTGACTAAAATTAGGGAATTAGGGATACAGTATGGGCCCATGGTCAACATATTGGGATCCATGAAACATCGATAACATAAGAGACCCATTGCATGGAAGTATTTGAGCCTTGAAGTCAACATTCACATTATTGATGCTGTAGACATGTACATACCTGACAATGGGGACGAGGATGACAAACTGCTCTTAGCATCGTCTCTTTTAGATACAGGAAAAGATTCTTTCTGCCTGTTTGGAAGAAGAAAATGTGTAAATCACAAGTAAATGCAGTATAAAAGGGGTTGTCTCACTATAAGAACACTGACTATGAGACCTAATAGGACACATGGCTATCATGGTGGGGAAGGTCTTCTGCTCAAAACTACCTTTTATATAGCGGAGCGGAAAAGAACTACCAAGAATGTCTGGCATGTGATACTACTGTACATGTCTCCTATAGTGGGGCAGCAGTAAAATTGCATGACTGGTCACAATTATGGGCTTTTAACACCAGTGGTTTCTAAACCCAAAAGCACAATGACCGCTAACCATGAGGCAGTGGATGCCGCATTTGATCTTATGGTATTTATGTCCAATATTTGGTGTTGTGCCCATATATCACCCTGGAGCTCCCAGTAATGACCCCATAATCTACTCACATTTCTGAGATGTTCGTGTTGGATGCTGGTGTACACTCTGGAGGGGACCTGGGATCCTCATCATTCATTATCCCGGTAGTAGAGGAAAAGAGCTAAAAGGGGACACAATAAGATATTAAATATTTTGTTTCATCTATAGAGGTAATTTTTTTAGATACTTTGTATTTATTGATCACATACTTACTTTAGAAAGCCCTTCAGAAGATGATGTACATTTTAAGGAAACGTCATTGTCCTCACGTTTTCCATCCAAATCCTCTGAGACCAGGTGGTTGTTTTTCTCAGAGTGATCTACAAGACATAGGTAATGAAGTGTTATTAGAGGTTGTCAGTATGACACAGACACCATTTATCACTAGGTTACTGGATGCTACAACGTAATTCACAGAATATATAAAAAAAAACTCCTGACTAAAATTAGGGAATTAGGGATACAGTATGGGCCCATGGTCAACATATTGGGATCCATGAAACATTGATAACATAAGAGACCCATTGCATGGAAGTATTTGATCCTTGAAGTCAACATTCACATTATTGATGCTGTAGACATGTACATACCTGACAATGGGGACGAGGATGACAAACTGCTCTTAGGATCGTCTCTTTTAGATACAGGAAAAGATTCTTTCTGCCTGTTTGGAAGAAGAAAACGTGTAAATCACAAGTAAATGCAGTATAAAAGGGGTTGTCTCACTATAAGAACACTGACTATGAGACCTAATAGGACACATGACTATCATGGTGGGGAAGGTCTTCTGCTCAAAACTACCTTTTATAGAGCTTAGCGGAAAACAACTACCAAGAATGTCTGGCATGTGATACTACATGTCTCCTATAGTGGGGCAGCAGTAAAATTGCATGACTGGTCACAATTATGGGCTGCTATCACCAGTGGTTTCTAAACCCAAAAGCACAATGACTGCTAACCATGAGGCAGTGGATGCTGCATTTGATATTAGTTATTTATGTCCTTATTTGGTGTTGTGCCCATATATCACCCTGGAGCTCCCAGTAATGACCCCATAATCTACTCACATTTCTGAGATGTTTATGCTGGATGCTGGTGTATATTCTGGAGGGGACTTGGGCTCCTCATCATTTATCATCCTGTTGGCTGTGGTATAGAGCTAAATGCGGACAACAATAAGGTATTACATTTTTTTTTACACTTACAGGTCTTTTTTTTTTACATATTTGGATTTATTGACCACATACTTACTTTAAGAAGCCTTTCAGAAGATGAAGTAAAATTTAAGAAGTCAAAGCTCTCATTGTCCTCACCCTCTGAGTTGTTTTATATCAGAGTGATCTACAAAACATAGGTAATGAAATATTTTTAGAGGTTGCCAGTATAACCCAGTCATTTTTATCACTAATATTAATAGGAAATGATGGTCACATCTTAGGGAAAATGAGACAGTCCTTTAGTATAGATGACGTCTCATTCAACTTACTAATAAAGAAGCTGGAGTCAATGTCTGACAGAGGCTTAGGAGGAACATACTCTGGCTCCTGACTTAGAAGGTTATCAAAGTCTAAGTGATTCAGGAATGGATGACCCTTGATCTCAAATGCTCCTCCTGGAAAAAGAAATACAAAAAGTGATGTGGATATTGTCAGAGATGCGCCATATCTGAACCATTTATACACATCTGAACTACTGATATAACTGAGCTGTCATGAAGGTAATAGACTGAAAGTCATAGTCTGGAGAACAAGAAAAGGACGAGCTGATAGTGAAGTGATGGTCCTCATGGAAATGAATGATATATCCTAGGTGTAATGAGCAAATCGTTACCTGTCCCAAGTCTTTGTGCAGGATTTTTTCTGAGCAGTAGAGTGATGAGGTTCTGTGCAACTGCAGGAGGAATGGGACTGTGACAAAAAACTATGTCTCCTGTTATATAAAAAATTACAGAGAAAAAATCTCTTTATTGGACTGTAAGATAAAGCAAAGGAAATAACTAAACCAATGTAACCAATAAAAGCAATGAATCGGATTATTCTGCTTACCAAAAACAATATTTTTATAAACCTCAGTTAAGGAATTCCCAAAAAATGGTACACATCCCACAATAAATTGATATAGGATGATCCCCATTGACCACCAGTCAACAGGTCTTCCATAGCCTTTTTGCATGAGAACCTCTGGGGCTTTGTAACACGGGGTGCCACAGGTCTGGAAACCAACAGAAAAAAGATATGAGATTGATGATACCATTATTATGACAAGTACTTGCTATAAAACACAATGACGAGAGATAAAATATCAGTGGAAATGTTCTCTAGAAATGAAGAACATAGAGACGAAACATTAGTGTAATGAGATTTGTAAAGAACAGTCAGGGTTTCTGTAAGTGATGCTGACCTCAAGATCCAGGAACTCTCTGGCGATGTCCTCATCTAAGGGCTTGTAGATGTTGGATTTTGGTATCATGACACCAACTTTTGAAAGCCCAAAATCGGTAACTTTAATGTGTCCAGTAGATGTTATCAAGAGGCTGCGAAAGAAAAGATGGTTTTAGCCTTACAGACCATGTGATAATAAATGATAACTTCCCCCCTTATTATACTACAGGGCGCACTTACTTCTCTGGCTTTAGGTCTCTGTGGATCACACCATAGCTGTGCAAGTATTCCACAGCAAGAACGGCTTCTGCAAAGTACAATTGGGCCAAGGGGACAGGTAAAGGACCCCTGGTTCTTAGAAGGGTCTCACAATCTCCACCTATAGAAAAAGGAAATATGACTGGTGAGGGGTTTATAAAGCAGACCACCTTGATGCCCCCACTCAGTATGATGGTGCCCACAGTCCTTCCACTCAATATAATGGCTCCTCCAGCCCCTCACACAATATAATGGCCCCCACATGTCACCACTCTGTATGATGACCCCCAAAACCCCCACATACTGAATGAGAACCCCCACACAGAATAAAGACCCTCACATCACACCACTCAGTATGAGGACCTCACTCGGATATGGGCATTCACAGTTGGGAAAATCAATATGGGGACATTCACAGTCTCCCATAGCCTCTGACACAGTATTTTTGCCCTCCCAATTCAGTATTATTAAATAAAGCACTATTCACCTCACCCCGTTCCCCCGCCACGCTGCTCTGGTCTGTGCGGTGTGAGTATGGAGACTCCACACTACAGGCGTGATGCTATGACGACTTAGCACCTGCAGTGCACGGAGTCTGAACCTCCAGCACAGGCTGGGTGGATCATTAAGCTTTCAGCTCCCTGATCCACCATTCTGTTCAGCAGTATCCGCATTCTGAGGATTGTGATGACAGGAGGAGGGATGGAGCACAGTGCCAAGTATCTCCGGGCCTCCTCCAACTCATTGGTCCCATAGCTCCTCAGCACACAGATCAACGAATTTCTGAGCATCTTGGTAATATATAGTACCGTTCGAAAGTTTGGGGGTCACCCAGACAATTTTGTGTTTTCCAGGAAAACTTTTAACTTTTTTTTAAAATCAAATGATTTGCCAAAGGGAATTTTTAAAATCTAGCCAACATTGAAAAGGTTTTCAAAAAAAATTTTTTTTAATTTGAAATTAAAAATTTCTAAAACTTCCCAAATTTGCATACAGCAGAATATCTTTTACCAAATTTTAAAAAAATGTATAGAGTGAAATTTAGAATCTTTAATGTTAGGGGCACGGGTAAAAAGTGCTTTTTGTTTAAAAAATAAGGAAATTTCAAAAGTGACCCCCAAATTTGTGTTTTAACCTACAGTAAATGCCCCTGCGGGGGGGTAACCAAATTTTGGAAAAATCCAAATTTATAAAGGGGTTGATAAGAGGTAAGCAAAGGGGGTGGATATTATAAAGGTAGGGAAAAATGTCCCCCTTTTCTACAAAGCTCCATACCATACACAGGTGAGTTTTTTTTTTGGGAAAAAGGAGCAAAGCAGGGGACCAAAAAAGGGACAATCAGTGAATATTAAGACCCCCCAAAAACCCCCCCCCCCTTTTTTTCCCCCCTTTTTATTTTTCCTTTTTTTTTCTTTTGGGGGCCAAGGGGGGGGGGAAGAATAAAAAATTTTTAAAAAAATTTTTTTTAAAAAAATTTTTTTAAAAAAAAAATTTTTGGAATTTTTTTGGGGCCCCCCCCCCAAAAAAATTTTAAAAAAAAACAACCAAAAAGGGGGGTTTTGGGGGGAAAACCCCCCCCCCCCCCGGGAAAATTTGAGATGAGGGCCCCTTTTAAAAATTTTTTGGGGGCCCCTTTTTTTCCAAAATTTTTTAA
Source organism: Oophaga sylvatica (assembly GCA_033576555.1). Lineage (NCBI taxonomy): Eukaryota > Metazoa > Chordata > Amphibia > Anura > Dendrobatidae > Oophaga > Oophaga sylvatica. The sequence continues at coordinate 88,522,657 of JARQOD010000001.1, forward strand.
AAAAAAATTTCCCCCAAAAAAACCCCCCGGGAAAAAAAAGGTTTTTTTTTCCCCCTCCCCCCCCCAAAAAAAAAAAAGGGGGGGGTTTTGGGGGGTTTTAAAAAACCCCCCCCTTTTCCCCCCCCCCCATGCCCCCCCCCCGGGGGGGTTGGGCCCCCCCCCTTTTTAATTTAAGGGCCCGGGGGGGGGGGGGGGGGAAAAGGTTTTTCCCCCCCCCCTTTTTAAAAAACCCTTTTTAAAAAAAAAAACCCGGGGGGGGGGAAAAGGGGGGGGGGGGGAAAAAAACAAAGGGCGGGGGTTTTTTTTTGGGGTTTTAAATTTTTTTTTTTTCCCTTTTTGGGGGGGGTTTTAAATTTTTTTTTCCCCCAAAAAATTGGTTTGGGAAAAAATTAAAAATTTTTTGGGGGGGCCCCCCCCCCTTTTTTTTTTTTCCGGGAAAAAAAAAAAAAAAAATTTTCAAAAAGGGAAAATTGGGCCCCGGGGTTTTCCCCCAAAGGCCCGTAAAAAAGGGGTTTTTTAAAAAAAATTTTAAAAACCGAAACCCCGAAAAAGGGGTTTTTCAAAACCCGGGAAAATTTTTAAAAGGGGGGAAAAAAAAAAATTTAAAAAACCCGGTTTTTTTTTTAAAAAAAACCCCCAAAAAAAAATTTTCCCCCTTTTAAAAAAAATAAAAAGGGGGGTTTTTTTTTTTTTTAAAAAAAATTTTCCCCCCAAAAAAAAAAAAAAAAAAAATTTTTAAAAAAAACCCCCCAAAAAAAAAATTTTTTAAAAAATTTTTTCCCCCCCCCCTGAATTTTTAAAAAAAGGGGGTTAAAAAAATTTTTCCGTGGGCCCCAAAATTTGGGGGGGAAAAGGGGGGGGTTTTTTTTTTAAAAGGGGGGGTTTGGGGGGTTTGGGGTTTTTTTTTAAAAATTTTAAAAAAAAGGAGGGGGGGGGAAAAACCCCGGGGGATTCCCCCCCTTTTTTTTTTTAAAAAAAAAAAAAAACCCCGGGGGGGGTTTTTCCGGAAAAACCGGAAAAAAAATTTTTTTTCCCTTCCAAAACCCAAAAAAATTTTTTCCCCTTTTTCCCCCCCCCCCCTTTTTTTGGGGCCAAAAGGGGAAATTTTTAAAAATTTTTTTTTTAAAAAAAATTAAGGGTTTTTTTTAAAATTTTTTTTGGGGGGAAAAACCCCCTTTGGGGGCCCTTTTTTTTTTTAAAAAAGGGGTTTTTTTCCCCCCTTTAAAAAAGGGGTTTTCCCCCCACAATTTTTGGGTTAAAAAAAAATTTTTTTTTTTAAAAATTTTTTTTCCGGGTTAAAAAAAAACCCGGAAAAAAGGGGGGGGGGGGTTTTTTTAAAAAAAGGGAAAAAAAAAAAAAAAAAAAGGGGATAAAAAAAAAAAAGGGGGGGGTTTTTTTTTGGGGTTTTTTATGGGGGAAATGGAAGGGGAAAAAAAAAAGGGAAAATTTAAAAAAGGGGGGGCCCCCCCCCCCTTTTCCCCCCCCCCCCAAAAAAAAAGATTTAAAGGGGGGGGGAAAAAAAAAGGGGGTTTTTTTTTTTTCCCCCCCCAAAATTTTTCCCCTTTTTTTTTTTGGGGGAATTTTTCCCAAAAATTTTTTTTAAAAGGGGGGGGCTTTTTGGGGGAAAAATTTTTTTTTGGGGTTTTTTGGGGTTTTTTTCCCCCCCCCTTTTTTTCCCCCTTTTTTTTTTAAAAAAATTAAATTTTGGGGGGGAAAAAAGGCCCCCGGGGTTTTCCCGGGGGAAAAAAAACCCCAAAAGGGGCCCCCCCTGGGGGAAAAAAAGGGGAAACCAAAAAAATCCGGGGGAAAAAACCCTTTTTAAAAAAAAAAAAGGGAAAAAAAAAAGGGGAAAGGGGGTTTTTAAAAAAAAGGGGGGGGGTTTTTTTTTTTTTTGGGGAAAAAAAAGGGGCCCCCTTTTTTCCCCCCCAAAAAAAAAAGGGGGGAAAAATTTTCAAAAGGGGATTAAAAATTTTTTTTGGGGAAAAAAAAAAAACAACCCTTTTTTAAAAAAAAAGGGGGGAAAAAACCGAAAACCCCCCTTTTTCCCGGGGGGAAAAAAAAGGGGGGGGTTTAAAAAGGGGGAGGGGGGGTTTTTCCCCCCCCAAAAAATTTAAAAAAAAAGGGGAAACCCGAAAAAAAAATTTTGGGAAAAAACCCCCCTTCCGGGGGGGGGAAATCCAAAAAATTTTTTGGGGGGGGAAAAAAGGGAAAGGAAAAAAAATTTTTAAAAAAAAAAAAAAAAGGGGGGAGGGCCCAAAGGGTTTTTTTGGGGGGTTTTTTAAAAAACCCAAAGGGTTTTAAAATTTTTTTAAAAAAAAAAATTTTAAAAAAAAGGGGGGAAAGGGCCCCCCCCTTTAATCTTGGGTTTCTGGGGGGAAAAAAAAAAAAAAATTTTTTTTTAAAATTTTTTTTCCCCCCCCCCCTTAAAAAGGGGGGGGGGGTTTGGGGTTTTTAAAAAAAATTTTTTTTGGCCCAAAAATTTTCCCCCCAACCCCGGGGCCCCAAAAAAACCCCCCAAAAGGAAAGGGGGAAAATTTTTAAAAAAAAATTTTTTAAAAAATTTTAAAAAAGGGGGGGGCCCCCCCCCCCCAAAAAAAAAACCCCCCAAAAACTTTTTTTCCCGGGAGCCGGGGGTTTTTGGGAAAAAGGGGTTTGGGAAATTTTAAAACCCCCCCCAACCTTTTTAAAAAACCCCCCCCCCGGGGGTTTCCCCCCCCAAAAAACCCGGGGAAAAAAAAAAAGGGGGGGGGGTGGGTTTTCCCCCCCCCCCGGGGTTTCAGGAAATGGGTTTTTTTTGGGGGGGGCCCCAAAAAAAAAAAAAATTTTCCCCCCCCAACCCCCCTTTTTTTTTTTAAAAAAAAAAGGGGGGTTTTCAAACCCTTTTTTTTTCCCCCCCCCCAAAAAAAAAGGGGGGGGTTAAAACCCCCCAAAAAAAAATTTTTTTTTTTTTAAAAAAAAACCGAAAAAAAAAGAATTTTCCCTTTTTTTTTTTTAAAAAAAAAAAAAAAAAGGGGGGGGAAAAAACCCCCCCTTAACCCATTTTGGAAAACCTTTTTTTTTCCCCCAAAAAAAAAAAAAAAGGGGGAAAAAAAAAAAAAAAAAAAAAATTTAAAAAAAGGAAAAAAAAACTTTTGGGGGGGTTTTTTTTTTTTTAAAAGAAAATTTAAATTTTTTTCAGGAAGGGAAAAAAAAACAAAAAAAAAAAAAATTAAATTTAAAAAAAAAAATTTTTTTTTTGGGTTTTTTTTTGGGGGCCCTTTTAAAAAAATTTTTTTTTTAAAAAAAAAAAAAAAAAATTTAAAAAATTTTAAAAAATTTTTTTTTTTAAAAATTTTTTTTTTAAAAAACCCCCCCTTTTTTTCCCCCCAAAAAAAATTTTTTTTAAAAAACCCTTTTTTTTTTAAAAAATTTTAAAAAAATTTTAAAAATTTTTTACCAAAAAACCCCCCTTTTTTGGGGGCCCCCCCCCCTTTAAAAATTTTTTTCCCAAATTTTAAATTTTCCCCCCCCAAATTTTAAAAAACCACCAAAAACCCCAAAAAAAAAAAAAATTTTTTAAAAGGCCCCCTAAAAATTAAAAAAACCCCCCCCCTTTTAAAAAACCCCCCCCCCCCTTTTAAAAAAAAAACCCCTTTTTCGGGGCCCCCCAAAAAATTTTTTGGGGGGGAAAAACCGGGGGCCCCCAAAAAAAAATTTTTTTAAAAACCCCCAAAAAACCCCCAAAAAAAATTTTTTGGAAGGGCTGGGAAAGGGGGGAAAAAAAATTTTTTAAAAAAATTCCGGGGTTTTGGGGGGGGGGAGGGGAAGGGGGGGGTTTGGGGGGCCCCCAAGGGGGGGGGGAAGGGGGTTTGGGGGGGGAAAACGGGGAATGGGGGTTCCGGGGGTTTTGGGGCCGGGGAAGGGGAAACCCCCCGGGGGGTTTTGGGGGGGGAAAAAAAGGGGGGCCTTTGGGGACCAATTGGGGGGCCCCGGGGGTTTGGGGGGCAGGTTAAAAGAACCCGGGGGGGCCCCCCGGGAGGCTTGGGAAAAGGGGGAAAAACCCCGGGGGGAAACCCGGGGGGGGGGGGTTGCCCCCCAAAAAAGGGGAGGTTTCCGGAAAGGGGAAAAAAACCCCCCCCGGGGGCCCCCCCCCCCGGGCCAACCCCCCCAAAAAAAAAGGGGGGGGGGGGGGGAGAGGGCCCCCCGGGGGGGGGGTTTTTTGGGGAAACCCCCGGGGGGGGGGGCCCCCGGGGTTGGGGGGGAAAAAAAACCCCCCCCCCTTTTAAGGGGGGAAAGGGGGGGTTAAACCCCCCCAAAAAAAACCCCCCCCCGGGGGGGGGGGGGGTTTTTGGGGGGGGGGGGCCCCTTGGGGGGGGTTTTAAAAAGGGGGGGGGGGCCCCCCCGGGGGGGGGGCCCCCCTTCCCCGGGAAAGGAGCCCCCACCCCCCAAAAAAGGGGCCCCCAAAAAATTGGGGGGCCCCCCCAAAAAGGGCCCAAAATTTTTTTTTTTAAAAAAAACCCCCCAAAAAAAATTTTTTTAAAACCCCCAAAAAAAAATTTTTAAAAACCCCCCCCAAAAAAACCCCAAAAAAGTTCCCAATATTTAAAAAAACCCAAAATTTTTTTTTTTTTTCCCCCCCCTTTTTTTTAGGGTTTTTAGCCCTTTTAAAATCCCGGGTTTTTCCCCAAAAAACCCCCCTTTTTTAAATTTTTAAAAACCCTTTTTTTTCCCCCACCCCTTTAAAAAATTTTTTTTTCCCAAAGGGGTTTTTTTTTTTTTTCCCCCAATTTCCCCCTTTTTCCCCAAATGGGGGGGGTTTTTTTTTAAAAAATTTTTTTTTTTCCCCCCCCCCCCTTTTTTTAAAAATTAAAAAGGGGGGCCCCCAATTTTCTTTTTTTGGGGGTTTTTTTAAAGGGGGGAAAAAAAAAAAAAAAGGGGGGAAAAACCCCAAAAAAAAAAAACCCCCCCGGGGGGTTTTTTAACCCTTTTGTTCCCCCTTTTTTAAAGGGAAAAAAAAAAAAAAAAAAAACCCCCCCCCCTTTTTTAAAAAAAAAAAAGGCCCCAAACCCCCCCAAAAAGGGGGGGAAAAATTTTAAAATTTTTCCCCCTTTTTCCTGGGAAAAAATTTTATTTGGGGAAAAAAAACCCCCCCCTTTTTTTTTTAAAAAAAATTTTAAAAAAAACCCCCCCCCCTTTTTTTTTAAAAAAAAAAAAAATTTTTTTTTTTAAAAAAAAAAATTTTTGGGGGGGGGGCCCCCGGGGGTAAAGTTCCCCCGGGGTTAAAAAAAAAAAAAATTTTGGGCCCCCCAAAAAAAAAAAAAATTTTTTTAAATTTAAAAATTGGGGGAAAAAATTTAAAAACCCTTTTCCCCCCCAAAAACCCTTGGGAAAATTTTGGGGCCTTTTGGTTTTCCCCAAAAGGCCCCCCCAAAAAAATTTTTTGGGGGAAAAAATTTTTTACCCAAAAGGGGGTTGGGCCCCCCCGGGAAAAAACCCCCCCAAAGGGGGGGGTTTTTTGGGCCCCGGGGGTTTCCCCCGGGGGGCCCCCCCCCCCGGGCCCCAAAAAAACCCCCTTTTTTGGGCCCCCCCTGGGGGAAAAGGCCCCGGGGGCCGGGGGGGGCCCCCCCCCCCCCCCTTTTTAAAAAACCTTAAAAAATTTTAAAAAAATTTTCCCCCCAACGGGGGCCCCCCAAAAACCAAAACCCTGTTTTTTGGGAAGGGGGGGGCCCCCCCCCCAAAATTTGGTCC
>JARQOD010000001.1:88533383-88574861 GCA_033576555.1 Oophaga sylvatica
TGCAAGAGGCCCCCAAGACCAATTAGGGCCGCTCCCATAGGATAATGGTAGCTTGCACATGAACCCCCTTGTCTCCTTACCCCCCACTCCTAATTGCACAGTGCAGGTGAACCTACCAGGGGGACATGAGGTTGAGTTCCAAGTGGACACGGGGGCAGACAATTCAGTAATTACAGAAGAGGACTGGTCATTCGGGAAAAGTGATTTCTCCCACCATGTTATAGCGACTCCTTACAACTCTCCATCTATCCTGCTCCCCGTCACTAAAAGATTCCCCTGCAAATTCAAGGAACCACTGTACACACACAGTTAATGGTATCACCACGGGGTCAATGTAATCTTTTAGGATGTGATGTATTGTCTCAATTGCAAGCACATATTGAGTATCAGTGACACCAGGATTCAAGCCGAGCACTCTTTGTAAAATCATGTCACTAGATGTTGCTAGTATAGAGGACACAAATGAATTTCCTTCAATGTTAGAAGGTGTGATACCGCATGATTTCTGGGCTTCAGATAAAACAGATGTGGGCAGATTAAGGGTGCAGCCAGTCATGGTCAAATTAAAGCCAGGTGCAATCCTGCCCCAACAGAGACAGTATCCTCTTAGTTCAGCTCAAGAGTCGACTATAGCTCAGCAGGTACAGAAACTGGTAGCAAGTGGTGTTTTAGTTAAAACCTAGCCCCCACCTTTGCGAGCAGCTAGGTTCCTTATCAGTGGCCTTGACAGTAAACTCCAACTTCAGCTCCCCCCTTCAACTACGAGACTTAACCCTCTATGTATCGGCTGGTACAAGATATATATACACTTTTGTTCCAGATATCTCAGGATGCTGCTTGGTTCACAGTTATCGATTTTGCCAATGTTATTTCTGCAATATGTTGATGACTTACTGATTTGTGCCCCCTCCAGGAAACAGTGTCACACTGCAACAATATCACTCATGTTGTTTCTGTACCAAGCTGGATGTAAAGCGTCGAAGGATAAACTCCAATTTTGTAAATCTTCAGTTATCTTTTTAGGACATTGCATTACACCGGGGGCGCGATATTTGACCAGCGCTCGCAAAGAAGCTGTACAGAATTTTCCTATTCCTGTTAATGTTGCCGCTCTTAGGACATTTCTTGGACTGGTTTCCTACTGCAGACAGTGGATACATGCTGTATCAATCCTCATGCAGCCTCTCTATGACTGTATCACCATTGTGCCTTTTAAACTAACTCCTGAAGGTATAGACTGTTTTTATTCTCTCAAAAACAGGATTGTGGCAGCTCCAGCGCTAGGAACCCCCAACTATGAACTACCATTTACCCTGTATCTCCACGAACAGCAGGGACACGCGGCAGGGGTATTGACTCAGTTACATGGTGACAATCAAAGGCCTGTAGCCTATTTCAGTGGAAGACTAGATGCAGTGGCTAGAGGTGCCCCGTCCTGTGTACGGGCATTACATGCTGTAGGACTGTTGCTCCACAAATCGTCAGACATTGTTCTTGATCACCCACTGACAGTACTTACACCTCATGATGTATACACCATATTGAACCAGGTGCAACCGGCACATCTTTCAGCTGCACGTCACGTTCGATTGCAATGTGCACTTTTAATGCCTCCAAATGTTTCTTTGCAGAGATGTACCACACTTAATCCTGCCACGTTGTTACCTCTCTCGGATCTAAAGGAGGGGTCAGGTACGGTATTGTACAAAGAAGATCCAAGAGAGGAGATTCCTCATGATTGTGTTCAGCTTATGGCACAGGAAACAGCAGGCCTACCCACAGTGTTTGAAACTGAAAGACTTAATGCTGATTTTGAATTTTTTGTAGATGGATCTCGCCACCAAATGACTCAGGTACCTTCCACACTGGGTATGCCATCGTCTCCCTGAATGCAGTAATCAAAGCAGAACCAATGCTCCCACATCAGTCGGCCCAGGAGGCTGAACTTAAGGCTCTGACCGAGGCCTGTAAGATAGCTGAAGGTAGAATTGTTAACATCTACACAGATTCTAGGTACGCATTCGGTATAGCTCATGAATTTGGGCCAATTTGGAAATCTAGAGGATTCCTGACGGCAGCAGGACATCCCATTAAAAATGCTGACACAGTCCAGCAGTTAATTGATGCATTACAATTACCAAAAGAGGTAGCTGTCATAAAAGTTAAAGCACATACCAGACGCACTGATCAGGTGAGTAAAGGAAACGCAATGGCCGATGCAGCAGCAACAACAACAGCAGCCAGTAGACCACTCCAAGGGTAACGATGCACCAGGTAAGCGCTCCCAAAAATCCCTTTGTGTCGGAGGATGCCTTATCTCAGATGCAGGCTCAGGTGCACCAGGAGGAAGTAGAAAAGTGGGAAAAGAAGGTGCATGTCTGAATGAAGCAAATGGGGTATGGGGAAGAGGGATGCGTCGATGCCTTCCAAGGGCGTTGTACCCTGCGGTCGCCCAGATGTTACATGGGCCAACCCACCAGTCCAAAACTGCTGTAATGAGCGTGATGCAGAAGCATTGGGTAGCACCAGGCTTTTCCACCTGTATAGAAGGTTTAATCCAGGGATGCATGGTATGTGCTACACATAATCCTGGGTGTTAATTGATTTATGTTAATTACACATGTCATTTTGTTCTAATCGTTTGTCATAGCACAATTCTGAGGGTATTGGGGGTGTTGTGCCCCTTGTCGTATTTTAACTCATATGTGTGCAGTGCTTACATCCATCTTGGATGAGGTTTGCCCCTTTCTGCACTACTTGTGTCGTTTGTCTTATTAATTAATAAAGATTTCTATTTTACATATGGACTAGTACATCTTTTTTCCACCCAGGTGGTTTGCGTTCTATAAGTAATTGATGTGTCCACACATTTCCATATCCACTCCTAGCTTCCCATGATAGGGCTCTATTGATTATTGCTATTAGGATGTGGTGGTTCTGGTTATATGTATATAATCAGGGAAGGGTAGTCAAGACGCCACCCAAACACGCCCCTCGGCCCCTCTATCCTTTCCAGAGACTGCAGATTGATTATATTCAGCTGCCAAAATCAGGGTCATGGGAGTATGTGTTGGTCTGTATTGATTTTATTGTCAGGATGGCCGGAGGCTTTCCCGATTGCCAAGGCTACGGCTGCGGCGACCGCAAAGAAGCTGCTTGCGGAGGTGGTGTGCAGGTATGGAGTACCAGAGGTGATCGAAAGTGACAGAGGTACACATTTCACAGGTGAAATAATGAATGAAGTCTTGACAGCTCTAGGAATTCAACAAGCTTTCCACACCCCATATCATCCACAAAGCAGTGGAAAAGTGTTAAAAATGCTTAATTTCATATATTTTTCCAGGACTTGTTACCAGATGCGATACTTCTAAAGAAAATGTCACGTTTCTTATAAAAAAATTATAGTGGTTTATTGGACTGTTTACCAAAAAACATCATTACAGGAAAACATAAAATGAGTGAAATAGTTACTAGAGATTGTCCATTTGTCCATAGCAAAACTTGTACACATCTTTCCTTGGTGTCCTGAATGGTAAAAATGACATTCTGTCTCTGTCAGCAGCGTCTCAGAGAAACAACACGTGGTTACATGGCAGCTGGCTGTTCATTCATCATAGTTCTTGTCCCATGTGTCTGTGGAGTGAGCGAGCGAGCAAGAACCACCCCTCCCTTCGTGTAGCCATTATATATAAGTCCCTTAGATCACGTGGTCTCTGTATATGGAGATGACACTTTACCATACAAAAATAGCATGTGTATGTCAGCGAACGTTAATGTGCTTGTACAGAATTGAGTGTATAAAGAATAAATCCATAACCAATAATTAATATTTAACAAAAAGTAAAAAGACTAAATGGGACATTGAAGTTAAAAATCCAAAAGGCCATGGCTGAAACAGGGAAATCTTGGCCTGAATGTTTACCATTAGCCCTATACTCAGTAAGGTACATTCTAAATAGGAAAACTGGACTTTCTCCGTATGAAGTACTATTTGGCAAAGTGCCTAGCTTAGGATGTTTCTTTCCCCAAGCACTGGAAATGAGTAACCATGTATAAGCTCATATGTAAGGGATTTGCATAAAAGACTTAAGAAAATACATGATAATGTCTTCAGTTCTCTTCCAGATCCGAACCAGGATCCTGGAAGTCACAGCCTGCAGCCTGGAGACTGGGTAGTCATTAAAAGACACGTGAGAAAGAGTCTGGATCCGAAATTTGATGGACCTTTTCAAGTTCTACTGACGACAAGTACCGCAGTCAAGCTACAAGGCAAGGAAACTTGGATTCACGCATCGCATTGTAAGAAGATCCTTGGAGAGCCTCCAGAAGAGGAATGACGCTACTAATGACATTTGCTTGCATCCTTGCAGTAACGGATGCTTGGAACAGACTTAGCCGTGTAGATGGGGATAGCAAATAAATTTTTCAGTGCATTATTTATCTACCCTATGATAACTCAGACATGGGATAAGTTGGTAGAATCCACATACTACCTAGATGATCAAATATGGGATATTTTAGATATCATAAATGGGTCCCTTGCAGTACAGAACCAGCTAATTATTGTTACTAACCAACATACCCTCGTGTTAGATTACCTGACTGCAGCTCAAGGAGGGATGTGCCAGATTATCAGACCTGCATGTTGTCATTATATTGATAATTCTAGTGTTTTAACCCTTAAACATAAGCTAGAGGATGTCATAAAGTTAAGGAAACTATATGATGAGGCAAATCTGAAGAATCAAGATTCATGGTGGGCAAATACTTTCTCCTTTCTTAACCCCGCAAATTGGTTCAAAGGCATAGGGGGATGGCTAACTGGGATAATACAAGCTGGCCTACAGGTTTTATTGATATGTCTTGCTATCTATTTAGTTTTTAAAATTTGTTTGATGTGTATTAAACGATGTACTAGGACACAGAGGAGGTATGAAGATGTGTATTGATCAAATGAAGGAACAAAAGGAGGGAATGTTAGAGCTGAGCCAGCATTTTTTTCAGAAGGCCTTGGTTTCTGTCAGACAAGCTGATGCATACCAGAAGTCAAGATAAGATGTTCCTTCTTTGAGGCAATACACTCCCACCCGCCTGAGTTATGAAAAGGCATCCTGTTCTAGGAGACAAGGGCAAGAATGGAGTTTTCGGCTGAAACCAGTATTCTATGTATTTAGTGATAAGTTGTATAACCGCCATATATGGTAATTCCGCTTCCTGCTTCAGGGGTGTATATAAACCCCTTCGTTAGCAATAAAGAGTAGAGTTTATTGACACATACTTTGGTCTGTGTCTTATTCTCTCTGGTACCACATTTCAAGGAGGAAAGGGTTAACGAGATAACAGTGACGACAATGGTTTCATGAATTCATAGATATATTGCTCTTCACTCTTCATTATGTTGAAAAAGATGCTCGCATCACTTAGTACCCTTGGTAGTCCTGCACTTTTCCAACATGGCAAAGATCCATAACACATATCTGTTGCATTTCTGAAGAAGAACAGTGTGAAAATGATTCAGTGGCCAAGCGTCTCCTGATCTGAGTCCAATATAACACTTATGGGGAATTCTGACAAGACAAGTTGTCATCACTCTCCATCCAGGCTCTAAAAGAGGTCTTTCTTGAAGAATGGAAAAAGTTGTTGCAATGTGTCGCCAACTTGTTCATTCTATGCCTGGAAGATTTGGCACTGTCCTTAACCCTTAACCCCCAAGGGTGGTTTCCACTTTAATGACCGGTGTTGTGAATGGGTTTGAGATGAGTTCTGAGCAGAGGCTTCCTCTGGTGGTTACAAGCGGTGCTGGTCTGTCCAGTGAAGATTGTGAGGACTGGGAATCAGGTGTTACTGACTGGTCTTATATAAGGGAGTCACCTTCCCATCAGGGTTGCCGGTGAGCAATTGTTCTGGTCTGAATCCTTCATTCCTGTTTCCCTTGTAGCCTGCTGTGTCGTGTCTGCATCTCCTGCTAACAGATAAGACATTTTCTTCTTTTTGTTTTTGTGCTATATTTTTGCATTTTTGTCCTGCACTTCTGTGGGGCCTTCAGGGTCCCCTCCGGGGGCTTTTGCCCTCTCAGTTTAGTTCAGCCACTTATGTATGTACTTTTGCTTTTTCCAGTTTTTTCAGTGGCTGCTGTTTTGATTTTGTTACACCAGAGAACTAATTTAGGTGGTAGAGGTCGTGTGATCTCAGGTGTTTTTGAAATTAGTGGTGTTGGTGCTTTTCAGGGTTTTATGGGATTGCAGTAAGTACCCTTCCTATCCTTTTCTATTTAGTTAGTTTGGGCCCCAGCGTTTGCTCATACTATTTTCTTTCTGTGTCAGTATTTCATCTTGTCTAACCGCCATTACATGTTTGGGGGCTTTCTATTGTCTTTGGGGTTCTGCTCCGGGGCAGATAGCTTTCCTATATCTATCTTTAGGTGTAGTTAGTTTCTCAGGCTGTGACGAGGCGTCTAGGACCAACGTAGGAACGCTCCACGGCTGCCTCTAGTTGTGGTGGTTAGTCAGGGTACTGCAATCTCATAGTTTCCAACTGCTCTGGTGTATTGCCTTTTTTTACCTGCACTCCTCAGCTACCAAATCATAACAGACCGGGCCAATTTTTACAATTCTGACCACTGTCTTTTTATGAGGTTATAACTCTGGAACGCTTCAACGGATCTTCGCGATTCTGACAATGTTTTCTTATGACATATTGTACTTCATGATAGTGGTAACATTTCTTTGATATAACTTGGTTTTACTTATGAAAAAAATAGAAAGATGGTGAAAAATTTGAAAATTTAGCAATTTTCAAAATTTAAATTTTTAATTCCCTTAAAACAGAGAAATATGTAACAAAAAATAGTTACTAAGTAACATTTACCACATGTCTACTTTACATCAGCACAATTTTGGAACCAATTTTTTTTGTTGTTAGAAAGTTATAAGGGTTAAAAGTTGACCAGCGATTTCTCTTTTTTACAACAAAATGTACAAAACGATTTTTTTAGGGACCACCTCACATTTGAAGTCACTTTGAGGGGTCTATATGGCAGAAAATAACCAAAAGTGATACCATTCTAAAAACTGCACCCCTCAAGGTACTCAAAACCACATTCAAGAAGTTTATGAACCCTTCAGATGGTTCACAGGAGCTGAAGCAACGTGGAAGGAAAAAATGAACATTTAACTTTTTAGTCACAAAAATAATCTTTTACAAACAATTTTTTTATTTTAACAAGGGTAAAAGGAGAAAATGGACAGAAAAACTTGTGCAATTTCTCCTGAGTAAGCAGATACCCCATATGTGGGGGGGAAACCACTGTCTGGGCGCAAGGCAGGGCTCAGAAGGGAAGGAGTACCGCTTAACTTTTTCAAACCAAAATTGTCTGAAATTGAGATTGGCGTTTGGAGAGCCCCTGATGTGCATAAACAGTGGAAACCGCCCACAAGGGACACCATTTTGGAAACTAGACCCCAAAGGAACTTATCTAGATCTGTTGTGAGCACTTTGAACCCCCAAGTATTTCACTAAAGTTTATAATGCCTGAGAAAAAAAAATCCACAAAAATTAGTTTTTGATTTTTCCCGAGGAAATTGGACCCAAAAAATTGTTTTCCAATTTATCCTGAGTACGCTGATACCCCACATGTGGGTGGAAATACTGTTTGTGTGCACGGCAGGGCTCGGAAAGGAAGTAATGATGTTTTGGAATGCAGAATTTGATGGGTGTCATGTTCAGTTTGCAGAGCCCCTGATGTGCCAAAACAGTGGAATCCCCCACAAGTGACCCAATTTGGAAACTAGACCCCCTAAGGAACTTATCTAGATCTGTGGTGAGCACTTTGAATCCCCAAGTGCTATACACAAGTTTATAATGCCCGGGTATGAAAATAAAAACTCCTAATTTTTTCCCACAAAAATGATCTTTAAGTCACCAATTTTTTAAATTCCCAAGGGTAACAGGAGAAATTGGACCCCAAAAGTTGCTGTCCAATTTGTCCTGAGTACGCTGTTACCCTATATGTGGGAGAAAACTACTGTATGGGCATATGTCGGGGCTCGGAATAGAAGTAGTGACGTTTTGTAATTCAGACTTTGATGGAATTGTCTGCGGACGCCATGTCGCGTTTGGAGAGCCCCTGATGTGCCTAAACAGTGTAATCCCCCACAAGTGACCCAATTTGGAAACTAGACCCCCTAAGGAACTTATCTAGATCTGTGGTGAGCACTTTGAATCCCCAAGTGCTATACACAAGTTTATAATGCCCGGGCATGAAAATAAAAACTCCTAATTTTTTCCCACAAAAATGATCTTTAACCCCTTCACCCCCAAGGGTGGTTTGCACGTTAATGACCGGGCCAATTTTTACAATTCTGACCACTGTCTCTTTATGAGGTTATAACTCTGGAACGCTTCAACGGATCTTCGCGATTCTGAGACTGTTTTCTCGTGACATATTGTACTTCATGTTAGTGGTAAAATTTCTTCGATATAACTTGCGTTTATTTTTGAAAAAAACGCAAATATGGCGAAAATTTTTAAAATTTTGCAATTTTCAAACTTTGAATTTTTATTCCCTTAAAACAGAGAAATATATCACACAAAATAGTTAAGAAATAACATTTCCCACGTCTACTTTACATCAGCACAATTTTGGAACCAAAATTTTTTTTTGTTAGGAAGTTATAAGGGTTAAAAGTTGACCAGCGATTTCTCATTTTTACAACAAAATTTACAAAGCCATTTTTTTTAGGGACCACCTCACATTTGAAGTCACTTTGAGGGGTCTATATGGCAGAAAATACCCAAAAGTGACACCATTCTAAAAACTGCACCCCTCAAGGTACTCAAAACCACATTCAAGAAGTTTATTAACCCTTCAGGTGCTTCACAGTAACTAAAGCAACGTGGAAGGAAAAAAATGAATATTTTACTTTTTAGCCACAAAAATGATCTTTAACAAACTTTTTTTTATTTTCACAAGGGTAAAAGGAGAAAATGGACAGATAAGGTTGTTATGCAATTTCTCCTGAGTACGCCAATACCCCATATGTGGGGGAAAACCACTGTTTGGGCACACGGCAGAGCTCGTAAGGGAAGGAGCGACGTTTGACTTTTTCAAACTAAAATTGGCTGGAATTTAGATTGGATGCCATGTCGCGTTTGGAGAGCCCCTGATGCGCCTAAACAGTGGAAACCCCCCACAAGTGACACCATTTTGGAAACTAGACCCCCTAAGGTACTTATCTAGATCTGTTGTGAGCACTTTGAACCCTCAAGTGTTTCACAAAAGTTTATAAAGCCTGGGTGTGAAAAAAAAAAATCAATTTTCCACAAAAATGATTTTTTAGTCCCAAATTTTTGAATTTTCCCAAGGAAATTGGACCCCAAAAGTTGTTGTCCAATTTGTCCTGAGTACGCTGATACACCATATGTGGGGGGGGGGAACTGTTTGGGCGCACGGCAGGGCTTGGAAAGGAAGTAGTAACGTTTTAGAATGCAGACGTTAATGGGGGTCATGTTCCGTTTGCAGTGCCCCAGATGAGCCTAAACAGTGGAAACCCCCACAAGTGACCCCATTTTGGAAACTAGACCCCCTAAGGAACTTATCTAGATCTTTGGTGAGCACTTTGAACCCCCAAGTGCTTCACACAAGTTTATAATGCCCGGGCATGAAAATAAAAAATCCTATTTTTTTCCCACAAAAATTATCTTTTAGTCACTAATTTTTTATTTTCCCAAGGGTAACAGGAGAAATTGGACCACATAAGTTGTTGTACAATTTGTCCTGAGTACGCTGATACTCCATATGTGGGGGGGAACCACTGTTTGGGCGCACGGCAGAGCTCGGAATGGAAGGAGCACCATTTGACTTTTTCCAACCAAAATTGGCTGGAATTGAGTTTGGATGCCATGTTGCATTTGGAGAGCCCCTGATGTGCCTAAACAGTGGAAACCCCCCACAAATGACCCCATTTGGGAAACTAGACCCCCTAAGGAACTTATCTAGATTTTTGATGAGCAATTTTAACCCCCAAGTGCTTCACACAAGTTTATAACGTAGAGCCGTAAAATTTAAAAATCATATTTTTTCCACAAAAATGATCTTTTCACCCCAATTTTTATTTTTCCAAGGGTAACAAGACTCCAAAAGTTATTGTGCAATTTGTCCTGAGTGCGCTGATACCCCATATGTGGGGGTAAACCACTGTTTGGGTGCATGGTAGAGTTTGGAAGGGAAGGAGCGCCGTCTGACTTTTTCAACGCAGAATTGGCTGGACGCCATGTCGTGTTTGGAGAGCTCCTGATCTGCCTAAACAGTGGAAACCCCCATAAATGACACCATTTTGGAAACTAGACCCCTCAAGGAACTTATCTAGATGTGTGGTGAGAACTTTGAACCCCTAGGTGTTTCACTAAAGTTTATAACGTACAGCCGTAAAATAAAAAAATCTTTTTTTTTTTTTTTACAAAAACGATTTTTTCGCCCCCAATATTTTATTTTCACAAGGGTAACAGGAGAAATTGGACCCCAAAAGTTGTTGTCCAATTTGTCCGGAGTACGCTGATACCCAATATGTGGGAGAAAACTACTGTATGGGCGCACGTCAGGGCTCGGAAGGGAAGTAGTGACATTTTGGATTGCAGACTTTGATGGAATGGTCTGGGTGCGTCATGTCGCATTTGGAGAGCCCCTGATGCGCCTAAACAGTGGAAACCCCCCACAAGTGACCCCATTTTGGAAAATAGACCCCACAAGGAACTTATCTAGATGTGTGGTGAGCACTTTGAACCCCGAAGTGCTTCACAGAAGTTTATAACGCACAGCCGTAAAAATAAAAAATCTTTTTTTTTTTTTGCAAAAATGATTTTTTTCGCCCCAATATTTTATTTTTACAAGGGTAACAGGAGAAATTGGACCCCAAAAGTTGTTGCCCAATTTGTCCTGAGTACGCTGATACCCAATATGTGGGAGAAAACTACTGTATGGGTACACGTTGGGGCTCGGAAGGGAAGTAGTGACGTTTTGGATTGCAGACTTTGATGGAATGGTCTGGGTGCGTCATGTCGCATTTGAAGAGCCCCTGATGCGCCTAAACAGTGGAAATCCCCAACAAGTGACCCCATTTTGGAAAATAGACCCCACAAGGAACTTATCTAGGTGTGTGGTGAGCGCTATGAAGCCCCAAGTGCTTCACAGAAGTTTATAATGTACAGCCGTAAAAAACAAAAAAATTTTTTTTTTGTACAAAAATGATATTTTCGCCCCCAGTTTTTATTTTCCCAAGGGTAGCAGAAGAAATAGGACAAATTGCACAATAACTCTTGGGGTCCAGAGTACGCTGATACCCCATATGTGGGGATAAACTACTGTTTGGACGCATGGCAGAGCTCAGAAGTGAAGGAGCACCGTTTGACTTTTTCAACGCAGAATTGGCTGGAATTGAGATCAGACGCCATGTCACATTTGGAGAGCCCCTGATGTGCCTAAACAGCGGAAACCCCCCAATTCTAACTCCAACCCTAACCCCAACACACCCCTAACCCTAGTCCCAACCCTAACCACAAACCTAACCCTAACACACCCCTAATCCCAACCCTAACCCTAATCCTAACTTTAGCGCCAACCCTAACCCTAACTTTAGCCGCAACCCTAACCCTAATGGGAAAATGGAAATAAATACATTTTTTTAATTTTATTATTTTTCCCTAACTAAGGGGGTGATAAAGGGGGGTTTGATTTACTATTTATAGCGGGTTTTTATGATTGGCAGCTGTCACGCTAAAAGACGCTTTTTATTGCAAAAATAGTTTTTTGCATCGCCACATTTTGAGAGCTATAATTTTTGCATATTTTGGCCCACAGAGTCATGTGAGGTCTTATTTTTTGCGGTACGAGTTGATGTTTTTATTTGTACCATTTTTGAGCAGGTGACATTTTTTGATCGCTTTTTATTTCGATTTTTGGGAGGTTAGAATGAACAAAAATCAGCAATTCATGAATTTCTTTTGGGGGAGGCGTTTTTATTGTTCCGCGTGTGGTAAAATTGATAAAGCAGTTTTATTCTTCGGGTCAGTACGATTATCAGGAGCGCAGCTGATCGCCTATGACGTACTATCCCGTCCATGGGCAGAATGGCACGGGTTTTATGGACGGGATAGTACGTCTAATGTCAGAGAGGGGTTAAGTCACCAATTTTTTAAATTCTCAAGGGTAACAGGAGACATTGGGCCCCAAAAGTTGTTGTCCAATTTGTCCTGAGTACGCTGTTACCCTATATGTGGGAGAAAACTACTGTATGGGCACATGTCGAGGCTCGGAATAGAAGTAGTGACTTTTTGTAATTCAGACTTTGATGGAATTGTCTGCTGACGCCATGTCGCGTTTGGAGAGCCCCTGATGTGCCTAAACAGTGGAAACCCCCCACAAGTGACCCCATTTTGGAAACTAGACCCCCTAAGGAACTTATCTAGATCTGTTGTGAGCACTTTGAAACCCAAGTGTTTCACTAAAGTTTATAATGCCTGGGTGTGAAAAAAAAATTCCACAAAAATATTTTAGCCCCCAATTTTTGATTTTTCCCAATCAAATTGGACCCCAAAAGTTACTTTCCAATTTGTCCTGAGTACGCTGATACCCCATATGTGGGGTTACATACTGTTTGGGAGCACGGCAGGGCTCAGAAAGGAAGTAATGATGTTTTGGAATGCAGACTTTGATGGTTGTCATGTTCAGTTTGCAAAGCCACTGATGTGCCTAAACAGTGGAAACCCCCCACAACAGACCCCATTTTGGAAACTAGACCCCCTAATGAACTTATCTAGATCTGTGGTGAGCACTTTTAACCCCCAAATGCTTCACACAACTTTATAATGCCCGGTCATTAAAATAAAAAATCCTATTTTTTTCCAACAAAAAATGATCTTTTAGTCACCAGTTTTTTATTTTCCCAAGGGTAACAGGAGAAATTGGACCCCAAAAGTTGTCCAATTTGTCCTGAGTACGCTGATACCCCATATGTGGGAGAAAACTACTTGTGGGCTCATGTCGAGGCTCGGAATAGAAGTAGTGACGTTTTGCAATGCAGAATTTGATGGAATGGTCTGCGGGTGTCATGTCGCGTTTGGAGAGCCCCTGATGTGCCTAAACAGTGGAGATTCCCCACAAGTGAACCCATTTTGGAAACTAGACCCCCTAGGGAACTTGTAATAAAACAATAGTGACACTGGCATAATACATGAATGGCAGAGTATATGAGGCAAGTTATAAACATAACCAATGTAGAATTACCAGTACATGGATGCCTAATTGACTAATGAGACCAACTGCTAAAGTTAATGTCAAAAACCAAAAAACGAACACACTGCAGTCCATAGGTCAATAAAAATTACAATTTTATTAAACCAGGTTAAAAATATTGTAAGTATAGACAAGATGCAATAGCAACACAGGGGACAATTGGCATCACAATGTGCGCATGATAAGTGGGCTATCAGGCAGATAGGATCTGCACATATAGATAAAAATAGATATAGTAACACCTAAGCAACAAGTAGTAAAATAACACATTCCATACTCTGAGTAGACAATATATCATATAATATAGACAGCATGTGCTGAAATAAATCAAGACAAATATCACATTATCAACAGAGCAAAATGGCCTAGGTGAAACATAATAATTACCAGGAGGAGTAAAGTAGTGCAGAAGCCTGTCACCCAACAGCCCTCCCCGACGCGCGTTTCGGAGTGGCAAACCACTCCTTCCTCAGGGGGCATATTAGCTGAGCCACAAAGGGGCTCTATTTATGTTACCTTGCTAAACCGCTGCGCAGGTGACACCAGCATCAGTATTAGCGGTATCCAGACACAAGGGCGCCGCCATGACTGGAAACACGTGGGGCACCACGTGATCCGGCGTCTGACGTCACCGGAAGTGACACGGACCGAGCCGGGACGCCTGCGCAGTTGTGAGAGCCCGGGAAGTAAACAAAACGATGCACAGTAACCATGGAAATGCGCCTATACAAATGGAAGCCACAAATTTACAAACAGAAAGGGAATATTTACACCAAAAAATAACACTACAACAAATAAGTATAACTAAATAAAAATAACAGTGTATACTAAATCAAAATAGATATATACATGCAATAGCGCAAACAATACATAAGATAAAGTATACAAAATAGAAAAATGAAATAAACAAAAATACATATCAAAACTATAAGAAAAAAGAACAATAATGGTGGGCAAAATAAACAAATAAACCAGAATCAGCAAAACATCAAAATGTAAATATATATATAATATTAATCATAGAATTATGAATAACTAAAGATAATAAACAACAATCATAAAGAAATATATATATAAATAAATGTGCCGAAAGAAATAACGTATGAAAACTAGATGAACTTGATTGATGACACAACGAAAACTCCGGACAGGCAAGAAAGGCAACAAGCATCTATAATGAAAATAAACAAGATTAAAATCAAATAAAAACAATATCATGCGGATAATGAGATGCAAACTCATTTATTTCATTTTTCTATTTTGTATACTTTATCTTATGTATTGTTTGCGCTATTGCATGTATATATCTATTTTGATTTAGTATACACTGTTATTTTTATTTAGTTATACTTATTTGTTGTAGTGTTATTTTTTGGTGTAAATATTCCCTTTCTGTTTGTAAATTTGTGGCTTCCATTCGTATAGGCGCATTTCCATGGTTACTGTGCATCGTTTTGTTTACTTCCCGGGCTCTCACAACTGCGCAGTCGTCCCGGCTCGGTCCGTGTCACTTCCGGTGACGTCAGACGCCGGATCACGTGGGGCCCCACGTGTTTCCGGTCATGGCGGCGCCCTTGTGTCTGGATACCGCTAATACTGATGCTGGTGTCACCTGCGCAGCGGTTTAGCAAGGTAACTGTAAGGTTCTTTGTCTCTGTTGACATGTTCCTTGAAACTCAGTTTTCCGTCGGCCATTTTGCTTTCTGTCTTTCTGCAGCTCTTGCCCTCAGTTAATATGGAGTTTCCAGTTTTCATGTTCCCGCCCTGATTCTTCCCTCTTGCTTCTTAAGCAGCCTCAGCTGAACAATCAGTGCTCCTGAATCAAGCCTCAGTCAGTCTGTGACCTGACTCCTGGAAGCCTTGGACTTGTACTCCAGCTATTCCCTACTGAGGAACCTTGGAACACTTTTGGACTCTGGAAACCTGCTGTTTGGTGAATCCATGTTTGCAGAGGAATTACGGTACAGAGAAGAGATCCTGAACCTGCTTTGGAGATTTACTGTAGTGCTTGAAGTTACTCTGGCCTGCTGTGTCTCCTGTCGCTGTTCCTGCAAACTGTGTGAACTTTTCAGCATGCTTGTATGAAGTAATACAAGTCATTTCATCCTATGTCTCCTGTGTTTTCCTCGCACCCAAGCACAAGACGCTATAGGAACTGTACACTATACATGACAAGATTCAGGAGCCAATGTTTAGTGTCTGCTGGGTCTGGGAAAGCCGTGTCTGCTGTGACTGTGGATATCAGATGTCCGTTTAATACCTTATGTGATGACAGTGGTTGTGACTTCTCACAACCATTCCAGGTGAGCGCATTCCCTTAAAATTTTACTCTGGAGTGTTACCACAGGTAAACACTATTGTTTTGTTTTTTTTTTCCTTTCCTCTTCTCCTTCCAGCACCTCTGCCTTAAAAGATCTGGAAGATGGAGGCCCGCATAAAGGAACTTTGCGGAGTGACTGATACAATCCTTTCAGATGTACAGACTTTAAAAACCCGTTTTGCAAGCCTACAGGACCTCACTAATCATAATTTGCAAGTGTTTGGACAGACTACCCAGGAATTGCGAGCCAGGATTGAGGCTCTAGAGGAACGAGCCCAGGCTCCTGCCATAACCCCAAGTTCTGGGATCCCCAAATTACCTCCTTTTCGTTTTGGCGGTGAACGTGAGAAATTCAGGGATTTATTAATCAATGCAATTTATTTTTCTCTGCACATGCTTCACAATTTCCCACTGAACGATCCAAAGTGCTTACTATAATCATGTTGCTTACCAATAAGGCTTTGATGTGGCAAACCCTCTGATTGAGACTGAGGATGATTGTTTGAATCACCTTGATGCTTTTATTTCAGCCATGGGGCAGGTGTTTGATGACCCCAATCGAGGTGCAACAGCTGAAACAGCCATGTTAACTTTGCGCCAAGGTAAGCGTTCAGTAGCCGAATGTGCCCTGGATTTCAGGAGATGGGCTCTTGATACCACTTGGGACACTTCCGCTAAAAAATCTATTTTTCGGAAAGGGTTGTCTCCACTGATTAAGGATGAACTTGCTCGTGCCGACCCTCCCACTGCGTTAGGTGACTTTATCAACTATTGTATCCGTATTGATGCTCGTCTGACTGAACGCAGACAAGAGAGATGGTTCGAAAATAATCGCACTAACCTTTTCCTACCTCCCTCCTCAGCTAAGGAACCTTTGAGTAGGATCACAAGGGAACCAGAACCTGAACCCATGCAGGTGGACTCTTTGCAAAGACGGGTTAGTGATGCACGCAAAGAACATCGTATAAAGGAAAATCTAGTTTCTACTGTGGTAAGTCAGGGCACTTCATTATAAACTGCCCCAGCCGTTCTCGTAAGACTACTGCAGCAGTCATTCACTGTGAGTGTTGCGAGAGGAGCTCTGTCATGTCCGAGCCTCAGGCTCCAGAGAGATCTGCTGCAAGAGATCTTGATTTCTCGGACTTAAACTCTGTTAGTTCTGGGGACGATGACGGTATAAACGCTGCAATTTTTCAAGTTTCCTCAGCGGTGTCCCAGCTGAGTTGTAAAAGAAACAATTCTCATTGCTTCCTTTCCATCAAACTCTGGGTTGACTCAGTCTGGGTGTCTAGCTCTGCTATGATCGACTCAGGAGCAAGTAGAAATTTTATGGATATCTCCTTTGCTCTGAAACAGGGATACGTTCAGTGAAGAAGGCTACTCCAGTACAGATGGAGACTGTGGATGGCTCTCTACTGACTTCTGGACCAGTGGATCAAGAAACAGAGCCTTTGAGGGTCCTTATGGGTAAAGATCATCAGGAGAAAATGTCTTTTTTGCTTATCTCTTCTCCCCACTTTCCCATCATTCTAGGGCTACCATGGCTGCAGGCGCAGAATCCTACGATTAACTGGGAGACCAAGGAATTACACTTTCCGGAGAAACAGATGAGTCAAGGAGTTTCAGCTTGCTCTGTTCCTAAAGGAACCATGTCAGTCCTTGAACTACCAGCTGTATACCAGGACTATGTGGATTTATGTGACAAGAAGAACGCTGATCAGCTTCCTCCTCACCGTCCATATGATTGTCCAATTGAATTATTGCCCGGAGCCGAGATACCTTTTGGTAAGATCTACCCCCTAGCGGGGCCCGAGCTAAAAGCTTTGAAGGATTATATAGACGAAAATTTAGCCAAGGGCTTCATACGCCCCTCTTCATCTCCCGCAGGTGCACCCATCTTCTTTGTGATGAAGAAAGATGGATCTCTGAGACCCTGCATAGACTATAGGGAACTCAATAAGGTTACTATTAGAAACCGTTATCCATTGCCTTTAATCCCTGAGTTGTTGGAGAGAGTGCGGCATGCCAAAATTTTCTCTAAACTGGATCTCCGTGGGGCCTATAACTTGGTCCGTATTAGACCTGGGATGAATGGAAGACTACTTTCAGGTCACGCTATGGACACTTTGAATATCTAGTTATGCCTTTTGGTCTGAGTACCGCCCCAGCCACTTTCCAACACTTTGTGAATGATATCTTCAGGGATCTCCTAGATACATTTGTGGTGATTTATCTGGATGATATTCTAATTTTTTCTAACTCCACAGAGGAACATCATGGACATGTGAGAATGGTCTTAGAACGCCTAAGACAAAACCATCTCTACATCAAACTTGAAAAATGTGAATTCCATAGGACCGAAATTCAATTTCTGGGGTATATACTATCTACGCAAGGGATTAGTATGGATGGAAGCAAGACCCAAGCCATCAAGGATTGGCCAATTCCTAGAAATGTGAAGGAGGTGCAGCGTTTCATCGGGTTTGCCAACTTCTATAGACGTTTCATTAAGAATTTTCTGAGGTAGTGTCACCTATCACCCAACTTACCCGGAAACAGTCTAGGTTCTCCTGGACCCCGCAAGCTCAGGAAGCATTTTCCTGTTTAAAGGATAAATTTACCACCGCACCTATCTTAGTACATCCCAACCCCGAGCTTGCCTTCATAATAGAGGTGGATGCTTCAGACTGTGCCATTGGAGCTATACTCTCTCAGAGAACAGGTGAGAAGAATGTCTTGCATCCCTGTGCCTTCTTTTCCCAGCAGTTGTCTTCGGCTGAGAGGAACTACGATGTGGGCAATAGAGAATTGTTGGCCATTATTGCCGCCTTCAAGGAATGGAGACACCTTCTTCAGGAGCTACACAGCAAATAGTCGTCCTGACAGACCATCGTAACCTTGAATTTATCAGGTCGGCTAAGTGCCTGACTCCTCGCCAGGCTCGCTGGAATCTTTTCCTAAACCAATTTAATTTTGTCATTTCTTATAGACCAGGATCGCGCAATGGAAAGGCTGATGCACTCTCTAGGATTCATTCAGCAGAGACACGTCCACTTACTCCTCCTAAGACTATTCTTCCTGACTCTAGATTCCTGGGAGTGATTCATAATCAAGACCTACTTAAGGACATCAAGGAAGCATACCATGCGGATTCTTTGTTGGCTCAACCCCCAAGGGACATAAGTCTTGTCTTTAAGAATGGTGTGTGGATTCAGGGACAACGTCTGTATATACCTGAAACAGTCAGATTGAGAGTATTGCAACTCATCCACGATTCCAAGATAGCCGGGCATAGGGGAATTCTAAAGACACAAGAATTTCTTTCTCGTTTCTTTTGGTGGCCCACTTACAGGAAAGATGTCTTAAACTATGTCACTTCATGTGAAGTCTGTGCAAGATGCAAAACACCTCGCTCCTCACCAACTGGTCTGTTGCAACCTCTTCCCACCCGTCCCGCCCGTGGGGATCCATTTCTATGGACTTCATTGTGGAGTTACCAACCTCTCAAGGGAAGAACACCATTCTAGTGGTGGTTGACCGTCTAACAAAGGCAGCTCATTTTATCCCTTGTGTCGGCTTACCCACTGCAAAACAGACATCAGACTTGATGATTAAGAATGTGTTTCGCTTACATGGAGTACCGGATGAGGTCATTTCGGATCGAGGGGTGCAATTCACTTCAAGGTTTTGGCAAAAATTTCTGTGCAGCATTGGACATTAAAGTAAACCTTTCTTCTGCTTTTCATCCCCAGACTAATGGACAGACAGAACGAACCAATCAGACCCTGGAGCAGTATCTCTGCTGTTTTATCTGCCACCTACAGGATGATTGGGTGGATCTACTTCCACTGGCTGAGTTTCTTATAACTACTCTCAGAGCGCCTCCACTAAGCAGTCTCCTTTTTACTCCAATCTAGGTTATCATCCTAACATTCTTCCTCGATTTCCCATAGATACGCCCTTGCCGGCAGTGGCTGAAAGAATCACTTCTTTACAAAAGAATATGGATCTTCTAAGGAAAATCTAGAATTGGCTCAGGAAAGGTACAAGAAAGCAGCAGATAAATTTCGTAAACCTGCACCAGCTTTCAAGGTAGGAGATTTGGTCTGGCGTCAACCAGAAATCTTAAATTAAAGATTCCAATTTGTCTAAAATTGGGACATAAGTACATTGGACCTTATAAGGTCAATAAGATTATAAGTGCTGTTGCTTGTCGTCTTCAACTGCCCAGAACTATGAGAATCCACCCTGTCTTTCATGTATCCCTACTAAAGGCTGCAACACCCAATACGTTTCCTGGACGTTCTTCTCCTTGCCCTGACCCAGTGCTGGTCGATGGTTTAGAAGAATTTATGGTGGAAAGGATTCTAGATTCCAGGTTTTTACAGAAATCAGTTGCAATATTTGATTAAATGGCAGGGCTAACCCAGTGGAGGACAACTCATGGGAACCAGTCAATAAGTAAATGCCTCTCGCCTGCTCCGCCAGTTTCATCAGAGGTACCCTGACAAGCCTGGTCTGAGGTCATCCGGAGGTTGTCCCTAAGGGGGGAGTAATGTAAGGTTCTTTGTCTCTGTTGACATGTTCCTTGAAACTCAGTTTTCCGTCGGCCATTTTTGCTTTCCTGTCTTTCTGCAGCTCTTGCCCTCAGTTTAATAATGGAGTTTCCAGTTTTCATGTTCCCGCCCTGATTCTTCCCTCTTGCTTTCTTAAGCAGCCTCAGCTGAACAATCAGTGCTCTGAATCAAGCCTCAGTCAGTCTGTGACCTGACTCCTGGAAGCCTTGGACTTGTACTCCAGCTATTCCCTACTGAGGAACCTTGGAACACTTTTGGGCTCTGGAAACCTCTGTTTGGTGAATCCATGTTTTGCAGAGGAATTTTCGGTAAAGAGAAAGACCCGGGAAACCGCTTTGGAGATTTACTGTAGTGCTTGAAGTTACTCTGGCCTGCTGTGTCTCCTGTCGCTGTTCCTGCAAACTGGTGACTTTTCAGGGTTTCTTTTAGTTAAGTTATACAAGTAATTTCATTTCAACCTATGTCTTTGTGTTTTCCTCGCACCCAAGCACAAGACGCTATAGGAACTGTACACTTACATGAAAAGTAACATTAAATAGAGCCCCTTTTTTGGTCAGCTGATTTTGGCCCCCCCGAGGAAGGAGTGGTTTGCCACTCCGAAACGCGCGTCGGGGAGGGCTGTTGGTTGACAGGCTTCTGCACTACTTTACTCCTCCTGGTAATTATTATGTTTCACCTTGGCCTTTTTTCTCTGTTGATAATGTGATTTTTTTTCTTGTTTTTTTTCGCAATCTGTCTTTTTTATATGATATTTTTTAATCAGAGTTGGAAGTGTTATTTTCTACTTGTTGCTTGGGGTTTACTTTTTATTTTTATTATATGTGCAGACCTATCTGCTGATAGCCCCTTACAGCGCACATTTTTTAGCCAAGGGGCCCCGTGTTCTATTGCATTTTTGTCTTTTCTTACAATTTTTTTAAACCCCGTTTTTAAAATTGTAATTTTTTTGACTTGGATGCAGTGTGTTCGTTTTTTTTTTTTTTTCCCCTAGGGGAATTATCTAGAGGGGGGTGAGCATTTTAAAACCCCAAATCTTCACAAAAATTTTAAAAAAGCCTGGGGGGGAAAAAAAAAAAAAAATCATATTTTTCCCCAACAAGTTTTGTCCCCAGTTTTTTTTTTCCCCAAGGGAAAGGGGGAAAGGGGGCCCCAAAAAATTGGGGGAAAATTTTGTTCTAGATCGGTACCCTTATTTGGGGGGAAAACGTTGGGCAACTTTTGGGGAGGGGGAAAAAAAGTACTGACTTTTTTTTGATTCAGCATTGATGGAATATTTTTTGGGGGGTCATTTTTCGTTTGGAGAACCCCGAGTGCCTAAACTGGAAACCCCAAATTTCCCCTTTTGGAAAAAAGACCCCCCCAAAAAAAATTTTCAGAGTGTGGTGAGAATTTTGAACCCCCAAGGTTCAGAAATTTTTAACGAGAGCCATAAAAAAAAAAAAAACATTTTTTTTCCCAAAAAAAAGAAATTTTGTTATTTTTTTGGTATTTGAGGGAAAAAAGCAAAAAATTTTACCCCAGAGGGTTTAACCTATTGGCTGCAGTAACCAAACAAACCCAAAACTAGAGGTGCCGTGGGCGTTCCAAATTGATCCTAGACGCCCGTCACAGCCGAGAAAATACACCTAAGGGCAAAAGATGAAAGCTATCTGCCCCGGAGACCCCCAAAAAAAAAAAAAGGGAACCCCAAAAAATGTAATGGGGGTTAGACAAAAAAGAAAGCACGGATCAGCAAATCCGTTGGGGCAGAAAATACGGAAAGAATTTGCTGAAAACCCAAAAAAAACCCCAAAAAATCCCAAACACTTTGATTCCCAAAAAACCCCGAGATCACCGATCTAACCCTAAATCAAAAACTTGGGGTAACAAAACCAAGCCAAAACACGGGAAAAAAACCCCGGAAAAACAAATGAAAAAAATAACAGTGGCTACAGATAAACTGGGAAGAGACAGGCCCCAGGGGGACCCGGTGAATCCAAAAAAGCAGGAAAATATGCAAAAAAAAAAGCAAAAAAGAAAACAAAAAATCTTATCGAAAGCGCAGACGCAGGAAAAATCCGCAAAAATTTCCCAAAGAACCGGGGGAACCCCCAAATTTAAAAAAGCCCAAATTTAAAAACCGGGGAAAATCATGGGGGGGAACCCCCCCCCCCCCCCCCAAATAGGCCCCCCCCCCCTTTTTTTTAAAAGAATTTTCCCCCCCCCCCCCCTTGCCCCCCCCCCCGCCCCCGGATGGTTCCCAAAACCCCCTGTAAAAACCACCCAGAGGGAGCCCGTTACGTTTTGGTAAAATGAGGAGAGCAGGAAAAAAAAAGGGAATTAAAACCCGAGAGGTTGGAATTTTTCTGGATCGCAGTTCCCCCACCAACCCCACAACTAAAGGCAGCCGGGAGCTACTAATTTCAAAAAAAAACCCGAGATCAACGACCTCTCCACCTAAAAATTGTTCTCTGGTTTTTAAAAAAACTAAGCCGCACCACAGAAAAAAAAACGGAAAAAGGGAAATGAACAAAAAAAAATGGCCCCCCGGGAACAGGGAGGGGCCCAACCCCCAAAAGGAAGGGGGCCGGGCCCAACCTCAAAAAAAGCAGAGGAAAAAAGCAAATGGGGAAACACAAAAAAAAAAAAAAATCTTATTGGGCAGGAAAAAGAGGGAAGCTCAGCAAGCTTCCCCAAATGAACCTAAAAAAGTTGAGACGAACAAAATTATCACCCGGGAAAACCCCCCCTGGGGGGAAATCCCCCAAACTAGCGTCTGCGATTTTTCCGATTGCCAATCCTGTTGAATGGTTCAGTACTGTTTTAACCACCAAGGGGGGTTTGCTCAGAGTTCATTTTTAAAAATTATAACAGGACCTCTGCTCAGAAACCATTCTACACAAAATTAAACAAATTTTTTCCCCCAATTTTTTTTTTTCCCAAGGGGAAAAAAGATAAAAAATTTGGCCAAAGGTTATTGTGAAAATTTTTCCTGAAAAATTTTTATACCCCATTTGTGGGGGGTAAAATTTTTTTTTGGGGGGGATGGCGAGCTCAAAAGGGGAAAAGGGAAAAAAACTTTTGGGGTTTTTAAATTTTCAGAATTGGCTGGAATTGGATCAGACGCCATTCCCCCTTTGGAGACCCCGTTGGGGAATTTTTTAAAAAAATTTAAATTTTTTGAGCAGAAGCCCCCCCCGGGGGGTTACAAACAGTACTGAACCTTTTAATGAGGTTTTTTTCCCAAACAGGAATCACGGGCTGGCTGGAAAAAGGGGGGGTTTTCCCCCCTCAGGGGTTTCCCGGGGGTTTTAATTTTTCTTGTCTCAAAGTTTTTTTTGGTTCGGGGAAATTTTGGGGAAAATCTTTTGGGGCCCCTTTTCCTGCTCTCAATAAAAATTTTCTGTTTTTTTTTTTTGTGTTGCCATTTGCATTTTTTCGCTTTTTGGGGGGGGTTGGGGGGGTTTTTCCCTCCCCGGGGGGGTTGGGGGCTCCTCTGGGGTTCCTCGGACCCCCACTGTTTGTTCATTTCCTTTTTTCCCTTTTTTTTTTCAGGGGCGGGGGCCTTATTTTGTTACACCAGAGAAAATTTAGGGGTTTGGAAAGGTCGTGGATCTCAGGTTTTTTCCAATTTAGTAGCGTTGGCTTTTTTTTTTTTTTTTTTTTTTTGGATTGCAGTAAGTATCCTTCCTACCTTTTCTGTTGATAAATTTTGGGCCCCAGGTTTGCTCATACTTTTTCTGTCTGTGTCGTATTTCCTCTTGTTAACCGCCAACATTTTGGGGGTTTTCCTATGTTCTTTGGGGATTCCCCCGGGGGGGAGATAGCTTTCCTCTTTCTATTTTTTAGGTTTTAGTTAGCCTTCAGGCTGTGGGGGATCTGGGGCCAAAACGTGGGAACGCCCCCGGGCCCCCCCCTTTAGTTGTGGTGTTAGTCGGGGTACGAAATTAAAAAAAATTTCCCCAAAAAACCTCCGGGTATTGCCGTTTTTTGCCTGCTTCCCACCCCCCCAAAACCCATAACAGAGCCCCTAAAAGTGCCAAAACGGGGGAAACCCCCCAAATTCAACCCCCAAACCCCAAAACCCAACACCCCCCTTTCCCTTAGTTCCAACCCAAAAACAAATAAAAACCCCAAAAACCCCAACCCCCTTAACACACCCTAACCCAACCCCAAACCCCCAACCCTAATCCTAATTTTTAGCCCCAACTCTAACCCAAACTTATCCCCAACCCAAACCCCTAAATTCTATTATTTTTCCCAAAAAAAAAGGGGGGTAAAAAAGGGGGTGTTGTTTGATTTTATAGCGGGTTTTTATGTTTGGCAGCTGCACACGTTTAAAAGACGTTTTTTATTGTAAAAAAATATTTTTTGCACCCCCTTTTTTTTGAGAGCTATTTTTTTTTCCATAATTTGACCCACAGATCATGTGAGGTTTCTTATTCTTTGCGAGACATTTGACGTTTTTACGGGGCCCCTTTTTGGGAAACATGACATTTTTTTACGTTTTTTATTAAGATTTTTGGGAGGCAGAATGAAAAAAAAACCAGAAAAATTCAGAATTTTTTTTTGGGCGGCTTTTTTTTATTTTCCCCTTTGTGGAAAAAATTTAAAAAACCAGTTTTATTCTTGGGGGTTGACGTTTCAGCACAAATGTAAGGTTCTTTGTCCCCTGTTAAAAGTCCTTTTAAAAATCTTTTTCCCCTCGGCCATTTTGTTTCTGTCTTTTTGCACTCTTGCCCTCATTAATATGGGGGTTTCCGTTTTCTTTTTCCCCCCCTGATTCTTCCCCTTGTTTTTAAGCAGCCTCAGCTGAAAAATTTCATGCTCCTAAAACAAGCCCAGTAGTTTTTGACCTGATTTTGGGAAAAAACCCTTTGGGCTTGTACTCCAGCTTTCCCAAATGAGGAGCCTTGGAAAAAACTTTTGGACTCGGGAAAACCCTGCTTTTTGGGGGGAATCCTGTTTGCAGAGGAATTACGGTACAGAGAGAGACCCCGCCCCCGCTTTGGAGATTTTTTGTAGTGCTTGAAGTTACTCTGGCCTGCCCGTGTTCCTGTTTCTGTTTTCCCCCCCAAAAGTGTAAATTTTCGATGCTTGTATGAAGTAAAAAAAGTCATTTAAAACAACCCGGGGTCTCTGTGTTTTCCTCGCACCCCAAAAAAAAAAACGCTATGGAACTGTACAAAATACATGACAACTACCCATTTATATTTTTTTTTATTTTTTGGGTTTTTTTTCAATAAAAACAATTTTTTATAAAAAAAAAAATTTTTTTTGCATCCTTTTCTGCGAAACTTTAACTTTTTTTCAGTTTTTTTACTGATGATGCTGTATGGCGGCCGTTTTTGTAAGATAAAATGAAAGTTTTTAGCGGTACCATGGGGTTTTTTTATGCTGTCTTTTTGAAAAGGGTTTTTTTTTCCCCTTTTTTTTCGGGGGAAAATGTTAAAAAAAATTTTTTGCGCCCCTTTAAAAAATGGAAACCCCCACAAGTGACCCCCCTTTTGGGGAAAAAAAACCCCCTAAGGAAAAAATCCAACTGTTGTAGCATTTTGAATCCCCCGTGTTTAACAAAGTTTTTAATGCCTGGGGGGAAAAAAAAAATTCCCCCAAAAAAGATTTTTTGTCCCCAATTTTTGATTTTTCCCAAGGAAATTGGGCCCCCCAAAAAAGTTGCCAAAGCGACTTTGATGGGGGCAGTTTATTTGCAAGCCCCCGAGTTTTAGACAGTGGAAAAAAACCCCCAAGGACCCCAAAAATTTTGGGGAAAAAAAAAACCCCCCCCGGAATTTTCAGTCTGTGGGGGGCACTTTGAGCCCCCAATGCTTCACACAACTTTTTTAAGCCCGGGCATTTTAAAAAAAAAAATTTCCATTTTTTTTCACAAAAATGATCTTTTAGTCACCAATTTTTTATTTTCCAAGGGAAACAGGAAAATTGTCCTCCAAAATTGGGTCCAATTTTCCTTTTTTCCTGATCCCAAAGGGGGGAAAAAAAATTTACGGTGGGCCAGTGGGGGCTCGGAATAAAAAGTATGACGTTTTGTAATGAAAGATTTTGATGGACGGCTGCGGGGGGTCAGTGGGTTTTGGGAAACCCCCCCTGTATGCCTAAACGTGGGACCCCCCCCAAGTGACCCTTTTTTTGGGAAAAATAGGCCCCCAAGGAACTTATTAGATGTGTGGTGACCCTTTAAAAAACCCCCAAAAAGGCTTCACATAGTTTATAAGGGCCTGGGCGTAAAAAAAAAAAAAATCTTTTTTTTTTTTTCCAAAAAACGATCTTTTGCCCCCAGTTTTTTTTTTTTCCAAAGGATAACAGGGGGAAATTGGCACCAAAAGTTTTTTTAATTTTTTTTCCGATATGTGATCCCTGGGAGAAAATACTTTTGGGCACCCCGGGGGGGCCCGGGGAAGGGAAGTATATGTTTTGCATTGCGACTTTGATGGAAAGTCTGCGGTTTTGTTTTTGTCGCTTTTTGGAGAGCCCTGAGTGCCTAAAAAGTGGAAACCCCCACAAGGGGCCCCTTTTTGGGAAAAAAAGGGCCCCCCAAAAGGAAAAAATTATCTAGATGTGTGGTGAAAATTTTTAACCCCCAAGGATTACAGAATTATAATTTTTGATCATAAAAAAAAAAAAAAATTTCCAAAAAAGGGATTTTTTTCGCCCTCAATTTTTTATTTTCCCAAGGGTAACAGAAAAAAATTGGGCCCCCGAGTTATTTCTATTTGCCCGAGTATACTGAACCCATATGTGGGGAAAATTCTGTTTGAAGAATGGCAGGGGCTCAAAAGGGGAAGGAGCACCATTTGTTTTTTTTTCAACGCAGAATTGGGGGAATTGAGATCAGATCAATGTCATTTTGGAGAGCCCCTGATTCCCCAAAGGGGAAAAACCCCCATTTAATCCCCCCCAAAAACCCCCCAACCCCACCCCTAACACTATATCAACCCAACCAAAACCTATCCCAAACCAAAAACCCTAACCCCCCATAACCCAACCCCCCAACCCAAACCCTAATCCAAATTTTCCCAAAAAACCCAAACCCAATTTTAAACCCCCAAAAACCAAAAAGGGGCTAAATTTTATTTTTTTCCCTAACTAAAAGGTGAAAAAGGGGGGTTTGTTTTACTATTTATAGCGGGTTTTTATTTTTTTTGGCATTTTTAAATCGTTTTAAAAAAAAATTACCGTTTTAAACTCAGTAAAAACCCGAGATTTCAGCCCATTTTTTTGGGCTGAAAGTGCCCCCTCGGCTTAACTCAGTATTTTACCGGGGGTCGTGAGGGGGGGGGCGGGGGGGTCCATATATCACCCCCCCCGGGTGGTCTCTGCACCCCCCGCTCTTCCCCCCCGGTTTCCCCGGGTTTGCCTGTGTTCAGCCTCAGGGGGACCGCTAAATTAAAGTCATGAATATCCCAAATATTTTGACTTTAAAAAGGGGTTTTTCCAGGACCGCTGAAGTTGGGGATAGCTCCCCAGACCGTGGGAGAAGAGCGGGGGGTCAGGACACCCGGGGGGGGGGGGAAAGGGGGATAAAGCGATGGGGAACCTGTCCCTTTTCCCCCCGCTGTCCCCTGTGTCCTCGCATCCTCTAGCTGTGAATGTTAGGTCAGAGGGGCGAGAGGGAGAAAGACCCCCGGCGCCCTCTCCTGGATTCACTGCGGGGGGACCCAGAAAACAGCGGCGCCCGGGGAAGGGGGGGGGGAAAATATTGCAGGTGCTGGGCCCTGAGCCGGGGTGACACCGGCACCTGTCCCCCATAGCGCCGGGGTCCCGCCTCTCAGGAACGGGGCCCCCGTCCCCGCGAGAGGGTATTATTTATTTTTTGTTGCAGCGCGGCAGCATTTAAAGGGGCCCTTTTCTATGGGGCTTTTAAACTATGGAGCATAGGGGGGAAATTGTGGAGCATAGGGGGGAAAATCTGGGGAGCTTTTGGGGGATTTAATTTTTGGGGGGCCCTATGGGGCATAATCGTGGACTTTTGGGGGTAATCTGTGGAACTATGGGGCTTTTTTTGGAGCCCCAGGGGCAAATCGTGGAGATATGGGGCTTTTTACATGGGCAGCATAGGGGGGCCCCAAAATTTTGGAGCATCATATGGGATAATACAGGGGGGAGCATAGGGGGGCCCAAAACAGGGGGAGCTTTTGGGGCAAAAAAAAATGGGGCGCATATGGGGCTAATATATGGGGCCAAACTTTTGGGCTAAATTATGGGGGTTCTGATTCAAATTTTGGCATTAAAAAAAATTTTAAACCCACCAATTTGACTTTTATTGGTTTCTATTTTTTTAATTTTTAAATTTACCTAGCTGCTCATTTTTCCCCGGGGACTGAGCGAAAGTTTTCCCAGTTTTTTGTGGGAAAAATTTGGGGGTCGGCTTTACTCGAGTTATACGGTATATAAAAAAAAAAAAATTATTTTTTTATCGCTTTTTTCGCGGGGGCTAAAAAATTTTTTTTTGTTTTTCTTTTATGATGCGTATGGCCCGGGTCTTTTTTTGGGGGGCAAGATGACTTTTTGCGGTACCATGTTCAAATTATCTTTTTCAAGCGGGGTTTAAACTTTTTTTTTGGGAGTATGAGATAAAGCATTGCTTTTTTTTTTTTTTTTGGGGGGTTTATTTAAAGGGGTTAATAGGGGAAAATTTTATTTGGGGGGGCCGTAGGGGGGCGGCGGATCCAAAAAATGTGTACTTTTATTGCTTTTTTTTTTTTTTTTTTACAAAAGTGTTAATTTTTGGGGAAATTTTTTTTTTTTATTTAGGAAAATTTTTTTTTCAATTTTAAATTTTTATTTGTTTTCTTTTTTACTTTGCCCGGGGGGGAACATCACGTAAGGAAAGATCGCAGATCTGAACTGTGCACACATGTGCAAAACTGCGATCTACAGGCCCTGCGGGGGGGCCTTTTCAGTCCCTGCTCTCAGGGGCACTGAAACCACTCCCTGAGGCCCCCTTTAAGGGGCCCCCGGGCGGCCATTTTGGGCCCCCGGGGGGTCCTGCGGGGAAAGGGGCCCTCGGAACAGCCCCGGATCGCATCACCCCTGCCCGGGGTTTCGGGGAAAAAAAGGGGGGGGGACCCCCCTCCCGCGCGTTTTTTTCCCCAAAACCCCCGCCGGAACGCTGCAATCACTTTTTTTTTTTCCCCGGGGGGTTGGGGGGGGGTTTTAATTTTGTGCCCCCGGGGGTTTTTTGGGGGGGGGGGGGGGGGAAGCCCCCCCCCAGTGAGCGCGCTAAACACTTTTGAGTACTATCGGCCCTTTGGGGAATTTTTAATCCCGGGGGTCCATGGGGTAAAACGTTGAGGGGAAAAAAAGGGGGGGAAAAAATTTTTTTGGGTTTTAAAAAAAATACTAGATGTATATTTTTCAGTGGGTTTTTTTTTTTTGCTTTTCAACTATTTTGATAAGGCAAATTATCCGGGGGCCAAAAAGGGGTTTAAAATTCACCCCAAAAAAAATTTGGGAAAAAAATTTTCCCCGTTATTAAAAAGGTAGTTTCATTTGCGATTTTTTTCTTCAAAAATTGGTGGGGAGAAAAAAATCGCAGCAGCTGCGATTTATGCGATTTTGGCATGATAATCCCCCAAGAAAGTCAATGGGTGGGGGAAAATTTTTTTGGGGCCCCAAATCGCACCATGGGGGTTTTTCCCCCTTTTAAAAACACCGGGTCTCCTTTGAAAAGCCGGCAATTCATCCCCGGCTACTGTAAAAAACACTGACGATCAAAAAAACACTAAAAACATTTAAATACATTTTTATATTTTTTTATTTTAAAAAATTTTTATTTTTTATAATACACATTCATTGGGGACACTTATTTAATATATTTATATTTTCAAACATTTTTCCCATACTGTAATAGCCGCTAAAAAAAATTTTGCCGGCTTTTGTGAAATCACAAAGGACTGAAATGTTTCATTGTTTACAACCCCTTAAAAAGTATTTCATGTATTTTGAAGGGGGTTTTTTAACTTAAAATTTTCAAGGTATGGGGCCCAAAATTTCGATTTGGGGGGGGTTTTAATTTTAAAGGGGGAAAAAAATTTTGTTGAAAAAAATGGGGTGGGCCCCCCTTGTATTTTTTCCACCAAAACGAAAAAGCAAGCGATTTGGGGGAATAATAATACCTGGGGGGGAAACATTTTTTTTTGTCCCCCCCCCGGTACTAACACTGCCCCCAAAACCCAGAAAGGGCAAATTTTAAAAATTTGGATTAGCCCTTTCTGGCACTTTGCCGTTTTTCCCCAAACCCCCCGTACCCGGGGCGAAGGGGTTTTTTAAGGGGGTTAAAACCACCTTGAAAATAAAAAGGGATTTTAAAACCGGGGTTTAATAATTGAGGCTGAAAATTTGACAACATCAATTTTAAATTTTCCCTATTGTATGAAAAAAAAAATCAAACACACCACTTTAAAAAAAAAAGAAGTTTTTTTGAAATAATCAAACGTTTTTCCCCTATTTTTTTTTTCCCGCAAAAAAATTTTTCCCGTAATAAAAAAAAAAAAAAAAAAAAAATTTAAATTTTTTCCAAAACCGATGCACGGTGGGTTTTCCCACGCTGAAAACCATAAAAAAAAAAGGGTTTAAAAAGGGGTTTCGTTTGGGCAGGGAGCAAAAGCTGCCTTCTGAGTGTTACCCCCAAAATAAAATCTCCCGGGGGAAAAGGGAAAGGGAAAATGATTAATGAGGGACTTTTTGTTTTTTTCCCAAACCTTTCACTTTTGGCAGGTCCCAGACCTAAACCTAAAGTGAAAGGGGGGCGCAATAAAATTTGCTTCATTCTTTTAATCAAATCCTCCCCGTCGGCGGAGATAAGCTCATTTTTTCAGGAGCTTTCATGAGCATGCAGTATTCTTGCCTGTTGGCTCAAAGTATTTAACCTTTGGGTAAGGAAATTTCAGGTGGGAAAGTGACCCAAACGGCGGAATAGGTAAAATAATGTTGTTTTTTATTTTTTCTTTATTTAGGGTTAAGGGTTTTAGGGAAATTTAAAAATTAAAAAAAAAGATGGTCAAAAAAAATGGTTTTTTTTTTTATTAAAATTTTTTTTTTTTAAAGGGGGTGTGTTTTTTTTTTTACTTTTTAAAAAGGTTTTTAATTGTAGTTAATTTCAGCTCTCAATTATTTAAACCCGGGGGAAAGGACCTTTCAATTGCAAGGGGCTTTAAAACCCCCCCTTTAACCCATTCGCCACCCCTACGGGCAATGGGAAAGCGGGGGGAAATGCCAAAAGGGCTAATCTTTAAATTTGAGATTTGCCCTTTTGGGGTTTTGGGGGGGAAAAGTTAGTAGCCAGGGGGGCAAAAAAAAAATTTACCCCCCAGGCTATTAATTTTTTGCCCCACTCGCTTGCTTTGTCTGGGGGAAAAAAACAGCCCGGGGGCCCACGCTTTTTTTTTCAAAAATTAAAAACCTTTTAAAATTTAAACCCCCCACATGTTGAATTTTTCAAAACCCTACACTTATGTAATTGTAAGTTAAAAACCCCAAAAACAAAAAAAAAAAATAAATGGGGCATGGTTTTAAAAATTGTAAAAAAGTTTTATTTCATGAAACTTCTGTGATTTCCAAAACCACAATTGAATTAGCGGCTTTTACTATTGAAGTGTATGAAACCCATAAATATATTTTTATTATTATATTTATATCTATTTCTTTTTTATATATAAATAAAATAGTCCCCCAAAGACAAATATATCTATAATATATTATTCTTTTGTGTTAATGTATTGTTTTTTCTTTTTTAACCCCTTCAAACCCGCTATTTTTTACCTTAAAGACCTTCCCAAATTTTTTTTAAAAATTCTGACCTTGTCCCTTTATGGGGTTAAAAAACTCGGAACGCAAAAACGGATCCTAGCGATTTGAAAAGGGGTTTTTTGGGTGAATATTGGGCTTAAATGTTAGTGGTAATTTAGGTCGATTTTTTTTGCGTTTTTTTTGTGAAAAAAAGGGAAAAATTTGGGGAAAAAAATTAAAAATTTTGTTTTTTAAAAATTTTTAATTTTTATTCTTTTAAAAACCCAAAAGAGTTAGGGTGGAAAAAATTAGTTAATAAAAAATTTTTTCCCCCACCAGTCTATTTTACATCAGCACAATTTTGGGAACAACATTTTTTTTTGTTAGGAATTTAAAAAGGGGTTTTTTAAAGTTGACCGCGATTCTTTTTTTTTACAGAAAAATTTACAAAACCATTTTTTTTGGGGGCCCCCCCCTTTTTGGGGGGCACTTTGAGGGGTCTATTGGGGAAAATCCCAAAAAAGTGCACCTTCAAAAAAATGCATCCTCAAGCACTAAAAAACCAATTAAAAAAGATTTTTAAACCCCCTTTAGGGGTTCACAGGAATAAAGCAACGGGGGAAGGGGAAAAAAATGGACTTTTTAAAATTTTTCAACAAAAAATTTTTTTTTACACAATTTTTTCTTTTTAAAGGGGGATCAGGAAAAAAAGGACCCTTTAAAATTTTTTTTGGGGGAATTTCCCCCGAGTACACATTTTCCTATATGTGGTAAAAAACCAAATTTTTGGGGGGACAGCGGGGGCCCGGAAGGGAAGGAGCGCTTTTGACTTTTGAATGAAAATATGTGGATTTTTTGCGGTTCCATGTCGCATTTGGGGTCCCTGGGGCCCCTTTAACATTGGGTCCCCCCAAGTGCCCCCCTTTTAAAAATAGCCCCCCAAAGGAAAAATTTCTAGATGTATAGTGGGGCACTTTGAACCCCCCGGGGCTCAAAAAATTTTCCGTAAATAAAAAAAAATTTTTTTTTTTCCCACAAAAATTTTCTTTTAGCCTCATTTTTTTTCCATTTTCACAGGGGAACGTAAAATTTGGGGCCTAAAATTTTTTGGGCAATTTCTCCTGAGTACACGAACCCCATAGTGGTAAAAAACCCCACGTTTGGGCGCACGGAGGGTCAAAGGGAAGGGGCGCCTTTTTTGACTTTTTGAAGGGGAAAAAGCTGGGAATTTTTTGGGGTTTTGCTATTTTCGCTTTTTGGGACCCCCGTGTAAAAAAATTTTGGGGCTCCCCACAAGTGCCCCCTTTTTGGGGAAAAGCCCCCCCAAGGGAAAAAATTTTTTAAAAGCATATGAGTTTTTAAAAACCCCCCAGGTGCTTCACAAATTGATGTAAAAAAAAGAAAGTACTTTTTTTTCACAAAAATTTTTTTTAGCCTCAGTTTTTTTCTTTTCACAGGGGCAACATTTATAAATTGGATCCAAAAAATTTGGGGGAAAATTTTTTCCTGATTACACAGAAAACCTCATATGGGGTCTTTTAAACCACTGTTTGGGCGCAGGGCAGGGCCCCAAAGGGAAGGGTGCCTTTGACTTTTTAAAAAAAAAATTTATGGGAATATTTAGCGGTTGCCTTTGTCGCTTTTGGGGGGAGTCCCTGTGTCCCTTTTAAAAATTTTGGAGTTTCCCCACAAGCCCCCCCATTTTGGAAACCCCCCAAAAAGGGGAACTTATCTAGAGCTTGAGCCTTTGATCTCCAGGTGTTCACAAATTGACCCAAAAAAATAAAAGAAAGTACTTTTTTTTACAAAAATTTTTTTTTCCCCCTCAGTTTTTTTCATTTTACGGGGCAACAGTAAAAATTTGGATCCAAAAATTTTTTTGGGAAAATTTCTCCGATACACAGTACCTCATATTTGGGGTAAAAAACCCCACTGTTTGGGCGCACGGCAGGGCTCAAAAGGGGAAGGGGAGCGCCATTTATTTTTGGGGGGAAAAAATATGGGAATACTTAGCGGTTGCTTTTTTTTCCATTTGGAGGTCCCTGTGTAAAAAAATTTTTGGGGAGACCCCCAAAAGGGGCCCCCTTTTTTAAAAAACTAGCCCCCCAAAGGGGAACATCTAGAGCTAGTGACCCACTTTGAACCCCAGGTGCTTACAAATTGCCTAAATAAAAGAAATATTTTTTTTTTAAAAAAAATTTTTTTTACCTCAGTTATTTTCATTTCACATGAGCAACGTATAAATTGGAAAAAAAATTTTTTTGGCAATTTCTCCGGGGTAACAGATACCTTTTGGGGTTTAAAACATTTTTGGGGGCACACTGCAGGGCTCGAAGGGAAGGAGCGCCATTTGACTTTTTGGGGGGAAAAATTTGGGGGGGAAAATTTTTGCGGTTGCCATGCGATTTGGAGATTTTCCTGTGTGCCTAAACTTTGGAGCTCCCCACAAGTGCCCCTTTTTTTGGAAATAGAGCCCAAGGGAAAACCTTATCTAGATGCTTTAGGGAAATTAAAAACCCCCCAGGTGCCTTCACGAATTTTATAACGCAGGCCGCGAAAAAAAAAATATTTTTTTTTCAAAAAAGGGATTTTTACCCCACTTTTTTTTTTATTTTCCCCAAGGGTTTTCAGGAGAAATTGGACCCCAAAATTTTTTTCCCAGTTTCTCTGAGACGCTAGCCCCCCTAGTAGGGGGGAAACCCCCTGTTTGGGCACACGGGGGGGCCCCGGGGGAAGGGAGTAGTGCCTTTTGGGAAACCCGCCCTTGAGGGAAGGGCTGGGGGCACTTGTTACTTTGCAGAGCCCTGAGTGCTAAACGTAAAAACCCCCCCCACAAGCCCCCCCTTTTTGGAAACTAGCCCCGAAAAAAACTTATCTGTTTTTGTGGTGAGCATTTTAAACCCCCCAAAGGGTACACAAAGTTTAAACCCCCCCGGGGCATGAAAAAAAAAAAAATCATATTTTTTCCACAATCAGGTTTCTTTAGCCCCCAAATTTTTTTTTTTTTCCCCCAAGGGTAACATGAAAAATTTTAGCCCCCAAAAGTTGTTGTCCAATTTGCCTAGTATGCTGAATCCCATTTTGGGAAAAAAACTACGTATGGGCACACGCGGGGCTCGGATGGGAAGTGTGACGTTTTAAAAACCCCACTTGAGGAATGGTTTTGGGGGCGTCTGTTACGTTTGCAGAGTCCCTGATGTCCCAAAACAGAAAAACTCCCACAAGTCCCCTTTTTTTGGGGAAAAACCCCCAAGGGGAAACTCCTATGGGAGGGTGTGATCCCCCTTTTAAAAATTTCAAGTCCTTACAGAAGTTTATAACGCAGAGCCGTAAAAAATAAAAACTTTTTTTTTTTCCACAAAAAAAATTTTTTCCCCCAAATTTTTTTTTTTTCCCAATGTTAACAGGAGAAATTAAACCCCCCAAAGTTTTGTGCAATTTTTCCCGATACGTGATACCCCATAGTGGGGAAAACCATTTTTTGGGGGAAAACGTCGGGGGTTTGGGAATAAAGGGAGCACTGTTTTTTTTTTTTAAGAAAAATTTGCAGAATCAATGGTGGCGCCACCCCCGGATGGAGCCCCCCTATGTCCCTAAATGGGGGGAAAAACCCCAAAAATTTTAAACCCCCAAAACCAAAAAAAACCCCAAAACACCCCCCAAACCCCCAAAACCAAAAACCCCCCCTACCACCCAAACCCTAATACAAACCCAAATTTTCAAAACCCAAAAACCCCAACACACCCCTAACCCTAACCCCAACTCTAACCAAAAAACCAAAACTAAAAGCCTAACCCAAATTTCCCAAACCCAAAAACCCCCAAATTTCCCAAAACCCTTAAAAAAAATTCCCCAACCCCCAACCCCCAAATTTTCCAACCCTAACGAAATTCAACCCCTTCCCCAAATTTGCTAACCCTAACCCTTTTCAACCCCCTTAAGGGGGTTCATTTGCGTTTTACCACCCTTCAACACGTAAGGTGCCCGGCGGGTAAGGGTATAGCAAAGGGCGTTTGCGTTATGCATACCCGCTAGCGAGATGAATCAGCGGGAAAATCACCCGCGGATCCGCAGCAAAATCCCCCGGGGATCTGCGGGAAAATCACGGCAAAAACCCCCCGCGGCAGCAGCGAAATCCCCCCAGGACAGCCGGAAATCCCCGCGGATCAGCAGCAAAATCACCCGCGGATCAGCAGGGGAAATCAGCCGGGGACAGTGCGAAACACCGGGGGATCAGCAAAAAAACCCCCCCGGGGGAAATCAGAAAAAAAAATCCCGCGGTCCGAGCGAAACCCCCCGGGGGATCAGCGCAAAATCACCCCGCGGATCAGCAGCGAATAGCCGCGGATCAGCGGGAAACCGGGGGATCCGCACGGATCAGCAGCGAAATCAGCCCGGGATCGGGGGAAAAATCCGTGCGGCCCACGGAATCAAAAGAAAAAACAGTGTGGATCACCAAAAAAATCCCCCGCAAAATCACACGAAATCCCCAAAAAATCGGGCAGCGAAACAGCCGGGATCCGCCGGGGTTTCAGCGCGAAATCCGCCGCGGTACAGCGAAATACCGGGGAAATCAGCAGCGAAATCAGCCGGATCAGAGCGAAATCCGCCGCGGACTGCAAAAACCCCCGGGGATCCAAAGCAAATCCCCCACACGTTCGGTTTTTGCTGGGGATCCGGGGTTTTTTGCGGGGCCGCGGGGGTTTTCGCGTGATCTGCGGGGGGAAAATCCCCGCCCCCCCCGCGGCTGATTTCGCGGGCGATCCGCCGGGATCAGCAGGGGAAATTTCCGCCGGGCCGCAGCAAAATACGGGGGGACCCCCCCCCCAAAAATCCGCACCTGTGCAGGGGGGGGGGCCTAAAAAAAAAAAAAAAAAAAAAAAAAAAAATTTTTATTTTTTTTATTTGTCCCTCCCTATGATAAAGGGGGGTTCATTTACTTTTTTTTATTTTGATCATTTGGGGACAGTTTATCACAGGGGTCAAAAAAATTTTTTGGACCGGGGGGGGCGCCCCTGCGCATGCCCCGGCCGGCGGGGGGCACTGCGCATGCCCCCCCTTTTTTTCCCCAAGATGGCGGCGCCCATGAAGGGGCCCCCGGGGGGGGACCCCGGGGGGCCAAAA
Organism: Oophaga sylvatica; assembly: GCA_033576555.1. Classification (NCBI taxonomy): domain Eukaryota; kingdom Metazoa; phylum Chordata; class Amphibia; order Anura; family Dendrobatidae; genus Oophaga; species Oophaga sylvatica. The sequence goes on from JARQOD010000001.1 coordinate 88,570,420, forward strand.
CCAGGACATCGGTGGATTTGGGGGGGTTTTAAAAGGGGGGGTGGGAAAGGGTTTTGGGGGGGGGGGGGTCGGAGGTTGGGGGGACCCGGGGCAAAAGGGGGAGGGGAGCTTTAGTGGGGGGGGGGCCCCATCGCTGCCATCTTTCGGGTGGCGGCGGCCCGATGGGGGCCCTTTTCTAGGTGGGGGGTTTGGTCCGGTGCCCCGCCAGGAAAAGCTTTTGCAGCATCGGCCCCGGGGGGGGATTGTAATATTTCACAATTAAATTGGGGAAATATTACAGATTGCTCGATTCTTTTTCCCTTTTTTAAACCAATCAGAGCGATCGTGGCCCGGGGGGGTTTTAAAAACCCCCCCCGTGGTGAAGCACAAAGGGCCTGTAAGCGGGCGGGTGACCCTTTTTTTGACCCCGGTCTCCCCCGGGGAGGGAAAACCCATCCTTTCAAGCGCAGGGTAGCGCAAGGTCGAAGGGACCGACTTTCATGACGCATACGCGTGTCAAGGCGGGGGAAAGGGGGGGAAAACTGTCATGTGATTTTACGATAGCCCCGGGGGGGAAATTTGCGGCTTTATAATGTAGAAAAATTTTGACCTAATATATTTTTTTATTAATATTATAAATTTATATAAATTTTAAAAAATTTTTAAAAAATTTTTTTTAAGGGACGCTTTTTCATCATCCTGGGAAAAATCGCTTCGCTGCGGGGGCCCAAAAAAAATTTACCTTTATTTTCTTTTCATTATTTTTTTAATGTACAGTTTATTACTTCATAAACTCCATGGTTTGGGGGCATTGTGGCCCGCCCCCCCCCATTTTAAAACCCCCGTATTTTTTTTAGCCAAGGGGGGACCAAGGCCCACTTGCTCCAGGTACAGCCTCCCGAAAAATAACAATTAAAAAATGTCCATATAAATGTCCAAGACAACAGTATTCCCCTTTTCGGGGGTTTTTGGGTGTTTTATCCATTTAGTCCCCCCCCACTGCGGCTTTGCGGCTTCCGCTGGGGTTTTAGCCCTTCCCTTAAAAGGTACGGGGATCCTTCCTTAAATTTTCCCCCTTCGCCTTTTGGGGCTTTTCCCCCCACAGCCAAATTTTCCTTCCAAGGCCACAGACCCCCCCGGGGCCATCTCTGACCTTTGGGGATCGGGGTTCATCGGCCCACTAGGCCTAACAAAAGGGGGCCCCCCCCCCCGGGGGGGAAAAGGGGAAAATGCCTCACGCCCTCATGACAACCTTTTCTCAATTAAGCGGGTTTATATATACACACCATTTTGTAGCCCCGGACACATTCCAAAAGGGGGAAAAAGGGGGGGGGTAAAGGTTTTAAATGTTTTTCATTTACATGTCCCCTTTAAACACCCCCCGGGGGGGGGGGAAAAGGGAGTTCGGGAGGGGGGTGTGCCCAGACTTAGGGGGAACAAGACTTTGGGGGATCTGCTCTATCTTCTTTTTAAAAAATTTGGAGCAAAAAAAGGGGTACTTTAACGTACCCGAGCCTACCCAAAAGCTGTGCCCCCGAGACAGGCGAAAAAATCTCCTGAAAAACGGGGGGAAAAACGAAGGGAAAAAATGGAAGAAAAAGGGAAGTCTATGGGTTTGAAGAATCCCGGGCACGAATTTTCCTTTTTTATGGGGCCCCCAAAGGGTCACTTTTTTCAAGAAAAGGTGATAAGATAGCCAAAAAAACTACCCCCCCAGGTCGCGGCGGTTAACCTTAGAAAGTACTAACTGGGGTCCCCGGGGGGGGAAAATGAGGCCCCTGATCAGGGACGCAATTAGAAACACTTTCTCAAAAAAAAGGGCCCCCCACAACCGATGGGGCCCCGAACCTAAGATAAGGGGAAAATTATGAAAGGACTACCTTCAAGTGGTCGTACTAAGCTTTTTTGGGTTTTTTAAAAGGGGGCCCCTAATTTGGCCCTTAAACCCCTTTCCCCCAAAAGTCCCTCCTAAACCCCCCTCACCCCCGGGGGCTGTTTTTCCATTCTGCAATAAAGGAGGAAAAAGATTTGACTGTGTGAGACTGAGTTATTACTGTTTGCCTGCAAAATCCCTACCTAACTACCGACCGGGGGAAGAGCCCCCGTGGGGGGCCCAAAATTAGCGCCTCAATCCCCCCAGAGATCTACGCAGCGCTGGTACAAACCCCCGAAAAACACGGGGGCGTCACGAATGTATATATTTTTCCCCCCTTTTAAATATTCCCAACAAAAAATCGCCAGACCGCCCGGGCCCCAGACCAAACCACACCCGTGACAAAACCCCCCTAGACTTCTACGGGGCTGGGGTTTTACCCATTGCCCGGAAACCCCCCAAAAATTTTGGTGGGGGGGTGGGGCACAACCTTAAGATAGCCAAAAATCTCCCGGGGCCCTAGGCGCGGCGGATAAGCCCTATATTTGGGGCTTTAACGGGGGGTCAGAGGGAAGTAGGCCCCTAGTCAGTGCACGCAATATAAGGAAAAACATCTTTTCTCACAAAAAAAAGGCCCAAAACCCCCCACTGATTTTGGGGAGAAAGTAAAGAAAGTGGAAATTTTAGAGAGGACTACGCTTCAAAACGGTCGACTCAGCTTCATTGGAGTTAAAGGGGCCCTAACTTGCCCAAACCCCCTTTTTTTCAAAAAACATTTCCCCTCAAAACCCCCCGCCCCCGGGCCCCCTTTTCCATTCTTTCAAGTTTAAAAGGGATGGAAAGACTTTTACTGTGTGGGCTGATTTTTACTGCAGCCTGCACAAACCCTCCTAACTACGACCGAAAAGGGAAAAAGGGCCCCCCCGTAGGGGGGCCCGACATCTAGCTTTCCCCCCAACCCCCCCGAATCTACACGCGCGGTACTAATTCCAGAAAAATAAAAAAGGGCACGAACTGTTTTAAATTTTCCCCCCCCCCCCCCCCCCCCCCAAAATTTTTTCCCCCAAAAAACTTACGCCCCCGACCGCCCGGGCACAAAAACCGAGCCACAGCTACCTGTAAAAAAACCCCAAGACTTCACGGGTCGGCTCTGAGTACCCCAGACCCTGGTAACCCCCCAATTGGGGGGGCGGGTGCCCAAACATTTGGGGGTCCCCGAAAAAACCCAAAAACCCAAAAATGGGGCCCCCGCGGGGCCCCATGTAACTGTTTGAGTGAAAAAAACTTTTTTCTTTTTTTGGCCCCAAAAACCCCCCATATTTTTCCGCCAAAATTTTGCCCCTAAAGGTTGGAGAAGAAGGAAAGGGGACCTGAAAAGGCGCAAAGTCTTGGACACCCCCCGGCTCTGACCTTTTTCGGAAGGTCCTCGACGGGAAAAAAACCTCTCTTTTAGGCCCCCTGCGCAAAAATCCTATTCCACCCGCGGTGCTGGAAGTGCGCGTCTAAAACCCCGGTTTGGGTCTTTTAAAAAAAGGGGGCGCAAAAAATGTCCCCCAACGGGGGTGACGTGCGGCCCCCGGGCCCGGGGGGTTTTAACCCCCCCCCGTCTGGTTTTGTACGCCGTTTGGGGGGGGGGCCCCCCCCCAGCCGGAAATCCGTCACCCCAAAAACGCTTCCAATATGCCTGGGGCGAAATGGTTCCCCAGGGCGCCGGTTTGGGGAGGCACATTATCGGGGTTCAAGCGGAGTTAAGCCCTATTGGAAAAATTTTTTTCCCCCCCCGAGAAACAAAAAAGGGGGGGGTTTTAAAAGGGCAGGGTTTTTTGGGGGTGAGAGGGGGGAAAAAGGGGACTTGGGGGTACCGTTGATCTGGAGTGGTACCGGTTTTTCTTAAAAAAAATGCCAAAATTTTAAGACCCCCCGGGAAAAGGATTTTCCCGGGGGGGGGCCCCCTTCTTTTACTGTTCCGCGCCAGGTGACAGCATCGGGACATGCTTGCATTGCAAGGAAACCCCCCAAAAACACTCAAGGGAAAATTTTCAATTTTTAAAACTCCTGAGAATAAAATGTTGAAAAAAACAGTTTATAAGGATTGAATCCCGAGGAAAGCAGAAAAGTAAATTGGTGGTCCTTTTAACATCCGGGGGGGTACCTTTTTAGCCCCAAAGGACATCAAATAAAAGGGTGCGGCCCTGGGCAACCTAGGTGGCCCCCCAAAATTTATCCGGGGGGAAGGGCACCTGAAACCGGAAAACCCCCCCTTCCCCGTAGTGGCTGAAGCCAAAGCGCGGTACACCCCTAGGAAATTTTTTGTCTGGTCAAGGGGGCCAGCTGACAAAAAAAAAGGTGCGTTATGAGTGCCCTCAACTGCGGGGAAAAAAAAGGGGAAAGGAAAAAAAATTGCTAGGGACTGCCCAGAAGACTCCCCTGGATGCACCGGAGAAAAAAAAAACGTCGCCCCCCCCCCGGGGGGGGACCACGCCACCCCCAGGGGAACCTTGATCAACACCTTTCGTCGGAGATCGTTTTTTTTTTCCCCTTAAAACCCAAAAAAAGGGCATTGTCTCCACATGTCCTTTTAAAAAAGGGA
>JARQOD010000001.1:88574961-88681792 GCA_033576555.1 Oophaga sylvatica
GGAAATGCGCCTATACAAATGGAAGCCACAAATTTACAAACAGAAAGGGAATATTACACCAAAAAATAACACTACAACAAATAAGTATAACTAAATAAAAATAACAGTGTATACTAAATCAAAATAGATATATACATGCAATAGCGCAAACAATACATAAGATAAAGTATACAAAATAGAAAAATGAAATAAACAAAAATACATATCAAAACTATAAGAAAAAAGAACAATAATGGTGGGCAAAATAAACAAATAAACCAGAATCAGCAAAACATCAAAATGTAAATATATATATAATATTAATCATAGAATTATGAATAACTAAAGATAATAAACAACAATCATAAAGAAATATATATATAAATAAATGTGCCGAAAGAAATAACGTATGAAAACTAGATGAACTTGATTGATGACACAACGAAAACTCCGGACAGGCAAGAAAGGCAACAAGCATCTATAATGAAAATAAACAAGATTAAAATCAAATAAAAACAATATCATGCGGATAATGAGATGCAAACTCATTTATTTCATTTTTCTATTTTGTATACTTTATCTTATGTATTGTTTGCGCTATTGCATGTATATATCTATTTTGATTTAGTATACACTGTTATTTTTATTTAGTTATACTTATTTGTTGTAGTGTTATTTTTTGGTGTAAATATTCCCTTTCTGTTTGTAAATTTGTGGCTTCCATTCGTATAGGCGCATTTCCATGGTTACTGTGCATCGTTTTGTTTACTTCCCGGGCTCTCACAACTGCGCAGTCGTCCCGGCTCGGTCCGTGTCACTTCCGGTGACGTCAGACGCCGGATCACGTGGGGCCCCACGTGTTTCCGGTCATGGCGGCGCCCTTGTGTCTGGATACCGCTAATACTGATGCTGGTGTCACCTGCGCAGCGGTTTAGCAAGGTAACTGTAAGGTTCTTTGTCTCTGTTGACATGTTCCTTGAAACTCAGTTTTCCGTCGGCCATTTTGCTTTCTGTCTTTCTGCAGCTCTTGCCCTCAGTTAATATGGAGTTTCCAGTTTTCATGTTCCCGCCCTGATTCTTCCCTCTTGCTTCTTAAGCAGCCTCAGCTGAACAATCAGTGCTCCTGAATCAAGCCTCAGTCAGTCTGTGACCTGACTCCTGGAAGCCTTGGACTTGTACTCCAGCTATTCCCTACTGAGGAACCTTGGAACACTTTTGGACTCTGGAAACCTGCTGTTTGGTGAATCCATGTTTGCAGAGGAATTACGGTACAGAGAAGAGATCCTGAACCTGCTTTGGAGATTTACTGTAGTGCTTGAAGTTACTCTGGCCTGCTGTGTCTCCTGTCGCTGTTCCTGCAAACTGTGTGAACTTTTCAGCATGCTTGTATGAAGTAATACAAGTCATTTCATCCTATGTCTCCTGTGTTTTCCTCGCACCCAAGCACAAGACGCTATAGGAACTGTACACTATACATGACAAGATTCAGGAGCCAATGTTTAGTGTCTGCTGGGTCTGGGAAAGCCGTGTCTGCTGTGACTGTGGATATCAGATGTCCGTTTAATACCTTATGTGATGACAGTGGTTGTGACTTCTCACAACCATTCCAGGTGAGCGCATTCCCTTAAAATTTTACTCTGGAGTGTTACCACAGGTAAACACTATTGTTTTGTTTTTTTTTTCCTTTCCTCTTCTCCTTCCAGCACCTCTGCCTTAAAAGATCTGGAAGATGGAGGCCCGCATAAAGGAACTTTGCGGAGTGACTGATACAATCCTTTCAGATGTACAGACTTTAAAAACCCGTTTTGCAAGCCTACAGGACCTCACTAATCATAATTTGCAAGTGTTTGGACAGACTACCCAGGAATTGCGAGCCAGGATTGAGGCTCTAGAGGAACGAGCCCAGGCTCCTGCCATAACCCCAAGTTCTGGGATCCCCAAATTACCTCCTTTTCGTTTTGGCGGTGAACGTGAGAAATTCAGGGGATTTATTAATCAATGCAATTTATTTTTCTCTGCACATGCTTCACAATTTCCCACTGAACGATCCAAAGTGCTTACTATAATCATGTTGCTTACCAATAAGGCTTTGATGTGGGCAAACCCTCTGATTGAGACTGAGGATGATTGTTTGAATCACCTTGATGCTTTTATTTCAGCCATGGGGCAGGTGTTTGATGACCCCAATCGAGGTGCAACAGCTGAAACAGCCATGTTAACTTTGCGCCAAGGTAAGCGTTCAGTAGCCGAATGTGCCCTGGATTTCAGGAGATGGGCTCTTGATACCACTTGGGACACTTCCGCTAAAAAATCTATTTTTCGGAAAGGGTTGTCTCCACTGATTAAGGATGAACTTGCTCGTGCCGACCCTCCCACTGCGTTAGGTGACTTTATCAACTATTGTATCCGTATTGATGCTCGTCTGACTGAACGCAGACAAGAGAGATGGTTCGAAAATAATCGCACTAACCTTTTCCTACCTCCCTCCTCAGCTAAGGAACCTTTGAGTAGGATCACAAGGGAACCAGAACCTGAACCCATGCAGGTGGACTCTTTGCAAAGACGGGTTAGTGATGCACGCAAAGAACATCGTATAAAGGAAAATCTATGTTTCTACTGTGGTAAGTCAGGGCACTTCATTATAAACTGCCCCAGCCGTTCTCGTAAGACTACTGCAGCAGTCATTCACTGTGAGTGTTGCGAGAGGAGCTCTGTCATGTCCGAGCCTCAGGCTCCAGAGAGATCTGCTGCAAGAGATCTTGATTTCTCGGACTTAAACTCTGTTAGTTCTGGGGACGATGACGGTATAAACGCTGCAATTTTTCAAGTTTCCTCAGCGGTGTCCCAGCTGAGTTGTAAAAGAAACAATTCTCATTGCTTCCTTTCCATCAAACTCTGGGTTGACTCAGTCTGGGTGTCTAGCTCTGCTATGATCGACTCAGGAGCAAGTAGAAATTTTATGGATATCTCCTTTGCTCTGAAACAGGGATACGTTCAGTGAAGAAGGCTACTCCAGTACAGATGGAGACTGTGGATGGCTCTCTACTGACTTCTGGACCAGTGGATCAAGAAACAGAGCCTTTGAGGGTCCTTATGGGTAAAGATCATCAGGAGAAAATGTCTTTTTTGCTTATCTCTTCTCCCCACTTTCCCATCATTCTAGGGCTACCATGGCTGCAGGCGCAGAATCCTACGATTAACTGGGAGACCAAGGAATTACACTTTCCGGAGAAACAGATGAGTCAAGGAGTTTCAGCTTGCTCTGTTCCTAAAGGAACCATGTCAGTCCTTGAACTACCAGCTGTATACCAGGACTATGTGGATTTATGTGACAAGAAGAACGCTGATCAGCTTCCTCCTCACCGTCCATATGATTGTCCAATTGAATTATTGCCCGGAGCCGAGATACCTTTTGGTAAGATCTACCCCCTAGCGGGGCCCGAGCTAAAAGCTTTGAAGGATTATATAGACGAAAATTTAGCCAAGGGCTTCATACGCCCCTCTTCATCTCCCGCAGGTGCACCCATCTTCTTTGTGATGAAGAAAGATGGATCTCTGAGACCCTGCATAGACTATAGGGAACTCAATAAGGTTACTATTAGAAACCGTTATCCATTGCCTTTAATCCCTGAGTTGTTGGAGAGAGTGCGGCATGCCAAAATTTTCTCTAAACTGGATCTCCGTGGGGCCTATAACTTGGTCCGTATTAGACCTGGGGATGAATGGAAGACTACTTTCAGGTCACGCTATGGACACTTTGAATATCTAGTTATGCCTTTTGGTCTGAGTACCGCCCCAGCCACTTTCCAACACTTTGTGAATGATATCTTCAGGGATCTCCTAGATACATTTGTGGTGATTTATCTGGATGATATTCTAATTTTTTCTAACTCCACAGAGGAACATCATGGACATGTGAGAATGGTCTTAGAACGCCTAAGACAAAACCATCTCTACATCAAACTTGAAAAATGTGAATTCCATAGGACCGAAATTCAATTTCTGGGGTATATACTATCTACGCAAGGGATTAGTATGGATGGAAGCAAGACCCAAGCCATCAAGGATTGGCCAATTCCTAGAAATGTGAAGGAGGTGCAGCGTTTCATCGGGTTTGCCAACTTCTATAGACGTTTCATTAAGAATTTTTCTGAGGTAGTGTCACCTATCACCCAACTTACCCGGAAACAGTCTAGGTTCTCCTGGACCCCGCAAGCTCAGGAAGCATTTTCCTGTTTAAAGGATAAATTTACCACCGCACCTATCTTAGTACATCCCAACCCCGAGCTTGCCTTCATAATAGAGGTGGATGCTTCAGACTGTGCCATTGGAGCTATACTCTCTCAGAGAACAGGTGAGAAGAATGTCTTGCATCCCTGTGCCTTCTTTTCCCAGCAGTTGTCTTCGGCTGAGAGGAACTACGATGTGGGCAATAGAGAATTGTTGGCCATTATTGCCGCCTTCAAGGAATGGAGACACCTTCTTCAGGGAGCTACACAGCAAATAGTCGTCCTGACAGACCATCGTAACCTTGAATTTATCAGGTCGGCTAAGTGCCTGACTCCTCGCCAGGCTCGCTGGAATCTTTTCCTAAACCAATTTAATTTTGTCATTTCTTATAGACCAGGATCGCGCAATGGAAAGGCTGATGCACTCTCTAGGATTCATTCAGCAGAGACACGTCCACTTACTCCTCCTAAGACTATTCTTCCTGACTCTAGATTCCTGGGAGTGATTCATAATCAAGACCTACTTAAGGACATCAAGGAAGCATACCATGCGGATTCTTTGTTGGCTCAACCCCCAAGGGACATAAGTCTTGTCTTTAAGAATGGTGTGTGGATTCAGGGACAACGTCTGTATATACCTGAAACAGTCAGATTGAGAGTATTGCAACTCATCCACGATTCCAAGATAGCCGGGCATAGGGGAATTCTAAAGACACAAGAATTTCTTTCTCGTTTCTTTTGGTGGCCCACTTACAGGAAAGATGTCTTAAACTATGTCACTTCATGTGAAGTCTGTGCAAGATGCAAAACACCTCGCTCCTCACCAACTGGTCTGTTGCAACCTCTTCCCACCCCGTCCCGCCCGTGGGGATCCATTTCTATGGACTTCATTGTGGAGTTACCAACCTCTCAAGGGAAGAACACCATTCTAGTGGTGGTTGACCGTCTAACAAAGGCAGCTCATTTTATCCCTTGTGTCGGCTTACCCACTGCAAAACAGACATCAGACTTGATGATTAAGAATGTGTTTCGCTTACATGGAGTACCGGATGAGGTCATTTCGGATCGAGGGGTGCAATTCACTTCAAGGTTTTGGCAAAATTTCTGTGCAGCATTGGACATTAAAGTAAACCTTTCTTCTGCTTTTCATCCCCAGACTAATGGACAGACAGAACGAACCAATCAGACCCTGGAGCAGTATCTCTGCTGTTTTATCTGCCACCTACAGGATGATTGGGTGGATCTACTTCCACTGGCTGAGTTCTCTTATAACTACTCTCAGAGCGCCTCCACTAAGCAGTCTCCTTTTTACTCCAATCTAGGTTATCATCCTAACATTCTTCCTCGATTTCCCATAGATACGCCCTTGCCGGCAGTGGCTGAAAGAATCACTTCTTTACAAAAGAATATGGATCTTCTAAAGGAAAATCTAGAATTGGCTCAGGAAAGGTACAAGAAAGCAGCAGATAAATTTCGTAAACCTGCACCAGCTTTCAAGGTAGGAGATTTGGTCTGGCTGTCAACCAGAAATCTTAAATTAAAGATTCCATTGTCTAAATTGGGACATAAGTACATTGGACCTTATAAGGTCAATAAGATTATAAGTGCTGTTGCTTGTCGTCTTCAACTGCCCAGAACTATGAGAATCCACCCTGTCTTTCATGTATCCCTACTAAAGGCTGCAACACCCAATACGTTTCCTGGACGTTCTTCTCCTTGCCCTGACCCAGTGCTGGTCGATGGTCAGGAAGAATTTATGGTGGAAAGGATTCTAGATTCCAGGTTGTACAGAAATCAGTTGCAATATTTGATTAAATGGCAGGGCTACCCAGTGGAGGACAACTCATGGGAACCAGTCAATAATGTAAATGCTCCTCGCCTGCTCCGCCAGTTTCATCAGAGGTACCCTGACAAGCCTGGTCTGAGGTCATCCGGAGGTTGTCCCTAAGGGGGGAGTAATGTAAGGTTCTTTGTCTCTGTTGACATGTTCCTTGAAACTCAGTTTTCCGTCGGCCATTTTGCTTTCTGTCTTTCTGCAGCTCTTGCCCTCAGTTAATATGGAGTTTCCAGTTTTCATGTTCCCGCCCTGATTCTTCCCTCTTGCTTCTTAAGCAGCCTCAGCTGAACAATCAGTGCTCCTGAATCAAGCCTCAGTCAGTCTGTGACCTGACTCCTGGAAGCCTTGGACTTGTACTCCAGCTATTCCCTACTGAGGAACCTTGGAACACTTTTGGACTCTGGAAACCTGCTGTTTGGTGAATCCATGTTTGCAGAGGAATTACGGTACAGAGAAGAGATCCTGAACCTGCTTTGGAGATTTACTGTAGTGCTTGAAGTTACTCTGGCCTGCTGTGTCTCCTGTCGCTGTTCCTGCAAACTGTGTGAACTTTTCAGCATGCTTGTATGAAGTAATACAAGTAATTTCATTTCAACCTATGTCTTCTGTGTTTTCCTCGCACCCAAGCACAAGACGCTATAGGAACTGTACACTATACATGACAGTAACATAAATAGAGCCCCTTTGTGGCTCAGCTGATATGCCCCCTGAGGAAGGAGTGGTTTGCCACTCCGAAACGCGCGTCGGGGAGGGCTGTTGGTGACAGGCTTCTGCACTACTTTACTCCTCCTGGTAATTATTATGTTTCACCTAGGCCATTTTGCTCTGTTGATAATGTGATATTTGTCTTGATTTATTTCAGCACATGCTGTCTATATTATATGATATATTGTCTACTCAGAGTATGGAATGTGTTATTTTACTACTTGTTGCTTAGGTGTTACTATATCTATTTTTATCTATATGTGCAGATCCTATCTGCCTGATAGCCCACTTATCATGCGCACATTGTGATGCCAATTGTCCCCTGTGTTGCTATTGCATCTTGTCTATACTTACAATATTTTTAACCTGGTTTAATAAAATTGTAATTTTTATTGACCTATGGACTGCAGTGTGTTCGTTTTTTGGTTTTTGCCCCTAGGGAACTTATCTAGATGTGTGGTGAGCATTTTGAACCCCAAAGTGCTTCACAGAAATTTATAACGCCTGGGCGTGAAAATAAAAAAATCATATTTTTTCCACGAACAAGATTTTTAGTCCCCAGTTTTTTATTTTCCCAAGGGTAACAGGAGAAATTGGACACCAAAAGTTGTTGATCAATTTGTTCTAAGTATGCGGATACCCTATATGTTGGAGAAAACTACTGTATGGGCACACGTCGGGACTCGGAAGGGAAGTACTGACGTTTTGCATTGCAGACATTGATGGAATAGTTTGCGGGCATCATGTTCCGTTTGGAGAACCCCTGATGTGCCTAAACAGTGGAAACCCCCACAAGTGACCCCATTTTGGAAACTAGACCCCCCAAGGAACTTATCTAGATGTGTGGTGAGAACTTTGAACCCCCAAGTGATTCACAGAAGTTTATAACGTAGAGCCATAAAAATAAAAAAAACATATTTTTTCCGCAAAAATGATATTTTCTGTTATGTTTAGGTAGTTGAGGAGAAATAGCAAAAACTGTAATACACCAGAGAGGCTGTAACCTATTGGACTGCAGTAACCTGAACTAACCACACAACTAGAGGTAGCCGTGGAGCGTTCCTACGTTGATCCTAGACGCCTCGTCACAGCCTGAGAGATAACTACACCTGAAGGCAGAAAGATGAAAGCTATCTGCCCCGAGCAGATCCCCAAAAAAAAATAGGAAGCCCCCAAACATGTAATGGCGGTTAGACAAGAAGAAAGCACGGACTCAGACAGAATCCGTCTAGACAGAAAAGTACAGGAAAGAATTCTGACTGCAATCCAAAAAAAAACCCTAAAAAATACCAACACTTCTGATTGCCAAAAAACCAGAGATCACACGATCTCAACCACCTAAATCAGATCTCTGGTGTAACAAAACCAAGCCACAGCCACTGAAAAAAACAGGAAAAAGCAAATGAACAAATAACAGTGGCTACAGATAAACTGAGAAGAGTACAGGCCCCAGGAGGGGACCCGGCTGAACTCCAAAAGTGCAGAAAACTATGCAAAAAGCAAGCACAAAAAGAAAAGCAAAAATATCTTATCTGAAAGCAGCAGACGCAGGCAAGACTCCAGCAAACTTCCAAATGAACCAGGAACCACAATTGAAACAAGAACAATTGATCACCGGCAAACATCATGGAGGGAACCTCCCTTATATCAGTCCAGTCAGTGATCCCAGATTGCCATTCCTCGCTGGATGGTTCAGTACTGTCTGTAACCACCAGAGGGAGCCTGTTACGTTTTGGTAGCTGAGGAGAGCAGGCAAAAACGGCAATACACCAGAGAGGTTGGAATCTACTGGATCGCAGTACCCTGACCAACCACCACAACTAAAGGCAGCCGTGGAGCTACTAATTGCAAAAACACCTGAGATCACACGACCTCTACCACCTAAATTAGTTCTCTGGTGTAACAAAACTAAGCCGCAGCCACAGAAAAAAAAACTGGAAAAGGCAAATGAACAAACAACAATGGCTCCAGAGGAACGAGAGGAGACCAAGCCCCCCAGGAAGGGGAACCTGGCCAACCTCACAGAAATGCAGAGAAATATGCAAATGGCAAGCACAAAAACAAAAAATATCTTATCTGAGAGCAGGAGAAGAGGCAAGACTCAGCAAGCTTCCAAGTGAACCAGTAAACAAAGTTGAGACAAGAACAATTGATCACCGGCAACCATGATGGGGGGAAACCTCCCTTATATCTAGCCAGTCTGCGATTCCTGATTGCCAATCCTCGTTGAATGGTTCAGTACTGTTTGCAACCACCAGAGGGAGCTTCTGCTCAGAGTTCATTTCTAAAACATTCATAACAGGAGCCTCTGCTCAGAAACCATCTCTAGCACATTCACAACAATTTTCACCCCCAATTTTTTTATTTTCCCAAGGGTAACAGATGAAATTGGACCACAAGAGTTATTGTGCAATTTGTCCTGAGTACGCTGATACCCCATATGTGGGGGTAAACTACTGTTTGGGCGCATGGCAGAGCTCAGAAGGGAAGAAGCATCGTTGACTTTTTCAATGCAGAATTGGCTGGAATTGAGATCAGACGCCATGTCACATTTGGAGAGCCCTGTTGTGAATGTTTTAGAAATTAATTCTGAGCAGAAGCTCCCTCTGGTGGTTACAAACAGTACTGAACCATTCAATGAGGATTGGCAATCAGGAATCACAGACTGGCTGGATATAAGGGAGGTTTCCCCCATCATGGTTGCCGGTGATCAATTTTTCTTGTCTCAACGTTGTTTCCTGGTTCACTTGGAAGCTTGCGGAGTCTTGCCTCTTCTCCTGCTCTCAGATAAGATATTTTCTGTTTTTTTGTTTTTGTGCTTGCCATTTGCATATTTCTCTGCATTTATGTGAGGTTGGCCAGGTTTCCCTCCCCGGGGGGCTTGGGCTCCTCTCGGTTCCTCTGGAGCCACTGTTTGTTCATTTGCCTTTTCCAGTTTTTTCAGTGGCTGCGGCTTAGTTTTGTTACACCAGAGAACTAATTTAGGTGGTAGAGGTCGTGTGATCTCAGGTGTTTTTGCAATTAGTAGCGTTGGCTTTTTTTAGGGTTTTTTTTTGGATTGCAGTAAGTATCCTTCCTATCCTTTTCTGTCTGAGTCAGATTGGGCCCCAGCGTTTGCTCATACTATTTTCTGTCTGTGTCTGTATTTCCTCTTGTCTAACCGCCATTACATGTTTGGGGGCTTCCTATGTTCTTTGGGGATCTGCTCCGGGGCAGATAGCTTTCCTCTTTCTATCTTTAGGTGTAGTTAGCCTCTCAGGCTGTGACGAGGCATCTAGGACCAACGTAGGAACGCTCCACGGCTGCCTTTAGTTGTGGTGGTTAGTCAGGGTACTGCAATTCAGTAGATTCCAACCTCTCTGGTGTATTGCCGTTTTTGCCTGCTCTCCTCAGCTACCAAAACATAACAGAGCCCCTGAAGTGCCTAAACAGTGGAAACACCCCAATTCTAACTCCAACCCTAACCCAACACACCCCTAACCCTAGTTCCAACCCTAAACATAATCCTAACCACAAACCTAACCCTAACACACCCTAACCCTAATCCCAACCCTAACCCTAATCCTAACTTTAGCCCCAACTCTAACCCTAACTTTATCCCCAACCCTAACCCTAAATTCTATTATTTTTCCCTAACTAAAGGGGTGATAAAGGGGTGTTTGATTGACTATTTATAGCGGGTTTTTATGTTTGGCAGCTGTCACACGCTAAAAGACGCTTTTTATTGTAAAAAATAGTTTTTGCACCACCACATTTTGAGAGCTATAATTTTTCCATAATTTGACCCACAGAGTCATGTGAGGTCTTATTCTTTGCGAGACGAGTTGACGTTTTTACTGGTACCATTTTTGGGCACATGACATCTTTTGATCGCTTTTTATTAAGATTTTTGGGAGGCAGAATGAACAAAAACCAGCAATTCATGAATTTCTTTTGGGGCGGCGTTTATATACCGTTCCGCGTGTGGTAAAATTGATAAAGCAGTTTTATTCTTCGGGTTAGTACGATTACAGCACTACTGTAAGGTTTCTTTGTCTCTGTTGACATGTTCCTTGAAACTCAGTTTTCCGTCGGCCATTTTGCTTTCTGTCTTTCTGCAGCTCTTGCCCTCAGTTAATATGGAGTTTCCAGTTTTCATGTTCCCGCCCTGATTCTTCCCTCTTGCTTCTTAAGCAGCCTCAGCTGAACAATCAGTGCTCCTGAATCAAGCCTCAGTCAGTCTGTGACCTGACTTCTGGAAACCTTGGACTTGTACTCCAGCTATTCCCTACTGAGGAGCCTTGGAACACTTTTGGACTCTGGAAACCTGCTGTTTGGTGAATCCATGTTTGCAGAGGAATTACGGTACAGAGAAGAGATCCTGAACCTGCTTTGGAGATTTATTGTAGTGCTTGAAGTTACTCTGGCCTGCTGTGTCTCCTGTTGCTGTTCCTGCAAACTGTGTGAACTTTTCAGCATGCTTGTATGAAGTAATACAAGTCATTTCATATCAACCTGTGTCTCCTGTGTTTTCCTCGCACCCAAGCACAAGACGCTATAGGAACTGTACACTATACATGACAACTACCTCATTTATATTTTTCTTTATGTTTTGGCGTTTTTATACAATAAAAACAATTATATATAAAAAATAATTATTTTTGCATCGCTTTATTCTGCGAGCTATAACTTTTTTTCAGTTTTTCACTGATGATGCTGTATGGCGGCTCGTTTCTTGTAAGATAAAATGACGTTTTCAGCGGTACCATGTTTATTTATAGCTGTCTTTTTGATCGCGTGTTATTCCACTTTTTGTTCGGCAGTATAATGATAAAGCATTGTTTGCGCCTAAACAGTGGAAACCCACCACAAGTGACACCATTTTGGAAGCTAGACCCCCTAAGGAACTTATCCAGATCTGTTGTGAGCATTTTGAATCCCCAAGTGTTTAACTAAAGTTTATAATGCCTGGGTGTTAAAAAAAAAATTCCATAAAAATGATTTTTTAGTCCCCAATTTTTGATTTTTCCCAAGGAAATTGGACCCCAAAAGTTGTTGTCCAATGCAGACTTTGATGGGTGTCATGTTCAGTTTGCAGAGCCCCTGATGTGTTTAGACAGTGGAAACACCCCACAAGTGACCCAATTTTGGAAACTAAACCCCCTAAGGAATTTATCTAGATCTGTGGTGAGCACTTTGAGCCCCCAAGTGCTTCACACAACTTTATAATGCCCGGTCATTAAAATAAAAAATCCTATTTTTTTCCCACAAAAATGATCTTTTAGTCACCAATTTTTTATTTTCCAAAGGGTAACAGGAGAAATTGTCCTCCAAAAGTTGTCCAATTTGTCCTGAGTACGCTGATACCCTATATGTGGGAGAAAAATACTGTGTGGGCACACGTCGGGGCTCGGAATAGAAGTAGTGACGTTTTGTAATGCAGACTTTGATGGACTGGTCTGCGGGTGTCATGTCGCGTTTGGAGAGCCCCTGATATGCCTAAACAGTGGAGACCCCCACAAGTGACCCCATTTTGGAAACTAGGCCCCCTAAGGAACTTATCTAGATGTGTGGTGAGCACTTTGAACCCCAAAGTGCTTCACATAAGTTTATAACGCCTGGGCGTGAATATAAAAAAATCATATTTTTTCCACAAAAACGATCTTTTAGTCCCCAGTTTTTTATTTTCCAAAGGATAACAGGAGAAATTGGACACCAAAAGTTGTTCAATTTTTCCTGAGTATGCTGATACCTGGGAGAAAACTACTGTATGGGCACACGTCGGGGCTCGGAAGGGAAGTACTGATGTTTTGCATTGCAGACTTTGATGGAATAGTCTGGGATGTCATGTCGCGTTTGGAGAGCCCCTGATGTGCCTAAACAGTGGAAACCCCCACAAGTGACCCCATTTTGGAAACTAGGCCCCCCAAGGAACTTATCTAGATGTGTGGTGAGAACTTTGAACCCCCAAGTGATTCACAGAAGTTTATAATGTAGAGTCATAAAAATAAAAAATATTTCCACAAAAATGATATTTTCGCCCTCAATTTCTTATTTTCCCAAGGGTAACAGAA
Organism: Oophaga sylvatica; assembly: GCA_033576555.1. Classification (NCBI taxonomy): domain Eukaryota; kingdom Metazoa; phylum Chordata; class Amphibia; order Anura; family Dendrobatidae; genus Oophaga; species Oophaga sylvatica. The sequence goes on from JARQOD010000001.1 coordinate 88,587,765, forward strand.
GAAATTGGACCCCAAGAGTTATTGTGCTATTTGTCCTGAGTATACTGATACCCCATATGTGGGGTAAATTACTGTTTGAGAGAATGGCAGAGCTCAGAAGGGAAGGAGCACCATTTGACTTTTTCAACGCAGAATTGGCTGGAATTGAGATCAGATGCAATGTCACTTTTGGAGAGCCCCTGATGTGCCTAAACAGTGGAAACCCCCAATTCTAACTCCAACCCTAACCCCAACACACCCCTAACACTAGTATCAACCCTAACCATAATCCTATCCACAAACCTAACCCTAACACACCCATAACCCTAACCCCAACCCTAACCCTAATCCTAACTTTAGCCTCAACCCTAACCCTAACTTTAACCCCAACTCTAAGACTATATTTTATTATTTTTCCCTAACTAAGAAGGTGATAAAGGGGGGTTTGATTTACTATTTATAGCGGGTTTTTATGTTTTGGCACTTTTATACGATAAAAACAATTACCGTATATACTCGAGTATAAGCCGAGATTTTCAGCCCATTTTTTAGGGCTGAAAGTGCCCCTCTCGGCTTATACTCGAGTCATATACCGGGGGTCGTGAGGGAGGGGGAGCGGGGGTGTCCTATATACTCACCCCCTCCTGGCGTGGTCTCTGCAGCCCCTGCTCTTCTCCCACGGTCTCCGGTGCCTGTGTTCAGCCATCAGTGGTACCGCTCATTAAAGTCATGAATATGCACATATTCATGACTTTAATAAGTGGTACCACGTGACCGCTGAAGTTAGGCATAGCTGCCGGAGACCGTGGGAGAAGAGCAGGGGCTGCAGAGACACTCCAGGAGGGGGTGAGTATAAGCGATAGTCACCTGTCCCCGTTCCACCGCTGCTCGCCGCTGTGTCCTCGCATCCTCTAGCTGTGAATGTTCAGGTCAGAGGGCGCGATGACGTAGTTAGTACGCGCCGCGCCCTCTGCCTGAGCATTCACTGCTGGAGGACCCAGAAGACAGCGGCGCTCAGCAGTGGAACGGGACAGGTGAATATTGCAGGTGCTGGGCCCTGAGCCAGCGGTGACACCGGCACCTGTCCCCCATAGCGCGCCGGTGTCCCCGCCTGCTCAGGACACAGGCACCTGTCCCCAGCGACGAGAGGTATGTCATTTATTATTAGTTGCAGCAGCGGCAGCATAAGGGACCTATACTATGGGGCATAATCTATGGAGCATATGGGGCATAATCTGTGGAGCATATGGGGCATAATCTGTGGAGCATATGGGGCATAATCTGTGGAGCATATGGGGCATAATCTGTGGAGCATATGGGGCATAATCTGTGGAACATATGGGGCATATTTTGTGGAGCACATGGGGCATAATCTGTGGAGCATATGGGGCTTAATACATGGGCAGCATATGGGGCCCAATCTATGGAGCATCATATGGGCATAATACATGGGGCAGCATATGGGGCACAATACATGGGCAGCATATGGGGCATAATAAATGGGGCAGCATATGGGGCATAATATATGGGGCAGCATATGGGGCATAATATATGGGGCTTCTGATTCAATATGGCTATTCAAAAACATTTAACCTACTTTAATTTGACTTTTATTGGTATCTATTTTTAATTTTGAAATTTACCAGTAGCTGCCTCATTTTTCACCCTAGGCTTATACTCGAGTCGATAAGTTTTCCCAGTTTTTTGTGGCAAAATTAGGGGGGTCGGCTTATACTCGAGTATATACGGTATATACAAAAAAATAATTATTTTTGCATCGCTTTATTCTGCGAGCTATAACTTTTTTTTAGTTTTTCGTTGATGATGCTGTATGGCGGCTCATTTTTTGCGGGTCAAGATGACGTTTCAGCGGTACCATGTTCATCTATATCTTTTTCATAGCGTGTTAATCTTTTTGTTTGGCAGTATGATGATAAAGCATTGCTTTTTTTTTTTTTTAAGGGGTTCATTAAGGGGTTAACTAGTGGGACAATTTTATAGGGCGGGCCATTACGGTCGCGGCGATACTAAATATGTGTACTTTTATTGCTTTTTCTTTTTTTTATTTACATCAAGTAGTTAATTTATTGGGGAATTTTTTTTCTTTATTTAGGAATTTTTTTTTACACATGTTAATTTTTATTTGTTTTACTTTTTTACTTTGTCCCGGGGTGGGACATCACTGTATAGTGTCAGATCGCAGATCTGACACTGTGCACAGCACTGTGTCAGATCTGCGATCTGACAGGCACTGCAGGAGGCTTTCTCAGTGCCTGCTCTCAGCAGGCACTGAGAAGCCATCTCCCTGCAGGACCCGTAAGGACCCCGCGGCCATCTTGGATCCGGGGTCCTGCAGGGAGGAGGCCCTCGGAACAGCGCGATCGCATCACACTGCCCTGAGGGTCTCAGGGAAACAAGCAGGGAGCCCCCTCCCTGCGCGATGCTTCCCTATACCGCCGGAACGCTGCAATCACGTTTGATCGCAGTGTGGCGGGGGTTAATGTGCCGGGAGCGGTCCGTGACTGCTCCTGACACATAGTGCCGGGTGTCAGCTGTGATATTCAGCTGACACCCGGCAGCGATCAGCTGCGCTCCCCCAGTGAGCGCAGCTGATCACGTATGATGTACTATGCCGTCCTTGGGAATTAAGTCCCAGGTCACATGGATGGATAATACGTTAGATGGAAGAAAGGGGGTAAAAATTATGGAGATCATACAAAATACTAGATGTAGTAGTTTTTCATGTGGGTTTGTTCATTTTTGCATCAACTAGTTTGAGTAAGGGCTCATACTCACTGGCGCCGAAAACGGATGATATTCAGCCGAAAAAAAATCGGATTCAAATCTGACCAATGTTATTCAATAGGTGAGTTCTCATTTGCGATTTTTTTCTCATCAGAAATTGGTGTGAGAAAAAAATCGCAGCATGCTGCGATTTGATGCGATTTTGGCATGATAATCACCAATGCAAGTCAATGGGTGCGAGAAATCATGGCACAGCACTCGCACCATGCGAGTTCTGTCCGATTTATACGCACCAGTCTCCTTTGAAAAGCCGGCAATTCATCCCCGGCTACTGTAAAATCACACTGACAGATCACAAAACACTAGATACATACACATAGAATACAAATATTTATATATTATATATATATATATATACACATGTCATTGTGACACATACATATATATATTTATAGTTCATACACTTCTACATACTGTAATAGCCGCTAATTCAATTGCCGGCTTTTGTGAAATCACAGAAGCCGACATGAAATGATACATTGTTTACACACACTTAACCATGTCATTTCATGTATTTTGATATATGGTTTTAACTTACAATTACATGAGTGTATGTGTGCAAAATTTCAGACATGTAGGGGTTAATTAAAGGTGTAAATTCGTTGAAAAAAATGCGTGGGCTCCCGTTGTATTTTCTCCACCAGACAGACAAAGCAAGCGAGTGGGGGCATATAATAATAGCCTAGGGAGGGTACATTTTTTTTGTGCCCCCCCTGGCTACTAACATCTGCCCCCAGACACCCCAGAAAGGGCAAATCTCTAATTAGATTAGCCCTTTCTGGCACTTTGCCCGTCTATTCCCATTGCCCTGTAGCGGTGGCGAATGGGTTAATAAGGGGTTAAAACCACCTTGCAATTGAAAGGTGACTTTAAGCCAGGTTAATAATTGAGAGCTGTCAATTAGACAACTATCAATTATTAATCCAATTGTATGAAAGAAAAATCAAACACACACACTTTAATAAAAAAAGAAGTTTAATGAAATAATCAAACAGTTTTTGACCATATTTTATTTTCCTGCTAAAACCATTTCCTGTAATAAAAATAAAATAAAAAAGCAAAATTATTCTTACCAATCCGATGCACAGTCAGGTCCCACGCTGTAATCCATCAGAAAGGGTTAACAGGTTACAGCTTGCAGGGAGCTAATGCTGCCTTCTGAGCTGTTACCCCCCAAATGAATAACTTCCTCTCCTGGGGAAAGGAGAGGAAGTGATTAATGAGTGGAGCTTAATTGATTTATTCCAACTTTCACTTTAGGTCAGGTCACCATGACCTGACCTCAAGTGAAAGTGGACGCAATCAATTAAGCTTCATTCATTAATCACATCCTCTCCTGTCGGCGGAGATAAGCTCATTCATTCAGGAGCTTTCAGCTGAGCACTGCAGTATTACTTGCCTGCTTGGCTCAAAGCTAGTTAACCCTTTGTGAAGGATTACAGCGTGGGACGTGACAGATCGGCGGAATAGGTAAGAATAATGTTGTTTTATTATTTTTTCTTTATTATAGGAGATCAAGGGCTTTGAGGGATTAAGAATTAAATAAAAGATGGTCAAAAAAATGCGTTTTTATTTCATTAAAATTATTTATTCTTAAAGTGTGTGTGTTTTTTTTATTTACTTTAATAGGATTAATAATTGATAGTCTAATTGACAGCTCTCAATTATTAACCTGGCTTAAAGTGACCTTTCAATTGCAAGGTGGCTTTAACCCCTTATTAACCCATTCGCCACCGCTACAGGGCAATGGGAATAGACGGGCAAAGTGCCAGAAAGGGCTAATCTAATTAGAGATTTGCCCTTTCTGGGGTATCTGGGGGCAGATGTTAGTAGCCAGGGGGCACTAAAAAAAATGTACCCTCCCTAGGCTATTATTATTTGCCCCACTCGCTTGCTTTGTCTGGTGGAGAAAATACAGCGGGAGCCCACGCATTTTTTTTCAACGAATTTACACCTTTAATTAACCCCTACATGTCTGAAATTTTGCACACATACACTTATGTAATTGTAAGTTAAAACCACATATCAAAATACATGAAATGACATGGTTAAGTGTGTGTAAACAATGTATCATTTCATGTCAGCTTCTGTGATTTCACAAAAGCCAGCAATTGAATTAGCGGCTTTTACAGTATGTAGAAGTGTATGAACTATAAATATATGTATATATATCTATATTATTATATCTATATTATATATTAATATATATATATATATATGTCACAATGACATATATATATCTATATATATATGTATTCTATGTGTGTATATGTATTGTTTCTATTCTTTATTAACCCCTTCAAGACCCAGCCTATTTTGACCTTAAAGACCTTGCCATTTTTTGCAATTCTGACCAGTGTCCCTTTATGAGGTAATAACTCAGGAACGCTTCAACGGATCCTAGCGATTCTGAGATTGTTTTTTCGTGACATATTGGGCTTCATGTTAGTGGTAAATTTAGGTCGATAATTTTTGCGTTTATTTGTGAAAAAAATGGAAATTTGGCGAAAATTCTGAAAATTTTGTAATTTTCAAATTTTTAATTTTTATTCTGTTAAACCAGAGAGTTATGTGGCACAAAATAGTTAATAAATAACATTTCCCACATGTCTACTTTACATCAGCACAATTTTGGGAACAACATTTTTTTTTGTTAGGAAGTTATAAGGGTTAAAAGTTGACCAGCGATTTCTCATTTTTACAGCAAAATTTACAAAACCATTTTTTTTAGGGACCACCTCACATTTGAAGTCACTTTGAGGGGTCTATATGGCAGAAAATACCCAAAAGTGACACCATTCTAAAAACTGCATCCCTCAAGCTACTCAAAACTACATTCAAGAAGATTATTAACCCTTCAGGTGCTTCACAGGAACTAAAGCAACGTGGAAGGAAAAAATGGACATTTTAATTTTTCCAACAAAAATTTTCTTTTAGCATCAATTTTTTCATTTTTACATGGGCATCAGGATAAAATGGATCCTAAAATTTGTTGGGCAATTTCTCCTGAGTACACAGATACCTCATATGTGGTCATAAACCACTGTTTGGGCGCACAGCAGGGCTCAGAAGGGAAGGAGCGCCATTTGACTTTTTGAATAGAAAATATGCTGGAATATTTAGCGGTTGCCATGTCGCATTTGGAGAGTCCCTGTGTGCCTAAACATTGGAGCTCCCCACAAGTGACCCCATTTTGGAAACTAGACCCCCTAAGGAACTTATCTAGATGTATAGTGAGCACTTTGAACTCCCAGGTGCTTCACAAATTGATCCGTAAATAAAAGAAAGTACTTTTTTTTTCACAAAAATTTTCTTTTAGCCTCAGTTATTTTCATTTTCACATGGGCAACAGTATAAATTGGATCCTAAAATTTGTTGGGCAATTTCTCCTGAGTACACAGATACCTCATATGTGGTCATAAACCACTGTTTGGGCGCACGGCAGGGCTCAGAAGGGAAGGAGCGCCATTTGACTTTTTGAATGGAAAATATGCTGGAATATTTAGCGGTTGCTATGTCGCATTTGGAGAGTCCCTGTGTGCCTAAACATTGGAGCTCCCCCACAAGTGACCCCATTTTGGAAACTAGACCCCCTAAGGAACTTATATAGATGCATAGTGAGCACTTTGAACCCCCAGGTGCTTCACAAATTGATCCGTAAAAAAAAGAAAGTACTTTTTTTTCACAAAAATTTTCTTTTAGCCTCAGTTTTTTTCATTTTCACATGGGCAACAGTATAAATTGGATCCTAAAATTTGTTGGGCAATTTCTCCTGAGTACACAGATACCTCATATGTGGTCATAAACCACTGTTTGGGCGCACGGCAGGGCTCAGAAGGGAAGGAGTGCCATTTGACTTTTTGAATAGAAAATATGCTGGAATATTTAGCGGTTGCCATGTCGCATTTGGAGAGTCCCTGTGTGCCTAAACATTGGAGCTCCCCCACAAGTGACCCCATTTTGGAAACTAGACCCCTAAGGAACTTATCTAGATGCATAGTGAGCACTTTGATCTCCCAGGTGCTTCACAAATTGATCCGTAAATAAAAGAAAGTACTTTTTTTTTCACAAAAATTTTCTTTTAGCCTCAGTTATTTTCATTTTCACATGGGCAACAGTATAAATTGGATCCTAAAATTTGTTGGGCAATTTCTCCTGAGTACACAGATACCTCATATGTGGTCATAAACCACTGTTTGGGCGCACGGCAGGGCTCAGAAGGAAGGAGCGCCATTTGACTTTTGAATGGAAAATATGCTGGAATACTTAGCGGTTGCTATGTCGCATTTGGAGAGTCCCTGTGTGCCTAAACATTGGAGCTCCCCACAAGTGACCCCATTTTGGAAACTAGACCCCCTAAGGAACTTATCTAGATGCATAGTGAGCACTTTGAACCCCCAGGTGCTTCACAAATTGATCCGTAAATAAAAGAAAGTACTTTTTTTTCACAAAAATTTCTTTTAGCCTCAGTTATTTTCATTTTCACATGAGCAACAGTATAAATTGGATCCTAAAATTTGTTGGGCAATTTCTCCTGAGTACACAGATACCTCATATGTGGTCATAAAACCACTGTTTGGGCACACTGCAGGGCTCAGAAGGGAAGGAGCGCCATTTGACTTTTTGAATGGAAAATATGCTGGAATATTTAGCGGTTGCCATGTCGCATTTGGAGAGTTCCTGTGTGCCTAAACATTGGAGCTCCCCACAAGTGACCCCATTTTGGAAACTAGATGCCCTAAGGAACTTATCTAGATGCATAGTGAGCACTTTGAACCCCCAGGTGCTTCACAGAAGTTTATAACGCAGAGCCGCGAAAATAAAAAATCATTTTTTTCTCAAAAAATGATTTTTTAGCCCACTGTTTTTTATTTTCACAATGGTTACAGGAGAAATTGGACCCCAAAAGTTGTTGTCCAGTTTCTCCTGAGTACGCTAGTACCCCATATGTAGGGGGGAACCACTGTTTGGGCACACGTCAGGGCTCGGAAGGGATGTAGTGACGCTTTGAAATGCCGACTTGATGGAATGGTCTGCGGGCATCTTGTTACGTTTGCAGAGCCCCTGATGTGCCTAAACAGTAGAAACTCCCCACAAGTGACCCCATTTTGGAAACTAGACCCGGCAAAGAACTTATCTAGATGTGTGGTGAGCACTTTGAACCCCCAAGGGCTACACAGAAGTTTATAACGCCCGGGCATGAAAATAAAAAAATCATATTTTTTCCACAATCAGGATCTTTTAGTCCCCAATTTTTTTATTTTCCCAAGGGTAACATGAGAAATTAGACCCCAAAAGTTGTTGTCCAATTTGTCCTGAGTATGCTGATATCCCATATGTGGGAGAAAACTACTGTATGGGCACACGTCGGGGCTCGGATGGGAAGTAGTGACGTTTTGAAATGCCCACTTGATGGAATGGTCTTCGGGCGTCATGTTACGTTTGCAGAGTCCCTGATGTGCCTAAACAGTAGAAACTCCCCCCAAGTGACCCCATTTTGGAAACTAGATCCCCCAAGGAACTCCTATAGATGTGTGATAAGCACTTTGAATCTTCAAGTCCTTCACAGAAGTTTATAACGCAGAGCCGTGAAAATATAAAATCATTTTTTTTCCACAAAAATAATTTTTAGTCCCCAATTTTTTTTCCCAATGTTAACAGGAGAAATTAGAACCCCCAAAGTTGTTGTGCAATTTTTCCCGAGTACGCTGATACCCCATATGTGGGGATAAACCACTGTTTGGGCATACGTCGGGGCTTGGAATAAAGGGAGCACTGTTTGACTTTTTGAACGCAAAATTTGCAGGAATCAATGGTGGCGCCATGTCGCGTATGGAGACCCCCTGATGTGCCTAAATAGTGGAAACCCCTCAATTCTAACTCCAACCCTAACCCCAACACACCCCTAACCCCAACCCTAACCCCTACACACACCTAACCCTAATACAAACCCTAATCATAACCCTAACCCCAACACACCCCTAACCCTAATCCCAACTCTAACCATAAACCTAACTACAAGCCTAACCCTAATTCCAACCCTAACCCTAATTCCAACCCTAACCCTAATTCCAACCCTAACCCAAATTCCAACCCTAACCGTAATTCTAACCTTAACCCTAATGCTAACCCTAACCCTAGTTCTAACCCTAAGGCTGGGTTCATATTGCGTTTTACCAGCCCGTTCAACACGTAGCGGTGACCGGCTGGTAACGGTATAGCATAACGCGATCGCGTTATGCTATACCCGCTAGCGCAGATGAATCAGCAGATAATCAGCCGCGGATCCGCAGCAAAATCCACCGCGGATCTGCAGCGAATCAGCAGCGAAATCCGCCGCGGATCAGCAGCGAAATCCACCGTGGATCAGCAGCGAAATCCGCCGCGGATCAGCAGCGAAATCAGCCGCGGATCAGCAGCGAAATCAGCCGCGGATCAGTAGCGAAATCAGCCGCGGATCAGCAGCGAAATCCGCCGCGGATCAGCAGCAAAATCAGCCGCGGATCCGCAGCGAATCAGCAGCGAAATCCGCCGCGGATCAGCAGCGAAATCAGCCGCGGATCAGCAGCGAAATCAGCCGCGGATCAGCAGCGAAATCAGCCGCGGATCAGCAGCGAAATCCGCTGCGGATCCGCAGCGGATACAGCCGAAATCAGCCGGCGGATCAGCAGCGAAATCCGCTGCGGATCCACAGCGAATCAGCAGCAAAATCAGTCGCGGATCAGCAGCGAAATCCGCCGCGAATCAGCAGCGAAATCCGCCGCGAATCAGCAGCGAAATCAGCCGCGAATCCGCCGTGGATCAGCAGCGAAATCCGCCGCGGATCAGCAGCGAAATCAGCCGCGGATCAGCAGCGAAATCAGCCGCGGATCAGCAGCGAAATCCGCCGCGGATCAGCAGCGAAATCCGCCGCGGATCCGCAGCGAAATCGCGCACACGTGCGGATTTTGCTGCGGATCCGCGGCGTATTTTGCTGCGGATCACAGCGAATCAGCAGCAAAATCAGTCGCGGATCAGCAGCGAAATCCGCCGCGAATCAGCAGCGAAATCCGCGCGAATCAGCAGCGAAATCAGCCGCGGATCCGCCGTGGATCAGCAGCGAAATCCGCCGCGGATCAGCAGCGAAATCCGCTGGGAATCCGCAGCGGATCAGCCAGCGAAATCAGCCGCGGATCAGCAGCGAAATCGCTGCGATCCGCAGCGGATCAGCAGCGAAATCAGCCGCGGATCAGCAGCGAAATCCGCTGCGGATCCACAGCGATCAGCAGCAAAATCAGTCGCGGATCAGCAGCAAAATCCGCCGCGATCAGCAGCGAAATCCGCCGCGATTCAGCAGCGAAATCAGCCGCGGATCCGCGGGATCAGCAGCGAATCCGCGGCGGATCAGCAGCGAAATCAGCCGGGGGATCAGCAGCGAAATCAGCCGCGGATCAGCAGCGAAATCCGCCGCGGATCCGCAGCAAAATACGCCGCGGATCCGCAGCAAAATCCGCAACGTGTGCACAGGGCCTAATAGGAAAAAAAAAAAAAAAATCTTTATTTTTTTTATTTGTCCCTACCTATGATAAAGGGGGGGTTCATTTACTTTTTTTTATTTTGATCACTGTGACAGTTTATCACAGTGATCAAAATAAATTTTTGGACACTGGGGGGCGCACTGCGCATGCGCCGGCCGGCGGGCGCACTGCGCATGCGCCGCCATTTTCCAAGATGGCGGCGCCCATGAAGAGGCCCGGGCGGACGCCGGGACCGATCCAGGGACATCGGTGGATCGGGAGAGGTGAGTAGGGTGGTCGGAAGGTTAGGGGGGGGGATCGGAAGGTGGGGGCACCGGAGCAAAGGAGGAGGGGAGCTGTTAGTGACGGCGGTGACCGATCGCTGCCATCTTTCGGTGGCGGCGGCCGATCGCCGCCGTGACTACGTGTGGGGGGTCAGGTCTCGGTGTCCAGCCATGGCAGATGCTATTGCAGCATCGGCCATGGCTGGATTGTAATATTTCACCAATTAAATTGGTGAAATATTACAGATTGCTCTGATTGGCTGTTTCACTTTTAACAGCCAATCAGAGCGATCGTGGCCACGGGGGGGTTAAGCCAACCCCCCTGTGGTGAAGCACAAAGGGTCCTGTAACTGCGGGTCGGGTGACCTTTGAGTGACCCCGGTCTCCCGGCCCGCAGGAACGCGATCCTTTCATGACGCAGGGTATGCGTCATAGGTCGGAATGGCACCGACTTTCATGACGCATACGCTGTGTCAAAGGTCGGGAAGGGGTTAAAGCTGTCAGTGTGATTTTACAGTATAGCCGGGGATGAATTAGCGGCTATTATACTATGTAGAAGTGTATGACCTATATATATATATATATATATATATATATATATATATATATATATATAATATATTGTAAGGCAGCGCTTGTCATCATCCTGGGGAATACTCGCTTCGCTGCGCCAATCAATTCACACTTGCAATGTCTTTTCATTATTTTCACAATGTAGCAGTTTATTACTTCATAAACTCCATGTTTCCGGGTCCACTCTGTGGCCCGCCGACACACATATAAGCAGTATTCGTGAGCCAAGTGGCACCAAGGCCCACTTGCTCCAGGTACAGCCTCCCGCAAGGTAACAATTGAACAATGTCCATATAAATGTCCATATGACAACGAGTATTACCTTGTCCGGGGTTTGGCTGCTTCAGTCCATTTAGTCCGCCACCACTGCGGCTTTGCGGCTTTGCGGCTTCCCAGCTGGGGTCTCTAGCCGTCGTTCCCTTTAAGGCTACTGGTAATGCCTTCACTCTAACATCCAGCCTTCGCCTTCTGGGGCTCTTCCCTACAGTCCATTTGCCTTCCAAGGCCACTAGCATCCACACAGGATCCAGTCTCTGACCTTTCAGGCAGTCAGGCTTCACTCGGCCTCACTAGGCCTCACACAAACGGGGTCCCCCACACCAGGGGAACAGGAACAGGCCTCACGCCTATCACTGACACGGCTGTCTCCAATTAAGCAGGGTTTATATATACACACACACACACACACACACACACACACACACACACACACACACACACACACACACACACACACACACACACACACACACACACACACACACACACACACACGACCTGCTGATGTCACAGTCATGTGTTCAGACTTGTGTGTGTAAAAGGACCTGTGTGATGTCACAGTCATGTGACTAGTCAGCTGGGGGAAAAGGAACATGGACAGTCAAAACACACACACTGAGCCATTAACCCCTTAACGACCGCCGATACGCCTTTTAACGGCGGTCATTAAGGGTACTTAAACCACAGCGCCGTTAATTAACGGCGCTGTGGAAAAAGTGAATAGCGCCCCCCAGAGGCGCATTTTCTCCGGGGTCTCGGCTACCGGGGGTAGCCGAGACCCCAGAGAACATGAATCGGGTCGGTTTTTACCGACACCGATGTTGCGATCGCCGTTATTAACCCTATAACGGCGACCGCAACAAAAAAAAAAAAAAAAGTTGTGCCATTTAATTTCTCTGTCCTCTGATGTCATCGGACATCAGAGGACAGAGAAAAAGGGTCCCCAGGACCCCCATGTGGCCCCCAATAAGATCCATGTGGCCCCCGGACCCTCCGGTGTCCCCCGGTGCCGGCGCCGTTAAGACAATGGCGGGCGCATGCCCAGTGCGCCCGCCGCTATGTGCCGCTGTGCTGGTGGGGGGATGTGCAAATATTCTCTGGGGTCTCGGCTACCAGGGGTAGCCGAGACCCCAGAGAACATGTTCCGGGTCGGTATTCACCGATCCCGGTGTTGCGATCGCGGCTATGCAAGCATAGCCGCGATCGCAAAAAAAAAAAAAAAAAAAATGATTTCTCTCCCCTCTGATGTGATCGCACATCAGAGGGGAGAAGATGAAGGTCCCCCGGTCCCCCGATCGCCCCCCCGTATACTTACCGGTGTCCTCCGTCCTCCCGCAGGCCCCAGGATCCCGGCTTCTTCTCCCTGCAAAACAAAAATGGCGGGCGCATGCGCAGTGCGCCCGCCGATCTGCTTTGGCGGCAGATTCAAATTTTTTTTCATTCATTCTCATAAAAGTACATTTTGATCACTGTGATAAACTATCACAGTGATCAAAATAAAAAAAACAGTACATAACCCCCCCATTTATCACCCCTTTAGTTAGGGACATATAATAAAAAGTAGAAATTATATTTATTTTCATTTTTCTGTTAGGGTTAGGGTTATAATTAGGGTTAGGGTTATAATTAGGGTTAAGGTTATAATTAGGGTTAGGGTTAGCATTAGGCTGGTTTCACACATCCGGTGTGCGCCTTACGGCGCCCCCGGCATTTAGCCGCAGCGCCGCATCAGAAAATCTGATGCGCCGCATGCGTTTTTTTGCATTGACTTGCATTAGCGCCGGATGGCGCCACATGTCAATGCGTTGCATCCAGTTTTGTCTGGATACGGCGCAAATGTACATTGCGGCGGCCGGACAAAACGCTGCATGTAACGTTTTTTGTTTTTGCCGGATGGTTTCTGATGTCTCCGGCATCAGAAACCATCCGGCAAAAAACCGCATGCGGCCGCCGGCGGCGCATCAGGTTGTCTGATGCGGCGCTGCGGCAAAATGCCAGGGCGCCGATAGGCGCCCGCTGGAAGTGTGAAAGCAGCCTTAGGGTAAGGGTTATAATTAGCGTTAGGGTTAGGCTGGGTTCATACTGCGTTATGGCAGTCCGTTAGACGGACTGCGTTACACCGCGGTATAACGCGGTGTAACGCAGTCCGTTAACGCTGCCATTCACCCCCATTTGAGGGCGCATCGCGACGCATGCCGTAAAGCGGCATGCGTTTGCGACGTGCCATCATTCAGTGACGGAGCCTCGGACGCGGGCTGCAGCGTTTGGGCTCCGTCACCGCTAGCGCAGATGAATCATCTGCTGATTCCTCTGCGCTAGCGGGTATAGCATAATGCGATCGCGTTATGCTATACCATTACCAGCCCGTAAACGCTATGTGTTGAACGGGCTGGTAAAACGCAAAATGAACCTAGCCTTAGGGTTAGGGTTATAATTAGGGTTAGAATTAGGGTTAGGGTTACAATTAGGGTTAGGGTTATAATTAAGGTTATAATTAAGGTTAGGGTTACAATTAGGGTTGGAATTAGGGTTGGGATTAGGGTTGGGATTAGGGTTAGGGGTGTGTTGGGATTAGGGTTGGAGCTAGAATTGAGGGATTTCCACTATTTAGGCACATCAGGGGGTCTCCAAACACGATGTGGCGTTCAAAAAGTCAAATGGCGCTCCCTCCCTTCCGAGCCCTGCCGTGCGCCCAAACAGTGGTTTTACCCCAACATATGGGGTATCAGCGTACTCAGGACAAATTGCACACCAATTTTGGGGTTCTAATTTCTCCGATTACCCTTGGGAAAATAAAAATAGCTGGCTAAAAAAATCATTTTTCTCTCTCGTCTCTGCGTTTATAAATTTCTGTGAAGCACTAGGGGGTTCAAAGTGCTCACCACACATCTAGATAAGCTCCTTAAGGGGTCTAGTTTCCAAAATGGGGTCACTTGTGGGGGGTTTCCACTGTTTAGGCTCATCTGGGGCACTGCAAACGGAACATGACCCCCACCAACGTCTGCATTCCAAACGTTATTACTTCCTTTCCAAGCCCTGCTGTGCGCCAAAACAGTTCCCCCCCCCCACATATTTGGTATCAGCGTACTCAGGACAAATTGGACAACAACTTTTGGGGTCCAATTTCCTTGTGAAAAATCAAAAATTTGGGACTAAAAAATCATTTTTGTGGAAAATTGATTTTTTTTTTTTCACACCCAGGCATTATAAACTTTTGTGAAACACTTGGAGGTTCAAAGTGCTCACCACAGATCTAGATAAGTTCCTTATGGGGTCTAGTTTCCAAAATGGGGTCACTTGTGGGGGTTTTCCACTGTTTAGGCTCATCTGGGGCACTGCAAACGGAACATGACCCCCACCAACGTCTGCATTCCAAAACGTTATTACTTCCTTTCCAAGCCCTGCTGTGCGCCAAAACAGTTTCCCCCCCCACATATTTGGTACCAGCGTACTCAGGACAAATTGGACAACAACTTTTGGGGTCCAATTTCCTTGTGAAAAATCAAAAATTTGGGACTAAAAAATCATTTTTGTGGAAAATTGTTTTTTTTTTTTTTCACACCCAGGCATTATAAACTTTTGTGAAACACTTGGGGGTTCAAAGTGCTCACAGCGGATCTAGATAAGTTCCATAGGTGGTCTAGTTTCCAAAATGGTGTTACTTGTGGGGGGTTTCCACTGTTTAGGCGCATCAGGGGCTCTCCAAACGCGACATGGTGTCCAATCTCAATTCCAGCCAATTTTGGTTTGAAAAAGTCAAACGGTGCTGCTTCCATTCCAAGCCTGCCGTGCGCCCAAACAGTGGTCCCCCCCCATATATGGAGTATCAGCATACTCAGGACAAATTGTACAACAACTTTTGTTGTCCAATTTCTCCTGTTACCCTTGTGAAAATAAAAAATTGGGGACTAAACGATCAGGTTTGTGGAAAAAATATGATTTTTTATTTTCACGCCGGGCGTTATAAACTTCTGTGAAGCACTTGGGGCTTCAAAGTGCTCACCACACATCTAGATAAGTTCCTTAGGGGTCTAGTTTCCAAAATGGGGTCACTTGTGGGGGGTTTCCACTGTTTAGACACATCAGGGCCTCTACAAATGCGACATGGCGTCCAGCCAATTCCGCGTTGAAAAAGTCAAACGGAGCTCCTTCCCTTGCGACCTCTGCCGTGCGCCCAAAAAGTGGTTTACCCCAACATATGGGGTATCGGCATGCTCAGGACAAATTGCACAAAAACTTTTGGGGTCTTGTTACCCTTGGGAAAATAAAAATTGGGGTGAAAAGATCATTTTTGTGGAAAAAATATGATTTTTTATTTTCACGGCTCTACGTTATAAACTTGTGTGAATCACTTGGAGGTTCAAAGTGCTCACCACACATCTAGATAAGTTCCTTAGGGGTCTAGTTTCCAAAATGGGGTCACTTGTTGGGGGTTTCCACTGTTTAGGCACATCAGGGGCTCTCTAAACGCGACATGGCATCCAGCCAATTCTGCGTTGAAAAAGTCAAACAGCGCTCCTTCCCTTGCGACCTCTGCCGTGCGCCCAAAAAGTGGTTTACCCCCACATATGGGGTATCAGCATGCTCAGGACAAATTGCACAAAAACTTTTGCGGTCTTATTACCCTTGGGAAATTAAAAATTGGGGTGAAAAGATCATTTTTGTGGAAAAAAAATTTTTTTTTTTTTCACGGCTCTAGGTTATAAACTTGTGTGAAGCACTTGGAGGTTCAAAGTTCTCACCACACATCTAGATAAGTTCCTTAAGGGGTCTTGTATCCAAAATGGGGTCACTTGTGGGGTGTTTCCACTGTTTAGGCACATCAGGGGCTATCTAAACGCGACATGGCATTCAGCCAATTCTGCGTTGAAAAAGTCAAACGGCGCTCCTTCCCTTGCGACCTCTGCCACGCGCCCAAAAAGTGGTTTACCCCCACATATGGGGTATCGAAGTATTCAGAAGAAATTGCACAACAAATTTTGTAGTTCATTTTTCTTTTTAACACTTGTGAAAATAAAAAAACTTGGTTCCGAAGTAAAGCTTTTGCAAAAAAAGTTAAATGTCAATTTTTTCCTTCCACATTGCTTCAGCTCCTGTGAAGCACTTGAAGGGTTAATAAACTTCTTGAATGTGGTTTTGAGCACCTTGAGGGGTGCAGTTTTTAGAATGGTGTCACTTTTGGGTATTTTCTATCATATAGACCCCTCAAAGTGACTTCAAATGTGATGTGGTCCCTAAAAAAAAATGGTGTTGTAAAAATGAGAAATCGCTGGTCAACTTTTAACCCTTATAACTTCGTAACAAAAAAAAATTTTGGTCCCAAAATTGTGCTGATGTAAAGCAGACATGTGGGAAATGTTATTTATTAAGAAATTTGTGTGACATATCTCTCTGATTTAAGGGCATAAAAATTTAAAATTTGAAAATTGTTAAATTTTCAAAATTTTCGCCATATTTCCGTTTTTTTCATAAATAAACACAAGTCATATCAAAGAAATTTTACCACTAACGTGAAGTACAATATGTCACGAAAAAACAATCTCAGAATCAGCGGGATTCGTTAAAGCGTTCCAGAGTTATAACCTCATAAAGTGACAGTGGTCAGAATTGTAAAAATTGGCCCGGTCATTAAGCTGCAAAATGGCTCTGTCCTTAAGGGGTTAAAGGAATGCCAGCCAAGGGCTGCATTACAATATATATATATAATTATTTGCTTTTTGTGTACATTTTTTTTTTACAATGTGATTTTTACATGACTTTTTACATAGAGATAACTGCTCTATGTAAAACTTCATGTTAAAATTGCATTGCATACAGATGGAAAACTGATGGAAAACGCAAGGTGCGATTTAAAATCGCATCAAAATCGCATGCCTTTTTACAACAATTGTACAGTTTTTTCCTGCAGAAAACGGACCGATTTTTTTCCAGCCAGTGAGTATGAGCCCTAAAACTGAAGATTTTGTAATGAAAGTTACATTAGTAACCTTACTGACAATTTAGGGTTATAAAAATGTTCTATGAAACTCAGTCTTGTCAAAATATTTTAAATTGTGCCTGTATTTAGTGAGATGTTGATTAAAATCCTGCTTCTCAAAGGGGGTGTACTCATTTAGGCTGATATATAAATATCCAATACATATTAAGAGTAGTTTGCTCCTCTATCTTGGTTATGCAAATACACAGAGATTCAACAAATAGGATTAGGTCGCATTATAGAGAGCTGAGCAAGCAAGATAAAAAGAGTGTGAGCATAATCCAACCTTAGTGCAATTCCTGTCACCGAAGGTGAGGAGCTAACAAAACGTTTGTAGCAAGTTTCTACACTGAAAACATGAGACATTAGTGAAATATTACTAGTGGGTGTACAGACATACTTGTCACATGTGTATCTGCAGTATATCCTATACAGTGAGGAAAATATGCATTTGATACACTGACGATTTTTGCAAGTTTTCCCACCTACAAATGGAGTGGTATGTAATTTTTATCGTAGGCACACTTCAACTGTGAGAGACAGAATGTAGAAATAAAAAACAGAAAATCACATTGTATGATTTTTACATAATTAATTTTATTGTATGAAATAAGTATTGATACAATAGAAAAACAGAACTTAATATTTGGTACAGAAACCTTTGTTTGCAGTTACATATTACATAGGTCAGATATTTCCTGTAGTTCTTGACCAAGTTTGCACACACTGCAGCAGGGATTTTGGCCCACACCTCCATACACATCTTCTCCAGATCTTCCAGGTTTCAGGACTGTCACTGGGCAATATTGAGTTTCAGCTCCCTCCAAAGATTTTCTATTGGGTTCAGGTCTGGAGACTGGCTAGGCCACTCCAGGACCTTGAAATGCTTCATATGGAGCCACTCCTTAGTTGCCCTGGCTGTGTGTTTTGGGTCACTCTCATGCTGGAAAACCCAGACATGACCCATCTTCAGTGATGTTACTGAGGGAAGGACGTTGTTGTGTGTGGCCCAGCTGCGCTTGGTACACATGTTTCCAGGAGAGTGCACAGGAAGGTAATTGTAAAGCCTGATATTCATTTACATCTCACACTTCCCCAGGAGCCACCAGAGGGAGCCCCTTAGATTCAGGTATTTAGGGGCGTGGAGAAATGCAGCAGTAGGCATTCTAGCCAGACAGCTATTCTAGTTGTTGGTTGTACCTCAGACAGTTAAGTTCTCCTCAGGACACCAGAGTGAGAGGATTCCTGTCAGAGGGAGTTAGTTCAAGTTCTGGTCTTGGAGGGAGAGGAGAGAAGACTGATACCTGACGGAGCTCTGGTAGCTCATTTTGTACTGAAGTGGTGGCTAGTACGAGTGGAAAGGAATCACTCTAGCATAGTCAGAGCTATATCTGAATCTGAAGCTGTTACTCAGAACAAGCCGCCTGTGTTCCCTAAGAACGTGGAAAGTGACTCTCAGAGCGAGCATGAAATCAGTTTGACAGAGTTCCTGATAGCCACTCTGGACAGAGTTTTGGAAGGAAAGAAGGAAAGGGATTACAGCAGTTATAACATCGAGCCAACTGAGATCAGGTCAGTGAGCTTGGAAGAACAATTGACTATTACACCTACTGCTACCCGTGCTTATGTTAAGGTGTAAGAGCAGGGCGACAGGCGAGTGGTGAAAGAAGGACAAGTGACTTAGGTGACAGATCACCTTCACTAAATTGACCGGACACCGGGTCCGAAGCATTGCTAGTACTTCACGACTAGTGATAGAAAATCCGGAGGCCTTGCTGGACTTCAAGTCGCAGAAGGTAGCCCCAAGTGTTGATACGTAACTGGAGTCAGGGAGAACAAGGACTTTGAGCAGGACGCTGCAATAGGAGGACTTCGTTCTTGCCAGCATCTGATTATCAGAGACAGAAAAGGCTCTACCACAATGTCGACCAGGCGTAGCTGCTATAGGAAGAGTTAAACTTGACTTCATGCAAGTTAGGACTCACATACACATCAAAGGTAAAGGAGGCCTTAAACCTGCTCAGCAATTCCCTGAATGTGCATTCTCCAACCTGACCAGCTTCCCGGGACATACCTGCCAACAACATCAGTAAAGGTATGGAAAGAGACTGAATTGTGTGTGACTGACTTCTTATCCGCACCCTGTAACACCATTGACTTTGAGGGAACAGTCCCACCTGTGGGGGACTTAACATCTAGCTGCCTAATAACATCCCCTCAGAAGATTAACCCTGCAGCGCTGGTCTTATTGATCAGAAACCACAGGTGGCGTCACAAACAACTATTACTACAATCCCCTGTAAATATCCCCCATTGCATGACCGCCCAGGGTCACGGAACGAGCTCTGCTGCCAGTGACATCCCCCATAGACTTCCATGGGCTTGGTGCCGAGTATCCCATAGCCCTGGTACCCACATGTGGTGCGCGTCATCCTGTCAAAGTCTTGCCATACATGACCCCATCCATCCTTTCTTTAATACGATGCAGTCATAGTAACATAGTAACATAGTTAGCAAGGCCGAAAAAGACATTTGTCCATCCAGTTCAGAATAGATTCTGTCTGAATAAATCCCCAGATCTACGTCCTTCTAAAGAACCTAATAACTGTAAGATACAATACTGTTACACTTCAGGAAGACATCCAGGCCTCTCTTGAACCCCCTGACTGAGTTCGCCATCACCACCTCCTCAGTCATCCTGTCTCCTTTGCAAAAAATCACCCCAAGAGAATAATCTTTCCCCCATCATGCTTCAAGGTTGGGACAGTGTTCTTGGGGTTGTACTTATCCTTCTTATTCCTCCAAACAAACACAGAGAGTGGAGTTGATACCAAAAAGGTCTATTTTGGTCTCATCTGACCACATGACCTTCTCCCATGCCTCCTCTGCATCATCCAGATGGACATTGGCGAACTTCAAACGGGCCTGTACATGTGCAGGCGTGAGCAGGGGGACCTTGGCTTGCCCTGCAGGAAAAAAGGTGCAATTTATACAGGTAATGAGTGCAGAGTAGGAGAGCTTCTTAACCCCTTAACGACTGCCGATACGCCTTTTAACAGCTGCAGTTAAGGGTACTTATGCCTCAGAGCAGCTTTTTAACGTTTCTGAGGAATAAGGGTATATCACCCCCCCAAAGTCAGAATTTCTCCAGGGTCTCGGCTACTGTGGGTAGCCAAGACCCCAGAGAACATGATTCGGGTCGGTTTTTTACCGACCCCGGTGTTGCGATCGCCGTTAACAGTATAAAGGCGACATCAAAAAAAGTAAGATTTTTCATTTAATTTCTCTCTCCCCGGATGTGATCGCACATCAGAGGAGAGAGAAATAGGGTCCCCCAATTCCCCTCCCGATACCTCTGTCTGTTGTCCCTGCAACCCCCCGTGAAGTCCCCCGAGCCGCCGGTGTCTTCCGGAGAAAATGGCTTGTGTATATGCAGTGCGTCCACTGAGATCTGCCGGCTGGCACCCGGCAACAATAGGAAATTATTCCTTTTGGTTCATTTTGATCACTGTGATAGACCCTATCACAGTGATCAAAATAAAAAAAATAGTAAATCAAATCCCCCGTTATCACCCCTTAGGCAAAAATAATAAAATAAAAAAATGTATTTATTTCCCTTTTCCCATTAGGGTTAGAGTTGTTCTAAAGTGAGCTGGTTCAAAGTGAGTTGGCTAAAGTTAGGGCTAGGTTGGGGCTAAAGTAAGGGTTAGAGTTGAGGCTAAAGTTAGGGTTGGGACTAAAGTTAGGGTTAGGATTGGGGCTAAAGTTAGGGTTAGGGTTGGGGCTAAAGTTTGGGTTAGGGTTGGGGCTAAAGTTAATGTTAGGGTTGGGGCTAGGGTTGGGATTACAGTTAGAGTTGGGATTAGGGTTAGGGGTGTGTTGGGGTGAGGGTTATAGTTAGAATTGTGGGGTTTCCATTGTTTAGGTACATCAGGGGGTTTGCAACATGCGCCACCATTGATTCCAGCCAATTTTGCGTTCAAAAAGTCAAACCGTGCTCCCTACCTTATGAGCCCTGCCATGCACCCAAACACAAGCTTTTCCCCACATATTGGCGTACTCAGAAGAAACTGCACAACAAATTTTGTCATCGATTTTCTCCTGATACCCTTGTGAAAATAAAAAAATTGGTTCCATTAAATTTTTTTGTGAAAAAAAGTAAAATGTTCATTTTTTCCTTCCACATTGCTTTAGTTCTCGTAAAGCACCTAAAAGGTTAATAAACTTCTGGAATGTGGTTTTGTGCACTTTGAGGGGGTGAAATTTTTAGAATGGTTTCACTTTTGGGTATTTTCTCTTAGATTGACCCCCCAAATTCACTTCAGATGTGAGGTGGTACCTAAAAAAATGGTTTTGTAAATTTTGTTGGAAAAATAAGAAATCACTGGTCAACTTTTAACCCTTATAACGTCCTAACAAAAAAAAAATTGTTTCCAAAATTGTGCTGATGTACTGTAAAGTAGACATGTGGGAAATGTTATTTATTAACTACTTTATGCGATATGACTCTCTAATTTAAAAGTTAAAATTAAAAGTTTGAAGATCGCAAAATTTTTGCCAAATTTCCATTTTTTTCATAAATAAACGCAAGTTTTATCAAATAAATTTTACCACTAACATGATACAATATGTCCTGAAAAAACATTCTGAGAATCAGTGGAATACGTTGAAGCGTTCTATTATTTTCCCCACTTGTATACTGGGTAATAATCTCACAAGATATGACAATCATTATTGCATATATTTACAAAGTGCAAAATAAATATAACTGTATGTTATGTACATAACTTCATTCGTTATTTTATCATATAAAATCCTGTGAAATGTCATTTATTTAGAGTTCATGTTAAACTTTTAAAGGGGTTGTCCACTACCAGGACAACCCCTTCTCAATCTGAATATTTGACCACTTTAAAATACTAAAACTTATTTCACCTATGGTGTCGATGCCTTTCCAGCTGTGTCGGCACTTGCTTTCTCGGGCTCACATGAGGTTGTTCAGTCACACAAGTTCTGTGTCCAATAAGCACTGTGTGGCCCAGCTACGTCAGGCACACATAATTCCAGGAAAATGCACAAGAAGGTAACCGTGAAGCTTGATATTCATTCACGTCACTCACATTTCCCAACACACCCACTAGGGGTATAAAAGGAAGTGACATGTAGCAGTCACTGTTCAGTCTTTCTAGACAGTCTGTGCAGGAGGAGAGGAGTGGGCACATTCAGTCCAGTGTTCAGTCAGCTTCCTGTCTTAGGACAGTACAGTTCAGTCGAGGAGAGGAGCAGACTGGTTCAGTATCACTTCAGTCTAGTCTTGGAGGAAGAGGAGTGCAGACTAGATTCTGGCAGAGCAAGTTCATGAAGTGGAGTCTGGTTTGAGTGTAAGGAGTCACTCTAGCCCAGTCAGAACTACAAAGCCAGTACCTCAGCACAAGCTACCTGTATTCCTTGGGAAGTGGAAGGTGACTCTCGGAGCTACAGCGTGTACACAGTTTGACAGAGTTCCTGTGCGCTGCTCTGGACAGGGTCTGAGAAAGAAAGGAAAGAAGGAAGGTAATCACAGGAGCTGCGACAGTGAGTGTACTGAGAACTATTCAGTGAGCTCTGAAGAAAGCTGATATTCACATCATCGCTACTTGTGCTTATGTTAAGAGCAAGAGCAGGACGAGGGGCACAGTGGAGAAAGATAGAGACAAGTGCATCAGGTACCGGAGTACCCGCACTAATTCACCAGACACCGGGGTCCGAAGCGTTGCTAGTGCTTCACGCCTAGTAATAAGAAAACCGGAGGCTTTCTGGACTACAAGTCGCAGAAGGTAGCCCTAAGCGCTGATACGTAAACGGAGTCAGGTAGAACAAGGACCTTGAGTGGGATGCTACAAAAGTAGGGACTCTGTTCTCACCAACTAGAAGGCTCTACCACAATGTCGGCCGGGCGTTGCAGCTATTGAACGAGCTGGAGACTGACAGAGTTAACTTGACTTCATGCAAGTTTGTACTCACACATATACAAGGTTAAAGGAGGCCTCTAACCTGCTCAACAGTTTTCCTGAATGTGCATTCTCCACCCCGACCAGCTTCCCGGGACCTGCCTGAAACATCTGCAAGTAAAGGTATGGAAAGAGATTGCCTTGTGTGAGACTGTTTCATTTACTACACCCTGCACCACCATAGACTTCCAGGGACCAGTCTCGCCTGTGGGAGACTTACCATCCAGCTGCCTCATAACATCCCCTAGGAAGATCCATATAGCAGCGCTGGTCAAATTGATCAGAAACCACAGGTGGCGTCACAAACTATTCTAATCTACAATTCCCCTGTAAATATCCCCCATTGCATGACTGCCAGGGCCACGGACCGAGTCCCGCTGCCAGTGACATCTCCCATGGAAATCAATGGGCTCGGTGCCGAGTACCCCATAGCCCTGGTACCACCTCAGTGTGGTGTGCGTCATCTTTTCTGGCGTCACGAACAGGATACGAAGCTTGCAAGATTGTGAGTCCTGTGTTGCCTATATTGACTGTTTTATGCAAGAAAAGACTGTTTGCTGTTTTGTCGTTTTTGGCGCCAAATACCGCCATTTTTACCGCCATATTCGCGCCCTGAGGCGCTGGTGAAGAAGGTGGGCGTGCATTTGTGGGCGTACCTGAAAGAGCGGCTGTTTTCTGGACACGCCCCCAACGCTGACGCGGCGGCAGGTCCTTGGAAAGCGGAAGTGAACGCTCTGACATCAGAGCGACAGCGACTCAGGTCCCGTCTCCATCGCTGTATCTGGAGAGCTGCAGCCTTTGGAAAAGGTAGGCTCAGATCAAACAGGGGGGCGCCAACATGTCGCAACAACCGGCAGACAGCGCGGCCCCAGCCGGTGGCCCCAATGACTTACCGCTGGGCGTTGTAGCGCAGGATGGAAATGTGGGTCCCTCACCCGGTCCTGTGGTCCCGCTCATGCCCCTAACGCTCCCATACATGCCAGGAGCGAAGTGGCTCCCTCAGTACAGCGGCGAGCCAGACACCCTGTCAGTGTTCAAACGGAAAATATGCAGTATCCTGGACATGTACTCAATGACAGAGAAGCAAAGAGCTGCAGTGGTAATAGGACAGTTAGCTGGTGCTGCTGAGAGAGAAGTAGAGACTTGGACCACTGCGGACCAGGAGTCGGTGCCTGCGATTCTCTTAAAGCTACAGGCTATCTTTGAGGACCGCACAGAAACAGATCTCCGGATGGCATTTTACCAATGCTCTCAGAGACCAGGTGACAGTATTAGGGACTACGCCTGCCGACTACAGGGGGCCCTGCGAGCTCTCAAACAGGTTAACCCTATAAATGCCGTTGATGAAAGCAAAATGTTGAAAGAACAATTTGTACGGGGACTGAGGTCCCAAGCGGAGGGCAGGACTGTGAACTGGTGGTCCTTGGATCATCCTGATGCTACCTTTGATGCCTTAAAGGATATGGCTATAAAAGGACTGCGGCCCCTGGAAAAGCCTGAAGTGGCGACCCAGTATCACCCGGGTGAAGCCACTCTAAAGCCGGCAGTACCCACCTTTTCCCCGCTAGTGGCAGAAGCCAAAACGCAGGTGACACCCCCTACTGAGTTGGACTGTCTGCGCTCGGAAGTGCGCCAGCTAACTAAAAACCTGGCCACTGTAATGAGTGCCCTGCAACTGCGGAAAGGAGGAAAGATCATGCTAGCCGACTGTCCAGAGGATGTCCCTTGGATGAACCAGGGGAAATGGAGGACGTCGCCTCACCGGAGGAGGACAACGCCACCCCCAGGAGCGACCCCTGATCAGCACCATCCTCGCCGAGAGATCATCTGCTACCGCTGCAACCGAAAAGGTCATATGGCTCAGCAGTGTCCTTTAAACGAGCAAATCCTGGGTCCGAAGGCCAACACCCAGGAGTAGACTCATCAGGCCCCTTAGACTGGAACCGCAGGTCTGTGGGAGCAAGACCCTACTTGTCCATCATTCTGGACGGGATCGCAATCCCTGCACTGCTGGACACTGGATCTCAGGTGACCATCATACCTGATGTCCTTTATAATAAGTTTTGGTCCATGGACAGTCTTCAGCCCCCGAGCCCTGACTTTGTAGTGTATGCCTCTGATGGTCTCCCTGTTGAAATACTCGGAGCCAAAAATGTGGACGTAAAGGTGGGCAGAGTGGAGCTGGAGGATCAGGGACTCTTAGTAGTCAAGACTGTAAACGAGGAAAATGGCTTAAATGTGGTTTTAGGTACTAACATAATTAGTAACTGTCTGGGAGAAGTTGTGTTTTTGCTCCAACAGCTCGCTGAGGTTGCCAAGCCAAAGCAGAAGGGAGTGATCCAGAGGGAGATCCGGGCCCTGATGTGCCAGCAGCAAGCGAAGCTTACAGATGGTGAAATTGGTAATGTACGGGTAACGGACCCGAACCCATTGTGATACCCCCAATGAGGGAAATGCTAATATGATGTAGAGCAGCAATAGGTCTGAAAGGACAGAACTACCAAGCAGTAGTAGAGCCCTATTGTTCAGAGCACAGACCTACACTCTTGACTGCTAGAGGGGTAGTGGAAGTAATAAATGGGAGAGTACCAGTACGACTTCTCAACTGGGGAGAAGATGAAGTAAATTTACCACGTTATGCCACTGTTGCTAAATTACATACCGTAGATAACAATTCTATTCTCCCAACCGAGTCCTTAGCCTCCCGCCAACCAGCAGAGGATAATGACCCGACAACCCAGGTGGCGGATTGGTGTCAGCAGCTCCATGTCGGGACAGACACCACTTCCGCCCACCAGAAACAGGGAGTACTACGGGTGGTACAGGAGTACGCACAGGTATTTAGCAAGCACCCACTTGACTTTGGGACAATTAAGGGAGTACAGCATCATATCCCTACAGGCAGTCATCCTCCCATCAAAGAGCGATACAGGCCTATACCTCCAGCCCACTATCAGAAAGCTAAGGAAATGTTGCGTGACATGAAGGAAGCCGGGGTGATAAGGGATAGTTGTAGTCCCTGGGCAGCACCTCTAGTACTAGTTAAGAAAAAGGATGGAAGCATGAGAATGTGTGTAGATTACAGACAAGTAAATCGCATAACACATAAAGATGCATACCCATTACCACGCATTGAGGAATCCTTAGCTGCTTTGAAAACGGCTAACTACTTTTCTACCCTCGACCTCACTAGTGGGTACTGGCAAGTAGCTGTGGCTGAGGAGGATCGGGAGAAGACGGCTTTCACCACCCCAATGGGACTCTGTGAGTTTGACAGAATGCCGTTTGGACTCAGCAGTGCCCCGGGAACATTCCAGAGAGTGATTGAGAGCTGCCTGGGACATCTCAACTTTGAAACCGTGTTGCTGTACCTGGACGACGTAATTGTGTACTCCAAGACGTATGAAGATCATCTGAAGCACCTGGCGGAGGTATTCGAATCACTGTCCAAGTATGGGATGAAACTGAAGCCCTCAAAGTGCCATCTGCTCAAACGAAAGGTACAGTACTTGGGACATATTGTCAGCTCTGAAGGAGTAGCGCCGGATCCCGAGAAGGTCACGGCCATTCAGAAATGGCCGGAGCCGAAGAATCTCAAGGAGGTGCGCCAGTTCCTGGGACTAACAGGTTACTACAGGAGGTTTGTAAAAGATTACACCAAGAAAGCAGCGCCTCTGCAGGACCTCCTGGTAGGACAACCCCTCAAGAGCAGAAACCCTCCATTTCACTGGGGTAAAGAACAAGCTGAAGCATTCAAAGAGATGAAAGAGATCCTGACCGGCGATGAAATCTTAGCCTACCCTGATTACAGCCAACCGTTCCTGCTGTATACTGATGCCAGTAACGAAGGATTGGGAGCGGTCCTCAGTCAAAAGCAGAATGGCCGAGAAAAAGTCATCGCATATGCAAGCAGGAAGCTCCGGCCAACTGAGAGGAACCCAGAAAACTACAGCAGCTTCAAGTTGGAGTTCCTGGCGCTGGTCTGGGCCATTACGGAAAGATTCAAGCATTACCTTGCCTCCAACAAGTTCACTGCGTATACAGACAATAACCCCTTGACGCATCTTGAAACAGCCAAGCTGGGGGCCATGGAGAAACGTTGGATGGCTCGGCTGTCAAACTATCAATTTACCATCAAGTACAGGGGAGGCCGTAAAAATGCCAACGCTGACGCCTTGTCCAGAATGCCGCATGAATCCGACACGGAGGAAGAATCGGATGACCTGGAAGAGATTGAGCTACCTGTGTTCCACAGAAATGGGATGATCCATGAACAACGAGCCCACAGAAAGCGGTGTGGCAAGACGGTAAACCCTTTACCTCATCACAGCTGGAAGGAGACTCAGGACAGCGATCCGGTGGTCAGCCGTATCAAGGAGCTGATAAGACAGGAAGGTTCCTCCTTGGAGAAAGATGCACCTATACCAGCAAAGCTCCTGTGGAACGAGAGAAGCCGGTTGTTTATCTACCGTGAGAAGTTGTGCAGGAGATACGTCGACCCAAGGACCCATGAGATGGTTTGGCAGATAGTGGTTCCCAGAGCAGACATCCAAATGGTGTTAGAAGCCTACCACGATCAAGCAGGACACTTTGGCTGGAAAAAGCTGGAGACCCTGTTGAGGTGTCGGTTCTACTGGGTAGGGATGCGCAGCTCCATCGAGAAGTGGTGCCGGAACTGTGGACCCTGTGGCCTCAGACGAAAAGACTACTGTAGTCAGAGGGCA
Source organism: Oophaga sylvatica (assembly GCA_033576555.1). NCBI lineage: Eukaryota > Metazoa > Chordata > Amphibia > Anura > Dendrobatidae > Oophaga > Oophaga sylvatica. Next base: position 88,615,872 of record JARQOD010000001.1, read on the forward strand.
CCCCTGCAGCCTATCCAGACGACTCGTCCCTTGGAGATCGTGGCATTGGACCATGTCAAGCTGTCACCAAGCAGGTCGGGATACTCATATGCCCTGACCATGGTGGATCACTATTCCAAATTTCTGGTGGTCGCCCCTGTCAAAGATCTGACAGCAGAGACAGCAGCAAAGACCTTCCAAGCAAGTTTCTGCAGACCACACGGATATCCAGAGCAGGTGCTGACTGATCGAGGTCCTGCCTTTGAAGCTGAACTGTTTAAGGAATTCTGTCACTTGTATGGGTGTAAGAAGATCAGAACAACACCGTACCACCCTCAAACCAATGGCCTTTGTGAAAAGATGAATCACATTGTCATCGATTTACTGAAATCTGTACCCCTGGAAGAAAGAAATCGGTGGCCAGACTTGTTACCTGACCTGGTCGACTTGTACAACCACATACCAGTAAGTTCCACCAACTGCACTCCAGCCTACCTTATGAGAGCAAGACCAGGAAGACTGCCAATGGATTTGGAACTTGGTGTGGTAGAACCAGAGGCTGATGATGTGTCGACCCGCCACCACAATTGTGGGTTACCAGGGCAATGGGGTACTCAGAGCCGAGCCCGTAGAAGTCTATGGGGATTGTTGTCACAGGTAGCTGTGGCTCGGTCTGTGGCCCGGGCGGTCTGGCGTATGTTAGGGATATATTTACAGGGGATTGATTATGTACAGTTCGTGACGCCACCTGTAGTCTCTGGTAATTAGTACCAGCGCTGCTGTAGATCTCTGAGGGGATGGTGAGGCAGCTAGATGTCGGGTCCCCTACAGGTGGGACTGGTCCCTCAAAGTCTATGTGAGTAGTGAAGTCGAGTGCGGTTAAAGAACACAGTCTCACACGGTCAGCGTCTTTCCATACCTTTACTTGCAAGATGTTAAGGCAGGTCCCAGGGAGGCTGTCCCACGGAGAGTGTATATTGAGGCAGCAGCTGGACAAGTTAGGGGCCTCCTTAAACTCCAATATAACGAGTGCAACTAGCATGAAGCGTAGTTCCCTCTAATCTTCAGCAATGCTTGCTGTACCTGCCCAGTCAGCTTAGTGTTAGGGGCCTTCCTGTGAAGGAGCTGAATACTCATGTAGTCCTGCAGAACTCCGAAGCCTTCACTCCCCCTGACCCCAGCTACGTGCTGACTATAAGGGGCTTGTCTGCCGCGACCTAGGGTCCGGTAGATTCCTGGTTGTCCTGTCACTGTGCCTGAAGCAACAGTGACTCTTCGGTCCCCAGTGACCGGTAGAAACGTGCTGGACTTCTGCAATCCGTTAAGCACAATCTTATAAATCCACTTGCCTTTCGCCTTGTCCACGCTGGTAACATAAGCACTCTTACTAGCCAAGGGTCGAGCAGTCACTTCTTTCCTTTTCCTTCCAATCAAGTTCGCCACAGATGCTCAGTTATCACAGGCAGGAGCACGTCACTGTACCTGATACTGTCCTCTAGACAGGAATGCTGAAGACTTTCTGGGTTACAACTTGTTCCTTCCTTCAATGTATGCTGAGGAGATGACACAGCTCTGACCAGACTAAGGTGTATTCCAACACCTATACCAGACTCCACTTTCCAAGCTGATGAGATAGCAATCTAGACTCCTTCCTCCCTCTAGATACAGACTCTCTCACTGTAGTCCAGACGCAGACTCTCCACGTCCTTACTGCCCGAAGACAGGAACTAGACTGACTGACTAAAATCACTCCTACACATACCTTCTTGACCACTCCCTAGAGTATACTCCACTACCCTAAGGGTGTGTCTAGTGTGTGTAGAGTGAATGCATATTGAGCATTAAGCCGCTGCCTCTCCATACACTCTCCAGGGTACTGCGTGTGCCTACCACCAGGGCTACACATTCCCCCATGGTAAACGACAGCACTCCCGGGCTGTGAAATACAAAAGACATTTCGTTTATGCAATAACATTTAACAATAACATCTTCCCATCCGGGAGGTAAGAATACTTTGAACGTTACAAACTTTAATACAAAAATACAAATAGTATCAAATGTCATTCAATAAATAAATTTACAAATATACTTGTGAAGGACCCGCACCAAACCTTCAACGTGGGTCCTGGGTGGGCTGCAGGACGTCCAATTGCAGACCTCACTCAGTGCCACACCATACGGGTTTTGTTTTTCAGAGGTAGATATGGATGGTTTTTGTAAAACCAAGATAGGGCACCGGAGTGCAACTATATACAAGAATGTTCCGGGTTAGCATAGTCCTTAACCTCAAAAGTCCATTTATAGGAAAAGACATAATAAATCACATTATCAAAAGTGCAACTGTTTATCATATCTATCAATTATCAATTATCATCTATCAATTACCAATTACCCAGCCGGGCATTCTATAACTAGAAATATATATTCATTATATATAACTTGTGCAATACTTTTTCAAAAACATGTTAAACTTTCTGCTTTCTACTTGTGGTAGATCCGATAGGGATCTCACCAACTCTTTACTTATTTATTCATTTTCTGCAAATACTTTTTCCACTACATTTTCCACGCCGGGGGCTGGAACGATGCAATGAGCCCTTGATCCCAAGACCAGCAAATCATGTGCTGCGATCAGGGTCTGGGTTGCGACAGTTCTGGTGCGAACCTCCAGGGGCGCAACTGGTTCAGTCTCTCCACATGACACCGATTGCGTCTCAATTACTGTTAATGATATAGACCGCGTTAGGGATTGCGATCTAGATTGGGTCGCATGTGGCGATGTAGAGGTGACTTCAATTCGCGATGCACTCTGGGTCGCTAGTTGCGATGACTTTAAAGGGGGCGATGCTGGGGCACGGCCGGATGCTTCTTGAGCTGGAAACGGGGACGCTGCGGTAATGGTGACGGTACCGGCGTCTGGGACGGGATCGCGGACGATGGCGACGTTCAGGGCATACCACCCCTTCATTCCCCAATGCCGCGTATAGGTGACTATGTCGCCGTTTACTAAGTCCCTCCCGGGATGGCCTTGTGGCAGGTGAGATTCCACGTCACGCCTGCTGACGAAGACCGCTGGGTAGAGGCCCGGTTCACGAATAAAGCCCCAGCCCTTTCGGAGCTGGAACTCAGCCACACACCCCCGCCGCCGCGGTTCCCGTAAGGTACCTTTGTCGCGACGGACAGTCTCCTTGTCGGCAATCAGCTCAGCATACTGTCGCTGGCGGTTCTTCTGGATTTCCCGCTCTTCCTCCTGCTGGCGCCTCTTTTTCTCACGACTCCGCCATTCTTGCTCCCACTGGGCGGTGTAGGCGACGTCATCCAGGCGCGCCATTTCGTCCCAGTCCACATCTGGTAGTGACGGACAGGACCCCTCCGGTGTCCCTGCCGGGGACCGATAATCTGCTGCGGCCTCCTGGCCGGGCGGGCGTTCCGGGATTGGCTGTACCTCCTCAACCTCCTCCGCATCCACCGCTTCACCAGTGGGATCGGGAACGGTACTTTCGGGGGCAGCCTCCGGTTGCTCCTTCGCCTTGGGCAGCAGACTTTTCGGTTTTTGGAATCGTGGGGGTTCGTTGAGGGGAGGGGACGCCGTGTTTGTCAATTGCCACTTCAGCAGGTTACAGCGGCGTCTCTCTATCTCCTCCAGGCCAGGTTGGAACATCTTTAGGCGTGCGTTCTCCTCCTGAAGCTCCAACAACGCCTGTTGCAGGTGCAGGATGGCATAAGTGTCCGATGCCGATGGCAGCTTGACGGGGGCACGGGGCCTGCCTGCCTCCGCTGTCCCACTCGGCTGCGCACGTCCTGCCTCCATCATTTTCCAGAAGATTCTTTCTTCTTTCTGTGGAGACATCCGGTCTCTTCCGTGGAGGTGGGGTTTGCGTCTCCTCCTCCTCGCAGGGAAGGTGAAGAGGAGGCGGACCTCCTTTGCTGTAGGGCAGGACCGCATGTTATAGTAGCACTTTGAGAGGGCAGGCATTTTCTTCGCGCCACGGGGGTAGACGCCCACGAAGGTACGCCCACCTTCTTCTCCAGCGCCTGAGGGCGCGAATATGGCGACAAAAATGGCGATTTTGGCGCCAAAATGCAAACAGTCCTTTTTACAAAAACAAGTCCTTAGGCACGCAGGGCTCGCAATTTCGCGAGTTTCGTATCCTGTTCGTGACGCCAAGTTTTGTTGTGTCGACCCGCCACCACAATTGTGGGTTACCAGGGCAATGGGGTACTCAGAGCCGAGCCCGTAGAAGTCTATGGGGATTGTTGTCACAGGTAGCTGTGGCTCGGTCTGTGGCCCGGGCGGTCTGGCGTATGTTAGGGATATATTTACAGGGGATTGATTATGTACAGTTCGTGACGCCACCTGTAGTCTCTGGTAATTAGTACCAGCGCTGCTGTAGATCTCTGAGGGGATGGTGAGGCAGCTAGATGTCGGGTCCCCTACAGGTGGGACTGGTCCCTCAAAGTCTATGTGAGTAGTGAAGTCGAGTGCGGTTAAAGAACACAGTCTCACACGGTCAGCGTCTTTCCATACCTTTACTTGCAAGATGTTAAGGCAGGTCCCAGGGAGGCTGTCCCACGGAGAGTGTATATTGAGGCAGCAGCTGGACAAGTTAGGGGCCTCCTTAAACTCCAATATAACGAGTGCAACTAGCATGAAGCGTAGTTCCCTCTAATCTTCAGCAATGCTTGCTGTACCTGCCCAGTCAGCTTAGTGTTAGGGGCCTTCCTGTGAAGGAGCTGAATACTCATGTAGTCCTGCAGAACTCCGAAGCCTTCACTCCCCCTGACCCCAGCTACGTGCTGACTATAAGGGGCTTGTCTGCCGCGACCTAGGGTCCGGTAGATTCCTGGTTGTCCTGTCACTGTGCCTGAAGCAACAGTGACTCTTCGGTCCCCAGTGACCGGTAGAAACGTGCTGGACTTCTGCAATCCGTTAAGCACAATCTTATAAATCCACTTGCCTTTCGCCTTGTCCACGCTGGTAACATAAGCACTCTTACTAGCCAAGGGTCGAGCAGTCACTTCTTTCCTTTTCCTTCCAATCAAGTTCGCCACAGATGCTCAGTTATCACAGGCAGGAGCACGTCACTGTACCTGATACTGTCCTCTAGACAGGAATGCTGAAGACTTTCTGGGTTACAACTTGTTCCTTCCTTCAATGTATGCTGAGGAGATGACACAGCTCTGACCAGACTAAGGTGTATTCCAACACCTATACCAGACTCCACTTTCCAAGCTGATGAGATAGCAATCTAGACTCCTTCCTCCCTCTAGATACAGACTCTCTCACTGTAGTCCAGACGCAGACTCTCCACGTCCTTACTGCCCGAAGACAGGAACTAGACTGACTGACTAAAATCACTCCTACACATACCTTCTTGACCACTCCCTAGAGTATACTCCACTACCCTAAGGGTGTGTCTAGTGTGTGTAGAGTGAATGCATATTGAGCATTAAGCCGCTGCCTCTCCATACACTCTCCAGGGTACTGCGTGTGCCTACCACCAGGGCTACACAATGACACTGTGGAAGATTGGGACACAAACCGACAGGAACAGTACAGGAGAGTACAAGCCTGCGTAGAAGATAGTCTCAATAAAGTAAGGGAAAAGCAAGAGAAGAACTACAACAAAAATGCTCCCGCTAAGCCTTTTATGCCTGGAGAAATTGTGCTAAAAAGAAAAAGAAGAATGCACAAATTGGATGATCAGTGGGAACAGGAGCCATATGTCGTGCAAAATTCCAAATTTGATAACAGAAAGACCTGTACCATTAGCAAGGATGGAGGAAAAACGACTGCAACTGTGTCTAGAGATCATCTAAAGTTGTGTCCGGGCCCACTAAAGCTTCGCAAAGAAGAACCTGTTGTCAATCAGGAAGAAAATGATGAAGCGGTCATACATACGGATCTGGGAGATCTACCTGCGGATTGGCCCAGAGTGGGAGAAGCTGTAATCATTCCTGTGCTGCAGTTTTATCAACCGCAAGAAGAACCTCTACATCAAGTCATACCAATTGTGCCAGTGGAGTTAGTTCCAGAAGGACCTGTTCCGGCAGACCCTCAACCATTGGGATCCCAAGCAGCGGAACCACAAGAGGCAGCACCACCAGAAGTGGAAACCCCTGGTGGAGCAGTACCGCATCGCCCAGTCGCTAGCATGCTTGCCAGATCCCTAGAAAGGTGGAGTCGTGTTTACAGTTTGCCGGCACACAGAGCAGATAGGCTAGAGACTACTATACCTGACACCACTCCACGTAGGTCAGAACGTACAACGAAAGGAAGGTTACCTATTCGTTATCAAGAGTAGTTCTAGTAAACTAGTTTAGTATGACCCAGACAGGGGTTTACTGCAACTGAAAATGTATAAAGTTTGAAAAAGTTTTGCAAAATTTGCACTTTATTAAAATGTTTACATATTTAAAAGTAGCATACCCGGACGGGTAAGGAGTTAAAAAGTTAATATCTCTTGAAATGTCATATGTGAAATGTTTAACATGCCAAGGACTGCGTGGCTGTGGACTGTGCCAGCCCAGAAACTGTAAATGTAAATAGTTCGCACTTCAGTGCCTCATTTTGGTTTTACATAAAACCTAATTACCTCTGAAGAAAAACCCGTATGGTGTGGCCTAGAGTGAGGTCTGCAGTCAGAAGTCCTGCAGCCCACCCAGGACCCACGTGGGAGGTTTTTGGTGCGGGTCCTCCACAAGAATCTTGTCTTGTATTTATGAAAGTGTTTTTGATACTTTTATATTTTTCTATGTATACAGTGTAACGTTTAAGAATTCTTACCTCCCGCAAGGGATGAGTTAAAAACTGTTTGATGTTATATGCAAAACAAAATGTTTTCTTTTCTCTTTTACAGCCCGGGAGTGCTGTGTTTAACCAAGGGGGGATGTGTGGCCCAGCTACGCCAGGCACACATATTCCAGGAAAATGCACAAGAAGGTAACCGTGAAGCTTGATATTCATTCACGTCACTCACATTTCCCAACCAACCCACTAGGGGTATAAAAGGAAGTGACATGTAGCAGTCACTGTTCAGTCTTTCTAGACAGTCTGTGCAGGAGGAGAGGAGTGGGCACATTCAGTCCAGTGTTCAGTGTTCAGTCAGCTTCCTGTCTTAGGACAGTACAGTTCAGTCGAGGAGAGGAGCAGACTGGTTCAGTATCACTTCAGTCTAGTCTTGGAGGAAGAGGAGTGCAGACTAGATTCTGGCAGAGCAAGTTCATGAAGTGGAGTCTGGTTTGAGTGTAAGAAGTCACTCTAGCCCAGTCAGAACTACAAAGCCAGTACCTCAGCACAAGCTACCTGTATTCCTTGGGAAGTGGAAGGTGACTCTCGGAGCTACAGCGTGTACACAGTTTGACAGAGTTCCTGTGCGCTGCTCTGGACAGGGTCTGAGAAAGAAAGGAAAGAAGGAAGGTAATCACAGGAGCTGCGACAGTGAGTGTACTGAGAACTGTTCAGTGAGCTCTGAAGAAAGCTGATATTCACATCATCGCTACTTGTGCTTATGTTAAGAGCAAGAGCAGGACGAGGGGCACAGTGGAGAAAGATAGAGACAAGTGCATCAGGTACCGGAGTACCCGCACTAATTCACCAGACACCGGGGTCCGAAGCGTTGCTAGTGCTTCACGCCTAGTAATAAGAAAACCGGAGGCTTTCTGGACTACAAGTCGCAGAAGGTAGCCCTAAGCGCTGATACGTAAACGGAGTCAGGTAGAACAAGGACCTTGAGTGGGATGCTACAAAAGTAGGGACTCTGTTCTCACCAACTAGAAGGCTCTACCACAATGTCGGCCGGGCGTTGCAGCTATTGAACGAGCTGGAGACTGACAGAGTTAACTTGACTTCATGCAAGTTTGTACTCACACATATACAAGGTTAAAGGAGGCCTCTAACCTGCTCAACAGTTTTCCTGAATGTGCATTCTCCACCCCGACCAGCTTCCCGGGACCTGCCTGAAACATCTGCAAGTAAAGGTATGGAAAGAGATTGCCTTGTGTGAGACTGTTTCATTTACTACACCCTGCACCACCATAGACTTCCAGGGACCAGTCTCGCCTGTGGGAGCTGCCTCATAACATCCCCTAGGAAGATCCATATAGCAGCGCTGGTCAAATTGATCAGAAACCACAGGTGGCGTCACGAACTATTCTAATCTACAGTTCCCCTGTAAATATCCCCCATTGCATGACCGCCAGGGCCACGGACCGAGTCCCGCTGCCAGTGACATCTCCCATGGAAATCAATGGGCTCGGTGCCGAGTACCCCATAGCCCTGGTACCACCTCAGTGTGGTGTGCGTCACACCGACTTTAGTGTCCGCGCTCTATGACAAATCAAACATCAAGAAGAAGTCAGAGAGTCAGGAGATATGATCGCCCAGCACTACCATTCAGTGTTCTGTAGGTTGATTTATACCTGCGGTCTACAGAAAAGAAAGGAGATGCACGGACGAGGCGGGGAGCAGACCCCGAAGTGATGACATCACTCTGCATGCCCCAGTGCGATATTACCTCGTTAGGTGAGTATAAGATGTTTGTTTTTTTTTATTTTATTTTAATAGCGCTCGTGGAGAGACTACTACTGCAGGGGCCATTCATATATTGTAGGTTACTACTGGACTAATGGGGACCATTCGTACAGTGTGAGAACTACTAGGGGCCATCCATGCAGTGTTGGAAGAATACCGAGGGCCATCATTCAGTGTGGGGACTACTGGGGGCCATCATACAGTGTGGGGGGACTACTGGGGGCCATCATACAGTGTGAGGGATTACTGGGAGCCATCATATAGTGTGGTGAGGCTACTGAGGGCCATCATAAATTGGGCGACTGAGGGCCATCATATAATGGGAGGTTATCGAGGACTATAATACAGTGGAAGGGGGCTACTGTGTGGCCCATGATGCTGTGTATGTGGAAGCTGTGATGGGGATCATGCTGTATATTGGGATCTGTAAGCCCAACATTTAGAATAAAGGGAGCTGTGTAAAGGGAGCTGTGGGCTCAATATGCTGTGTATAGGGGATCTGTGGGCTCAACATGCTGTGTATAGGGAGCTGTGGGCACAGCATGCTGTGTATAGGGGAGCTATGGGCTCAACATGATGTGTATAGGAGAGCTGTGGGCTCATCATACTGTGAATAGGAGAGCTGTGAGCTCATACTGTGCACAGGGGAGCTGTGGGCTCAACATGCTGTGTATAGGGAGCTGGGGGCTCAACATGCTGTGTATAGGGAGCTGGGGGCTCAACATGCTGTGTATAGGGAGCTGGGCGCTCAACATGCTGTGTATAGGGAGCTGTGTGCTCAACATGCTGTGTATAGGGAGCTGTGGGCTCAACATGCTGTGTATAGGGGATCTGTGGGCTCAACATGCTGTGTATAGGGAGCTGTGGGCACAACATGCTGTGTATAGGGGAGCTATAGGCTCAACATGCTGTGTATAGGGAGCTGTGGTTTCAACATGCTGTGTATAGGGGATCTGTGGGTTCAACATGCTGTGTATAGGGAGCTGGGGGCTCAACATGCTGTGTAAAGGGAGCTGTGTGCTCAACATGCTGTGGATAGGAGCTGTGGGCTCAACATGCTGGTATAGGGAGCTGTGGGCACAACATGCTGTGTATAGGGAGCTGTGGGCTCAACATGCTGTGTATAGGAGCTGTGGGCTCATCATACTGTGTATAGGGGATCTGTGGGCTCAACATGCTGTGTATAGGGAGCTGTGGGCACAACATGCTGTGTATAGGAGAGCTTGGAGCTTATCATACTGTGTACAAGGGAGCTGTGGGCTCAACATGCTGTGTATAGGGAGCTGTGGGCTCATCATACTGTGTATAGGAGAGCTTGGAGCTTATCATACTGTGTACAAGGGAGCTGTGGGCTCAACATGCTGTGTATAGGGAGCTGTGTGCTCAACATGCTGTGTATAGGGAGCTGTGTGCTCAACATTGGGGCTGTTGTATAGGGAGCTGGGGGCTCAACATGCTGTGTATAGGGAGCTGGGGCTCAACATGCTGTGTATAGGGAGCTGGGGGCTCAACATGATGTGTATAGGGAGCTGGGCGCTCAACATGCTGTGTATAGGGAGCTGTGGGCTCAACATGCTGTGTATAGGGAGCTGTGGGCTCAACATGCTGTGTATAGGGGATCTGTGGGCTCAACATGCTGTGTATAGGAGCTGTGGGCTCAACATGCTGGTATAGGGAGCTGTGGGCACAACATGCTGTGTATAGGGAGCTGGGCGCTCAACATGCTGTGTATAGGGGATCTGTGGGCTCAACATGCTGTGTATAGGGAGATCTTTGGGGCATCATGTTGTGTAGAGGGGAGCTATATGTGGAGGGACTCTGGACATTATTAAATGTGAAACGAACACTTAAGAAGCATGATTGTTATAGGGGCACACAAGATATTGTTACTGTCAAATGGGTGCTCTGGGGACATTATTACTTTCTTACAGCAAAATGTGGGTATTGTTTCTAGGACATTTGCACAGGGCATTAATATTTTCTGGGGCATAATTTTACCATCTAAAAGGCACAAAGGAGGCATTTTAATTTGTAAGAGGAACAGTGATGGGCATTATTATGTGAGGTACTGAGAGGATCAGTAATAGGGACACATGGCAGCGGCTCAGTATTGTGGTGACATTAAAATGAGGAGTTTGTGCAAGTTGGGAATAGATGGGGACGGTGCTGGAAATGTGAGAAGTCAAATGTGTCTTTGTTTTAATCTCTGCAGCCGAATCGTGACTGGAAGAAGTTGTCAGGTCGGTCTGGGCCAGATGGAAAAACGGAAAAGTGAACTATTTCATGAGAAAGAACATCCTCTGTAAGTCACCATCAATAACTGTACTGTAATTTCTGTTATGTGTCCTGTAGCACTGGTATCTACCACTATATGGTTACTATATGGCGGTAATATCAATGTTAATCTTGGTATAGCGATTTTGATTAACTGCCCGGTCAACTGCTGAAATTCCCCTATATACACACACTATGCATTTATCACAACATATATCTATATATATATATATATATATATATATACAGTACGTATATAAAGTTTCAAATAAAAAGTAAAACTTTATCAATTCCAGGCAATCCCATGTTAACTATTTCTAATAACATGTTTCAATAAATTAATAAAGCTAATCAAATTCATTAAACTTACGCCCAAACAAAAGTGAGTCATTGGGTAAGGCATTCAGACATCCGTGTTTTACATGCATGTTTTATCTGTATAGTTCACAGATAGAACTCATACCCAATATTTTTTAAGGGTCTGCTCACATGTCTGCAAAAAAAATCCTGATACATGTCTAATTAGGATCTGATTCATGGATAACATTGCACAAATAAACATTGCCCCTCTTTCATCAAGACTGGTGATTTGTTCTCACAGGTGTTGATAAGGGGGGTGGAGGAGTCAGAAACTCCTGATTTCTGAAGAGGTGCACGCCTCTTCATGAGTCTGCAGCGTGTGACCAGTGCCGTACACCTCCGTGTGCTACTCCAGAAATCTTGCCCCAGTCAGTGACTGGAGTGAGATTACTGGTGTATGGAATTCCACAGCGCTTCACAAATTAGACGAGCTGTGGCATCATGCCCCCACTGTATCCCCGTCCCTCTCTGACCATTTCAGCGAAACTTGGAGAAACTGGTGTGAAAATGCTAAAAGCCGCTAAATTATGGCACCAGTTCAAGTTGTGGCAAAATTTTGCAACTTTTCTAAACTGTTATGCCACTTTTTTGCAAAAGTTTTGATGAATTGGAGCCTGTATGTGTTTTACTGTTTTTTTTTCTTGTTTAATGGTAGAAGAGGTGTGAATTTTTTATTTTCTTTTGCTTACGAGAAAAAAAGAAATACCACATTTAAGGTAAAAATGAACACGTGGACCCAAAATGGATGAAAATCGGATCCAGCATATTGATGAGAAAAGGTCAGTTTTTTCCTCATGCACAAAATAAACGAATGTTTGAATGAAGACTTAAAAAATATTTTCTTTGCACATTTAGCTTAAGAAATATTTGAAATTACCTCTTCCATTTTGTATGATTATGGGGACACATATCATCAGCAGACATTTGTTTGTAGTGAGTATAAAGACCTCTGAGTACATGGACGCTGCTGACATATTCATGAGCCTCATAAGCCGCTTCTCAGGAGAAAGGATAATGAGAACTCAATCTTTGCTAGCCGCCTCAATCTCCAAATCCTAAAGGAAACCTTATGCTGCATCAGGAAAATTTGTAGCGCATGTTCAGATTGGGGAAATTGTCTTATTCTAGGCATCTTATGGGCCTGTATCACTGCATGACTTTGGATATGGTTGGAACTTATTTGTGGAAAAAATATACTGGATATCCTGGCTGAGAATGCTGGAGAGGACGGACACTAAGGAGGTGAGAGATGCCTTTACTTGTATCTTCTCTAATAAGTAAGCTTTATAGCATTTATTGATTAAGGTTGTGAGTCTATTAATGTGAGTCACTTTTAGAAGACACTTGACCAAAGTAGGAAAAGTAAATGTATCATAGTTAATGCATGTCTTATGAATATGGTAATCTAATATATCCATCAAATGCAAATAAAAAAACAGATTATATGCCTACTATTATAATTTCCAGTCACATTGTCTCATCTGGATAATCAGATCAATAAAAGCTGAAAAATGTATATATGTATATACAGTATATGTACAGTATATATATATATATATATATATATAATATATACACTGTTCAGAAAAATAAAAGGAACACTTAAACAACACTATGTAACTCCAAGTCAATCGCACTTCAGTGAAATCACCCTGTCCAGTTGTGAAGCAACATTGATTGTGAATCAATTTCTCTTGCTGTTCTACAAATGGAACAAACAACAGGTAGAAATTATAGGCAATTAGAAAGACAACGCCTATAAAGGAGTGGTTCTGTAGTTGGTGACCACAGACCATTTATCTGTTCTCATTCTTTTTGGCTGTTTTGGTCACTTTTGCATTTTGTCATTGCTCTATCCCTAGGGGTACTGTACAGTAGAATGAGGCAGTGTCTACAGTACAACTCACAGAAGTTGTTCAGGTAGTGCAGCTAATCCAAGATGGCACATCAATGTGAGCTGTGGCAAGAAGGCTAGCTGTGTCTGTCAGCAGTGTGTCCAGAGCATGGAGCAGATACCAGGAGACAGCTCATTACACCAGAAGACATTGAGGGGGCCATACAAGGAGGGCAACAACCCAGCAGCATGACCACTACCTCCTCCTTTGTGCAAGGAGGAACAGGAGGAGCATTGCCAGAGTCCTGCAAAATTACCTCTAGTAGGCCACTAACATCCATGTGTCTGCTGAAACTTTCAGATAAAGACTCCATGAGGGTGGTATGAGGGCCCGATGTTCACAAGTGGGTGTTGTGTATACAGCCCAACACCTTGCAGGGCGATCGGCATTTGCCAGAGAACACCAAGATTGGCAGATTTGACATTGGCGCACTGTGCTCTTCACGGACGAGAGCAGGTTCACACTGAGCACGTGTGACAGACGTGACAGAGTCTGGAGACACTGTGGAGAACGTTCTGCTGCCTGCAACTTCCTCCAGCATGACCGGTCTGGCAGTGAGTTAGTAATGGTGTGGGGAGGTATTTCTTTGGAGGGCCGCATGGCTAGCTGGCCAGAGGTACCCTGACTGCCTTTAAGTACCGGGAAGAGATCCTCAAACCCATTGTGAGACCACATGCAGGTGCAGTAGGCCCTGGGTTCATGGGCGTACCCAGGATCAAAACTGGGGGGGGCAAGCCATGGTCGTTCAGGTTGTAAAATTTTAGAATGAAAAAGTGAATTAAACTGCTCCATACAGTATAATGAGCCCCATACCTGTATATACATCATCACAGCCCCAGCCCACTAAGCCCAGCACCTGTATATATCATCACCAGGTTCAGCCCCATCCCACTGAGCCCAGCACCTGTATATACATCATCACCAGCCCAGCCCACTGAGCCCAGCACCACAAGTATATATAACATCACCAGCCCCAGCCCACTAAGCCCAGCACCACCTGTATATACATCAGTTCAGCCATCTCCCAGCCTCTGTATATACATCAGCCCAGCCAGCCCCTGTATACATCAGCCACAGTCAGCCCCTGTATACATCAGCCCAGCCACAGCAGGTCCCCAGCCTGTGTATACATCAGCCCAGCCAGCCCCAGCCCCTGTATACATCAGCCCAGCCAACCCCTATATACATCAGCCCAGCCAGCCCCTGTATACATCAGCCCAGCCAGCCCCTGTATACTTCAGCCCAGCCAGAACCTGTATACTTCAGCCCAGCCAGCCCCTGTATACATCAGCCCAGCCAGCCCCTGTATACATCAGCCCAGCCAGAACCTGTGTACTTCAGCCCAGCCAGCCCCTGTATACATCAGCCCAGCCAGCCCCTGTATACATCAGCCCAGCCAGCCCCTGTATACTTCAGCCCAGCCACAGGCCCCAGCTAATTACCTGTCCTGTCTCCTGACACTGTAGATTACCTCAGGAGCGCGCAGGTACACTTGGATGCCTGAGTCACTGACCTGATACATTCAAGTTCAGTGGCGCGCGCGCAGTGGAGACAGGGAGAGCAGAGCGCTCTCTCTCAGCCCACAAAGAACGTCCGGACGTTCAACGTCAGGCGTTCTTATTAACACCCTATGTAAAGCCGCAGTGCCCGAAGAATTAAAGGGCCGGCGGCAGGAAAAACAGGTGGCCAGGCCCAGGCCTCATGATAGGTGTGCGGCGTGCCACTGCTTCTAGGGGGGGGCAGCTGCCCCCCTGCCCAACCCTGGGTACGCCCATGACTGGGTTCCTTATGATGTATGACAATTCTAGGCCTCAAGTGGCTGAAGTGTGTCAGCAGTTCCTCCATGATGTCAAGACATTGATGCTATGGACTGGCCTGCCCATTTCCCAGAACTGAATCCAATTGAGCACATTTGGGACATCATGTATCTTCCACCCACCAACACCATGTTGCACCACAGACTGTCCAGGAGTTGACTAATGCTTTAATCCAGGTCTGAGAGGAGATCCCTCAGGGTATCATCTGCAGCCTCATCAGTAGCATGCCCAGGCGTTGTAAGGAAGATCATACAGGCACGTGGAGGCCACACACACTATTGAGCATCAATTTCTTATCTTGAGGTATTCCACTGAAGTTGGATTTTCTCCGTATGCAGCAAAGATTATGTGATTGTCATCACGCCACCTGTGCGGCCTGATGATGTCACGCCGCCTGTGCCTGAAGAAGACAGTCGAGCGAGTGCCTCTTCAGAGCAGCGGGGGATATAGGTGAGTACTGGTATTTTTTTTTTAACTCCGGGTTCGGTCTATCATGCCTATTGGGGACTTGTGCTGCCTATTGGGGACCTATGCTGCCTATTGGGGACATTTACCTGCCTATTGGGGACCTATGCTGCCCGTTGGGGATCTATGCTGCCTATTGGGGATATTCACCTGCCTATTGAGGACCTATGCTGCCTATTGGGGACATTTACCTGCCTATTGGGGACATTTACCTGCCTATTGGGGACCTATGCTGCCCGTTGGGGATCTATGCTGCCTATTGGGTATATTTACCTGCCTATTGAGGACCTATGCTGCCTATTGGGGACATTTACCTCCTATTGGGGACATTTACCTGCCTATTGGGGACCTATGCTGCCCGTTGGGGATCTATGCTGCCTATTGGGGATATTTACCTGCCTATTGAGGACCTATGCTGCCTATTGGGGACATTTACCTGCCTATTGGGGACCTATGCTGCCCGTTGGGGATCTATGCTGCCTATTGGGGATATTTACCTGCCTATTGAGGACCTATGCTGCCTATTGGGGACATTTACCTGCCATTGGGGACATTTACCTGCCTATTGGGGACCAATGCTGCCTACTAGGGACATTTACCTGTCTATTGGGGACATTTACCTGCCTATTGGGACCTATGCTGCTTATTGGGGACATTTGCCTGCCTATTGTAGACATTTACCTGCCTATCGGGGACATTTGCTTGTCTATTGGAGACTTATGTGTCTATTGGGGACATTTACCTACCAAGTGGGGACATTTACCTGCCTATTGGGGACCTATGCTGCTTATTGGGGACATTTACCTGCCTATTGGAGACATTTACCTGCCTATTGGGACCTATGCTGCTATTGGGGACATTTACCTGCCTATTGCGACATTTATCTGCCTATTGGGGACCTTGCTGCCAATTGGGGACATTTACCTGCCTATTGTAGACATTTACCTGCCTACTGGGGACCATATGCTGCTTATTGGGGACTCTACCTGCCTATTGGAGACATTTACCTGCCTATTGTAGACATTTACCTGCCTATTGAGGACTATGCTGCCTATTGGAGACATTTACTGCCTATTGGGGACCTATGCTGCCTATTGGGGATATTTACTTGCCTATTGTAGACATTTACCTGCCTATTGAGGACCTATGCTGCCTATTAGGGACATTTACCTGCCTATTGGAGACATTTACCTGCCTATTGGGGACCTATGCTGCCTATTGGGGACATTTACTGCCTATTGGTGACATTTATCTGCCTATTGGGGACCTATGCTGGCTTATTGGGGACATTTACCTGCCTATTGTAGACATTTACCTGCCTACTGGGGAACCTATGTGCTTATTGGGGACATCTACCTGCCTATTGGAGACATTTACCTGCCTATTGTAGGACATTTACCTGCCTATTGAGGACCTATGCTGCCTATTGGAGACATTTACCTGCCTATTGGGGACATTTACTTGCCTATTGTGGACATTTATCTGCTATTGGGGACCTATGCTGCCTATTGGGGACATTTACCTGCCTATTGTAGACATTTACCTGCCTATTGAGGACCTATACTGCCTATTGGAGACATTTACCTGCCTATTGGGGACCTATGCTGCCTATTGGGGACATTTACTTGCCTATTGTAGACATTTACCTGCCTATTGGGGACATTTATCTGCCAATTGGGGACCATTGCTGCCTACTGGGGACATTATCTGCCAATTGGGGACCTCTGCTGCCTATTGGGGACATTTACCTGCCTATTGGGGACATTTACCTGCCTATTGGGGACATTTACCTGCCTATTGGGACCTATGCTGCTTATTGGGGACATTTACCTGCCTATCGGGGACATTTATCTGCCAATTGGGGACCTTTGCTGCCTACTGGGGACATTTGCTTGTCTGTTGGAGACCTATGTGCCTATTGGGGACATTTACCTACCAAGTGGGGACATTTACCTGCCTATTGGGGACCTATGCTGCTTATTGGGTACATTTACCTGCCTATTGGAGACATTTACCTGCCTATTGGGGACCTATGCTGCCTATTGGGGACATTTACCTGCCTATTGGTGACATTTATCTGCTTATTGGGGACCTATGTTGCCTATTGGGGACATTTACCTGCCTATTGTAGACATTTACCTGTCTACTGGGGACCTATGCTGCTTATTGGGGACATTTACCTGCCCATTGTAGACATTTACCTGCCTATTGGGGACCTATGCTGCCTATTGGGGACATTTACTTGCCTATTGTAGACATTTACCTGCCAATTGGGGACCATTGCTGCCTACTTGGGACATTTACCTGTCTATTGGGGACCTATGTGCCTATTGGGGACATTTACCTACCAAATGGGGACATTTACCTGCCTATTGGAGACATTTACCTGCCTATTGGGGACTATGCTGCCTATTGGGGACATTTACCTGCCTATTGAGGACCTATGCTGCCTATTGGAAACATTTACCTGCCTATTGGAGACTCTCACACCACACCAGTCTGAGCCTGAGGTAAAAGCGGAGTTCCACCAATATGAGCACTGGTGAGGCTGAAATGATATGGACTGGCAAGGCTGCAGTGATGGGCACTGATCAGACTGCATTGATAGGCAGTGCAGTCTGTATGTCTCTGTGTGGGCTTTTTTATTGCTGGTATATTGTTTTTGTAGCGCTGTATATATATATTGGTATTTTACTAATGGCAATTTTGAGTTCCTAGGAAACAATGATATAAAGAAAGAGAAAAAATTGACTCGGAGTGTAGGATATTCAAGGAACCCATTGAAATATCAGTAAGTTTGTTGATTTAACTTTACTTGTTCTTCCTTTTAAATATTGTATTTGTTCCTGTTTTGTTTTTTTACTTCAAAATAAGATATGTGCAGGAATTTGGTCATAGTTTTTTTTTAAACTTTATTCTGGCCCTCCAATGGTCTGAGGGACCGTGAACTGATCCCCTGTTTAAAAACTTTGAGGACCCCTGCTCTATATATGAATTTCACTTTTTGTATTGAAGAACTGAAATAAATTAACTTTTTGATGATATTCTAATTTTGTGAGAAGCACCTGCATGTCCCTCATCCTGGTGTATATATATGTGCAATCAAACCTGGTTTTTATGTCCCTCATCTAGGCCCTATACTGGTATATATTTCCCTCATCTGGTATATGTCCCCCCTTTCTGCAGGTGTTTGTTAATGTATAGAAGAAATAAAATATTATACTCACCAGTGGCAAACATAGAAGTCATGGGGCCCATAGCAGAAGTATAATGCACTCCCCATAGTCCTCCATATGGTATAATGCACAACCCATAGTCACCCTATAGTATAATGCACCCTCATAATCCTCCATATATAATAATGTAACCCTCATAATCCTCCATACAGTATGATGCGCAACCCACAATTCTTCATATAGTATGGTGCACAGCTTATAGTCCTCCATGTAGTATAATGTAATGCCCATAGTCATCCATGCGTACAATGCACAGCCCATAGTCATCCATGTAGTATAATGCACAGCCTATAGTCATCCATGTAATATAATGCATAGCCCAAAAAAGTCAATAAAAGTATCTCAAAAAATATATCAAATTTATTTGTATACAAAAAGTACAGATATCAATAAAATTACAGCATTGTGCATATATATTGAATAGTTGTATATATAACTCAGGATGAGATGATACACCCAATAATAAGGACCCTGTGGGTGCCTGCTCAGTGCAATATCATATGTACAGAGCGCAATGTATTAGCGTCATAGAATCACAGGTGTCCAGGATATCACAACCTGCTACTAAAATGGGTAAATTTTACCATGATCTGTTTATTTAAATGCACATTTTCTTGTCTATTGTTACAACAGCGCTATGAGCAATACAATATAGTCAGTTCATATAATGATGGAAGCCCTCTGTGGACCTAATTATGATTCTATGACGCTAATACATTGCGCTCTGTACATATGATATTGCATTGAACAGGCACCCACAGGGTCCTTATTATTGGGTGTATCATCTCATCCTGAGTTATATATACAACTATTCAATATATATGCACAATGCTGTAATTTTATTGATATCTGTACTTTTTGTATACAAATAAATTTTATATATTTTTTGAGATACTTTTTTTGACTTTTTTGTTCTCCAGTAATTCTCAGTTAAATTATAAGTCAGTATCCTATGGTTTGCTATTTTTTTTTTTTTTTTTTTCCTTATAACTATAATGCATAGCCCATAGTCATACATATAGTATAATGCACAGACCAATAGTCCTCCATATAATATAATGCAAAGCTCATAGTCATCCATGTAGTATAATGCACAGCCTATAGTCATTCATGTAATATAATTCATAGCCCATAGTTATCCATGTAGTCTAATTCAAAGTCCATAGTCATCCATGTGCTATAATGCACAGCCCATAGTCATCCATATAGTCTACTGTAATTCATAGCTCATAACCTTACATGTAGTATAATGCAAAGCCTATAGTCATACATATAGTATAAAGTACAGCCAAATAGTCATCCATATAATTTAATGCACATCTCATAGTAATCCATGTATTATAATACCTGGCCCATAGTCCTCCATATAATATAATGCACAGCCCATAGTCATCCATAAAGTCTAATTCATAGTCCATAGTCTTCCATGTAGTATAATGCACAGCCCATAGTCATGCATGCAGTATGATGCACAGCCCATAGTCATCCATGTACTATGATGCACAGCCCATAGTCATCCACATGTAGTATGATGCACAGCCCATAGTCATCCTTGTAGTATGATAAATATCCAATAGCCATCCATGTAGTATAATGCACAGCCCATAATAATCCAAGTAATATAATGCACAGCCCATAGTCATCCATGTAGTATGATCCACAGCCCGTAGTCATCCTTGTAGTATGATAAATATCCAATAGCCATCCATGTAGTATAATGCACAGCCCATAATAATCCAAGTAATATAATGCACAGCCCATAGTCATCCATGTAGTATGATCCACAGCCCGTAGTCATCCATGTAGTTTGATGCACAGCCCATAGTCATAGATGTAGTATAATGCACAGCCCCTTGTCATCCATGTAGTCTAATTCATAACCCATAGTCTTTCATGTAGTATAATGCACATCCTATAGTCATCCATGTAGTATAATGCAATGCCCATAGTTATCCATGTAGTATGATGCACAGCCCATATTCATCCATGTAGTATAATGCACAGCCCATATTCATCGATGTAGTATGATGCACAGCCCATAGTCATACATGTAGTATGATGCAGAGCCCATAGTCATCCATGTAGTGTGATGCACAGCCCATAGTCTTCCATGTAGTATAATGCACAGGCCATAGCAATCTATGTAATATAATGCACAGCCCATAGTCATCCATGTAGTATGATGCACAGCCCATATTCATACATATCGTATGATGCACAGCCCATAGTCACCCATGTAGTATGATGCACAGCCCATAGTCATACATGTAGTATGATGCAGAGCCCATAGTCATCCATGTAGTGTGATGCACAGCCCATAGTAATCCATGCAATATAATGCACAGACCATAGTCATCCATGTAGTATGATGCAGAGCCCATAGTAATCCATGTAATATAATGCACAGCCCATAGTCATTCATTTAGTATAATGCACAGCCCATAGTCATCCATTTAGTATAATGCACAGCCCATAGTCATCCATTTAGTATAATGCACAGACCATAGTCATCTATTTAGTATAATGCACAGCCCATAGTCATCCATGTAGTATAATGCACAACCCATAGTCCCATAGATGTTCACATCCTCGCGACTGCATGTTTTGCGCATGTTAGACAACCACAAAATATGCATAAATTGCCCATGTTTGTCAGGCAATCCCTATTTACAAATTGCCAATAGGCAAATACAACCCTAACTAAAGATTCCTATTTAGTAAAATTTAACTTTTATTTATACTATTAATATAGGGTTGGCGTACACTTTAAAACACAGTTTCTGATGGTCAGCTTTACTGGAACCCTATCCAATATATCCAGAAAATAATATGATATTCATCTAATAATATAGGGGACCAATCGTAAATAGGATAGCCAGTCTTGACATTCAAAGAGTGTGGGGACTAGTTTGTTCCTGTGAAGTATCTAATGAGGAACAGTATTGCATAGACACGTTACAGCCTGGTACTTCTTCACACATACAAAGCTAATATAGATAAACATAAAACACCACTGTTGTGGCACTACAAATCCCACAATACCCATTGCTCATGTTCAGCCCAACCTGCAGGTCTTTGATGGTGGTCACTGGCAGAAAAGTAAAAGTAGCCTCAAAATAACTTCATAAAGAAAGAAAAGCCAAGGCAGTCACCAGCACTTGTGGTTCAGTTCTTTATTTCAGCTGCAGATGAAGGAAGGGAGACACAGTCATTACTAGTGGGTAGGCGGAGCCCACACAGGATAAACACACCTCAGATTAAAAAGTGTTGACCGGCCCCTCCAGCTATATAGGGCTCCTCCTACTCCAGCTCTCCAGTCTAAAATTTGAGGTCACAGAGGATAGTCGCTGCTGGAAGCAGCTCCTCAGAAGATTTTTTTATTTTAGTCGGACAGAGACTTGGACCGCCAATGGTCTAGAAGTCTCAGGGGTCTCAGCGCTGCTGGACTCCCACCTCTCCCTTGGCGGATCTGTATTACCCTGTAAGGTGGTCCCTGCAGAACCCTGCCGGCCCTGGGGGATGAGGATTGCTTCCCTGGCGGGGACGCAAACCGCGCTTCTGGGGTCACTGCGTTCCCCGCCCTGGGGGGAAGCTACGGGCACAGCGCCACAAATCTCTGAGGGGTCCCTGTGGCGCTCAGCTGGGTGAGTACTCCACATTTTAATGTGTTTGAGTGCTTCAATGGTGATTGTGTACTTTTGTCCGCAGGTGGATGCCTGCAGGACATGGGAGCGGAGAGGGAGTGAGTCGCGCGCTTTTTTGAAACCGGTGGGGGGCGTAGCTTCGCGCTCTCCAATTTTTTCACGGGCAGGAAGCGCTCTGAGCACACGCCTTATCCTGCCTTTTTTTCTTCCAGTTTAGATCTCCTCTAGAGCGGCGGCCATTACTGACGGCCTCCTCGGGCTCCTCACTCTCCGCTCTCCCCGACCGACCGAAAGGAGACACTACACCACGGCCAGCTGGGTGAGTCGCCTCTACCTGTCACGGCAGAAGCTTGACCCCTCAGCGCAGGACAAGGTATTGTTGAGTCGCACTAAGTACCAGGGCAATGGGGTACTCTGCACCGAGCCCATGAAAGTCTATGGGATTTGTCACTGGCAGCGGGACTCGGTCCGTGGCCCTGGGCGCTCATACAATGGGGGATATTTACAGGGGATTTGTAGGTAGTTCGTGACGCCACCTGTGGTATCTGGTTAATTGAACCAGCGCTGCTATTAGGTTCTTCACAGGGGATGTTATGGGGTCAGCTGGGTGGTAGTCTCCCACAGGTGAGACGGGTCCCTGGAAGTCTATGGTGATGATGCAGGGTGTAATTAAGAATTCAGTCACACACAGTGCAGCTTCTTTTCATACCTTTACTGGTAGATGGTTCAAGCAGATCCCGGGGAGCTGGTCGGGGTGGAGAGTGCACATTCGGGTAACCGCTGAGCAGGTTAGAGGCCTTCCTTAACTTCCATATACATGTGAGTCCAACTTGCCTGAAGCGAAGTTAACTCTGAACTATGCAGCTTTCTCAATAGCTGTCATGCCCGGCCAACATTGTGATGGAGCCTTCTAAGTGGTGAGAACTAAGTCCTTACTTTTGTCTGCGCTTGACTCAAAGTCCCGTTCTCCCTGACTCCGGTTACGATTGACACTTTGGGCTGCACTCTGCGACCTATAGTCCAGATGCCTCCGGTTTTCTTGTTACTAAGCTTGAAACTGTAGCAACGCTTCGGACCCCGGTGTCCGGCAATTCAGTGCAGGCAATCCAATACCTAAAGCACTTCTCTATCTTCTCCACTGCGCCCTTCGCCCTGCTTCCCGCTCTTAACATAAGCACTTGTGGCTTCGATGTGAAAAGTCAGCTTTCTTCTAGAGCTCACTGACTAGCTCTCAGTATCCTCCAAGTCCAGACTGGACTGAGACTGAACTGCACTGTCCTCTGACAGGAAACAGACTCTACCTTCTCCTCTCCTCCAGACTAATCACTCCTTTCTGCCACGTGTCACTCCCTCTTATAACTCAGATGGGTGTGTCTGAAAGAGTGAGTGACAGTGAATGCATATCAAGCGTTGCGATTACCTTCCTGTGCACTCTCCTGGATTTTATGTGTGTGCCTTACATAGCTGGGCCACACATCCCCCCTTGATTAAACACAGCACTCCGGGCTGTAAAAGAGAAAAAGAAAACATTTTTGTTTTGCATTAACATCAACATTTAAACTCATCCCATCCGGGAGGTGAGGAATTTCTTGAACGTTACAATTTGTACATTAGAAGAAATACAAAAGTATCAAAAGTATCAAAACATTCTCATAAATACAAGATACTTGTGGAGGACCCGCACCAAAAACCTCCCACGTGGGTCCTGGGTGGGCTGCAGGACTTCTGACTGAAGACCTCACTCTAGGCCACACCATACGGGTTTTTCTTCAGAGGTAGATATTGTAGATATGGTTTTGTGTAAAACCAAGATAATGCACCGAAGCGCAACTATTTACAAAGCAAGTTCTTGGGCTGGCATAGTCCACAGCCTCTCAGTCCATGGCATGGTTAAAAGACACATATATACATTTCAAGTATTCATATATATCTCAATAACTCACTTTAATTTTTCACTTTACCCAACCAGGGCATTCTATGCGAACTATGCGATCAACACATTACTTTTTAACTTTTCAAATTCTCTTCCTTGTACCCAGCCGGGTATTCTACTCAATATATAAAACATCATCATACATTTAGCAAATTATGTAAACATTTTCATACTTATCAATAAAGTGCAAGATTTTCAACTTCCTCAATTTTCAAACTTTATACAATGGCAGTAAACCCTTTCTGGGTCTTACTGGCTCTCTTCTTTCTTGCAAACTACAGCGACGTCTTCCACTCCTGGGGCTGGAACGACGCGATGTTCCTTAGAACGCATTACAAACAAGTCATGGCCTGCTATCAGCGTTTGCGTGGCCACAGTTCTTGTGCGAACCGCTAGGGGCGCAACGGGTGTCTCAGGCAAATATAAACTTTCCATTGGAGATGCAGGCTTGGGCTGCGATCTAACTGTGGTCGCATCATCCGGTTGCGATACAGAATGGGTCGCCGATTGCGATGCAGAGTGGGTCGCAGATCGCGATGCAGAGTGGGTCGCCGATTGCAATGCTGAGTAGGTCGCCGATTGCGATGCTGGGTAGGTCGCTGATGGCGATGCAGAGGGCGATGCCGGGCACGCTGGTGCGGTGAGAGCTCGGAACTGGGACGCTGCGGTACTGGCGTCGGGGACGGGGTCACTAATGATGGAGACGTTCAGGGCATACCACCCCTTTAAACCCCAGTGACGGGTGTAGCTCACAATGTCCCCATTCATCAGGTCCCTACCAGGATGACCGATGGGCAAGTGGGACTCCACGTCCCGGCGGCTCACAAAGACCCCCGCAAAGAGGCCCGGCTCGCAGATAAAGCCCCAGCCCTTGCGGAGCTGAAACTCGGTGACGCACCCCTGCCGCCGCGGTTCCCGTCGGGTACCTTTGTCTCTGCGGACGGTCTCCTTATCAGCGATGAACTCCTCATGCTGCCGTTGTCAGGACCGCTGGATGTTTCTCTCTTCCTCCTGCTGCCGTCTCACTCTCTCGCAGTGCTGCCAGGCGTTTCCGGTTTGGAGGTCGTAAGTCATGTCGTCCAGACGCTCCATCTCATCCCAGTCGATTTCTGGCAATGACAGTTGGGACCCCTCCGGTGATCTCACTGGGGAACCGTACTCTGCTGTGGCCTCCTGGCCTGGCTGGCACTCCGGACCGGGCAAGACTTCCTCAGCCTCCTTCGCCTCCACCTCCGCATCGGTGGGATCAGGTACAGCACTTTTGGGGGCAGCCTCCGATCTCTCTTTAGCCTTCTTCAGCAGGGAACTTGGGAAATCAGGAGACGGCGTTATGCTTGTGGGAGAGAACACTGCGTCCCACAGCAGCCGCTGTGTCTGGGCACGCCAGCGTCTCTCCGTCTCCTTTAAATCTGTATGACTCTGGAGCTTCCTTCTTAGCTCCGCGTTCTCCTTCTGCAGCTCCAGTATGGCGGGGTCGGTGTCCCGATCCGGGGACAGCTCTGGCACAGGCCGTACGTCTTCAGGGGAGCAGGGCCGGTATGCCTCCGGTCCTCTGCACAGATTCTCCTGTCCTTTCGCCATCTCGTCCCAGGCCAGACTGTAGTTTCCATCTGGAACTGTCTGGTCTCTTCCGTGGAGGCGGGATTTGCGTCTCCTCCTCTTCGCATAGAGGATGAAGAGGAGGCGGATTTCTTTAGCAGTGGGGCAGGACCGCACATTGTAGTAGCATTTGGAGAGGGCGGCCATAACTTCGCGCCTCAGGGGGGGTACACGCCCACGAATGCATGCCCACCTTCTTCACCAGCGCCTCAGGGCGCCAACATGGCGGTAAAATGGCGGAATTTGGCGCCAAATACAGCAAACAGTCTTTTTCTTGAAAAAACAGTTCAATAGGCACACAGGACTCACAATTGCAAGTTTCGGATCCTGTTCGTGACGCCAAAGTTGAGTCGCACTAAGTACCAGGGCAATGGGGTACTCGGCACTGAGCCCATGAAAGTCTATGGGATTTGTCACTGGCAGCGGGACTCGGTCCGTGGCCCTGGGCGCTCATACAATGGGGGATATTTACAGGGGATTTGTAGGTAGTTCGTGACGCCACCTGTGGTATCTGGTTAATTGAACCAGCGCTGCTATTAGGTTCTTCATAGGGGATGTTATGGGGGCAGCTGGGTGGTAGTCTCCCACAGGTGAGACGGGTCCCTGGAAGTCTATGGTGATGATGCAGGGTGTAATTAAGAATTCAGTCACACACAGTGCAGCTTCTTTTCATACCTTTACTGGTAGATGGTTCAAGCAGATCCCGGGGAGCTGGTCGGGGTGGAGAGTGCACATTCGGGTAACCGCTGAGCAGGTTAGAGGCCTCCTTAACTTCCATATACATGTGAGTCCAACTTGCCTGAAGCGAAGTTAACTCTGAACTATCCAGCTTTCTCAATAGCTGTCATGCCCGGCCAACATTGTGATGGAGCCTTCTAAGTGGTGAGAACTAAGTCCTTACTTTTGTCTGCGCTTGACTCAAAGTCCCGTTCTCCCTGACTCCGGTTACGTATTGACACTTTGGGCTGCACTCTGCGACCTATAGTCCAGATGCCTCCGGTTTTCTTGTTACTAAGCTTGAAACTGTAGCAACGCTTCGGACCCCGGTGTCCGGCAATTCAGTGCAGGCAATCCAATACCTAAAGCACTTCTCTATCTTCTCCACTGCGCCCTTCGCCCTGCTTCCCGCTCTTAACATAAGCACTTGTGACTTCGATGTGAAAAGTCAGCTTTCTTCTAGAGCTCACTGACTAGCTCTCAGTATCCTCCAAGTCCAGACTGGACTGAGACTGAACTGCACTGTCCTCTGACAGGAAACAGACTCTACCTTCTCCTCTCCTCCAGACTAATCACTCCTTTCTGCCACGTGTCACTCCCTCTTATAACTCAGATGGGTGTGTCTGAAAGAGTGAGTGACAGTGAATGCATATCAAGCGTTGCGATTACCTTCCTGTGCACTCTTCTGGATTTTATGTTGTGCCTTACATAGCTGGGCCACACATTGTCACACAGAACGCACCCGCTGCGATCACAATGGCGACGCATAGTTTTGCGGTCGTTTTTCTTTTGTGATCGTTTTTTTATGTCGCTAGTAGCTTCCACGGTGGGCGATCTTATTGACGACGCATAAGTGGTTAGCAATCTCTTTAGCGACTTTGGTATTGCGATATACAATTCAGCGCAATATGTTAGCGATACACACTCAAACACCGAAGGAACATAAATGGTCTGGGAAATAAACTCTAAGCAAGTTAAGCTTAAAACAACTAAGGAGCTCTCAACTAGAGTCTATACAGATTCATTCCTATCTGTGGTCTGCATGAAGAGTTTCACTGGCAACTCCCAAAGCAGACAACCAGAAACTTAAAGGAAACCAATCAACAAATAATCAATTGCAGCCGGGAGAAACTGCACCCAGTCCCAGCACCGAGCACAGACAGAATTAACTCCCTAGCTGCCAAACACAAAGAAACAGCAACTCAGCTGTGAGAAGTCAAAATGTGCAACCGCGACGATCTTCGTGGCAATGCACACATGACAGTACCCCCCCTTCTACGAGGGGCCTCCGGACCCTCAGGGCCAGGCCTGCCCGGGTGAGTTCTGTGGAAGGTCCGAACCAAACGATCTGCGTTAACATCAGACGCAGGGACCCACGTCCTCTCCTCCGGACCATACCCCTTCCAATGCACCAAGTACTGAAGGGACCGGCGATTCAGGCGAGAGTCAATGATTTTTGATACTTGAAATTCCAAGTTACCATTGACCAACACTGGAGGAGGAGGTAGAGGTGACGGTATGACTGGTGCCACATACCTTTTAAGTAATGACTTGTGGAACACATTATGAATTTTAAAAGTAGAAGGGAGTTCCAGACGAAATGCCACAGGATTAATTATGGAACTGATCCTGTACGGCCCGATGAATCTGGGACCCAGTTTCCAGGAGGGCACTTTAAGTTTTATATTCCTGGTAGACAACCATACCAGATCGTTCACATTCAGATGTGGACCAGAAACTCTCCTCCTATCAGCCATACGTTTGTAACGGTTCCCATCGTACTCAAATTATTCAATACACCTCGCCACACAGAAGCAAGTGACGACGAGAAACGCTCCTCCTCAGGAACCCCAGAAGGACCCCCCCCATTGAAAGTACAAAACTAGGGATGAAAACCATATGCCCCAAAAAACGGGGACTTACCAGTGGACTCGCTCTGCCTGTTGTTAAGAGCGAACTCTGCCAGAGGCAAGAAAGATGACCAGTCCTCCTGGTTCTCCGAGACAAAACACCGGAGATATGTCTCTAAACTCTGATTCAGACGCTCTGTCTGACCATTGGTCTGTGGATGAAAAGCCGAGGAAAACGACAATTGCATCCCCGACGTAAACAAAATGCCCTCCAAAATTTGGACACAAACTGAGACCCCCTATCTGACACCACATCAGAAGGCAACCCATGAAGTCTCACGATCTCCCTAATGAACACCTGCGCCAGAGTTTTAGCATTAGGGAGTGCAGGAAGAGCAACGAAATGTGCCATCTTACTGAACCTGTCAACAACCACCAGTATGACAGTATTCCCTGACGACGGAGGAAGATCCGTAATGAAGTCCATAGATAAATGAGTCCATGGACGCTCCGGAAGTTTCAAGGGTAAAAGGGTCCCAGATGGACGGGTATGAGGAGTTTTAGAGCGAGCACAAACCCCACAGGACGCGACAAAAGTTATAACATCTTTATTAGCGTTAGGCCACCAAAATCGGCGAGAAAGGAGATCTAAAGTAGCCTTACTCCCTGGATGTCCTGCTAAAGCAGAATTATGATGTGCCTCAATAACCTTTTGTCTCAACTGATTCGGGACAAACAGTCTCCCTGGAGGTCCTGCAGGGGCGTCCCCCTGAGCCTCTAACACCTCCTCCTCAAGCTCAGAACATACAGCCGACACTACCACCCCCTCCTGAAGGATAGGAATCGGGTCATCCGTTTTCACGGCCCCTGGGAAACTGCGAGACAAAGCATCAGCCTTTACATTCTTAGACCCCGGACGATAAGTGACGACAAAATTAAACCTGGTAAAAAACAACGACCATCGAGCTTGTCTGGAATTCAGACGCTTAGCGGATTCTAAATACAGCAGGTTCTTGTGATCAGTAATAACGGTGACCGGGTGGACTGCCCCCTCCAAAAAGTGACGCCATTCTTCAAAAGCCAATTTAATGGCCAAAAGTTCCCTATTGCCGATATCATAATTCCTTTCGGCGGACGACAATTTCTTAGAAAAGAAAGCGCACGGATGCCATTTACCAGGGGACGGACCCTGGGACAATATAGCACCCACCCCTACGTCAGACGCGTCCACCTCCACAATGAACGGCTGAGATACATCTGGTTGGATGAGAACGGGTGCCGAAGCAAAACATCTCTTTAAAGAGGAAAAGGCTTGGCAAGCTTTGTCCGACCACCTAGAAAAATCCGTCCCTTTTCTCGTCATGTCCGTGAGAGGTTTGACGACAGACGAGAAATTACAAATAAATTTCCGGTAGTAATTAGCAAACCCCAAAAAACGCTGCAGAGCCTTAAGATCCCCTGGCTGATCCCATTCAAGCACTGCTCTCACCTTTTCAGGGTCCATACGGAAACCGGAGGCTGACACCAAAAAACCCAAAAACTGAAGTTCCTGTACGGCAAAAACACACTTCTCCAGTTTGGCGTATAGTTTATTGTCTCGCAAGATCTGCAACACCTGTCTCACATGCTCCTGGTGAGACACAAGATCTGGCGAGTAAATTAAAATGTCATCCAAATATACGACCACAAACACCCCCACAAGGTGACGAAAAATGTCATTAACAAAATGTTGGAATACTGCTGGTGCAGTAGTCAGACCAAAAGGCATAACCAGGTTTTCATAATGTCCCTCCGGCGTGTTAAACGCCGTTTTCCACTCATCCCCCTCTTTTATTCTAATCAGATTATACGCCCCCTGAGATCCAATTTAGAGAACCATTTGGCGCCAACAATTTGATTGAAGAGATCAGGAATAAGAGGGAGTGGATACGGATCTCGAACAGTAATCCGATTAAGTTCGCGGAAATCCAAGCAAGGGCGTAGGCCTCCATCTTTTTTCTTCACAAAGAAGAACCCCGCGGCTACAGGGGAAGATGAAGGTCTAATATGCCCTTTGGCCAGACTTTCGGAAATATAATCTTTCATAGCCTGTCTTTCAGGACCAGAAAGATTATACAACCTAGCTTTAGGTAACTTAGCATCAGGAAGAAGATTAATAGAGCAGTCATACACACGATGAGGAGGCAACTCCCGACACCCCTCCTCAGAAAAAACATCCCTAAAATCCTCCAAAAAAGGAGGCAATGTACTAGGTACGACCGCACTGATGACTGTGTTCATGCAGTTGCTTTTGCAAAACTCACCCCATTGGCTTATCTCTCTGGACTGCCAATTAATTACAGGGTTATGTTTAACCAGCCAAGGAAGTCCCAACACAATGGGAGTAGGTAGACCCTCCAACACATAACAAGATAATTGTTCCCTATGTATTGCCCCTACCCAAAGGTCAATGTTATGAACCTCATGAACAAAGCTACCTTGGCCGAGAGGCCTGGCGTCAATGGAAAAAATAGGGATCGGTTTGACCAATACACTCAGATGCATACCTTGAGCCTGAGCAAACTGAGCGTCAACCAGATTGGCGCCGGAACCACTATCCAGAAGAACAGACAATCTCTTCACTCTAGTACCAAACACCACCTCCACTGGTACAAGGAACTGAGAAGAACCGGCGGATGAAATACATACTCCCAGGTTGTCATCCACCACACAACCTGGGATTAGCAGTTTTCCGGCGACTTTTTACTTAACAAGACACGGGATGGACATTCTCCAACAAAATGTCCCTCTTTCCCGCAGAAAAAACACCTTCTAGTCCTGCGGCGTGCCGCCAATCCCCTACTACGAAAAGATGTCCCTCCCAACTGCATAGGCTCATCCGAACAGACAAGGGGAACCTCAACATACGGGACTTTAGTAGTAGGTGGAGTAACAACAGGGAATGGAGTTACCTCACCCCTCTCCCGAAGCCGTCTATCAGTACGGATAGCTAGGGCCATAGCAGCCTCCAGAGAAGGAGGAGACTCATACTGAGCCAAAACGTCTTTTAATTTGTCAGAAAGCCCATGACAAAACTGGCTCCTAAGAGCTGGGTCATTCCACTGAGTATCCGTGGCCCATCTACGAAACTCAGAAGCAAATTCCTCCACAGGACGATCTCCCTGCTGTATCTTACGTAATTTAGTCTCAGCAAGAGAGACCCGATCTGGGTCATCATATACCAATCCCAGAGCAGTAAAAAATTGATCTACAGACTGTAGAGCCGGGGATCCCGGAGGAAGGGAAAATGCCCAGGATTGAGGGTCCCCTTGAAGAAGTGAGATAACAATTCCCACTCTCTGCTCATCACTCCCTGATGATCGCGGCCGAAGCCGAAAATATAATTTATATGCCTCCCGGAAGGTAAAAAATTTGTCTCGCCCACCAGTGAACCTATCTGGAAGAGCCACCTTAGGTTCAACTCTGGTTTGCTCCAGGGGAGACAAAACTTTGGACTTAATGTCCGTCAGCTCCATGGATAATCCCTGCAACTGCAGAGCCAGCTGGGCTACTGGATCCATGGTAACTAGAGATAATTTTTTATGGCCAGTGAAAATGTCACGCTGTCTAATGATATGACTACAATGTCAGTAAACTATTTATACAGGAACCACACTCTATACAACATATAGTTTAGCAACATAAGAATGTAAGTATAAAATAGATTTACCTGACACAATATCAGCAGAACTTAGGGTTAATCTTGAGGACTAGATGTGCAGAGACGATATCAGTTGAACTCAGGGTTAATCTTGAGGACTTGATGAGCTGTAACAGGAAAGAGGAGGACCGGGGTCTAACCTGACCCTACACTGGGGTCCTAACTAATCCCTTACCTTGGAGGTACTGATAATGGTTCAGAGGTCCAAGTCTCCAGCCTAACCCTGTCTCCTATCAGACCCTGAACCTGTAATCAGTCCTAAGAAGGATCCTGATTACCACCAAATGGATATGGGCTGATCTCAGCTAAATACACAGATTAGACATATAAGACAGACAGGATAGCACTCTCTTGCATACACACTCAAACACCGAAGGAACATAAATGGTCTGGGAAATAAACTCTAAGCAAGTTAAGCTTAAAACAACTAAGGAGCTCTCAACTAGAGTCTATACAGATTCATTCCTATCTGTGGTCTGCATGAAGAGTTT
Source organism: Oophaga sylvatica (assembly GCA_033576555.1). NCBI lineage: Eukaryota > Metazoa > Chordata > Amphibia > Anura > Dendrobatidae > Oophaga > Oophaga sylvatica. The sequence goes on from JARQOD010000001.1 coordinate 88,648,365, forward strand.
CACTGGCAACTCCCAAAGCAGACAACCAGAAACTTAAAGGAAACCAATCAACAAATAATCAATTGCAGCCGGGAGAAACTGCACCCAGTCCCAGCACCGAGCACAGACAGAATTAACTCCTAGCTGCCAAACACAAAGAAACAGCAACTCAGCTGTGAGAAGTCAAAATGTGCAACCGCGACGATCTTCGTGGCAATGCACACATGACAATAGGGACATCAATCTCACAAGATGGTCACAATTGACCTCATATTTCACCCATATGTATAATAAAGAGTCTCATGACTGAGGGATACTCATCTAGTAAGTAGTTGAATTAGCCTCGAATTGAGTCATGAGACTCTTTATTATACATATGGGTGAAATATGAGGTCGATTGTGACCATCTTGTGAGATTGATGTCCATATGAAGTGTGTGTGAGGGTCATATTTTTTGACCAGCATATCAAGACTATTGTTAAACATCTACTGATATGTTTTCTTAGATTATTATTGACTATTATTCAGTGTTACACTACACTCATAGAATCAGGATACGCTACCTCATCCATATTAAGAGCAAAAGACACCATTGCTGTGTATGATTATCCAAATAACGTGCTGTTATGCAGGGATCAGCCGTTTAGATTTCTGTTATTGAGGATCTCTGTTATACATTTAAGATGCATTATATCAACCTGATCTCCCTTGACCTGTCATCAACAGGTGTATTCTGCCACTTTTCCCACCTATAATGGGTGTATCTTCATCTGTTGTGAGAGATATAAGGCTCACGTGTTGGTAGGGCAATTATAGGACCTTAGGGTCAGCCTACGTTGAGCGGGGGCGCCAATCTCGTGTGGGCTATCATAGGGTGCCAACCTCAGCGGCAAGGCAGTATACAGTGCAGGGTTGCATTTCAGGGTCATTTCAGTGTGCACTTTTTAAAATTATGTTTGATGTTTTTGTGTGTCCCTTTTAGCATTTAATAATAAAAGTTATATTTTATTTCATTCCTGGGGTTCCTACATATGATTTTCTCTTTGAATACTCCACAATTATCTTTACATGTAAAACAATGAAACATAATAAAAACAAAGTTTATTGAAAGTTATTGTAAAACACCATACCAAAATCTATAAAAATAGATGAATGCAATGATGAGGAGAACAAGAATAACACACCTGGGGCACATAAAGAAAGCACAAATATCACGCACCCAAGTCCCTAGAACGTTGCTTAAGGGGATGTATACCAAAATCATTGATTCTCCTCATCATTGCATTCATCTATTTTTATAGATTTTGGTATGGTGTTTTACAATAACTTTCAATAAAGTTTGTTTTTATTATGTTTCATTGTTGTATATTCTTTCTGGGCTCGATGCTCCGTGGTTAGTATTGGGTTTGATTATGCAGGGAGTTGCCCTTTTCCAATTTTTGGAATATGTTGACATTTGTCACCCATGGTTTTGGTATAATTAACATAATAAAGTGCTAGTGATTACTGTGGCTGTCATGCCTTATAAGTAGTGGTATAACTGTAAGTGTGCGTGTACCCAATAAAAATATCTTTTTTTGTAGAGAAACGATTTGGCAGTCATGAGTGCTGTGTAAAAAGCAGTCTGCACAGCAGTGTACACACAGCAAGACAGCTAGCAGGCAGCCTAATAACCAGCGCTGCTGTACACAAGAAAATCCTCCCCTGTCACTGCACACTAACTGTACAGCACAATTGCTATCAGCACAAGTGAGTCGCACGTAGCAGGGCTTTGGGGTACTCGGCACCGAGCCCGTTCACTTCACTGGGGGATGTCACGGGTAGCGCAGCTCGGTCCGTTGCCCTGGGCGCTCACTAAAAGGGGGATATTTACAGGGGATTGTAGAAATGTAGAAATGTTCGTGACGCCACCTGTGGTTTCTGATCAGGGTGACCAGCGCTGCAGGGTGAATCCTCTGAGGGGTTGTTACTGGGCAGCAAGGTGTTAAGTCTTCCACAGGTAAGACTGATCCCTCGAGGTATATGGCGGTGCAGGGGTGAAGGAGCAATAATACAGACACACACAAGACAGTCTCTTTCGGTACCTTTACTGGTGATGAAGTTGCAGGCACGTCCCGGGAGGCCGTCAGGGTGGAGGATGCACGTCCAGTAATCCACTGAGTAGGTGTAAAGCCTCCTTACGTCTTTATGAGTGTGAGTTTCTAACTTGCATAAAACAAAGTTTAACTCCGTTCTCTTTGCTACGCCCGGCTGATCTTGTGGTGGAGCCTTCTTTTGGACAGAACTAGTCTCTATATGCAGGGCCCTGCTAGACTCTTGTTCTTCCTGACCCGGTTACGTATCAGCACTGAAGGGCCCCTCTGTGACTTGTAGTCCAGCAGGGTCTCCGGTGTCTCCTACCAGTCATGCAGATGCTGGTAAGCGCGGACCGGTGTCCGGTGGTGCAGAGTCGAGGTAAGCTATTAATGCTGGTTGACCTCGGTCACTCTCTTTCCCTTTTCCACTTGCCTGTCGTCCTACTCTCACCACTATCATAAGCACAAGCAGCAGATGTCAGCTTCCTTCTCTTCACCGCTCTCCAAGCGTCGGCACGCTTACTTTTTGAAAACAGCTCACTGTTGGAATCTCAGTGGACTCAACCTTGACCAGACCAAGTGGCAATCCTTTCCACTACACTGGACTCCACTATATAAGCTGAGTGTTTGCTGAAGTCCTCAGGCTTTCAGATAAGTCTTTCTTTCTGGCTAGAGTTCCTTCTCATCATGTCTGAGGTAAATAGCTCGTTTACTTCCATCTCGTCTGACAGGAATGTCTCTCTCCTCTCACTCTCTGAGGTGTTCTGCTGTTCTGAGGTAAAACCAATGACTAGCTAACTCGCAGCTAGACTGCCTTATCTCACTGCTGTCATCTCAAGGGCTCCCTCTGGTGGTACCAGGGAAAAATGTGAAATGTTGTGTGCAATGGGTTATCGTGGATTTACCTTTCCGTGCATCCTCCAGGGTGACATGTGGCTCCAGTCACAGCTGGGCTACACATCCCCCCCTAGTTAATATCAGCACTCCCGGGCTGAAAAGAAAACAATTTTTATATATAACATCAACAAAACATAATTATAACTCTTCCCTTGCGGGAGGTAAGGACACTTCAAACGTTTCATAATACAAGTAACATATATACAAATATTTACACAATCTTATTTACACTTTTACACTTGGATATTGGTTTACTGAATTACTTTGCTAGGCCTACTCTTGGTACCTAACAGGTAACCTTCCTTTCGTTGTGCGCACTGACCTACGTGGTGTGGTGTCAGGTATAGTAGCCTCTGGCCTATCTGTCCTGCGTGCTGGCAAACTGTAATACTGCCTTAACCTCTCTAGGGATCTGGCAAGCATACTGGTGGCTGGGCGATGCGGTTCTGTTTCACTAGGGGATTCTTCTGGTAGTTCCACGTCTTGAGGTTCCATTTCTTGAGACTCTACTTCTAGAGGTGCTACAGGAGCAGGTTCCTCTTGAACTATTTCTTCTGCTGCGGCAACTGGCTCAACTGGACGTTGAAGCGCTTCTTGTGGTTGGTAAAATGAAGTACTGGAATAATCACAGCATCCCCGATACAAGGCCAATCTGCAGGAAAATCTCCTAAGTCCGTGTGTATGACTTCACCTGGTTTCTCTTTTTCCATAACAAGTTCTTCCTCGGGAAGTTTTAACATGTCTGGACACAGTTTTAGGTGGTCTCTGGATACCGTAGTGGTCGTCTTTCCTCCATCTTTGCTAATGGTACAGGTTTTCCTGTTGTCAAACTTGGAATCTTGCACGACATATGGCTCTTTTTCCACTGATCATCCAATTTGTGCATTCTTCTTTTTCTTTTAGCACAATTTCTACAGGCTTAAAGGCTTAGCTGGCGCACTTTTGTTGTAGTTCTCCTCTTGCTTTTCCCTTACTTTATTGGACTATCTTCCACGCAGGCTTGTACTCTCCTGTACTGTTCCTGTCGGTTCGTGTCCCAATCTTCAGTAGTAACATCAGCTTCTGGTTCTACAACACCAAGTTCCAAATCCATGGGCAGCTTTCCTGGTCTTGCTCGCATAAGGTAGGCTGGAGTGCAGTTGGTGGAACTCACAGGTATGTGATTGTACAGATCTACCAGGTCAGGTAGTAGGTCTGGCCACCGATTCCTCTCCTCAAGTGGTACCGTCTTCAGCAGATCAATGACTATGTGATTCATCTTTTCACAGAGACCATTTGTTTGGGGGTGGTACGGTGTGGTTCTTATCTTCTTGCATCCGTACAAATGACAGAATTCCTTAAACAGTTCGGCTTCAAATGCAGGACCCTGATCCGTTAACACTTGCTCTGGATATCCATGGGGTCTGCAGAAATATGCCTGAAACGTCTTTGCTGCTGTTTCATCTGTCAGATCTTTGACAGGGGCGACCACCAGGAGCCTGGAGTAGTGATCCACCATTGTCAGGGCATATGAGTATCCTGACTGCTGGGTGACAACTTGACATGGTCCAAGGCCACGATCTCCAAGGGACGAGTCGTCTTGATGGGCTGCAGGGGTGCTTTCTGGCTACTGTAGTCTTTTCTTCGGAGGCTACAGGACGCACAGTTTTTACACCATTTCTCAATGGAACTTCGCATTCCCACCCAGTAGAAACGACACTTCAACAGGGTTTCCAGCTCCTTCAGCCAAAGTGCCCCGCTCGATCGTGGTAGGCTTCCAACACCATCTGGATGTCTGTTCTGGGGACTACTATCTGCCATACCATCTCATGGGTTCTGGGGTTGACGTACCTTCGGCACAGCTTCTCTCGGTAGATAAACAGCCGGCTTCTCTCGTTCCACAGCTGCTTTGCTTGTTGAGACGCATCCTTCTCCAAGGAGGAACCTTCCTGAGTTATCAGTTCCTTGATGTGGCTGACAACCGGGTCACTGTTCTGGGTCTCCTTCCAGCTGTAGTGAGGTAAAGGGTTTAACGTCTTACCACTAGTGTTGAGCGATACTGCTCGATATCTAAAAATATCGGATCGGAATGGTATCGCCGATATCACTAAATATCGCCGATATCCGATTCCGATACCGGAAGTCCAATGTAAGTCTATGGGAACAAAATATCGCAACTAAAAAAAACCTTTATTTCCTTGTAAACACTAAATATACACACATAGAATACATATATATATATATACACATGTCATTGTGACATATATATATACATATATGTATAGTTTTTACACTTCTACATAGTAAAATATCCTCTGATTCAATTGCCGGGTAAAGCCGGCTTCTGTGAAAAGACAGAAGCACCCGACATGAAATGACACTTGGTGTACATAGGGTTAACCATGTCTTTTCATGTCCTTTGCTATCTGATTTGCACAAACAATTACATCAGTCTATGTGTGCAAAATTACATCAGTCTATGTGTGCAAAATTTCACACCTGTAGGGGTTAATTAAAGGTGTAAATTCGTTGTAAAAAAAACGGACTTTTTTGCTACGAATTTACACCTTTAATTAACCCCTACAGGTGTGAAATTTTGCACACTTACACTCATGTAATTGTTTGTGCAAATCAGATATTGTCAGTATTCCGGGTTTTCTAGGTAACTTTGTCAATGATTTTGCCCTTTGTTAAAATGGAGTTTGCTGTTTTCTGTGCCCTACTTCCTGTTCGTTTGTTTAAAACCCGGCTCAGGTGCTGGCTTCACTGCTGGAATATTCTGCTTCCGTTTCCCTGCAACCCAGCTGCTTTGTTCCTCACAGATCTTTGGTGTATTTACCAGGAAAGTGCATAACCTTATCTTCAGGTGTTTCTCAGCCACAGCAGTTTCTACCCATGGCTCTGGACATTCTCTGCATATGTAAGTTGCACAAAGTACTGTGTTATCACTAAACTGTTGACTTGGGAATTTAACCCTTGGTTCACTCCATCTGATAAGAACTGTGTTTCTGAACTGTTGCTGTTTAACCCTTCGTGCATTACCTCTGGTGAGAGCTGTTGGAACTGTTACTGGAACCTTACTGACATATGAACTTGTTGTTGGACTTCACTGAATTAAGCCACAACTGAGATTAACTTGTTCCTGGATCTCCCTGTGTTTTCTGCATACCTGGATCTGACTCTTCACACACCAGCAGTGTGTAAATCCAGCCACGTTACCTGTGCATCAGACTTACCTTATGGTCACATTTGTGTGAGGACTCCGTCGTAAGAACTTTACTACCCTCGCTATAGAGGTTCAAGGACTTATATTTCCGGATTCATATAACTGGACTTGTGTATATATATATGGACTCATTGCATGTCACTACGGGTTGTTTGAATATTGTTTTTGGGTGTTTTGCTGTTTCACAAATACATTATTTGCATTCAAAGAAACCCGTCTCTGATTGTTCATTGCCCCACGCTATCAGAATCCTCGAGTTCCTACAATAGTATTACAGGATATTCCAGCCTAAAAAAGAGGATTCTGCTGGGGCAATGACGGAGACACGGGCAGACAAATTGTTCACCATAGTTAACTCCTTGCAGCAGGAGGTGGCGGCTGCACACAATCAGATTAGAGACTTGGAGTCTCGGGTTAACCACAATGCACAGGGGTTTGGTCAGGCTCTCCAAGATCTACGTTCTAGGTTAGGAGTCCTGGAGGCCTTACCTACTGAGCCTACCTCATCCACCAGTATGCCCAAATTGCCTCCATTCCGTTTTAATGGTGACCGAAGTCAATTCCGTGGGTTTGTTAATCAATGTATATTATTTTTTGATGTACATGCCTCCTACTACCGGTCTGATAGATCTAAGGTTCTATGTATTATTATGTTGTTGACATCACGTGCACTGGCTTGGGCAAATCCTATGGTTGAAAGTCATGATACCCGTCTAAATAATTTGGACAATTTTCTGGCAGCCATGGCGCAAATGTTCGACGATCCCAACCGCCGTGCTACCGCTGAATCTGCCTTGCTTTCCTTACGCCAGGGGAAACGGTCAGTCATAGAATATGTTACTGAATTTAAAAGGTTAGTGGTGGACACCCAGTGGGAAAACAATGCTTTATTACCAATCTTTAGAAAAGGTTTGTCAAATGCAATCAAGGATGAGCTAGCTCGTTCAGAGTCTCCACAGGAGTTTGAATTGTTTATACAGCACTGTGTACGTATTGATATCCGTTTAACTGAACGCAGACAAGAAAAATGGGCCGCTGTAAATCGCATTACTAATTACTCTCTTCCGTCCAGGGAAACCACAGGCAAAAACCCGCGAGAGGCTGAGGAGGTGCCTATGCAGGTGGACTCACTGCAGAGACGTGAGAATAATGAACGCCGCGAACACCGTCTCCGTGAGCGCTTATGTTTCTATTGTGGTCAATCGGACCATTTCCTCATCAATTGTCCTAAATGTCCTAGGCGACCCAACAAGGTGTTGGCGGTAGTAGGGGATTATGATAACACAGACGCTGAGTCTGAAGTTTCGGAAACCAGTCTACATCTAGATGCGGTTTTTCCCCCAATACTGATGCCGACTTCCCCTAAAGATCAAGGGGAGAAATATTCACATTGTTCTCTTCCTATACAGATTCAGTGGGAGGAACAGTGGATATCAAGTTCTGCCATGATAGACTCTGGAGCAGGTGGGAATTTCATGGATTCTTCTTTTGCAGAGGAACATGGTATAAAGACACAACTAAGAGCTTCACCAATCACTATGGAAACGGTGGATGGTTCCCCATTAGTTTCTGGACCAGTAGATCGGGAGACAGTGCCTCTGGAGTGTAAGATGGAACCAGACCATCAAGAAACACTTTCATTCATGTTAATATCTTCTCCTCATTTTCCTGTAATTTTAGGAATTCCCTGGTTACGGTCACAAAATCCAATCATCAATTGGGAAACCAAGGAGATAACCTTTCTCCCGAAGTGCAGTTCTACCATCAGTCCAACTGTGGCGGCTCCAGTTACCCAGAACTTGGAAGAGGTGATACAGGTACCTACTCTCCCTCTGATTTATCAGGAATTCTCAGACATTTGTGATAAAAGGAAGGCAGATCAACTTCCCCCACATAGACCGTATGACTGCCCCATAGAATTGCTTCCTGGAGCAGCGATTCCTTTCGGCCATGTTTACCCGTTGGCGGCTCCGGAATTAAAATCTTTACGAGAGTATATAGATGAGAATTTAGCCAAGGGGTTTATCCGACCATCTTCTTCACCAGCGGGAGCTCCAATATTCTTTGTAAAGAAGAAGGATGGTACTCTAAGACCCTGCATTGACTACCGGGAGTTAAATAAGGTAACCATTCGTAACAGGTACCCGTTGCCCCTAATTCCAGAATTGTTGGAAAGAGTTCGCCAGGCCAAAGTATTTACCAAATTAGATCTTCGTGGGGCATATAATTTACTCTGTATACGGCCCGGAGACGAATGGAAGACAGCTTTTAGATGCCGGTATGGACATTTTGAATATTTGGTGATGCCATTCGGACTCTGTAACGCTCCTGCTGCTTTTCAACATTTAGCCAACGACATTTTCAGGGATTTATTGGACCAATATGTGGTAATTTACCTTGATGACATCTTAATCTTTTCTGACTCCTTACAGGAACATCAGGAACATGTCAAGACCGTACTTAGACGTTTGAGAGATAATCATTTGTACATCAAACTCGAAAAGTGTGAGTTCCATTGTTCTGAAATTCAATTTTTAGGCTATGTTATCTCGCCTCAGGGATTGAATATGGAGTCCAGCAAGATCCAGGCAATCTTGGACTGGCCGGTACCAGGAAACATTAAGGAGGTACAACGATTCATTGGCTTTGCTAACTTTTATAGACGGTTTATCCGAAATTTTTCAGAAATTGTCCGTCCCATCACTCTCCTCACCAAGAAGGGGAAGAAGTTTGAATGGTCTTCGCAAGCTCAGGAAGCCTTTGATCGCCTGAAGGGTTGTTTTACCACGGCTCCAATATTGATGCATCCGGATCCTGCACAGCCTTTTATCGTGGAGGTGGACGCGTCTGACTGTGCATTGGGAGCTATCCTCTCACAACGTACCGGAGACAAAGGTTTGCTGCACCCGTGTGCCTTCTTCTCTCGTAGGTTATCTTCTGCAGAACTGAACTATGATGTGGCAGATAAGGAACTTTTGGCAATTATTTCTGCCTTTAAGGAATGGAGACACCATTTGCAGGGGGCAACTCCAGCAGGTAGTAGTACTCACGGATCATCGCAATTTGGAATTCCTTAAGTCTGCCAGGTGTCTTTCTCCTCGACAAGCTAGGTGGAGTTTGTTCTTGAACCAGTTTAATTTTATTATTTCGTACCGCCCAGGTTCACGTAATGGGAAAGCTGACGCATTATCCCGAATCCATACCGTGGATTCCGTGCCTGGGACCCCGTCGAAGACCATCTTGTCGGAGGCCAATTTCGTTGGAGTGCTCCGGAACCGGGACTTGTGGCAGGAGATCAAGCTGGCCTATGACGGTGACGTATTTCTTGCAGCTCCACCTGACAATGTGAATCTTGTCCTTCGGAATGGTGTGTGGCTTAGAGATCGATGTATTTATGTCCCAGAGGCTGTAAGACTTCGAGTTCTCAAATTGGTCCACGACTCTAAATTGGCTGGTCATAGGGGGGTACAGAAGACGCAGGAATTGTTAACTCGTTTTTTTTGGTGGCCTACCTGCTTGAAGGATGTGAATGACTATGTCCGCTCTTGTGAAGTTTGTGCCCGGTACAAGGTTCCTCGCGTTTCACCTACTGGTCTTCTTAAACCGCTACCTGTACCGTCTCGCCCTTGGGGGTCTATTTCGATGGACTTTATTGTGGAGTTACCCACCTCTGGTGGTAAAAACACTATTTTGGTGGTAGTAGATCGTTTAACGAAAGCTGCTCATTTCATTCCGTGTGCTGGTCTTCCCTCAGCTACAGAGACAGTAGATCTAGTTATCCAGAACATTTTCCGGCTGCATGGGGTACCAGATGACATCATTTCTGACCGGGGAATACAATTTACCTCTAGATTTTGGAAAGGATTTTGTTCTGCGCTCCACATTAATGTTTGCTTGTCTTCTGCATACCATCCTCAGACCAACGGGCAGACCGAACGGACAAATCAAACCTTGGAGCAATATCTACGCTGTTACGTCAGTCATTTGCAGGACGATTGGCTGAAGCTACTTCCTCTAGCGGAATTTTCGTACAACAACTCCCAAAGCAGTTCCACGAAGGTAACGCCTTTTTTTGCCAACCTGGGTTATCATCCAAGTATTTTGCCTAGGTCTCCGGTTACGATTTCGGTACCAGCGGTTGAAGACAGAGTGACGGCGTTGCAACGTAATCTTGAAGTTTTGAAGGACTCCCTGACCACAGCACAGGAGCGTTACAAGAAGTCGGCCGATAGATTCCGGAAACCAGCACCTATGTATAAGGTAGGAGACTCAGTTTGGTTGTCCACCAAGAATCTAAAATTGGGTGTTCCTTCGCAGAAACTGGGACAGAAATTCATCGGTCCATTCAAGATCACTGGGATTGTGAGCTCTGTTGCCTGTCGGTTGAAGCTACCACGGACTTTAAAGGTACACCCAGTATTTCATGTTTCCTTATTAAAACCAGTCTCTCCTAACACGTTTCAGGGACGTATCGTACCTCCCCCTCCACCAGTGTTGGTTGATGGCGAAGAACAATTCGTGGTACAGGATATTGTTAATTCGAGACTTCATAGAAACCGGCTTCAGTATCTAGTTAGATGGCAAGGTTACTCTCCTGAAAATGATTCTTGGGAACCAGTAAGTAACATCAATGCGCCTCTGAAGATTGCTCAGTTTCATCGGAGATACCCGGACAGGCCTGGTCCAGGACCGTCCGGAGGCCGTCTTTAGGGGGGAGTAATGTCAGTATTCCGGGTTTTCTAGGTAACTTTGTCAATGATTTTGCCCTTTGTTAAAATGGAGTTTGCTGTTTTCTGTGCCCTACTTCCTGTTCGTTTGTTTAAAACCCGGCTCAGGTGCTGGCTTCACTGCTGGAATTTTCTGCTTCCGTTTCCCTGCAACCCAGCTGCTTTGTTCCTCACAGATCTTTGGTGTATTTACCAGGAAAGTGCATAACCTTATCTTCAGGTGTTTCTCAGCCACAGCAGTTTCTACCCATGGCTCTGGACATTCTCTGCATATGTAAGTTGCACAAAGTACTGTGTTATCACTAAACTGTTGACTTGGGAATTTAACCCTTGGTTCACTCCATCTGATAAGAACTGTGTTTCTGAACTGTTGCTGTTTAACCCTTCGTGCATTACCTCTGGTGAGAGCTGTTGGAACTGTTACTGGAACCTTACTGACATATGAACTTGTTGTTGGACTTCACTGAATTAAGCCACAACTGAGATTAACTTGTTCCTGGATCTCCCTGTGTTTTCTGCATACCTGGATCTGACTCTTCACACACCAGCAGTGTGTAAATCCAGCCACGTTACCTGTGCATCAGACTTACCTTATGGTCACATTTGTGTGAGGACTCCGTCGTAAGAACTTTACTACCCTCGCTATAGAGGTTCAAGGACTTATATTTCCGGATTCATATAACTGGACTTGTGTATATATATATGGACTCATTGCATGTCACTACGGGTTGTTTGAATATTGTTTTTGGGTGTTTTGCTGTTTCACAAATACATTATTTGCATTCAAAGAAACCCGTCTCTGATTGTTCATTGCCCCACGCTATCAGAATCCTCGAGTTCCTACAATAGTATTACAGATATCAAACTACATGAAAAGACATGGTTAACTCTATGTAAACCAAGTGTCATTTCATGTCGGGTTCTGCATTTTCACAAAAGCCGGCAATTGAATTAGCGACTATTATACTATGTAGAAGTGTATGAACTATAAATATAAATATATATATATATGTGTCACAAATTTAATGACATGTATATATATATGAGGTGTAAAATTGCTGAAAAAAAATGCGTGGGCTCCCGCCCTATTTTCGCAACCAGACAGACAAAGCCAGTGAGTGGGGGCAGATAATAATAGCCCAGAGAGGGACCATTATTTTTGCCCCCCCCCGGCTACTAACATCTGCCCCCAGACACCCCAGAAAGGGCAAATCTCTAATTAGATTTGCCCTTTCTGGCACTTTGCCCGTCTATTCCCATTGCCCTGTAGCGGTGGCGAATGGGTTAATAAGGGGTTAAAATGACCTTGCAATTGAAAGGTCACTTTAAGCCAGGTTAATAATTGAGAGCTGTCAATTAGACAACTATCAATTATTAATCCTATTGTATGAAAGAAAAATCAAACACACACACTTTAATAAAAAAGAAGTTTAATGAAATAATCACACAGTTTTTGACCATATTTTATTTTCCTGCTAAAACCATTTCCTGTAATAAAAATAAAATAATAAAGCAAAATTATTCTTACCAGTCCGATGTACAGTCAGGTCCCACGGTGTAATCCTTCAGAAAGGGTTAATGTTTACTGCAGGGACCGCAGCTAATGCTGCAGCCTCACAGTAAACCCCCAAATGAATGAGTTCCTCTCCTGGCTGACAGGAGAGGAAGTGGAAAGCTTAATTGATTGCTTTCCACTTTCACTTCAGGTCAGCCAGGGACACAATCAGTGACGTCAGAGGGAACTGGTTAACAAAAATAGGGGATCCCCTCGAAAAAAATTGGCGTGGGGTCCCCCCTATTTTTGTTAACCAGCCAGATGAAGCAGACCGCTGAGGCCTGGATTTTCAGGCTGTTAAGGAGCCAAGATCCATGGACCTTGCCAGCCTGATAATACCAGGCCACAGCAGTCTGCATATCTTGGCTGATTAACAAAAATAGGGGATCCCCTCGAAAAAAATTGGCGTGGGGTCCCCCCTATTTTTGTTAACCAGCCAGATGAAGCAGACCGCTGAGGCCTGGTTTTTCAGGCTGGTAAGGATCCAATATCCATGGACCTTGCAAGCCTGATAATACCAGGCCACAGCAGTCTGCTTAGCTTGGCTGGTTAACAAAAATAGGGGATCCCCTCGAAAAAAAAACGGCGTAGGGGTCCACCTATTTTTGTTAACCAGCCAAGTAAAATGCAGACTGCTGCGGCCTGGTATTAAAAGACTGTCAAGGCCCATGGATTTTGGCCCTCAACAGCCTGATAATACCAGGCTACAGCAGCCCCACATTTGGCGCATCAAAAGATGTGCCAATTGTGGCACTTTACCCGGCTCTTCCCACTTGCCCTGTAGCGGTGGCAAGCGGGGTAATAAGGGGTTAATGTCACCGTTGATTGCACGGTGACAATAAGCCCGGTTAATAATGGAGAGGCGTCAATAAGACACCGATCCATTATTAATCCCAAAGTTTTTAAATGCATAAAAAAAAGACAAAGCAAGAAAAAAGTATTTTAATGAAATAAAAGAGACAACACAGTTTTCATTTCTTTTATTGTACTCTCATTCCTGCGACGCCATCGATCTCCTGTAAAAAAAGAAAAAAAACAAACCAACAGTATACCACCTGTCCGACGCAGTCCATAGTAACGACTGTCCCACGGCGATCCAGCTCTGCTACATCGCAATGACAGGCAGAGCCTGTCATCGCGACGCAGCACAGCTGATTACCTGCTTCCCCGGCGGTGACGTCATCGGACTGACTGCTTTACGGCCGGGATTACCCAGCAGTCACTGCAGTTATCGCGAGAAACTGCATGTGACCGCCGGGGAGAAGAGGATGGCGGCCATGAAGCAGTCCAGGCCGTGACCGCCGGAGATCTTCTGCCAGGTAAGTGCCGCTGACTCCTGACAGACCCGACCGACGGACACTGACAGTGACAGACCCGACCGACGGACACAGACAGTGACAAATCCGATTCCGGTATTCGATATGACGAAAATATCGGTATTCGGAATCGAAAGGCCGATACAGCTAATATCGGCCGATACCCGATATTTGCAGTATCGTATCGCTCAACACTACTTACCACGCTGCCTCCTGTAGGCTCGTTGCTCGTGGATCATCCCATTTCTGTGGAATGCAGGTAGCTCAATCTCTTCTAGGTCATCCGATTCCTCTTCCGTGTCGGACTCATGCGGCATTCTGGACAAGGCATCAGCGTTGGAATTCTTACGGCCCGCCCTGTACTTGATTGTGAACTGATAGTTCGACAGCTGAGCCATCCAACGTTGCTCCATGGCTCCCAGCTTGGCTGTTTCAAGATGTGTCAAGGGGTTATTATCAGTGTAAGCAGTGAACTTGCTGGAGGCTAGGTAATGCTTGAATCTTTCTGTAATGGCCCAGACCAGCGCCAGGAACTCCAACTTGAAGCTGCTATAGTTCTCTGGGTTTCTCTCAGTCGGCCGGAGCTTCCTGCTGGCATATGCGATGACTTTCTCCAGGCCATTTTGCTTCTGACTGAGGACAGCTCCCATTCCTTCGTTACTGGCATCAGTGTACAGCAGGAACGGCTGGCTGTAGTCAGGGTAGGCTAAGATTTCATCGCCTGTCAGGATCTCTTTCATCTCTTTGAATGCCTCAGCTTATTCTTTACCCCAGTGGAATGGAGGATTTCTGCTCTTGAGGGGTTGTCCTACCAGGAGGTCCTGCAGAGGCGCTGCTTTCTTGGTGTAGTCCTTTACAAACCTCCGGTAGTAACCTGTCAGTCCCAGGAACTGGCGCACCTCCTTGAGATTCCTCAGTTCTGGCCATTTCTGGATGGCAGTGACCTTCTCGGGGTCCGGTGCTACTCCTTCTGAGCTGACAATATGTCCCAAGTACTGTACCTTTTGTTTGAGCAGATGGCACTTTGAAGGCTTCAGTTTCATCCCATACTTGGACAGTGACTCGAATACCTCTGCCAGGTGCTTCAGATGATCATCATACGTCTTGGAGTACACAATTACGTCGTCCAGGTACAGCAACACGGTTTCAAGGTTGAGATGTCCCAGGCAACTCTCCATCACTCTCTGGAACGTTCCCGGGGCACTGCTGAGTCCAAACGGCATCCTGTCAAACTCACAGAGTCCCATTGGGGTGGTGAAAGCCGTCTTCTCCCGATCCTCCTCAGCCACAGCTACTTGCCAGTACCCACTAGTGAGGTCAAGGGTGGAAAAGTAGTTAGCAGTTTTTAAGGCAGCTAAGGATTCCTCAATGCGTGGTAAAGGGTATGCATCTGTGTCGACCCGCCACCACAATTGTGGGTTACCAGGGCAATGGGGTACTCAGAGCCGAGCCCGTAGAAGTCTATGGGATTTGTCACAGGTAGCTGTGGCTCGGTCTGTGGCCCTGGCGGTCTGGCGTATGTTGGGGGAATATTTACAGGGGATAGGTTTATATACAGTTCGTGACGCCACCTGTAGTCTTCTGGTAATTAGTACCAGCGCTGCTGTAGATCTCTGAGGGGATGGTGATGCAGCTAGATGTCGAGTCCCCTACAGGTGGGACTGGTCCCTCAAAGTCTATGAAGTTAGTGAAGTCGGGTGCAGATAAATAACACAGTCTCACACGGTCAGCGTCTTTCCATACCTTTACTTGTAAGATGTTCAGGCAGGTCCCAGGGAGGCTGATCCAAGGAGAGTGTATCTTGAGACAGCAGCTGGACAAGTTAGGGGCCTCCTTTACTTCCAATACAATGAGTACAACCAGCCTGAAGCGTAGTTCCCTCAATAACTCCAGCTAATCTATAGCTGTACCGCCCAGTCAGCTTTGTGGTAGGAGCCTTCCTGCGAGAGAGCTGAATTCTTATCTTGTCGTGCACTGACTCAAAGTCTTCACTCCCCCTGACCCCAGTTACGTACTGACTATAAGGGGCTTGTTTGCCGCGACCTAAGGTCCGGTAAATTCCTGGTTTTCTTACCACTATGCTTGAAGCTAATAGTGATCCTTCGGTCCCCAGTGACCGGTTGCAATGTGCAGGACTTCTTCAATCCGTAAGCACTATTCCAATAAACCACTGTGCCTTTCGCCTTGTCCTCGCTGGTAACATAAGCACTCACACTAGCCAAGGGTCGAGCAGTCACTTCTTTCTTTTCCTTCACTTCAAAGTTAGTTACAGATGCTCAGTTATCAATAGGCAGGAGCACGTCTCTGAACCTTACACCGTCCTTTAGACAGGATACTGAAGACTTTCTGCACTAAACTTCTTCTTTCCTTCCAGTGTATTCTGATGAGGTACAGCTCTGACTAGGCTGAGGTGAATTAAACCACCTGTACTAGACTCCACTTTCCGAACTGATGATAGAGCAATCTGGACTGCTTCCTCCCTCCAGACGTCTTCTCTCTCTGAAGTCCAGACACAGACTTAATCACTCTAACACATACACCTTGACCACTCCCTCAAGAGTAAACTACACTACCCTAAGGGTGTGTCCAGTGTATGTTGAGTGAATGGGTATTTAGCATTAAACTGCTGTCTCGCCACACACTCTCCAGGGTACTGCGTGAGCCTAACACCAGGGCTACACATTCCCCCATGGTAAAAGACAGCACTCCCGGGCTGTAAAATACAAAAGAGACATTTTTGTTTATGCATGAAAACATTAACAATAACATTAATTCGTCCCATCCGGGAGGTGAGGATATCTTGAACGTTGCAAACAATAACATCATATATAGAAATACAAAAGTATTAAATAGCATTCAATAAATATACAGTATTCTTGTGAAGGACCCGCACCAAACCTTCAACGTAGGTCCTGGGTGGGCTGCAGGACATCCGAATGCAGACCTCACTCAGTGCCACACCACACGGGTTTTTGTATTCAGAGGTAGTTGTGCTGGTTTATGTAAAACCAAGATAAGGCACCGAAGCGCAACTATGTACAAATAAGTTCTGGGTTAGCACAGTCCTCAACCTCAAAGTCCATTGTAAAACCAAAGACATAGATATAATATCACATTATTATACTAAAGTGCAAAACTTTTTCTGGTTACCCAGCCGGGCATTCTACGGTTAGCAAAATATATATGCATAACTTTATAAAACATTTCCAAACTTTCTACAATATTACTTATGGTAGACCCTATAGGGATCTCACCAATTCTTCTTTACTTATTTATTCATTTTCAAATACACTTTCCACCCCGGGGGCTGGAACAATGCAATGGGCCCTAGATCCCAGGACTAACAAATCATGCGCTGCGATTAGGGTCTGAGTCGCCACAGTTCTCGTGCGAACCACTAGGGGCGCAACGGGTACATTCTCCTCACGAGACACCGATTGCGTTTCAATCACAGTTAACGATATGGACCGTGTCATGGATTGCGATTGAGACTGGGTCGCATGTTGCGATGTAGAGGTGGCTTTCCTTTGCGATGAAATCTGGGTCGCTAGTTGCGATGAATTTGCAGGGGGCGATGCTGGGGCACGGCCGGATACTGCTTGAGCTGGAGACGGGGACGCTGCGGTAGTGGTGACGTTACCTGCGTCGGGGACGGGGTCACGGACGATGGTGACGTTAAGGGCATACCATCCCTTCATTCCCCAATGCCGTGTGTACGTGACGAGGTCTCCATTTACTAAGTCCCTCCCGGGATGGCCTTGCGGTAGGTGAGATTCTACGTCACGCCTGCTGACAAAGACCCCTGGGTAGAGGCCCGGTTCACGGATGAAGCCCCAGCCCTTCCGGAGCTGGAACTCAGTCACACACCCCTGCCGCCGCGGTTCCCTCAGGGTACCTTTCTCTCTCCGGACACTCTCTTTGTCCGCGATCAGCTCTGCATGTTGTCGCTGACGGTTCCGCTGAGCTTCCCGCTCTTCCTCCTGCTGGCGTTTCTGCTTCTCCTCACGACGCTGCCACTCATATTCCCACTGGGCGGTGTAGGCGACGTCATCCAGGCGCGCCATTTCGTCCCAGTCCACGTCTGGTAGTGACGGACAGGACCCCTCCGGTGTCCCTGCCGGGGACCGATCATCTGCTGCGGCCTCCTGGCCGGGCGGGCGTTCCGGAACTGGCGATACCTCCTCAACCTCCTTCGCCTCCACCGCTTCACCGGTGGGATCAGGATCGGTACTTTCGGGGGCAGCCTCCGGTTGCTCCTTCGCCTTGGGCAGCAGAATCTTCGGTAATTGGAATCGTGGGGGGTCGTTGAGGGGAGAGATCACCGTGTCCCACAGCCTCCGCTGTTCCAGGGTACGCCGGCGTCTCTCGATCTCTTCAAAGCCAGGTTGGTACTGGACCATCTTCTTCAGGCGTGCATTTTCTTCTTGAATCTCTAGCAACGCCTGCTGCAGGTGCAGGACCACGGATAACTCCGGTGCTGGTGGCAGCTTGGCTGGGGCACGGGGCCTGCCTTCCTCCGCTTCCCTGCTCGGCTGCACACGTCCTGCTTCCATGATGTTCCAGAAGATTCTTTCTTCTTCCTGCGGAGACATCCGGTCTCTTCCGTGGAGGTGGGGTTTGCGTCTCCTCCTCCTCGCAGGGAAGGTGAAGAGGAGGCGGACCTCCTTTGCTGTAGGGCAGGATCGCATGTTGTAATAGCACTTTGAGAGGGCAGGCATTTTCTTCGCGCCACAGGGGGGTAGACGCCCACGAAGGTACGCCCACCTTCTTCTCCAGCGCCTGAGGGCGCGAATATGGCGACAAAAATGGCGATTTTGGCGCCAAAAGTGCAAACAGTCCTTTTTCACAAAAACAATCCACAGGCACACAGGGCTCGCAATTCTGCGAGTTTCGCATCCTGTTCGTGACGCCAATTTGTGTCGACCCGCCACCACAATTGTGGGTTACCAGGGCAATGGGGTACTCAGAGCCGAGCCCGTAGAAGTCTATGGGATTTGTCACAGGTAGCTGTGGCTCGGTCTGTGGCCCTGGCGGTCTGGCGTATGTTGGGGGAATATTTACAGGGGATAGGTTTATATACAGTTCGTGACGCCACCTGTAGTCTTCTGGTAATTAGTACCAGCGCTGCTGTAGATCTCTGAGGGGATGGTGATGCAGCTAGATGTCGAGTCCCCTACAGGTGGGACTGGTCCCTCAAAGTCTATGAAGTTAGTGAAGTCGGGTGCAGATAAATAACACAGTCTCACACGGTCAGCGTCTTTCCATACCTTTACTTGTAAGATGTTCAGGCAGGTCCCAGGGAGGCTGATCCAAGGAGAGTGTATCTTGAGACAGCAGCTGGACAAGTTAGGGGCCTCCTTTACTTCCAATACAATGAGTACAACCAGCCTGAAGCGTAGTTCCCTCAATAACTCCAGCTAATCTATAGCTGTACCGCCCAGTCAGCTTTGTGGTAGGAGCCTTCCTGCGAGAGAGCTGAATTCTTATCTTGTCGTGCACTGACTCAAAGTCTTCACTCCCCCTGACCCCAGTTACGTACTGACTATAAGGGGCTTGTTTGCCGCGACCTAAGGTTCGGTAAATTCCTGGTTTTCTTACCACTATGCTTGAAGCTAATAGTGATCCTTCGGTCCCCAGTGACCGGTTGCAATGTGCAGGACTTCTTCAATCCGTAAGCACTATTCCAATAAACCACTGTGCCTTTCGCCTTGTCCTCGCTGGTAACATAAGCACTCACACTAGCCAAGGGTCGAGCAGTCACTTCTTTCTTTTCCTTCACTTCAAAGTTAGTTACAGATGCTCAGTTATCAATAGGCAGGAGCACGTCTCTGAACCTTACACCGTCCTTTAGACAGGATACTGAAGACTTTCTGCACTAAACTTCTTCTTTCCTTCCAGTGTATTCTGATGAGGTACAGCTCTGACTAGGCTGAGGTGAATTAAACCACCTGTACTAGACTCCACTTTCCGAACTGATGATAGAGCAATCTGGACTGCTTCCTCCCTCCAGACGTCTTCTCTCTCTGAAGTCCAGACACAGACTTAATCACTCTAACACATACACCTTGACCACTCCCTCAAGAGTAAACTACACTACCCTAAGGGTGTGTCCAGTGTATGTTGAGTGAATGGGTATTTAGCATTAAACTGCTGTCTCGCCACACACTCTCCAGGGTACTGCGTGTGCCTAACACCAGGGCTACACACATCTTTATGTGTTATGCGATTTACTTGTCTGTAATCTACACACATTCTCATGCTTCCATCCTTTTTCTTAACTAGGACTAGAGGTGCTGCCCAGGGACTACAACTATCCCTTATCACCCCTGCTTCCTTCATGTCACGCAACATTTCCTTAGCTTTCTGGTAGTGTGCTGGAGGTATAGGCCTATACCGCTCTTTGATGGGAGGATGACTGCCTGTAGGGATATGATGCTGTACTCCCTTAATTGTCCCAAAGTCAAGTGGATGTTTGCTAAATACCTGTGTGTACTCCTGTACCACCCGTAGTACTCCCTGTTTCTGGTGGGCGGGAGTGGTGTCTGTCCCGACATGGAGCTGCTGACACCAATCCTCCACCTGGGTTGCTGGGTCATTATCCTCCGCTGGTTGGCGGGAGGCTAAGGACTTTGTCGTGAGAATAGAGTTGTTATCTACGGTATGTAATTTAGCAACTGTGGCATAGCGTGGTAAATTCACTTCATCTTCTCCCCAGTTGAGAAGACGTACTGGTACTCTCCCATTTTGTACTTCTACTACCCCTCTAGCAGTCAAGAGTGTAGGTTTGTGCTCTGAACAATGGGGCTCTACTACTGCTTGGTAGTTCTGTCCTCTCAGACCTATTGCTGCTCTACACCATATAAGCATTTCACTCATTGGGGGTATCACAATGGGGTTCGGGTCTGTCACCCGTACATTACCAATTTCACCATCTGTCAGCTTCGCTTGCTGCTGGCACATCAGGGCCCGGATCTCCCTCTGGATCACTCCCTTTTGCTTTGGCCTGGCAACTTCAGCGAGCTGTTGGAGCAAAAACACAACTTCTCCCAGACAGTTACTAATAATGTTTGTACCTAAAACCACATTTAAGCCATTTTCCTCATTTACAGTCTTTACTACTAAGAGTCCCTGGTCCTTCAGCTCCACTCTGCCCACCTTTACGTCCACGTTTTTGGCTCCGAGTATATCAACAGGGAGACCATTAGAGGCATACACAGCAAAGTCAGGGCTCGGGGGCTGGAGACTGTCCATGGACCAAAACTTATTATACAGGACATCGGGTATGATGGTCACCTGAGATCCAGTGTCCAGCAGGGCAGGGATTGCGATCCCGTCCAGGATGATGGACAGGTAGGGTCTTCCTCCCACAAACCTGCGGTTCCAGTCTGAGGGGCCTGATGAGTCTATTCCTGGGTGTTGGCCCTCGGACCCAGGGTCTGCTCGTTTAAAGGACACTGTCGGGCTAGATGACCTTCTCTGTTGCAACGGTAGCAGATGATCTCTCGGCGAGGATGGTGCTGATCAGGGGTCGCTCCTGGGGGTGGCGTTGTCCTCCACTGGTGGGGTGACGTCCTCCTTTTCCTCCGGTTCATCCAAGGGACATCCTCTGGGCAGACAGCTAGCAGGATCTTTCCTCCTTCTTCCTTCCGCAGTTGCAGGGCACTCATTACAGCGGCCAGGTTTTTAGTCAGCTGGCGCACTTCTGAGCACAGACAGTCCAACTCAGTAGGGGGCGCCACCTGCGTTTTGGCTTCCACCACCAGCGGGAAAAAGGTGGATGCTGCTGGCTTTAGAGTGGCTTCACCCGGGTGATACTGGGTTGCCACCTCAGGCTTCTCCAGGGGTCGCAGTCCTTTTATAGCCATATCTTTTAAGGCATCAAAGGTAGCGTCAGGATGATCCAAGGACCACCAGTGCACAGTTCTGCTTTCAGCTTGGGACCTCAGTCCCCGTACAAATTGTTCCTTCAACATTTTGCTTTCATTAATAGCACTTATAGGGTTAACCTGTTTGAGAGCTCGCAGGGCCCCCTGTAGTCGGCAGGCGTAGTCCCTAATACTGTCATCTGGTCTCTGGGAGCATTGGTAAAACCTCATCTGGAGATCTGTTTCAGTGCGGTCTTCAAAAATAGTCTGTAGCTTTAAGAAAATTGAAAGCACTGATTCCTGGTCTGCAGCTGTCCAAGTCTCTACTTTCCTTTCCACAGCACCAGTCAATTGTCCCAATACCACTGCAGCTCTTTGTTTCTCTGTCATAGGGTACATGTCCATTATGCTGCATATTTTACGCTTGAACCCTGACAGGGTATCCGGCTTACCACTATACTGAGGGAGCCACTTTGCTCCAGGCAGGTATGGGAGCGTCAGCGGTACTATCGGGGCCACAGAACCGGGTGAGGGGCCAGCGTTTCCATCCTGTGCGGCAGCGCCGGCGGGTAAGTCATTGGAGCGGTCGCCCTCGGCCGCGCTGTCAGCTTGTGGCTGCGACATGTCTGTGCCCCCCTAGTTAAGTGTGGCCTACCTTCTCCTGAAGGCTGCAGCTCTGCCAGGCACAGCGATGTGGAAGGACCTGCGTCGCCGGCGCTCTGACGTCAGAGCGATCACTGAAGCTCTCCACAGGACCTGCCGCCGCGTCAGCGTTGGGGGCGTGTCCGGGACTCCGCGCGCTTTCTGCAGGTACGCCCCTTCTCTTTGCGCTGTAGTGCTGTACTTTGGCGGGCAATGGCGGACAATTGGCGCCAAAAATCACAACAACAGTAACACAGTCCCTTGCACAAAAACAGTCCACACAGGACTCACATATAGCGAGTTTCTTATCCTGTTCGTGACGCCAAGTTTTAGGTGAGTCGCACGTAGCAGGGCTTTGGGGTACTCGGCACCGAGCCCGTTCACTTCACTGGGGATGTCACGGGTAGCGCAGCTCGGTCCGTTGCCCTGGGCGCTCACTAAAAGGGGGATATTTACAGGGGATTGTAGAAATGTAGAAATGTTCGTGACGCCACCTGTGGTTTCTGATCAGGGTGACCAGCACTGCAGGGTGAATCCTCTGAGGGTTGTTACTGGGCAGCAAGGTGTTAAGTCTTCCACAGGTAAGACTGATCCCTCGAGGTATATGGCGGTGCAGGGGTGAAGGAGCAATAATACAGACACACACAAGACAGTCTCTTTCGGTACCTTTACTGGTGATGAAGTTGCAGGCACGTCCCGGGAGGCCGTCAGGGTGGAGGATGCACGTCCAGTAATCCACTGAGTAGGTGTAAAGCCTCCTTACGTCTTTATGAGTGTGAGTTTCTAACTTGCATAAAACAAAGTTCAACTCCGTTCTCTTTGCTACGCCCGGCTGATCTTGTGGTGGAGCCTTCTTTTGGACAGAACTAGTCTCTATATGCAGGGCCCCGCTAGACTCTTGTTCTTCCTGACCCCGGTTACGTATCAGCACTGAAGGGCCCCTCTGTGACTTGTAGTCCAGCAGGGTCTCCGGTGTCTCCTACCAGTCGTGCAGATGCTGGTAAGCGCGGACCCGGTGTCCGGTGGTGCAGAGTCGAGGTAAGCTATTAATGCTGGTTGACCTCGGTCACTCTCTTTCCCTTTTCCACTTGCCTGTCGTCCTACTCTCACCACTATCATAAGCACAAGCAGCAGTAGATGTCAGCTTCCTTCTCTTCACCGCTCTCCAAGCGTTGGCACGCTTACTTTCTGAAAACAGCTCACTGTTGGAATCTCAGTGGACTCAACCTTGACCAGACCAAGTGGCAATCCTTTCCACTACACTGGACTCCACTATATAAGCTGAGTGTTTGCTGAAGTCCTCAGGCTTTCAGATAAGTCTTTCTTTCTGGCTAGAGTTCCCTCTCAGCATGTCTGAGGTAACTAGCTCGTTTTCTTCCGTCTCGTCTGACAGGAATGTCTCTCTCCTCTCACTCTCTGAGGTGTTCTGCTGTTCTGAGGTAAAACCAACGACTAGCTAACTCGCAGCTAGACTGCCTTATCTTACTGCTGTCATCTCAAGGGCTCCCTCTGGTGGTACCAGGGAAAAATGTGAAATGTTGTGTGCAATGGGTTATCGTGGATTTACCTTTCCGTGCATCCTCCAGGGTAACATGTGGCTCCAGTCACAGCTGGGCTACACACAAGCACATAAGAACTTCTCTTTCCTGCCCTAACTCTCTCCCTACTGATAAACAGGGTCAGCAACCTCTCCCTACTGTTAAGATCGGCAGAAGTAAAATGAAGGTCGGCGCTCAGGGCTTTTATAGACACTATGACGCCCCCCAAAGCAAGCCAATCACTGCAATGCCCTTCTCTAAGATGGTGGTGGACGCTGCATATGTCATCTTAGTTGCCCACAGTGTACGTCCTTGTTCATTGGCTGAGAAAAGGCGCCTGCAAGCATTCTGGGAAAACTGACTTTGGCGCTCGGGTCGACGACTGCATGGCTCGGCGAAACCCGACTTTGGCGAAAGTCGGCGACTTATGAATCTGACTGACCTGTTTCGCTCAACTCTAACCATGAGTAATCTTGGCATTTTGCATTGCTTATCCAGTATTCTCATCCTATAATTAGGCACTCCCATGACAGTTTTAAGCAATTTGAGACCTTTCAGATTACATCCTGGCTGCTATTTTCCTTTGCCAACTTTGACCCCCATTAAAGTTTGAGATGTAGAATCAAACTCCGAATTGTTCACAAACTGTTTTCAAGTGATATGCTTCTAAAAGGCTGGGGCTTTTTTGTAGCTCAGAATTTTCAGAGAACGCACCACTCTTGTTTGAAGGTTGTACATGGTATTATAGCTCAGCCCCATTCACTTCAATTTAGATAACCTGCAATACCCAATACAACTAAGGCCCACCTCCACATGTACTGATATTTCTATTACAGGAAAAACCAGCACCGTGTGCCATCCATGTGACATGTACTGTAATAGAATGCAGAAGAGAAATTACAGTTATTTAGTTGTTAGATGTGAAAAGATGTAGATAGATATTGGTAAGGGAAGGTGCTTTCAGTGTGTAGCTTACTGTACTTATATTTAGCTAATAAATAAAAAAAATGATGAGGGATTCCTGTATTTTTGATAACCAGCTGAGGCAAACAAATCTGCCTCACGTCATTTTTTTTAAATTATTTATTTGTGTAATAAAAGTACAGTAAAATACACATGCACGGCACTAATTATATATCTCACATATATCTATCTTGCAATCTACCTCATATTTATCTATCTTTGCACATCTAAACATCTATAATCTCTATTCTGCATTCTATTCCGGTACGTGTCAAACCAATGGGCACACTGATGTCCCACTTCACGTCATCTCTGTGTACATAAGCGGGATGCATTGACATCCGTGCTGCTGGAAAAAAACGTAGTTTTTTGCAAAGTTGGCTGATAACGTGAGTTGGGTCATCCTTTGCAGTCTCAAAACAATGCTGGCCCACAACCAGAGATGTGGCTGAGGATGCAGTGCTTGTCTTGATTGCATCACTCAGTGTACAGTATGTGCGGTAACCTCCTCGACTTTCTCCTCCTCCACCTCCTCTGCTGAACTACTCAGCTGCGTGCCTCTGAGTTCACACCAAGTGGGATCTACAACCTCATCGTCACCCTCCTCCTCTTTCTGCCCCGACAGCACAGTACAGTTCGTGTGCGCCTCAGGTATCTGACTCTCATTAGGATCACTTCCACCCCCGAGAGTTAACATCTGATGAGGAGGGTCTGGATTCTGCTCAGACTCTACTTCGTCCGGCCCCAGAACTAACTGAAAATCATTTTGGCCATCGGTGCAGATGCTTTTCTTCTCTTGATTCTGTGAATCTTTGGCACAGACCTCTGATGCCCATGGAATAGAATGTGTGAAAAGCTCTGCAGACGTTGCCATCTGTGGCTCCCCACAGTCAGTTGGGCAGCTGGAATGGGTGTGACATGGGGTAGACAAGGGTAGTTGGGGTGCCACCTCTGAGGCTTGTACTGTGTGTGATGTTAAGGTGGAGGAAGAGGAGGAGAGGCCACTTGATGAAATGCTTGCCATCCATTGGAGCACATGTTCTTTCTGGCCCTCATTTACAAGACAGCGCTGTGCGGATGCCAAAGAAAGGGAGTGGAGTAGCGGTCCAGTAACAGATGTTGTCAGTGGTCTTTGAGTAGGATGAGATGGTGTTTGTTCAGTAGAGCTTTCAGTAACATTACCACCTTACCCATGTACACCTTTAAAGGGAACTTGTCAGCTCATTTCTCCGCAATAAGCTGCAGCCACTGCCTTTCGGGGCTTATCTACAGCATTCTATAATGCTGTAGATAACCCCGATCTAACCTGAAAGAGAAGAAAAACAAGTTATATTATACTCACCCGAGGGCGGTCCGGTCCGATGGGCGTCGAAGGTCCGGGTCTGGCGCCTCCCATCTTCATGTGATGACATCCTCCTCCTTTCTTCATTTCGCGGCTCCTGCGCAGGTATACTGATCTGCCCTGTTGAAGGCAGAGCAAAGTACTGCAGTGCGTAGGCGCAGGGAAAGGTCAGAGGTCCAGCACCTGCGCACTGCAGTACTTTGCTATGCCCTCAACAGTGCAGATCAGTACGTCTGCACCAGAGCCACGACACGAAGCAAGGAGGACGTC
Source organism: Oophaga sylvatica (assembly GCA_033576555.1). Classification (NCBI taxonomy): domain Eukaryota; kingdom Metazoa; phylum Chordata; class Amphibia; order Anura; family Dendrobatidae; genus Oophaga; species Oophaga sylvatica. The sequence continues at coordinate 88,674,739 of JARQOD010000001.1, forward strand.
ATCGCATGAAGATGGGAGGCGCCAGACCCGGACCTACGACGCCCATCGGACCAGACCGCCCTCGACCGCCCCCGGGTGAGTATAATATAACTTGTTTTTCTTCTCTTTCAGGTTAGATCGGCGGCTTATCTTCAGCATTATAGAATGCTGTAGATAAACCCCAAAAGGCAGTGGCCGCAGCTTATTGCGGAAAAACGAGCTGACAGGTTCCCCTTTAATACCAAGTCTATTCCCCCTTTCACCACAACCTCGCTTTTTCCCACTCATGTTGGATGCACCCTTCCTCTTTTCTAATCAGCTGTTTCACAACCCTAGCCCAGACCCTGTCAGTCACCAGTCACTAAATTAAAAATCAGTATTTATTTGCTGAGACAGTGTGTCTGGATCACACTATTTGCAGAAAAAATTCAGATTCCGAAATGTAGCCCGGTATCTGGACCACACTTAGCAGAAAGGATTTAGATTGAGACATGTGGCCTGGTGCCTGGACCACACTATTAGCACAAATATTTAGATTCTGAAATGTGGACTCCTGCCTGCACCACACTATTACCACAAACTGTTTAGATTCTGAAATGTGTCCTTTATTAGCAGAAAGTATTTAGATGGATAAATGTGGCCTGGTGACTGGACAACACTATTAGCACAAACTATTTAGATTCTGAAATGTGGACTCCTGCCTGCACCACACTATTACCACAAACTATTTAGATTCTGAAATGTGGCCCGGTCTCTGGCCCACATTATTATCACAAATGATTTATATGCTGGAAAGTTGATTTCACACAGGATCCTTTCTATCTGAACTAGCCGACAATAAACATCCTAGCTATCTAACTACTTACAGCAGCAGCAGTAGCAGACTCTGCCCTGTTACACTGACAAAATGGTGCAAAAACAACATGTCCTCTTTTTATACAGAGAGGGACATGTGACTTTGGCAGTCAAAGATAGAAGCCCTTGTTTCTGGACTTGGTGGATGGTTTCTGCGCCCTGATTTGCTGTCGGAATCACCACACATTAAGTTAATTTAAAAAAAAATGCAGTCTGCCGCTACTCTGACATCTCTCCATCCCCTCCCCTCATCAAACACATTCTCTCCGCTCATCATACAGCACCACTATCCTAGCCAAAGTCCTAACAAAAGCATTAGTGGAATCTCGATAATTTACCAAGCTTTGGCCGGATTTTGAGGGAAAATGATCGGGAATTGGAATATGCAACATTCGTGTCAAATTTGAGATTGGCGAACGTTTTCCAAACAAATTTGCTCATCTCTAATTGTGTGCACAGTTTTGCAGAACATGTTAATGTCCTGTACTGGATATCTATAAAGTATAGTACATCTACTTGAAAGAAAACATTCCCATTTCAAATACATGAATTCCCCATCATCTCCCATATTGACTACTATAACACCTTACAATATGACCTCCCACGTAAGGTATAACAATTATAAGGGTACTATGGAATCTAACTGTGTGGGATAAAACGAAACTGAGAACAAAGCTGAGGCAAAATAAGTGTATTTAACAAAATAAGAAATTAAATCAAACAGAGATCTTCCTACAATAGTAACGAAGTGCACAGCACAATATAAAAAATGAAACAGCAAACTGAACAGCGGGGCGCGACCGTTAATACACACAAGTCCAGCAGTAATATGAAGCGAGAGTAAGTACGGCACTTAACATAGAAGTTCAGCAATAATATGAGCAACAGTGCTCACAGTATTTAATGTAGAAGTCCAGTAATAAGATGAGCAACAGTGCGCACAGCACTTAGCGTAGAAGTCCAGCAAAATCCAGGTGGAGCATAAACAGGAGAAGGTTACTAAATGTACCTTAGGCTGGAAAGTCCCACTCATGTCCAGCACAGCAGCCCACACAGACACAGTCCAAGAAGTGATAATGTCAGAATCTCTTACTAACCACAACAGTTCCAGAGATGAGTAGCTCCACACTAGAAGTCCAGACAATAAGTAATACCGGCAGGATCAGGAAGCCGCACAGAGGGCTGAGGCAGCTGTAAGTGAAGAGGCAGAGCACCGAGTAACAAGCAGCAGCAGCAGGAACTCCAGAAGCAGACCAGGAGGAAGCTTAGAAGCCAGCAGCAACAAAATACTCAGGCAAGGAGGATCTCCTGAGCCGGACTATAAATAGCAGGACAGACAGGAAGTTCCAGGACAGGTACAAGGGACAAGACTCCATCTTGGATAAGGGCAAACAGGCTCAATGGAAAATCCGGAATCCTTACATAAGGGCTCATTCAGTCATCTGTTATTATTTTTTGGTCCATGCAAAATCGTAAAGACAGGTCTGATATTGATCCTTGTGTTGGATCAAAATCAGCAATGTGAGTCTACACATCCATGACAAAAATCAGGAAACACTTGGATGTCATCCGAGTGCTGTCCATTCTTCCCAGACTGCTAGATAGGAAAAGATAGAGAAACTTTTTTTTTCTCTCTTCCAAGGATTCCCCAACCTCAGGAACTCACTTCTTCAATATATCAGATTGTCTTTCATGATCAAAGCTTTCAGATATAACCAGAAAACTCAGCTAATCAGGAAAAGCCTACAGGCTGTAATAACCCTGCTGACACCCTATTACCAACGGACCTGCTTTAACCACCCACTCTACTGTCTCCTTGCCTAACATCTTGGAGATTGAGTCCTTAAGGGAACATCCCCTTTGTACCAGTCTGCCACTGTTAGTTTAAAGGAACTCTGTGAGCACAGAATGACTGTTCATAACAAGTGCAGGAGTTCAGTGCATCATGGCGTGGCCAAGTAGCGCACTGCACCTTCTCACCTACTTGTTTTCCCACTATCTCTTCCACCCTCTATTTTGATTGACAGATCTGACTTTATAGAGGCAAAGATAGAGAGAAAGCAAATAGGTGCGATGATGCACGTAAATGTTTGGCCATGCCAAGGTGCGCTTGGTTTGAACAGTCATTCTGTGCTGACAGAGTCCTGTTAATATACTTGCCTGCACATTATATATGTTTTATATGTATGTGGTTTAAAATAAACAGTAACAGATTTTTTTCTCGTAGAATGGAGTAACAATTGCCAAATTAATTAACACATATCACACCTATGGTGCTGCTGTCCCAAAGGTTTCCATCCAAGACATGGATGAAGAGATCAACAACATGGAAAATGGTGAAAGCAGGTACAACATACAGCCATGGCCAAAAGTTTTGAGAATGACACAAATATTAATTTTTACAAAGTCTACTGCTTCACTTTTTCTAATGGCAATTTGCATATACTCCAGAATGTTATAAAGAGTGATCAGCTTAACAGCAATTATTTGCAAAGTCAATATTTGGCTAGAAAATGAACTTTATCCCCCAAAACACATTTCAACATCATTGCAGCCCTGCCTTAAAAGGACCAGCTAACCTCTTTTCAGTGATTGCTCCATTAACACAGGTGTGGGTGTTGATGAGGACATGGCTGGAGATCAATCTGTCATGATTAAGTAAGAATGACACCACTGGACACTTTAAAAGGAGGCTGGTGCTTGGCATCATTGTTTCTCTTCTGTTAACCATGGTTATCTCTAAAGAAACACGTGCAGTCATCATTGCAATGCACAAAAATGGCCTAACAGGGAAGAGTATCGCAGCTACAAAGATTGCACCTCAGTCAACAATCTATCGCATCATCAAGAACTTCAAGGAGAGAGGTTCCATTGTTGCCAAAAAGGCTCCAGGGCGCCCAAGAAAGACCAGCAGCGCCAGGACCTTCTCTTAAAAGTGTTTCAGCTGCGGGATCGGGCTACCAGCAGTGCAGAGCTTGCTCAGGAATGGCAGCAGGCAGGTGTGAGTGCATCTGCACGCACTGTGATGCGAAGACTCTTGGAGCAAGGCCTGGTCTCAAGGAAGGCAGCAAAGAAGCCACTTCTCTCCAGAAAAAAACATCATGGACAGACTGATATTCTGCAAAAGGTACAGGCAGTGGACTGCTGAGGACTGGGGTAAAGTTATTTTCTCTGATGAATCCCCTTTTCGATTGTTTGGGACATCAGGAAACGCCTCATTCGGAGAAGACAAGGTGAGCGCTACCACCAGTCTTGTCTCATGCCAACTGTTAAGCATCCTGAAACCATTCATGTGTGGGGTTGCTTCTCAGCCAAGGGAATCGGCTCTCTCACAGTCTTGCCTAAAAACACAGCCATGAATAAAGAATGGTACCAGAATGTCCTCCAAGAGCAACTTCTCCCAACCCTCAAAGAGCAGTTTGGCGATCAACAATGCCTTTTCCAGCATGATGGAGCACCTTGCCATAAAGCAAAGGTGATAACTAAATGGCTCAGGGAACAAAACAGAGATTTTGGGTCCATGGCCTGGAAATCCCCAGATCTTAATCCCATTGAGAACTTGTGGTCAATCATCAAGAGACGGGTGGACAAACAAGAACCTAAAAATTCTGACAAAATGAAAGCATTGATTGTGCAAGAATGGACTGCTATCAGTCAGGATTTGGTCCAGAAGTTGATTGAGAGCATGCCAGGGAGAATTGCAGAGGTCCTGAAGAAGAAGGGTCAACACTGCAAATATTGACTTGCTGCATTAACTCATTCTAACTGTCAAATATAAGCTTTTGCTACTCATATGTTTGCAATTATATTTCTGTCTGTGATAAAAACATCTGCCAAACACACATAAAAACCAGAGGTCAACAGCAGATCATGTGAAGATATAATATTTGTGTCATTCTCAAAACTTTTGGCCATGACTGTACATGTCAGTATAGCGCAGGCATTCTCAGACTGGGCTAAATCATTCATGATAAAATCAATGCAATGTATAATACATACAGGATATAGTAAAATACATGATGGGTTCCTCCCTATATGTTACACTTTAAAGCCTCCATAGTCCGCGTCAAATTACAATTTTTCCATTTAAATATTGCAACATTTTCAAAATATTTAAGTTATTACCTAATATTTATCTTGTGGCTATCAGGCTTGTAAGTAAGCGAGGAGAAAGCAATGATACGGTACATCCAGAGGATCATGTAAATTGCTACAGCATATTCTCAAGCAGGAATCGGGTACAGACGGTCACTGCATCCCCACACCGGTAAGTACTTAGTTGTCTATTCATCCTTAAAAGACTTGATCAGACTTAGAGAAAAATTGTCTGTTTTGTCTCCAGATAAACCAACACATGTGTACATTGGTTGTATCAGATTTGCAGTTGTGCCCCATTCACTTCCATGGGGAAGAGCAGCAATACCATACAGAGTTGTAACAGATATTGGACTGTTCCTGTGTTGTTTTTTTAAATACCATGCAACCCCTATAAATGCAAGTTAGTTCAGTTTCAATTAACAAACTCTTGTGAAAAGGAGAATGAATTCTGTAGGAAAACTCTACCTGCGCACTAAGAACCAGAGGAAGAGATTCTTCTACAGAGCTCCCAGATGGCTCGTCACAATAGTGTTTAGGAGCCTTGGCCAATGCAAGTAATGCCATGGCTCACAAAACAGAGAAAGCCGTAGAGGAACAGATTATGGGCTCATACTCACTGGCGCCGAAAACGGATGAAAATCAGATGAAAAAAAATCGGATTCAAATCTGACCAATGTTAGTCAATGGGTGAGTTTTCATTAGCGATTTTTTTCTCATCAGATATTGGTGTGAGAAAAAAAATCGCAGCATGCTGCGATTTGATGCGATTTTGGCATGATAATCGCCAATGCAAGTCAATGGGTGCGATTAAAAAACGCACAGCACTCGCACCATGCACGTGCTGTCCGATTTATATGCACCAGTCTCCTTTGAAAAGCCGGCAAATCATCCCCGGCTACTGTAAAATCAGACTGACAGCTCACAAAACACTAGATACATACACATAGAATACATATTATATATATACACATGTCATTGGACACATACATATATATATATTTATAGTTCATACACTTCTACATACTGTAATAGCCGCTAATTCATTGCCGGCTTTTGTGAAATCACAGACCCGACATGAAATGATACATTGTTTCCACACAGTTAACCATGTCATTTCATGTATTTTGATATATAGGTTTTAATTTACAATTACATAAGTATATGTGTGCAAAATTTCAGACATGTAGGGGTTAATTAAAGGTGTAAATTCGTTGAAAAAAATGTTGGGCTCCCGCTGTATTTTCTCCACCAGACAGACAAAGCAGCGAGTGGGGGTAGATAATAATAGCTAGGGAGGGTACATTTTTTTGTGCCCCCCCTGGCTAATAATCATCTGCCCCCAGACACCCAGAAAGGGCAAATCTCTAATTAGATTTGCCCTTTCTGGCACTTTGCTGTCTATTCCCATTGCCCTGTAGCGGTGGCGAATGGGTTAATAAGGGGTTAAAGCCACCTTGCAATTGAAAGGGACGTGTAAGCCAGGTTAATAATTGAGAGCTGTCAATTAGACAACTATCAATTATTATCATATTGTATGAAAGAAAAATCAAACACACACAGTTTAATAAAAAAGAAGTTTAATGAAATAATCACACAGTTTTTGACCATATTTTATTTTCCTGCTAAAACCATTTCCTGTAATAAAAATAAAATAAAAAAGCAAAATTATTCTTACCAATCCGATGTACAGTCAGATCCACGGTGTAATCCATCAGAAAGGGTTAACAGGTTACAGTAAGCAGAGAGCTAATGCTGTCTCCTAGCTGTAACCCCCTGAATGAATATAGTTACTCTCCCAGCGAAAGGAGAGGAAGAGATTATGAATGAAGCTTAATTGATTTATTGCCACTTTCACTTCAGTGACCTGACCTAAAGTGAAAGTGGGATACAATCAATTAAGCTTCATTCATTAATCACATCCTCTCCTGTCGGCAGGAGATAAGTCATTCATTCAGGAAACTATCAGCTGAGCACGCAGGATTACTTGTTTCTGCTTAGCTGATTGCATTAAACCTTTGTAAGGATTACACGTGGGGGTGAAGATCGCCCGATAGGTAAGAAAATGTTGTTTTATTATTTTATAATTTTTTTTTAGGGGATAAGGGGTTTGCACGGAAAAAAA
>JARQOD010000001.1:88681892-88768562 GCA_033576555.1 Oophaga sylvatica
TTCTCCTGATGATCTTTACCCATAAGGACCCTCAAAGGCTCTGTTTCTTGATCCATTGGTCCAGAAGTCAGTAGAGAGCCATCCACAGTCTCCATCTGTACTGGAGTAGCCTTCTTCACTGAACGTATCCCCTGTTTCAGAGCAAAGGAGATATCCATAAAATTTCCACTTGCTCCTGAGTCGATCATAGCAGAGCTAGACACCCAGACTGAGTCAACCCAGAGTTTGATGGAAAGGAAGCAATGAGAATTGTTTCTTTTACAACTCAGCTGGGACACCGCTGAGGAAACTTGAAAAATTGCAGCGTTTATACCGTCATCGTCCCCAGAACTAACAGAGTTTAAGTCCGAGAAATCAAGATCTCTTGTAGCAGATCTCTCTGGAGCCTGAGGCTCGGACATGACAGAGCTCCTCTCGCAACACTCACAGTGAATGACTGCTGCAGTAGTCTTACGAGAACGGCTGGGGCAGTTTATAATGAAGTGCCCTGACTTACCACAGTAGAAACATAGATTTTCCTTTATACGATGTTCTTTGCGTGCATCACTAACCCGTCTTTGTAAAGAGTCCACCTGCATGGGTTCAGGTTCTGGTTCCCTTGTGATCCTACTCAAAGGTTCCTTAGCTGAGGAGGGAGGTAGTAAAAGGTTAGTGCGATTATTTTCGAACCATCTCTCTTGTCTGCGTTCAGTCAGACGAGCATCAATACGGATACAATAGTTAATAAAGTCACCTAACGCAGTGGGAGGGTCGGCACGAGCAAGTTCATCCTTAATCAGTGGAGACAACCCTTTCCGAAAAATAGATTTTTTAGCGGAAGTGTCCCAAGTGGTATCAAGAGCCCATCTCCTGAAATCCAGGGCATATTCGGCTACTGAACGCTTACCTTGGCGCAAAGTTAACATGGCTGCTTCAGCTGTTGCACCTCGATTGGGGTCATCAAACACCTGCCCCATGGATGAAATAAAAGCATCAAGGTGATTCAAACAATCATCCTCAGTCTCAATCAGAGGGTTTGCCCACATCAAAGCCTTATTGGTAAGCAACATGATTATAGTAAGCACTTTGGATCGTTCAGTGGGAAATTGTGAAGCATGTGCAGAGAAAAATAAATTGCATTGATTAATAAATCCCCTGAATTTCTCACGTTCACCGCCAAAACGAAAAGGAGGTAATTTGGGGATCCCAGAACTCGGGGTTATGGCAGGAGCCTGGGCTCGTTCCTCTAGAGCCTCAATCCTGGCTCGCAATTCCTGGGTAGTCTGTCCAAACACTTGCAAATTATGATTAGTGAGGTCCTGTAGGCTTGCAAAACGGGTTTTTAAAGTCTGTACATCTGAAAGGATTGTATCAGTCACTCCGCAAAGTTCCTTTATGCGGGCCTCCATCTTCCAGATCTTTTAAGGCAGAAGTGCTGGAAGGAGAAGAGGAAAGGAAAAAAAAAAAAAACAATAGTGTTTACCTGTGGTAACACTCCAGAGTAAAATTTTAAGGGAATGCGCTCACCTGGAATGGTTGTTTGAAGTCACAACCACTGTCATCACATAAGGTATTAAACGGACATCTGATATCCACAGTCACAGCAGACACGGCTTTCCCAGACCCAGCAGACACTAAACATTGGCTCCTGAATCTTGTCATGTATAGTGTACAGTTCCTATAGCGTCTTGTGCTTGGGTGCGAGGAAAACACAGGAGACATAGGTTGAAATGAAATGACTTGTATTACTTCATACAAGCATGCTGAAAAGTTCACACAGTTTGCAGGAACAGCGACAGGAGACACAGCAGGCCAGAGTAACTTCAAGCACTACAATAAATCTCCAAAGCAGGTTCAGGATCTCTTCTCTGTACCGTAATTCCTCTGCAAACATGGATTCACCAAACAGCAGGTTTCCAGAGTCCAAAAGTGTTCCAAGGTTCCTCAGTAGGGAATAGCTGGAGTACAAGTCCAAGGTTTCCAGGAGTCAGGTCACAGACTGACTGAGGCTTGATTCAGGAGCACTGATTGTTCAGCTGAGGCTGCTTAAGAAGCAAGAGGGAAGAATCAGGGCGGGAACATGAAAATTGGAAACTCCATATTAACTGAGGGCAAGAGCTGCAGAAAGACAGAAAGCAAAATGGGCGACGGAAAACTGAGTTTCAAGGAACATGTCAACAGAGACAAAGAACATTACACCACCACAACTAGAGGCAGCCGTGGAGCGTTCCTACGTTGGTCCTAGACGCCTCGTCACAGCCTGAGAAGCTAACTACACCTAAAGATAGAAAGAGGAAAGCTATCTGCCCCGGAGCAGATCCCCAAAGAACATAGAAAGCCCCCAAACATGTAATGGCGGTTAGACAAGAAGAAATACTGACACAGACAGAAAATAGTATGAGCAAACGTTGGGGCCCAAACTTACTAAATAGAAAAGGATAGGAAGGGCACTTACTGAAATCCCAAAAAACCCTGAAAAGCTCCAACTCTACTAATTTCAAAAACACCTGAGATCACACGACCTCTACCACCTAAATTAGTTCTCTGGTGTAACCAAAAACAAAACAGCAGCCACTGAAAAAAAACTGGAAAAAGCAAAAGTACAAACATCAGTGGCTGAACTGAACTGAGAGGCAAAAGCCCCCAGAGGGGACCCTGAAGGCCCCCACAGAAGTGCAGGACAAAATGCAAAAATCAAGCACAAAAACAAAAAGAAGAAAATGTCTTATCTGTTAGCAGGAGATTCAGACACGACACAGCAGGCTACCAAGGAAACAGGAATCAAGGATTGAGACCAGAACAATTGATCACCGGCAACCCTGATGGGAAGGCGACTCCCTTATATAAGACCAGTCAGTAACACCTGATTCCCAATCCTCACAATCTTCACTGGACAGTCCAGTACCGTTTGTAACCACCAGAGGGAGCTTCTGCTCAGAACTCATTTCCAGCCTATTCACAACACACCAGGCACTAACTCAATAGCGCAGTCATAGCTCCTGTGAGGAGGTAAGGATGCAGACTTACTCTCACTAAACACATCCGAAAAATCAGTCAAAAAGTCAGGGACATCCTGAGACTGGGGAGAGGCAGAAAAAACAGGAGTGTCAGTATTAACACATTGGCAGCCCCAACTGGTCACAGACACAGATTTCCAATCCAAAACAGAATTATGAGTCTGTAACCAAGGGAAATCCAGTACAATAATGTCATGCAGATTATGCAACACCAGAAATTTACAACTCTCCTGATGATCTGGTTCAACCCTCATTATCACCTGAGTAGAAAACTGGGGTTTATTCTCCGCCAAAGGGGTGGAATCAATGCCCAGCAAAGGAATAGACTTCCGCAGGGGTATCATGGGAAACCCACAACGTTTGGCAAAGTCAAAATCCGTCAGGTTAATAGCTGCTCCTGAATCAACAAAAGCCTGAACCGAAAATGTGGACAGGGAGTAAATGGGTAACAGTCAACAAAAATTTAGTCTGAACACTACCCAAGACAACTGAGCGCCCAAAACGTCTTCCCCGCTTAGGGCAGACGGAAATAGTATGAGAAGCGTCACCACAGTAGAAACATAACCCATTGCGCTTTCGAAACTCATGACGCTGAGCCCCAGAAGTCACTCCATCACACTGCATGGGCTCAGGAGCTGGCCCACAAGGCAACACCATCCCACACATACCTCTGCGCTCACGCAAACATCTGTCAATTTGAATAGCCAAAGACATAGAATCATTGAGACCAAAGGGAACAGGGAATCCCACCATAACATCCTTTACATTTTCTGACAGACCCTTCTGAAAAAGGGCTGCCAAAGCATCATCATTCCATTTGGTCAGGACTGCCCACTTTCGAAAATTCTGACAGTACAGCTCAGCGTCTTCACGACCCTGATTTAATGCCAACAAGGTCTTTTCAGCTTGATCAGTGACATTAGGTTCATCGTACAATAACCCCAGAGCCTGAAAAAAGACATCAACATCATTCAAAACAGGATCCCCAGGTGTCAGGGAAAAAGCCCAATCCTGAGGGTCGCCGCGCAGCAGAGAGATGACAATTTGAACCTGCTGTGCTGCGTTCCCTGAGGACTTAGGCTTTAAGGCAAAAAACAACTTAGTTATTTTTGAAATTCAGAAATTTAGACCGATCCCCCAAAAATAAATCTGGTATGGGGATCCTAGATTCCACAACCGGCAACCTAGCAAGATAGGTAGCAATACTCTGAACCTCAGTGGCAAGCTGCTCCACCCGGCCAGACAACTGTGCAAACTCCATTGAGGAAAAAAAAATTCCTCCTCAGCACCCAGAGAAAAAGAGGGAAAAAATGCAACAAACAGAAAAAAAAAATTTCTGACAACTCCATTTTTTCTTTTTTCTTTTTACTATTTTTCCCTTCTGTGAGTACCATATAATTCTCAGTTTGGCCGGTAATACTGTTATGTTTCGGTAGCTGAGGAGAAAATAGCAATACACCAGAGAGGCTGGAAACTATTGGATTGCAGGACCCTAAACTAACCGCCACACTAGAAGTAGCCGTGGAGCGTACCTACGGTGATCCTAGACGCCTCGTCACAGCCGAAGAGATAGCTACACCTAAAGGCAGAAAGATGAAAGCTATCTGCCCCGTAGCAGAACCCCCAAAGAAATAGGAAGCCCCCAAACATGTAATGGTGGTTAGACAAGAAGAAAACACAGACACAGACAGAAAATAGAATGAGCAAACGCTGGGGCCCAATCTGTCTAAATAGAAAAGTATAGGAAAGAATTCTGACTGCAACCCCAAAAAAACCCTGACAAAAATACCAACACTTCTGATTAACAAAAAACCTGAGATCACACGATCTCTACCACCTAAATCAGATCTCTGGTGTAACACACAGCAATTCAGCAAATAAAAAGTGACAAAGAAACAGAGCAAAAGTGCAAATACAAAATGAGCACAATTGCAGCGCCAGGCCCCAAAAGGGGACCAGGCAGCAGTCCACTGCAAGCAGCAAACAAACAAGGAAAATCCAACCAAAGGAAAAAAAACAGCAAATCACTTATCTGAATGAAAGCAGGAATGCAAGCTGAGCTCCAAGCAAGACCAGGAAGAACAATTGATTACCGGCAAGGCTGATGGGAACTTAGGTCACTTATATCAGACCATTCAGAGCCAGCTGAAGGCCATTCAGCAATTAGTTCATTACCCTCAGCAACCACCGGAGGGAGCCCCAGCTCAGAAGTCGCCTCCAGAGTATTCACAACAGTGTGCCCAAACAGTGGTTTACCACAACACATGGAGCATCAGCATACTCAGGACAAATTGCACACAAACTTTGGGAGTCTAATTTCTCCTGTTACCCTTGGGAAGATAAAAAAATTGGGGGCTAAAAAAATCACTTTTGTGGAAAAAATGATTTTTTATTTTCACGGCTCTGCGTTATAAACTTCTGTGAAGCACTTGTGAGTTCAAAGTGCTCACCACACATCTAGATAAGCTCCTTGGGGGGTCTAGTTTCCAAAATGGGGTCACTTGTGGGGGGTTTCTACTGGTTAGGCACATCAGGGGCTCTGCAAACACAACATGACGCCCGCAGAACATTACATCAAAGTCTGCATTCCAAAATGGCGCTCCTTCCCTTCCGAGCTCCCCATGTGCCCAAACAGTGGTTCCCCCTCACATATGGGGTATCAGCGTATTCAGGACAAATTGCACAACAACTTTTGTGGCCCAATTTCTCCTGTTACCCTTGGGAAAATAAAAAATAGCGGGCTAAAAAATCATTTTTGAGGAAAAAAATTATTTTTAATTTTCATGGCTCTGCGTTATAAACTTCTGTGAATACTTGGGGGTTCAAAATGCTCACCACACATCTAGATAAGCTCCTTGGGGGTCTAGTTTCCAAAATGGGGTCACTTGTGGGGGGTTTCTACTGTTTAGGCACATCAGGGGCTCTGCAAATGCAACATGATGCCCGCAGAACATTCCATCAAAGTCTGCATTCCAAAATGGCACTCCTTCCCTTCCGAGCTCTCCCTTGTGCCCAAACAGTGGTTCCCCCCCACATATGGGGTATCAGCGTATTCAGGACAAATTGCACAACTTTTGTGATCCAATTTCTCCTGTTACCCTTAGGAAAATAAAAAATAGTGCTCAAAAATAGGTTCAAAGTGCTCACCACACATCTAGATAAGTTCCTTAAGGGGTCTGGTTTCCAAAATGGGGTCAATTGTTGGGGGTTTCTACTGTTTAGGCACATCAGGAGCTCTCCAAACGCAACATGACGTCCAATCTCAATTCCAGCCAATTCTGCATTGAAAAAGTCAAATGGCGCTCCCTCTGTTCCAAGCCCTGCCATGCACCCAAATAGTGGTTTACCCCCACATATGGGGTATCGGCGTATTCTTTTTACACTTGTGAAAAAAAAAATTGGTTCTAAAGTAAAATGTTTGTAAAAAAAAATGTTAGTTTTTTCCTTCCACATTGCTTCAGTTCCTGTGAAGCACGTAAAGGGTTAATAAACTTCTTGAATGTGGTTGTGAGCACCTTGAGGGGTTCAGTTTTTAGAATGGTGTCACTTTTGGGTATTTTCTGTCATATAGACCCTTCAAAGTGACTTCAAATGTGAAGTGGTCCTTAAAAATAATGGTTTTGTAAATTTTGTTGTAAAAATGAGAAATCGCTGGTCAACTTTTAACCCTTATAACTTCCTAACAAAAAAGTTTTGGTTTCAAAATTGTGCTGATGTAAAGCAGACATGTGGGAAATGTTATTTATTAAGTATTTTTTGTGATATACAGTACAGACCAAAAGTTTGGACACACCTTCTCATTCAAAGATTTTTCTGTATTTTCATGACTATGAAAATTGTAGAATCACACTGAAGGCATCAAAACTATGAAGTAAACACATGTGGAATTATACATTACACTTTACAAAAAAGTGTGAAACAACTGAAAATATGTCTTATATTCTAGGTTCTTCAAAGTAGCCACCTTTTGCTTTGATTACTGCTTTGCACGCAGAAAAGGTGAACGGATGGACTCTACATGCCTGGTTCCCACCGTGAAGCATGGAGGAGGTGGTGTGATGGTGTGGGGGTGCTTTGCTGGTGACACTGTTGGGGATTTATTCAAAATTGAAGCTGTGAGCGGTCCAGCTCACCCCAAACCATCTCGATTGGGTTCAGGTCTGGTGTCTGTGGAGGCCAGGTCATCTGGCGTAGCACCCCAACACTCTTCCTCTTGGTCAAATAGCCCTAACACAGTCTGGAGTGTGTGTTTGGGGTCATTGTCCTGTTGAAAAATAAATGATGGTCCAACTAAACGCAAACCGGATGGAATAGCATGCTGCTGCAATATGCTGTGGTAGCCATTCTGGTTCAGTATGCCTTCAATTTTGAATAAATCCACAAAGTGTCACCAGCAAAGCACCCCCACACATCACACCACCTCCTCCATGCTTCACGGTGGGAACTAGGCATGTAGAGTCCATCTGTTCACCTTTTCTGCGTGCAAAGCAGTAATCAAAGCAAAAGGTGGCTACTTTGAAGAACTTAGAATATAAGACATATTTTCAGTTGTTTCACACTTTTTTGTAAAGTGTAATGTATAATTCCACATGTGTTAATTCATAGTTTTGATGCCTTCAGTGTGATTCTACAATTTTCATAGTCATGAAAATACAGAAATATCATTGAATGAGAAGGTGTGTCCAAACTTTTGGTCTGTACTGTATGTCTCTGATTTAAGGGCATAAAAATTAAAAGTTTGAAAATTGCAAAATTTTCCAAATTTTTGCCATATTTCCATTTTTTTCATAAATAAATGCAAGTTATATCGAAGAAATTTTACCACTAACATGAAGTACAATATGTCACAAAAAAACAGTCTCAGAATTAGCAGGATCCGTTAAAGCGTTCCAGAGTTATAACCTCATAAAGTGACCGTGGTTAGAATTGTAAAAATTGGCCCGGTCATTAAGCTGCAAATTGGCTCCGTCACTAAGGGGTTAATAATACTAACAAAAAGTAGAACAAAAACTGAATGTTTAAAAAAATGTGAAATTCCAAAAATTAAGTGAACACAATTTAAGAGGACCTATCAGTGCTGTTGACATTTACAGTGCCTTGAGAAAATATTCATACTCTGTGAACTTTTCAATATTTTTTCATGTTACACTCACAAACATAAATGTATTTTATTGGGATTTCATAAGATATACCAACACAGAATAGCAAGTATTTGTGAAGTGTAAAGGAAATAATACATGGTTTTCTAATTATTTTAAAAATATAAATCAGAAAACTGTGACGTGCATTTCTATTTAGCCCCATGTAGTCTCATACCCCTAAATGAAATTTTGAGTGACCATTTGCCTCTAGAAGTCACATAATTAGTAAATTGAGTCCACATATGAGTAATGTATTCACAGTATAACTACAGCTATTCTGTGACGGCCTCAGTGGTTTGTTTAAGAACCTTAGGTATAAAAAAATAAAGGAACACATCAGACAGGTCAGGGATAAACTTGTTGAGAAGATTACCGTATATACTCGTGTATAAGCCGAGATTTTCAGCCCATTTTTTAGGGCTGAAAGTCCCCCTCTCGGCTTATACGCGGGTCATATCCGGGGGTCGGCGGGGGAGGGGGAGCGGGGGTGTCGGATTATACTCACCTCTCTGCCGGCGCGGTCTCTGCAGCCCCCTGCTTCTCCCACGATCTCCGGCTCCTTCCTGCAGCGGTCACATGGCACCGCTCATTAAAGTCATGAATATGCACATATTCATGACTTTAATGAGCGGTACCATGTGACCGCTGTAGGAAGGAAGCGCTGTGGAGAGCGCCGGGAGAAGAGGAGAGGCTGCAGGGACGCGCAGCGGAGGGGTGAGTATATGCTATATTTACCTGTCCCCGTGCCACCGTTGCGCGCTGCTCCCTCTGTCCTGGCTGTAAATGATCAGGCAGAGGGCGCGATGACGTCGTTAGTGAGCGCCGCGCCCCCTGCCTGATCATTCACTGCCGAGGACCAGGAAGAGGACGCAGCGCTGCAGTGCAGAGAGGACAGGTAAATATCTCAGGTGCCGGGGTCCTGAGCGATCGGTGACACCGGCACCTGTCCCCCAGCGACGAGAGGTGAGTATGTCATTTTTTTTTTCTTGCAGCAGCATATGGGGCATAATCTGGAACATATGGGGGTATAATATGGAGCATATGGAGGCATAATATGGAGCATATGGGGGCATAAGCTGTGGAACATATGGGGCATAATCTGGAACATATGGGGGCATAAGCTGTGGAACATATGGGGGCATAATCTGGAGCATATGGGGGCATAATATGGAGAATATGGGGGCATAAACTGTGGAACATATGGGGGCATAATATGGGGGCATAAGCTGTGGAACATATAGGGGCATAATCTGGAGCATATGGGGGCATAAGCTGTGGAACATATGGGGGAATAATCTGGAGCATATGGGGGCATAATATGGAGAATATGGGGGCATAAGCTGTGGAACATATGGGGGCATAATATGGGGGCATAAGCTGTGGAACATATGGGGGCATAATCTGGAGCATATGGGGGCCTAATATGGAGCATATGGGGCATAAGCTGTGGAACATATGGGGGCATAATATGGAGCATATGGGGGCATAAACTGTGGAACATATGGGGGAATAATATGGAGCATATGGGGGCATAAGCTGTGGAACATATGGGGGCATAAGCTGTGGAACATATGGGGCATAATCTGGAGCATATGGGGCATAATCTGGAGCATATGGGGGCACAATCTGTGGAACATATGGGGGCATAATCTGGAGCATACGGGGGCATAATCTGTGGATCATACGGGGGCATAATCTGTGGAATATATGGGGGCATAATCTGGAGCATATGGGGCATAATCTCTGAAGCATATTGGGCATAATCTGGAGCATATAGGGGCATAATCTGGAGCATATAGGGGCATAATCTGTGGAGCATATTGGGCATAATCTGTGGAGCATCATATGGGGGCATAATCATTTTTCACCCTAGGCTTATACACGAGTCAATAAGTTTTCCCAGTTTTTTGTGGCAAAATTAGGGGGGTCGGCTTATACACGGGTCGGCTTATACATGAGTATATACGGTAAATCAGGGTTAAGGTCTAAAAAAAAAAAGGCCAAGCTCTGGACATTTTGTGGAGCACTGTTAAATCCATCATCCAAATATAGAAGGCGTATGACACAACTGCAAACCTACAAAGACATATACGTCCACCTAAACTGACATCCCAAGCAAGGATAGCACTAATTAGAGAAGCTGCCAAGAGGCCTAAAGTCACTCTGGAGAAACTGCAGATATCCACAACTCTGGTGGGAAAAACTGTCTACAGAAAAACTATTAGGCATGGGCTCCACAAATCTGGCCTTTATGGAAGTGTGGCAAGAAAAAAAACCCAAACCATAAGAAGTCCCATTTGCAATTCGTGTAAGGGACACAGCTAGAATGCGGAAAAAGGTTCTCTGGTGAGATGAGACCAAAGTAAAATTTTGGGGGCTAAATTCAAAATACTATTTGTGTCATAAAATTAACATTGCATATCACCATGAAAACACCATTCCACCGTCAAACGTGGTTGTGGCAGGATCATGTTATGGCTATGCTTTTTTTCAGCAGGAACAGGAAAGCTGGTCAGAGTTGATGGATGGAGCTAAATACAGGGCAATCTTGGAAGAAAACCTGTTAGAGGCTGCGAAAAAGGAGACTGGAGCATAGGTTCAAATTCCAGCAGGACAATGACCCTAAACATACTGCCAGAGCTACAATGGAAGGGTTTAGGTCAAAGCATATTCATGTGTGTGAATGACCTAGTCACAGTTCAGACCTAAATCCTATTGACAATCTGTGGCAAGACTTGAAAATTGCTGTACACAGGAGCTCTCCATCCAATGTCACTGAGCTAGAGCTAGTTTGCAAAAAAGAATGTGCAGAATTTTCAGCCTCCAGATGTCCAAAGATGATAGGGACAAACTCTAGAAGAGTTGCAGCAGTAATTGCAATTAAAGATGGTCCTACAAAGTATTGAATACAAATGCATGTCACAATTTTCAGATTTATATTTTTAAAACATTTTGAAAACCAAGCATCATTTCCTTTACATTTGACAAATACTTGCTACTTAGCGTTGGTATATCTAATAAAATCCAAATAAACATTTAAGTTTGTGGGTGTAACATGAAAAAAAGTTGAAAAATTCACGGGGTATGAATACTTTTTCAAGACACTATATGTTTTAGGATAGAGTTGTATATTCCATATTATTCTGAGTCCATAACTAGGCTGCGAGTAAGGGCACTTGAAGCACCATTTCTAACCTTTCTCTAATTCTCTAAGTGCCATTATTCACACGAAGAGATTTCATAAGATAGCTTGTTTCGACTTCAGGAGGTACACATGAAGATACCAGAAGAAGGTTTATTTTCAAGCCGAATTCTTGTAGCTATGAACAATTACAGTAGCTGTAACAGCTGCAGTAGGTAAAATAGCCTATTCTAAACCTGAGCTGCAAGACATGTGGCTTCTTAAGATGGCTGACAAGCTCATGCTAAGGAAGATAAAGGGGGGTTGCTGACATCTGAGCTAGGGAGGAAACAAACTTCTAAAAGGCAAACCTTATTGTATAGTAACACAATTACAATAATGTAATACTGTAAGATCCACATCTGAAATCTTCAGATTTCACGATAATCCAACTTGACACGATGTCCTTGAATGATATCCACCCCCGTTCACAAACATGCAAAAATAAAACTATAAACAACTGTAAAGTCCAAATATATAGTAGGTGGCCTGTAGTGAACAACAGTAAGATTACCCAAGTTCCAATTGGAAACACATCTTCAAATTGGGAAAGCCACAACATGCAAACACTTTCACCAACCCAATAATCCGAATGGTAAAAGTTCCTTGTAGAAACACAACAGGAGGTATGCTCCCCTGTTGTGATTGATTTAGAAATGAATTCTGAGCAGAAGCTCCCTCTGGTGGTTACAAACAGTACTGAACCATTCAATGAGGATTGGCAATCAGGAATCACAGACTGGCTGGATATAAGGGAGTTCCCCCCATCATGGTTGCCAGTGATCAATTGTTCTTGTCTCAACGTTGTTTCCTGGTTCACTTGGAAGCTTGCTGAGTCTTGCCTCTTCTCCTGCTCTCAGATAAGATATTTTCTGTTTTTTGTTTTTGTGCTTGCATATTTCTCTGTATTTCTGTGAGGTTGGCCTGGTTCCCCTCCCTGGGGGGCTTGGGCTCCTCTCAGTTCCTCTGGAGCCACTGTTGTTTGTTCATTTGCCTTTTCCAGTTTTTTCAGTGGCTGCGGCTTAGTTTTGTTACACCAGAGAACTAATTTAGGTGGTAGAGGTCGTGTGATCTCAGGTGATTTTGCAATTAGTAGCGTTGGCTTTTTTTTAGTTTTTTTTTGGATTGCAGTAAGTATCCTTCCTATCCTTTTCTGTCTAGGCAGATTGGGCCCCAGCGTTTGCTCCTACTATTTTCTGTCTGTGTCTGTATTTCCTCTTGTCTAAATGCCATTACATGTTTGGGGGCTTCCTATGTTCTTTAGGGATCTGCTCCGGGGCAGATAGCTGTCACGACGTATAACAGATATATTCTATGATAGTAACCTATATCTAATGTGACAACATTCTATATTACATATAATAGAAAATATCAACATGTATACATAGTATCTGCCAGCAATGTCTTACCTGACATAATATCCTATGAATTGTGGGTCTATACTGTGTACGTGTCATGCTGTCTCAGGATAGAGGTGGACCGGGGTCTATGCTGACCCTGAACTGGGGTCCTGACTAGTCCCTCTACCTGGAGGTACTGTTAATGGTACAGAGGTCCAGGCCGCCAGCGTAACCCTGTCTCCTGTAGATCCCTGACCACTGTAATCTAGTCCTGAGAAGGACCCTGATTACCACCACAGGGAATGGGCAGGTCACAGCTTACACACAGTCTAAGACAAACGAAACAGACAAGGGGTAAAGAAAACACTGTCTTGCATACAAAACTTCCACTACAGAGGAACACAAAAGGTAAAGGAGATAAACAATAAGCGAGGAGAGGAAAAACCACGACAGGCACTCTTAGCTTAAGTCTTCTCAGAAACGATCCGCTCTGCTGGTCTGAATGAATGCTTTCACCGGCAACTTCCCCAGCAGACCAGCAGGTATATGAAGGAAGCTAATTAACAAAACATCAATCGCAGCTGGGCGAGGCTGGTCAGTCCAGCACCGAGAGAGAAAGAATTAACTCCCTCAGTGCCGAAAAACACCCAGCACCAGAAACTCAGCTGTGCGAAGTCAGGGTGTGCAATCGCGACGATCTCCGCCGCGACACACCCGTGACAATAGCTTTCCTCTTTCTATCTTTAGGTGTAGTTAACCTCTCAGGCTGTGACGAGGCGTCTAGGACCAACGTAGGAACGCTCCACGGCTGCCTTTAGTTGTGGTGGTTAGTCAGAGTACTGCAATCCAGTAGATTCCAACCTCTCTGGTGTATTGCCGTTTTTGCCTGCTCTCCTCAGCTACCAAAACATAAACACTCCCCACCATGAGCTGTGTCCAGTAGAAATGTCCTTATTCATGTGACGCCTTCTCTCATGAAGCACTTGGTGATGCACTTGGTGATGTACGTCTACCAATACTATCATGCACGTCAGAAGACCAGCTCCAAAAAGCATTCAAAGCGATGTGACTTCAGCATCGATCTTCACATCACAGAGGTGCAGTGTATAGAGACGGCTGGTTGACATCTGGTTACTCAAGCTGGCATTGTGAGAACAAGGATCCTGGTATAAGAGGCGACAGCCATGCGTTGTTGCAAAGGCTAGATGCAGCCAAGAGTCCTGTTCCACAATCAGCTGGACCCAGGCCAGTGGAGATGTGGTGCCATTGATCAAGAGTCACTTTGACAATTTCCACTGCCAGTACAACAGCACAAAGTTCAAATCTGGGAAAAGAATGTGTAGGTTTTTGAGCTGAATTTGACCTTACAAGGAACAAATCCGCAATTTACCCTGTTGCTTGCCTCTTAGGTTCTCAGACAGGCCACTGCACTGATGGTAGTTTAAATGGACTTTAACCCCTTTACCCCCAAGAGTGGTTTGCACGTTAATGACGGGGCCAATTTTTAAAATTCTGATCACTGTCCCTTTATGAGGTAGTAACTCTGGAACGCTTCCATGGATCATGGTGACTCTGACAATGTTTTCTCATGACATATTGTACTTCATGTTAGTGGTAAAATTTCTTTGATATAACTTGCGTTTATTTGTGAAAAAAATGGAAATTTGGCGAAAATTTCGCAATTTTTCAACTTTGAATTTTCATGCCCTTAAATCACAAGGATATGGCACACAAAATACTTAATAAGTAACATTTCTCACATGTCTACTTTTCATCAGCACAATTTTGGAACCAAAACACCATTTTTTTGGGGGGGACCACATTTACATTTGAAGTCACTTTGAGGGGTCTAAATGATAGAAAATACCAAAAGTGACACCATTCTAAAAATGGCACCCTCAGCGTGCTCAAAACCACATTCAAGAAGTTTATTAACCCTCCAGGTGCTTCACAGGAATTTTTAGAATTTTTTAAAAAAATGAAAATATAACTTTTTTTCACAAAAAAATTATTTCAGGTCCAATTTTTTATGTTCTCAAGGGTAACAGGAGAAATTGGACCCCAAAAGTTATTGTGCAATTTGCCATGAGTACACGGATACCCCATATGTGGGGGGAAACCACTGTTTCGGAGCATGGCAGAACACGGAAGGGAAGGAGCGCCGTTTGACTTTTTCAACACAAAATTGGCTAGAATTGAGATCAGACGCCATGTCTCATTTGAAAAGTCCCTGATGTGCCTAAACAGTGGAAACCCCCCAATTCTAACTCCAACCTAACCCCAACACACCCCTAACTCTAATCCCAACCCTAACCCTAGACCTGAGCCTTAGCCCTATCCCTAACCCTAATCCCAACCCTAACCCTAGAACTAACCCTAACCCCTAAATAAGGGGGTGATAAAGGGGGGTTTGATTTACTATTTATAGTGGGCTTTTATAGCGGGTTTTTATGTTTGGCAGCTGTCACACGCTAAAAGACGATTTTTATTGCAATAGTTTTTGCATCACCACATTTTGAGAGCTATAATTTTCCCATATTTTGGCCCATAGAGTCATATTAGGTCTTACCTTTTGCGGGATGAGTTGACGTTTTTATTGGTACCATTTTTGGGCACATGACTTTTTTTATTGCTTTTTATTACGATTTTTTGGTGGCAGAATGAACAAAAACCAGCAATTCACAAATTTCATTTGAGGGGGGCCTTTATACCGTTCCACATGTGATAAAATTGATAAAGCGGTTTTATTCTTCTGGTCAGTACGATTACAGCGATAACTCATTTATATCATTTTTTTGTGTTTTGATGTTTTTATACAATAAAAACAATTTTATATAAAAAATAATTACTTTTGCATCGCTTTATTCTGCGAGCTATAACTTTTTTATTTTTTTGCTGATGATGCTGTATGGTGGCTAGTTTTTTGCGGGACAAGATGACGTTTTCAGCGGTACCATGTTTATTTATATCCGTCTTTTTGATCGCGTGTTATTCCACTTTTTGTTCGGCAGTACGATGATAAAGCATTGCTTTTTTGTTTTTTTTTAGGGGTTCACTAAAGGGTTTAACTAGTGGGACAGTTTTATAGGGCGGGTCGTTATGGACACAGCGATACTAAATGTGTGTACTTTTTTTTATTTACATAAAGAAATTAATTTATTGGGGAATATTTTTTTTTAAATTTATTTAGGAACTTTTTTTAAATTATTTTTACACGTTAAGTTTTTTTTTTTACTTTGTCCCAGGGTGGGGAATCACTATATAGTGTCAGATCGCTGATCTGACAGTTTGCAGAGCACTTTGTCAGATCAGCGATCTGACAGGCAGTGCAGCAGACTTGACACTGTTGCTGAGGTTTCTCCTCCATCCTTGCTGATAAGGCACACCTTGGTATTGTCAAAGTTTGAAGGCATGATGTTGTATGGTTCAGCTTCCCATTGATCATCAAGTTTGTGTATTTGTCTCTTTATTTTGAGTATCTGTTCTCCAGGCGACAAGGGAACTGCAGGCACATGCTGAATGTAGTTTCTTTCTTGCTTCTGTCTTGCTTGAGACAAACTTCGTTCTACACACTCTTGCACTTTGCAGTACTGTTGCTGCCATTCTGTATCCCAGTCTGCGTCTGGTGATGTCACCTCAGGTGTTAAGACTCCCATGTCCAAGTCAATTGGTATCTTGCCAGGTCTTGCTCTCATCAAGTAGGCTGGAGTACAGTTGGTGGAATTCACTGGAATGTGGTTGTAGAGATATACCAGTTCTGGCAACTTTTCTGGCCACAGGCTTCTCTTCCAGGGGCAAGGTCTTCAGCATGTCAATTACCACTTGGTTCATTTTCTCACACATGCCATTCGTCTGTGGATGATACGGTGTTGTCTTGATTTTCTTGCAGCCATACATGTTACAGAACTCCTGGAACACTTCTTCTTCAATGGCCGGGCCTTGGTTGTTAAGCACTTGTTCAGAGTAACCGTGCGGTCAACAAAAGTGTTGTTGCAATGCTTTGGCCGCTGTCTTCGCTGTTTGGTCCTTGACA
Source organism: Oophaga sylvatica (assembly GCA_033576555.1). Taxonomy (NCBI): domain Eukaryota; kingdom Metazoa; phylum Chordata; class Amphibia; order Anura; family Dendrobatidae; genus Oophaga; species Oophaga sylvatica. Next base: position 88,698,584 of record JARQOD010000001.1, read on the forward strand.
GGCACGAATACCAGGAACCTGGAGTAGTGGTCCACTATTGTGAGGGCGTAGACATAGCCTGAACGGCTTGGGGTCAGCTTCACGTGGTCCAAAGCTACCAGTTCAAGCGGCTGCTTGGTGATTATTGGCTGTAATGGGGCTCGCTGGCTGTTACGGTCTTTACTGCGCGGGTTGCATGGCCAAATCTCTCGTCACCAGTCCTCAATGGCCTTCCTCATGCCAATCCAGTAGAAGCTCTCGCGAAGTAGGACCTCCAACTTCTTCCATCCAAAGTGTCCTGCTCCATCGTGGTACGCTTCCAGGACCATTGACGCATCTCGCATCGGGACTACTACCTGTCAGACCAGTTTGTGGGTTCGGGAATTGATACTTCTCCAACACAGCTTCCCCTCGTAGATGAATAGCTTGCCCTTCTCTTTGCACAACTGTTGGGTCTTTTGTAGGGCATCTGGGCCAGGACGTGAGTCAGCTTGCGTTAGCAGTTCCTTTACCAGGCGGACTGCTGGGTCGCGATCCTGCGTCTCTGGCCATCCATGGTGGGGCAATGGATTGAACGTGGCTTCCCGCCTGACATAGCGCCTGTCCCTGACACAGTGGGAGTACTGGGCCGTGGAAGGCTGGTAACTCGATCTCTTCTAGCTCTTCCAGATCTTCTCCCTCTTCCGGTAAGTTGGGCATTCTGGAGAGCACATCAGCATTGGCATTCTTATGTCCCGCTCGGTACTTGATGGTAAACTCATAGTTGGACAGCCGGGCCATCCATCGTTGCTCCAGCTTTGCAGTTTCCAGGTGATTCAGCGGATTGTTGTTCATGAAGATGGTAAATTTTGCTGAAGCCAGGTAGTGTTTGAAGCGCTCTGTGACCACCCAGATCACGGCGAGGAACTCCAGTTTGAAGGAGCTATAGTTGAGTGGGACTTAGCTTCCTGCTGGTGTAGGAGATTACTCTTTCTTTGCCTTTCTGCTCTTGTGACAGCACGGCTCCCAGTACCACGTTGCTGGCATCAATAAGTATACAGTATGAATGGTTGGTCGTAGTCTGGGTAGGCCAGAACTTCATCCCCTGTAAGGGCCAACTTCAGTCGGGTGAAGGACCCTTCCAGTTGGTCATTCCAGTCAAATGAAGGACTCTTCTTCCTGGCCTTCTTGGGTTGACCCACAAGAAGATTTTGTAGGGGTGCAGCTATCTCAGTGAAGCCTTTGATGAACCTTCACTAGTAGTCTACCAACCCCAGGAACTGCCGCACTTCATGGATGTTGCTGGGCTTTTGCCAGTCCCGGATAACAGTGACTTTGTCGGGGTCTGGTGCTATGCCTTCTGTGCTCACTACGTGGCCTAGGTACTGCAACTTGGGCTTTAGAAGGTGGCATTTGAATGGTTTTACCTTCAGGCAAAAGTTGGACAGGGCCTTGAACACCTCAGCTAGGTGTTTCAGGTGGTCTTCATAGGTCTTGGAGAAGATAATGACATCATCCAGGTACAACAGAACTGTCTGAAATTCTTGTGCCCGAGGCAACACTCCATTAACCTCTGGAATGTCCCTGGTATGTTGCAAAGCCCAAATGGCATGTAGTTGAACTCTGAGAGGCCCATTGGTGTCGCGAAGGCTGTCTTTTCCTTGTCTGCCTCTGCTACGGGAACCTGCCAATACCCACAAGTGAGATCTAAGGTAGAGAAATAGTTAGCGGTTCTCAGTGCAGCTAGTGATTCCTCTATCCTAGGTAACGGATAGGCGTCTTTGTGGGTAATGCTGTTAATTTTTCTGTAGTCAACACACATCCTCATCGTACCATGTTTCTTTCTAACGAGGACTAGTGGAGCTGCCCAGGGGCTACAACTGTCTCGGATCACCCCAGCAGCCTTCATCTCTCGTAACATACTCTTGGCACATTGATAGTGAGCTGCGGTACCTCTCTTTAATGGGCGGATGATTTCCAGTGGGGATATGATGTTGGACCCCTTTTACCTGCCCAAAGTCTAAAGGGTGTTTGTTGAATACCCGTTCAAACTCCTGTACTACTCGGTAAACCCCATCCTTTTGGTGTGGAAGTGAGCCGCCCGCCAGGGCCGTGGGGTACTCGGCACCGAGCCCGTTGATTTCTATGGGAATGTCACAGTAGCTGCAGCTCGGTCCGTGGCCCTGGGCGCTCACTGAAAATGGGGATATTTACAGGGGATTAAATGTTTGTGTAGTTTGTCGTGACGCCACCTGTAGTACCTGGTCAGGGTGACCAGCGCTGCTGTGCAGGTCCTCTGGGAGGGATGGTGTTGTGCAGCTTGGTGTAAAGTCTCCTACAGGTAAGACTGTGTCCTGTTATGATTTGGTAGCTGAGGAGAGCAGGCAAAAAAGGCAATACACCAGAGAGGTTGGAATCTATTGGATTGCAGTACCCTGACTAACCACCACAACTAAAGGCAGCCGTGGAGCATACCTACAGTGCCTACAAGTAGTATTCAACCCCCTGCAGATTTAGCTGGTTGACACATGCGGAATTAACTTGGCATTGTGACATTTGTACTGTAGATCAGCCTGGAAGTGGGAAATGCACTGCAGCAAAAATTTTTGTTTTAATTTTTTTTTTTTTTTTAAACGTTAAAAGTTAATTCAGAGTGTCATTTATTATTCAACCCCTCAAACCACAAGAATTCTGTTTGGTCCCCCTAAAGTATTAAGAAGTAGTCCAGGCACCAAGAATAATGAGCTTCACATGTGCCAGCCTTTTCTGACTATTTAAGACCCTCCCCAAACTTGTGAACAGCACTCATACATGGTCAACATGGGAAAGACAAAGGAGCATTCCAAGGCCATCAGAGACAAAATCGTGGAGGGTCACAAGGCTGGCAAGGGGTACAAAACCCTTTCCAAGGAGTTGACCCTACCTGTCTCCACTGTTGGGAGCATCATCCGTAAGTGGAAGGCTTATGGAACTACTGTTAGCCTTCCTCGGCCTGGACAGCCTTTGAAAGTTTCCTCCAGTGCCGAGGCCAGGCTTGTCCGAAGAGTCAAGGCTAACCCAAGGACAACAAGGAAGGAGCTCCGGGAAGATCTCATGGCAGTGGGGACATTGGTTTCAGTCAATACCATAAGTAACGTACTCCACAGCAATGGTCTCCGTTCCAGACGAGCCCGTAAGGTACCTTTACTTTCAAAGCGTCATGTCAAGGCTCGTCTACAGTTTGCTCATGATCACTTGGAGGACTCTGAGACAGACTGGTTCAAGGTTCTATGGTCTGATGAGACCAAGATCGAGATTTTTGGTGCCAACCACACACGTGACGTTTGGAGACTGGATGGCACTGCATACGACCCCAAGAATACCATCCCTACAGTCAAGCATGGTGGTGGCAGCATCATGCTGTGGGGCTGTTTCTCAGCCAAGGGGCCTGGCCATCTGGTCCGCATCCATGGGAGGATGGATAGCATCCATCAAGGATCTTAAGATGGGTCGTAATTTCATCTTCCAACAAGACAATGACCCAAAGCACACAGCCAAGAAAACCAAGGCCTGGTTCAAGAGGGAAAAAGTCAAGGTGTTGGAGTGGCCTAGTCAGTCTCCTGACCTTAACCCAATTGAAAACTTGTGGAAGGAGCTCAAGATTAAAGTCCACATGAGACACCCAAAGAACCTAGATAACTTGGAGAAGATCTGCATGGAGGAGTGGGCCAAGATAACGCCACAGACCTGTGCCGGCCTGATCAGGTCTTATAAAAAAGATTATTAGCTGTAATTGCAAACAAGGGTTATTCCACGAAATATTAAACATAGGGGTTATATAATAATTGACCCACACTTTTATGTTTAAAATTTATTAAAATTCAACTGAGCAACATAACTTTTTGATTTGTAAGATTTATACTGTTAATAAATCCTACTCTCGTTTGCAGTTTGAAGGCTCTAACTTATTTGCATCTTATCAAGCCAGCTAAATCTGCAGGGGGTTGAATACTACTTGTAGGCACTGTACGTTGGTCCTAGACGCCTCGTCACAGCCTGAGAAGCTAACTTCACCTAAAGATAGAAAGAGGAAAACTATCTGCCCCGGAGCAGATCCCCAAAGAACATAGGAAGCCCCCAAACATGTAATGGAGGTTAGACAAGAGGAAATACAGACACAGGCAGAAAATAGTATGAGCAAACGTTGGGGCCCAATCTTCCTAGACAGAAAAGGATAGGAAGGTCACTTACTGCAATCCGAAAAACCCTAAAAAAAATACCAACACACTAATTGCAAAAACACCTGAGATCACACGACCTCTACCACCTAAATTAGTTCTCTGGTGTAACAAAACTAAGCCGCAGCCACAGAAAAAACTGGAAAAGGCAAATAAACAAACAACTGGCTGAACTAAACTGAGAGGAGCACAAGCCCCCGGAGGGGACCTGGCAGACCCCCACAGAAGTGCAGGACAAAATGCAAAAAGCAAGCACAAAAAACTAAAAGAAGAAAATGTCTTATCTGTTAGCAGAAGATGCAGGCACGAAACAGCAAGCTCCAAAGTGAACCAGGAACAAAAGTTGAGACCAGAACAATTGATCACGGCAACCCTGATGGGAGGGAACCTCCCTTATATAAGACCAGTCAGTAACACCTGATCGCCAATCTTCACAATCTTCATTGAATAGTTCAGTACTGTTTGTAACCACCAGAGGGAGCTTCTGCTCAGAATTCATTTCTAGCACATTCACAACAGTGTCCTCCCAGGGCAGGTAGATGTAAGGTAAAGCAATGGTGCAGGAGAGATGTAGCAGAGTGGATTGTGCGACGGAGTAATAATGCAGGAAACAGTTCTTGTGCAGTTTCAAAGGTTTACTCACAGTCTGTTAAGCGCTTTACAGAGTCCAGCCGGGCACAGTGTCCTTCCAGTGAGTAGTCCAGCAACCCTCAGGTATATCGGTCACACTCCCAAAGACTCCCTTTATGTTCCTTTCCGGCTTCTTAGTGCTACACTCCTTACTCCTTCTCTGCACCTCCCTACCACATAGCCCTCGGACGAGGTAGTATTGGATCCTTTCAGTTTACAGTTACGACCCGATGTCCCGGGTGATCACCTCCTTATCACAATCGGAGACCGAGACACCGTCGGATGCCTGGACGTACTTGATCCCTGGCTTCCTCCCGGATGAGAATATGGTAGCTAGTGGCCCTTGAAGAGTCCCACTATACTCGGTGTTACTAGTGGCGATGAACTGACCCACCAGTCTAGGAACCGTTCCCCGATGTTTGCCTGGTCCTTCCTTCTTCAGGATGGGGTGCACAGCTTCAATTGCTGTCTCTGCCCTGGACCCTTTCGCTCTCTTCAACACGGCTCCCTGAGGTGAACTCAGAGGAGCTGCAGGCCAGCCCAGTACCCACGCTGGCTGCCTGACTCAAACTGAAACTCTAAACTAACACGCAGCACAAGGCTGCCTCAACACCTCCCATCCTTCTAGCTACACCCTGTTCTAACCAGCCTGAGCTAGACCATCCCATTGGGTCCACCTACACTCAGCTGGCATAGTGTACTAATGAATGCAGTGGTTGGAGTCAATGGGGTGCTTCCTCCTTACCTGAGAGTCAGATGTCACACCGCTGGGTGCGATGCAACATCTCTGTGGCAACTAGACCCTCAGGGCGCCACATTCCCCCCTGGTTAAGCACAGCACTCCCGGGCTGTAATAGAGTAAGATGTTACATTAGAAACATACAAAATTTTTATAATGCTTTAGTAAACAGTGAAACATTTTCAAACGCATCATCCCTTTATGGGAGGCACTTCAGATTAAACGTTGCAAGAAAACACTTTTAATATTTACTTCAAAGTTCAAGTAAACATATACTTGTGGAGGACCCGCTCCAAACCTCCAATGGTGGTCCTGGGTGGGCTGCAAGACTTTTCGGGATCTCTGTAGCAGACCTCACTTTCGGCCACACCAAACGGGTTTTAAACTTCTGAGGTAATTAAGTGAAACCAAGATGAGGCACCGAAGTGCTAACTATATACAAGGACAGTTTTTGGGCTCGCAGTGTTCATAGCCACCAGTTCAGAAAAGCAATATGAAAGGCAATCACCCTTCCGGGTTATGGTAACATTTGCATACTATATACATTAATACGCTATATACATTTGTAGAACCTGTCCTGTTTTTCTCATTTACTTAGTAGTAGCGACACCTGGTGGCTGTGCAAGCACAGGACCATTCCTATTCACGGGCCCAGTGCCTAACACCAGGATCATCTGTGTCGACCCGCCACCACAATTGTGGGTTACCAGGGCAATGGGGTACTCAGAGCCGAGCCCGTAGAAGTCTATGGGATTGTCACAGGTAGCGGTGGCTCGGTCTGTGGCCCTGGCGGTCTGGCGTATGTTGGGGGAATATTTACAGGGGATATTTATATACAGTTCGTGACGCCACCTGTAGTATTCTGGTAATTTGTACCAGCGCTGCTATAGATCTCTGAGGGATGGTGAGGCAGCTAGATGTCGGGTCCCCTACAGGTGGGACTCTTCCCTAGGTCGGTAGTTAGGTAGGGATTGTGCAGGCATGCAATAATAACTCAGTCTCACACGATCAGCGTCTTTCCATACCTTTACTTGCAAGATGATAAGACAGGTCCCAGGGAGGCTGATGGGGTTGATGGAGGATGAGCTTTGAGGCAACAGCTAAGCAAGTTAGGGGCCTCCTTTACTGTCCAATGAAGATGAGTACGACCAGCCTGAAGCGTAGTCCCCTCTATGATTCCAGCTTATCCAAAGCTGTGCTTCCCAGTCAGGTTTGTGGTGGAGCCTTTCTGTGAGGGAGCTGAATTCTTATTTTGTCCTGCAGAGACTCAAAGTCTTCACTTCCCCTGACCCCAGTTACGTACTGACTATAAGGGGTGTTTGCCGCGACCTAGGGTCCGGTAAATCTCTGGTTTTCTCTTCACTATGCTTGTAACAATAGTGATTCTTCGGTCCCCAGTAACCGGTAGCAATGTGCAGGACTCTTCCAAGCCAAACGCACTTTTCCAATAATCTTCCTTCCACTTTGCCCTTCGATTTGCTCGACTCTTAATAGATAGTTCAGTCTTTCTTCCAGTGGGGCACAGCTCTGACTAGACTAAGGTGAATTAGACCACCTGTACCAGCCTCCACGTTCTGAACTGATGACAGGCTCAAACTGGACACGTCTACTCTGTCCAAGGACAGGAAACTGACTGACTAGAAATCACTCCCTTCCACACCCCTGCTGGGTGTGTCAGAAGTGTACATGATGTCATGAAGAGACCTTAACTGTTACCTCTCCACTCATCCTCCTGGTATTGTGTACCAGGGCTACACATTCCCCATGGTAAACGACAGCACTCCCGGGCTGTAAAATATAAAAGAGACATTCTGTTTATGCATGAAAACATTAAACAATTAACATTGGTTCGTCCCATCCGGGAGGTGAGGATATCTTGAACGTTGCGAACATTAACATTTTATATAGAAATACAAAAGTATTAAATAGCATTCAATAAAATATACGGTATACTTGTGAAGGACCCGCACCAAACCTTCAACGTGGGTCCTGGGTGGGCTGCAGGACATCCGAATGCAGACCTCACTCAGTGCCACACCACACGGGTTTTTGGTTCAGAGGTAAGTCAAGGTTTCATGTGAAACCATTAAAAAGGCACTTTAGTGCAACTATTTACAGGATACAGTTTTTGGGCTGGCTCAGTCCTCAGCCTCTGAGTCCATTGTTAAACGAAGACATAATAGGGAAAAACACATATATATATATATAGACTTTTTACAGTATTCACATGAATTCGTTATAACTACTGCTGATATCTAATGGGTAATTTCCCTTTGTGATTCTCTCTGATCTACGTGGTGTAGTTTCAGGTATATCAAGTTGCGATCTGTCTGCACTGCGTAACGGCAAACTATAGAACTGCCTTAATCTTTCTATGGATCTGGCAAGCGTACTGATGGCTGGGCGGTGTGAGTCAGCTTCACCAGGGGATCCCATAGTATGGGGCGCTGCTTCAGATAATCCATCTTGAGGTTCCACAGGTTGAGGTGTTGCTGGGATGGGTAACTCCTGAGCGGGCTCAACTGGCACCACAGGCACAACTGGAGGTAAAACTTCCTCTTGTGGCTGATAAAACTGCAACACTGGAATTATCACAGCATCTCCCAGTCGGGGCCAATCCGCAGGAAAATCTCCCAGATCGGTGTGTATGACCTCTTCCTTTCTTTCTCTTTGATTGAGGACAGGGTTCTTTTCACAACTCTTTAAGTGTTCTGGACACAACTTCAAATGATCTCTGGACACAGTGGTTGTTGTTCTTCCTCCGTCTTTACTGACGACACAAACTTTTCTGTTGTCATATTTAGAATCTTGTATGACGTAGGGTTCTTGCTCCCACTGATTATCCAATTTGTGCATCTTCCTTTTTCTTTTTAATACTACCTCTCCAGGCATCAAAGGCTTGGCAGGAGCATTTCGGTTGTAAACATCTTCCTGTTTCTCCCGTGCCTTATTGAGACTTTCCTCCACACAGATTTGTACTCTTCTGTATTGCTCTTGCCGATTGACGTCCCAGTTTTCAACAGCGTCGTCTGCCTCCGGTTCTACCACTCCAAGTTCTAGATCCATTGGTAGTTTTCCGGGCCTTGCTCTCATAAGATAGGCTGGAGTGCAGTTAGTTGAGCTTACAGGTATATGATTATACAAATCAACCAAATCAGGTAGTAAATCCGGCCATCGATTCCTGTCTTCCAACGGTATGGATCTCAGCAAGTCAAGGACAATATGGTTCATCTTTTCACAAAGACCGTTGGTTTGAGGGTGATATGGTGTTGTTCTTATTTTCTTGCACCCGTACATATGACAGAATTCCTTGAATAAATCGGCTTCGAAAGCAGGTCCCTGATCGGTTAATACTTGCTCGGGATACCCATGCGGTCTACAAAAGCTTGCTTGAAAGGTCTTCGCGGCCGTCACTGCGGTCTGGTCTTTCACTGGAACAACCACCAGAAATCTGGAGTAATGGTCCACCATGGTCAAGGCGTATGAGTATCCAAATCTACTCGGCGACAGTTTGACGTGGTCCAGGGCCACAATCTCCAGGGGACGAGTCGTCCGGATAGGTTGCAGGGGGCCTTCTGACTACCGTAGTCCTTTCTTCTGAGACCACAGGGTCCACAGTTCCGACACCACCTCTCGATGGAGCTGCGCATCCCTACCCAGTAGAACCGGCATCTCAACAGGGTCTCCAGCTTTCTCCAGCCAAAGTGTCCTGCTTGATCGTGGTATGCTTCCAACACCATTGGGACGTCTGCCTTGGGACCACGATTTGCCAGACCATCTCATGGGTTCTGGGGTTGACGTATCTCCTGCACAACTTCTCACGGTATAGGAACAACCTGCTTTTCTCGTTCCACAGGAGCTTGGCTGACATGGGTGCATCCTTTTCCAGAGAGGAGCCTTCCTGTCTTAACAACTCCTTGATGCGGCTGACCACTGGATCACTGTCCTGAGTCTCTTTCCAACTATGATGGGGTAAAGGATTTAATGTTGCACCATTCTGCTTTCTGTGGACTCGATGCTCGTGGACTACCCCATTTCGATGGAACGCAGGTAGCTCGATTTCTTCCAGGTCGTCCGATTCTTCTTCCGTATCAGAGTCATGCGGCATTCGGGACAACGCATCAGCATTAGCATTCTTTCGACCTGCCCGGTACTTGATAGTAAACTGGTAATTGGACAACCGAGCCATCCAACGCTGTTCCATGGCACCCAGCTTGGCGGTTTCCAGGTGCGTTAACGGGTTGTTGTCTGTGTACGCCGTGAACTTATTGGAGGCCAGATAATGCTTAAATCTTTCAGTAATGGCCCAGACCAGCGCCAGAAACTCCAGCTTGAAGCTGCTATAATTTTCCGGATTCCTTTCAGTTGGCCTGAGTTTTCTGCTAGCATAAGCGATGACTTTTTCTTGGCCATTCTGCTTCTGACTGAGAACTGCTCCCAGCCCTTCATTACTGGCGTCGGTGTACAACAGGAACGGTTGGCTGTAATCAGGATAGGTTAAGATCTCATCACCTGTCAGGATCTCTTTCATCTTTTGGAATGCTTCAGCCTGTTCTTTACCCCAATTAAAGGGAGGGTTTCTGCTCTTTAGGGATTGTCCTACCAGGAGGTCCTGTAAAGGAGCTGCCTTCTTCGTGTAATCTTTCACGAATCTCCTGTAGTAACCCGTTAGTCCCAGGAACTGTCGCACTTCCTTAAGGTTCTTCGGCTCCGGCCACTTCTGGATGGCAGTGACTTTCTCTGGGTCCGGCGCTACTCCTTCCGAACTGACGATGTGCCCCAAGTATTGTACCTTCTGTTTGAGTAGATGGCATTTTGAGGGTTTTAATTTCATCCCGTACCTGGACAGGGACTCGAATACTTCTGCCAGGTGCTTCAGATGGTCCTCATAAGTCTTGGAATACACGATGACGTCGTCTAGGTATAGCAGCACGGTTTCAAAATTGAGATGTCCCAGACAGTTTTCCATCACTCTCTGAAATGTTCCTGGGGCACTACTGAGCCCAAACGGCATTCTGTCGAACTCACAGAGCCCCATTGGGGTGGTGAAAGCCGTTTTCTCACGATCCTCCTCAGCCACAGCCACTTGCCAGTAACCACTAGTCAGATCGAGGGTAGAAAAGTAGTTAGCCGTTTTCAGAGCAGCTAATGATTCCTCTATACGTGGTAGCGGGTATGCATCCTTGTGTGTTATGCGGTTCACCTGCCTGTAATCCACACACATTCTCATACTACCATCTTTCTTTTTAACCAGAACTAGAGGGGCTGCCCAGGGGCTACAACTATCCCTTATCACCCCAGCTTTCTTCATATCATTCAACATTTCTTTAGCCTTCTGATAATGAGCTGGAGGTATGGGCCTATACCGCTCTTTGATGGGAGGATGACTGCCTGTAGGGATATGATGTTGTACTCCCTTAATTGTCCCAAAATCAGTGGATTTTTGCTAAACACTTGGGCGTACTCTTGCACCACCCGTAATACCCCTTGCTTCTGGTGAGCGGGAGTGGTGTCCGTCCCAACATGGAGTTGCTGACACCATTCCGCCACCTGAGTTGCTGGGTCATTGTCCTCCTCTATTTGACAGGAGTCTAAGGACTCAGCCGGGAGAATAGAATTATTATCAACAGCATGAAGTTTAGCAATGGTTGCATAACGGGGTAAATTTACCTCATCATCTCCCCAATTGAGAAGCCGTACCGGTACTCTTCCATTCACCACTTCTACTACTCCTCTAGCAGTCATAAGTGTAGGTCTATGTTCTGAATGGTGGGGTTCTACTACAGCTTGGTAATTCTGTCCTCTCAGACCTATGGCTGCCCTGCACCAAATGATCATTTCACTCATTGGGGGTATCACAATAGGATCCGAGTCAGTGACCCGTACATTACCAATTTCGCCGTCGGTAAGCTTCGCTTGCTGCTGACACACCAGGGCCCGGATCTCTCTTTGGATTACTCCTCTCTGCCTTGGTCGGGCAATCTCAGCGAGCTGTTGGAGCAAGAACACAACTTCTCCCAAACAATTACCGATAATGTTAGTACCCAAAATTATATTTAAACCGTTCTCCTCATTTACAGTCTTTACTACCAGAAGCCCTTGGTCTTTCAACTCCTCTCTGCCCACCTTTACATCTACACATTTTGTTCCGAGTACTTCTACAGGAAGACCATTAGAAGCATACACAGTAAAGTCAAGGCTCGGAGGTTTAAGACTGTCCATTGACCAGTACTTGGTATATAGAGCATCAGGTATTAGGGTCACCTGGGACCCAGTGTCTAACAATGCTGGAACAGCAATACCATCTAGAATAATAGACAGGTAGGGTCGCCCGCCCACATACCTGCGGTTCCAGTCTAGGGGGCCTGACGGGTATTCTCCTGGGTGTTGGCCCTTGGACCCAGGTTCTGCCCGTTTAAAGGACACTGTGTAGACAGATGACCTTTCCGGTTGCAGCGATAACAGACGATCTCTCGACGAGAAGGGTGTTGATCAGAGGTTGCTCCTGGGGGTGGCGTTGTCCTCCTCCGGGGGGGCGACGTCTTCTTTCTTCTCCGGTGCATCCACGGAACGTCCTCTGGGCAGTCAGCTAACAAGATCTTCCCTTCCTCCTCTTTCCGCAGCTGCAGGGCACTCATCACAGCGGCCAGATTTTTAGTCAGCTGGCGCACCTCTGAGCGCAGACAGTCCAATTCACTAGGAGGTGTCACCTGCGCTTTGGCTTCAGCCACTAACGGGGAAAAGGGGGTTACTGCCGGTTCCGGAGTGACTTCAGCCTGATGATGTTGGGTTGCCACCTCGGGTTTGCCCAGGGGCCGCAGCCCTTTTATTGCCATGTCCTTTAGGGCATCAAAGGTAGCATCCGGATGATCTAAGGACCACCAATTTACAGTTCTGCGTTCCTCTGGGGATCTCAATCCCTGTATAAATTGTTCTTTCAGCATTCTATTCTCGTCGATAGCATTTAAATGGTTAATTTGCTTGAGGGCTCTCAGGGCTCCCTGTAGTCGGCAAGCATAGTCCCGGATGCTGTCACCTGGCTGTTGTGAACAGTGATAGAAGGCCATCCGGAGATCCGTTTCTGTGCGGTCTTCAAATATGGCATGCAGCTTCAGGAAGATCGCAGGTACCGACTCCTGATCAACGGTATCCCAAGTCTCCACTTCCCTCTCAGCAGCGCCAGTTAGCTGCCCTATTAGCACAGCAGCTTTTTGTCTCTCAGGCATGGAGTACATTTCTAGGATGCTGCATAACTTCCGCTTGAAGCCTGCTAATGTGCCTGGATCACCGCTGTACTGGGGAAGCCATTTCGCCCCAGGCATATATGGGAGCGTTAGTGGCATGATCGGGACTACCGGACTGGGTGCAGGGCCTGCGCCCCCATCTGGCGCTACAATACCAGACGGTGCGGGATTGGGGCCTCCGGCTGTGGCCGCACTGTCAGCCGGTTGTTGTGACATCTTAGCGCCCCCTTGGTTAAACGGAGCCTACCGGTTTCAGACGCTGCTATTTCACAGGCACCGCAGTGGGAACAGGACCTTCGTCGCAGGCGCTCTGATGTCAGAGCGTTCACTTCCTGTTGCAGGACCTGCCGCTGAGTCAGAGCCGGGGGCGTGTCCAAGACTCTGCGCGCTCTTTCAGGTACGCCCACCTTCTTCTCCAGCGCCTGAGGGCGCGAATATGGCGACAAAAATGGCGATTTTGGCGCCAAAAGTGCAAACAGTCCTTTTTCACAAAAACACTCCACAGGCACACAGGGCTCGCAATGCTGCAAGTTTCGTATCCTGTTCGTGACGCCAAGTTTTTGTGTCGACCCGCCACCACAATTGTGGGTTACCAGGGCAATGGGGTACTCAGAGCCGAGCCCGTAGAAGTCTATGGGATTGTCACAGGTAGCGGTGGCTCGGTCTGTGGCCCTGGCGGTCTGGCGTATGTTGGGGGAATATTTACAGGGGATATTTATATACAGTTCGTGACGCCACCTGTAGTATTCTGGTAATTTGTACCAGCGCTGCTATAGATCTCTGAGGGGATGGTGAGGCAGCTAGATGTCGGGTCCCCTACAGGTGGGACTCTTCCCTCAGGTCGGTAGTTAGGTAGGGATTGTGCAGGCATGCAATAATAACTCAGTCTCACACGATCAGCGTCTTTCCATACCTTTACTTGCAAGATGATAAGACAGGTCCCAGGGAGGCTGATGGGGTTGATGGAGGATGAGCTTTGAGGCAACAGCTAAGCAAGTTAGGGGCCTCCTTTACTGTCCAATGAAGATGAGTACGACCAGCCTGAAGCGTAGTCCCCTCTATGATTCCAGCTTATCCAAAGCTGTGCTTCCCAGTCAGGTTTGTGGTGGAGCCTTTCTGTGAGGGAGCTGAATTCTTATTTTGTCCTGCAGAGACTCAAAGTCTTCACTTCCCCTGACCCCAGTTACGTACTGACTATAAGGGGGTGTTTGCCGCGACCTAGGGTCCGGTAAATCTCTGGTTTTCTCTTCACTATGCTTGTAACAATAGTGATTCTTCGGTCCCCAGTAACCGGTAGCAATGTGCAGGACTCTTCCAAGCCAAACGCACTTTTCCAATAATCTTCCTTCCACTTTGCCCTTCGATTTGCTCGACTCTTAATAGATAGTTCAGTCTTTCTTCCAGTGGGGCACAGCTCTGACTAGACTAAGGTGAATTAGACCACCTGTACCAGCCTCCACGTTCTGAACTGATGACAGGCTCAAACTGGACACGTCTACTCTGTCCAAGGACAGGAAACTGACTGACTAGAAATCACTCCCTTCCACACCCCTGCTGGGTGTGTCAGAAGTGTACATGATGTCATGAAGAGACCTTAACTGTTACCTCTCCACTCATCCTCCTGGTATTGTGTACCAGGGCTACACACATCGACTCCACCATCGGGTTCCGTGTGGCTGGTGTGCACTGGGCTGGTGGGGGTGTCAGGGGTTCCAGCAGGGTGTCATCATCTGCAGCAGGGATATCATCGCTGGTTACCTGCAGAGCCGGTTCACTCCAGTCCTCTAGGCCGCAGGGCCTGTCTTCCTCCTTCATCCCTGCTGGGGGACAGCTTTCCTCTGCTACAGGTACGGTGTCTGGTTCCGGGGTGGACCGGCGTTCTGGTCCGGGTGAGGCCTCCGCAGCCTCCTCTCCTGTCGCCGCATCCTCGGCGGGGTCAGGTAGGGCTCCTTCCGGATCAGCCTCCGGCCAGATCTCAGACTCTGCTTCAGGTGGCGCCGGTGGCAGACGCGCGGGCGGTGTAGGGAGCGGTCGGCTCTGCTGCAGCCGCAGCTCCAGAGCCCTCCAGCTTCGCTCCATTTTCTCCACTTCAGCGCGGTGCCGGGCCAGATACAGCAGGGCAGCATCCACTTCTTCAATGGAGAGGGTCAGCTTCTCCAGGTCACAACGGATCTCTTCATCAGGAGGGGCCCGCTCTTTGGTATGGAGGCGGGGTTTTCTCTTCTCCCGCCATGGGGAATTAGGAGGCGGATCTCCATCGCTCATGGACATGTCCGGATATTGCAGTAACATTTGGGGTAGGCGGACATTTCTTTCGCGCCACTGAGTGAGCGCACGCCCACGAAGATACGCCCTTCTTCTCCAGCGCCTCGTGGCGCAAATACGGCGGTTGTTGTTTTACAAAATAGCAAATACAGTCTCTGATGATTTTGGCAATTCTCAGGCACAAAAACAGTTCAGATTAGGCACACAGGACTCACTTATAGCGAGCTTCAGAATCCTGTTCGTGACGCCAAAGATGAGCCGCCTGCCAGGGCCGTGGGGTACTCGGCACCGAGCCCGTTGATTTCTATGGGGAATGTCACAGTAGCTGCAGCTCGGTCTGTGGCCCTGGGCGCTCACTGAAAAATGGGGATATTTACAGGGGATTAAATGTTTGTGTAGTTTGTCGTGACGCCACCTGTAGTACCTGGTCAGGGTGACCAGCGCTGCTGTGCAGGTCCTCTGGGAGGGATGGTGTTGTGCAGCTTGGTGTAAAGTCTCCTACAGGTAAGACTGTGTCCTCCCAGGGCAGGTAGATGTAAGGTAAAGCAATGGTGCAGGAGAGATGTAGCAGAGTGGATTGTGCGACGGAGTAATAATGCAGGAAACAGTTCTTGTGCAGTTTCAAAGGTTTACTCACAGTCTGTTAAGCGCTTTACAGAGTTCAGCCGGGCACAGTGTCCTTCCAGTGAGTAGTCCAGCAACCCTCAGGTATATCGGTCACACTCCCAAAGACTCCCTTTATGTTCCTTTCCGGCTTCTTAGTGCTACACTCCTTACTCCTTCTCTGCACCTCCCTACCACAGAGCCCTCGGACGAGGTAGTATTGGATCCTTTCAGTTTACAGGTACGACCCGATGTCCCGGGTGATCACCTCCTTATCACAATCGGAGACCGAGACACCGTCGGATGCCTGGACATACTTGATCCCTGGCTTCCTCCCGGATGAGAATATGGTAGCTAGTGGCCCTTGAAGAGTCCCACTATACTCGGTGTTACTAGTGGCGATGAACTGACCCACCAGTCTAGGAACCGTTCCCCGATGTTTGCCTGGTCCTTCCTTCTTCAGGATGGGGACACAGCTTCAATTGCTGTCTCTGCCCTGGACCCTTTCGCTCTCTTCAACACGGCTCCCTGAGGTGAACTCAGAGGAGCTGCAGGCCAGCCCAGTACCCACGCTGGCTGCCTGACTCAAACAAACTCTAAACTAACACGCAGCTCAAGGCTGCCTCAACCCCTCCCATCCATCTAGCTACACCCTGTTCTAACCAGCCTGAGCTAGACCATCCCATTGGGTCCGCCTACACTCAGCTGACATAGTGTACTAATGAATGCAGTGGTTGAGTCAATGGGGTGCTTCCACCTTACCTGAGAGTCAGGTGTCACACCGCTGGGTGCGATGCAACATCTCTGTGGCGACTGGACCCTCAGGGCGCCACAGAAAGGTGGAGTCAATGCCTGCGTGCAGATGCTGACACCAATCCTACAGCTGTTTTGCAGAGCCATTGTCCTCCACCTGGTCGGATGAGACCAAGGGTTCTGCTGTCTGAATTGCGTTGTGATTGACAGTGAACAGCTTAGCAACGGTGGCATACTGAGGTAGTTTGGCCTCTTACTCCCCACAATTTAAGATGCGTACATGTACACTCCCCTTGCGGACATCGACTACCCCTCTGGCTGTCAGGACAGTGGGCCTGTTATCAGAGTACACTGGTTCTACCAGGGCTTGGTAATCTTTCCCTCTGATGCCTATGGCTGCCCGACACCAAATTAACATTTCAATCCTTGGGGGTATGACAATGGGGTATGGATCACTCACTCTGACACTGCCAACTTCTCTGCCAGACAGCTCTACTTGTTGTCTTTGCATCAGGGCTTTAATCTCTTTTTACAGGACCCGTTGCTCACTGGAACCAGCAATTTCGGCTACCTGTTGCAACAAAACCATAACCTCAGCAAGACAATTTTCTATTACATTAGTACCTAAGGTCATCATTGGGTTACATTCTCGCTGATCAATGTCTACAATTGTCAGACCTTGAGATTTTAATTCTACTCGCCCCACCTTAATGGTCACTTCCTTATACCCCACCTGTGGCAAAGGCTGACCATTTCTGGCGACTACTGTCAGCTCATCATTTGGGCCACAAGTAAGATCAGAGTCTGCCTAGTACCGTTTGTAAAGAAGATACGGCATAGTCGTCACCTGAGAACCGGTGTCCAGTAAAGCGTTCACTGGGATGCCGTCAATCACAACTGAGAGGACCGGCCATCCCCCGACATACTTGGCTCTCCAGTTCTGTGGGCCTGGTTGTCCTACTCCTGAGGGTTGGCCCTCTGCCCCAGGGGTTGCTCGTTTAAATGACAGAATCTTGCGATGTGCCCCGCTTTACTGCAGTGGCGGCAAATGGGTCGTCCGTCCTGGTTGTAGCGATCGTTGTCTCTCATCTGACCGATGGGATCTTCTTCTGCCGCCGCCACGGGACGTCATCTGGACTGGATGCCAACTGGATCTTCTCCTTCGGGGGCACTTGCATGGACTGCACGGTTTTGGCTAGTGCAGCCACACTTTTGGTCAGCTCCTGGACCTGAAGGCGCAGTTCTGCAGAAGGATCATTATCGAGGGTCTGTGCCTTGGCCTCAACAGGGGCCTGAGGAAATGATGCCGCCTCTTTGTGGTATGTAATTGCTGGGCGCCTAGGGGGCGCTGGGCAGCTGACATTTGGTTCGTGCAACACCCAGGTAGCCCTATCTTTAAAGTCTGCAAAGTGTAGGTCAGGGTTTTGTAGGGCCATGATGTGCAGCTGTGTCCTGTGGGTGCTGGACAGGAGCCCCTCAATAAATTGTTCCTTTAACAATCTGTCTCCATCCTGCATGCTGTCTGGGTCAATCTGCTTTATGGCCCGCAGTGCCTCCTGAAGGTTAAGAGCATAGTCCCGTATACTGTCCTGCACCCTTTGTTTGCACCCAAAGAACCTCATTTTTATTCCTGCTGCAGGGTGGGTGTCAAAGGTGCCCTTCAGCTTAGCCAGAATTTGCTTAACAGTCTCTCTATCAGTGTCCTGCCAGGACTTTACTTCTCTTTGGGCTGCTCCAGTTAATTGTCCAATGAGAATGCTTACTTTTTGGCTTTCAGACAGGGGTACACTTCAAAGAAACTGCACAGTCTCTCCTTGAAATCGCTCAGGGTATGCGACTCCCTGAATATTGCGGTAGCCAGGTTGCTCACAGTATATATGGTATTGATAGCGGCATTATAGGAACTGCAGTGGCGGTCGCCAACTGAATTACGATATTGGTAATCGGGAATTGTTGGCTATTAAACTCGCATTTGAACACTGGCGTCATCTCTTGGAAGGTGCTGAATTTCCCAGTCAGGTTTTCACTGATCATAAAAATCTGATCTATCTTGATGCTGCCAAACGCTTGAATGCCCATCAGGCTAGGTGGGCACTGTTTTTCTCGCGGTTTAATTTTTCCGTTACTTACATCCCAGGTACTAAGAATGTTAAAGCCGATGCTTTGTCTCGCAGCTTTTCTCCTATGGTGGGTACTGAGGAGGAGGAGAACATTTTACAAGAAGGGGTTGTGATTGCTGCTTTGGACTATGTGTTAGAAGATGAGATTCTTAAAGCACAGGAGAATGCCCCATCTAACACTCCCCATGGGAGGTTGTTTGTGCCTGGTACCCTGAGGAGAGATTTGTTTGTTGAATGTCATGACTCTCGGTTGGCAGGTCATCCTGGAATCTCTGAGACCAAGAGAGGGTGGTCTGAGTTTCTGCCACTTGCTGAATTTGCTCTTAACAACCATACATCCTCTTCTGCTGGTTGTTCGCCTTTTTTTGTTGTACTGGGAGACATCCGTCGTTTGGGTCATTCTCCAAATTGGTATCGGCCGTGCCTGAAGAGGAGAATTTTTCCGGTGATTTGGAGAGAGTTTGGACGGATGTGCGTGGTAATCTTCAAGAGGCTAACAGAAAATCTAAAAGGTACTTTGATAGGAAACAGCAAGAGGTTTTGTTTGCTATCGGTGACATGGTTTGGTTATCCTCTAAGAATCTGCGGTTGAGGATTCCTTCTAAAAATTGGGTCCCAAGTTTGTAGGGCCCTTTAAGGTGCTTCAGGTTGTTAACCAATCGCTGTTAGGTTGGAGGTTCCTGCCTCCTGGAAGATTAATCTGGTGGTTTCATGTTTCTCTGTTGAAAAGAGCTGATGTGTCGGATGGAGACGCCTCTGCCACTGTTCCCCCGGTGGTGGAGGACGGGGAATATGAAATTTCCCGCATCCTAAATTCTAGACGGTATAGAGGGAGTTTGCAGTATCTCGTTGCTTGCAAGGGTTTCGGACCCGAGGATAACTCATGGGTGAGGGCGGATGATGTTTCTGCGTCCAGACTTGTTAGAGCTTTTCACAAGAAGTTTCCGGGTAAGCCTGGTCCTAGGGGATCCGGAGGATCCTCTTAGAAGGGGGGGTACTGTTAGAACTCTCCTGTTAGGTTTTTCTATCTTGCTGGTCACATGACCTTTTTTGCCTATTTAATCCTGCTCCGCCCTTCTGGCTTTGCTGGACTTCATTGTAATTTCTACTCTTAAGCTAGCCAGGTGCTTTGTTACCTAACTCAATTAGTTTTGCTTGGTCTTCGGACCTCTATGTTCTATGTTGTTTGTTTGTCTTTTACTGCTACAACTTCTGTTAGGAGGTGTCCATCTTTCTCCCAGTCCCTAGTTCTTGTAGGGATCCCTTCCTCGCATCTATAGGTCTTCGTTCAGACTAGCTGAGGACTTTAGCGGGTCTGATCGCAGGATCAGGTTCCCCGTTACATCGTAGGGATCTAGCTTAGTTCTATCGTAGGGACAGATATCCCTTCTTTCCTTAGTACTTGTAGCAGAACATAACAGTTCAGGCTCGGACTGGCCCACCAGAGAACCGGTGGATTCTCCGGTGGGCCCAGGCACTGACACCTGCTGGCATACTGGCCAGCAGCTGCCTAGGGCCCCCACTGCTCCAGGGGCCCCCAGCAAGTTGCTATGGGGGCCCTGAGTCAAGGGGGCCCACCCTGTGCCTGCGTAGCAGCAGCTGGAGACAGGATTGTGTCCCCGCTGCTAAAGCTAAATGAATATTCACGCTTCCCCATGCCCCTATGGGCGTGGAGAGGCGTGAATACCATTTCTCTGTAATATCGGGCAGTGTTAGCCGCACGCTGCAGCTAACACTGCCCGCATGTAAAGTCCCACGCACCACACACACACACATGCAGAGAGAGACACACACAAATACTCGCAGCGCAGCACATCCTGGCATCCTGCACGGCTCTTCCTGTCTGAGAGAGTCCAGCTGGATGATGTCATCATCCAGCACTGGGTCTCAGACAGAAAGCAGCAGGCGAGGAACAGGCTGCCGTAATGTGCTGCTTCTGTGGGGAGGTGAGCTGTGCTGTGTGTCTCTGTGCCAAGTTGTGCGTGTATGTGATGCGATGCTTTGTGTGTGTGTGTGTGTGTGTGTGTGTGAGAGAGAGAGGGTTGGTGGGTGGAGGCAGTGATGGAGGTGATGGGCAATAATTGTAGGGGGAGGCAATGATGAAGGTGATGGGCAATGATGGTGGGGAGGCAATGGTGAAGGTGATGGGCAATGATGGGGAGGCAATCATGGAGGTGATGGGCAAAGATGGTGGGGAAGGCAACGATGGAGGTGATGGGCAATGATGGTGGGGGAGCAATGATGGAGGTGATGGGCAATGATGGTGGTGGGGAGGCAGTGATGGAGGTGATGGGCAATGATGGCGGTGGGAGGAGGCAGAGATGGAGGTGATGGCAATGATGGCGGTGAGGGGAGGCAATGATGAAGGTGATGGGCAATGACGGTGTGGGGGAGGCAATGATGGAGGTGATAGGCAATGATGGTGGGGAGGCAATGATGAAGGAGATAGGCAATGATGGTGGGGGGAGGCAATGATGGAGGTGATGAAATGGGCAATGATGGTGGTGGGGAGGCAATGATGGAGGTGATGAAATGGACAATGATTGTGGTGGAGGAGGAGGCAATGATTGAGGTGGTGGAATGGGCAGTGATGGGGTGGTGGGGAGAATGTTAAGGGTGGTGGGGAGAAGGCAATCAATGATAGAGGTGGTGATGAGGACAATGATGGGGGTGGAGAGGGTCTGCATTATACTTTGAGGGGGCTACATTATATTCTGTGGGGGGACTGCATTATTCTCAGCGGACTACATTATATTCTAGGGGCTATATCATACTATATGAGGGGGCTACAGTATACTCTATGGGAGCTGCATTATATTCTGTGGTGGGGTTGCATTATTCTCTCAGGGGACTACATTATATTCTGGGGGCTACATATTACTATATGATGGGGCTACAGTATACTCTATGGGGGGGCCTGCATTATTCCGTCAGGGGACTACATTATTTTCTGGGGGGCTATATCCTACTATATGAACTGAACTTCTTCTGCTCCCGCCGTCTACTAACCTCCCTAAATCTGACATTTCCCTCTCCGTGGGCGGCACCATAATAACACCCCGGCAGCAGGCTCGCTGTCTGGGTGTTATGTTTGACACCAATCTCGCCTTCACCTCCCATATACAATCTCTTGCCCGCTCTTGCCGCCTACACCTAAAGAACATCTCTAGAATCCGCCCTTTTCTCACCATGGAAACAACAAAAACCCTCACTGTAGCATTGATCCACTCCCGCCTGGACTACTGCAACGCTTTATTACTTGGCCTCCCCATTACTCGACTATCCCCTCTCCAGTCCATCCTTAATGCAGCAGCCAGGGTAATCCATCTGGCTAATCGGTACTCGGACGCGTCCGCTCGCCGCCAGTCCTTACACTGGCTGCCCATTCATTATAGGATCCAATTCAAAGTACTTGTTCTCACCCACAAAGCTCTCCACAGTGCAGCACCCCCCTACATCTCCTCCCTCATTTCTATCTATCGGCCTAACCGACTGCTGCGCTCTGCAAACGACTTTCGACTAACCTCTGCACTAATCCGTACCTCCCACTCCCGACTCCAAGACTTCTCCCGCACTGCGCCAATCCTCTGGAATGCTCTACCTCAAGAAATTAGGACTATCCACAATTTGCATGGTTTCAGGCGCCCCCTCAAAACACATTTGTTCAGAGCAGCCTATCACATTCACTAATCAAAGTCATTCTATGTATTCTGTGTAAGTGTGTGTGTGTGTGTAGCCCATTCACTATCTCCATCCATCCCTCACTCCCTCAAGATGGCTGGACCATCATTGTAAATGCACCGTTGTATATAAACACCTGTACTTTGTATCTCCCCCACCTCATTGTAGATTGTAAGCTCTCACGAGCAGGGGCGGCTTATTTTGCTTTAATTATTGTATTGTTAACGTTGTTACTTATGACTTGTGTTCTGAAACTGTTAAACTGTAAAGCGCTGCAGATTATGATGGCACTATATAAATAAAGATTATTATTATTATTATATGAGGGGGGCAGCATTATGCCCTATGAGGGGCTACAGTATACTCTATGGGGGGCTGCATTATACCCTATGAGGGTGCTACATTATATTCTATGGTGGGGACTGCGATATACCTTATGAGGGGGTTGCATTATATTTTGTGGGGTGCTGCATTATATTTTATGAGGGGGCTACATTATATTCTGTGAGGGTGGCTACATTATATTCTGAGGGGGCTACATTATATTCTATGAGGGGGCTACCCCTCTATGATCCTACCGCAACCCCTACTACATAATTAAGACATGTACTACCTTATATTATACCCTGATATAGCGCGTTTTACCGCACAATTGGCGGTCTTGTATTTATTTGTATGTAGCTACATACTGGGCACCAATAATGATTTTCTCTGGTGGGCCCAAGGTGCTCCAGTCCGATGCTGCTCATGTTTACCTCTGAATCACTGTCTAGAAAAACAGAAATTTAAATTTTACCACAGAAAAAACAGACACCGCCATTCTTGAATGGAGTAGAGGTCCCCCCAATAGATGTCCTCCCTAGCTGCATAGGCAGTTGTAGAGTCATGAAGCCTCTGCCGAAAACACCTGTCAATACGTAATAGCAAAGACATAGCGCACTCTAAAGAAAGAGGGGAACTCACACATAACAAACAGTCTCTTTTACCCCCTCAGACAAACCCTGGAAAAACTGACTTTTTAGCGCAGAATTATTCCAGTGTCTATCTGTGGACTAGTGCCGCTATTCAGCACAATAATCTGCTTGCCACTGTTGTAGCGAATGGATTTTGGACTCAGCCAATGTTGCTCTATTTGGATCATCATAGATGAGACCGAGACCTGAAAAAAAACATCTACCATAAAAAAAAACATTGACTCAGAGGGCAAGGAAAAAGCATATGCTTGCGAGTCCCCACTCAAAAAGAGAGATAACTATTCCAACCCGCTGCTCCTCTCCACCAGAGTAGCGGGGACATAACCGAAATTATAACTTACTTGCCTCTCTGAAGGTCACGAACCAAATGCACTCTCCTGAAAATATTTCTGGAGGAGGCAGTTTGGGTTCTGATAACCCAGAGACAGGACAGACTCAGTGAATGACTGAGCTTGCTGCTGAACCGCCCCTTTTATTTCGCCACCTGGAGAGACAAACCCTGCATTTGATTTTCAAGTGCAGCAACCAGATCCATACTGGAGTGTAAGAAGTATGGCCAGCTATAATGTAACAATGTGACTGTAGCGTAGCTAGGACTGTAGCTCTAATTTAGTCCCTCAAGCAAAATGGGCCCTAGGCTATCCCTGTCTCCAGGATAACCCCTGGTGGTGGGATGCCTGGGTCTCGTACCTCGCTCAACTTCTGCAGCGAACTAATCTGATCCCCTCCCCCACCCAGGGAAGAAGGGTGCAGAGGTGAAAGGGATAACACAGAAAAGACAGACAGGTGAAAACAGAAGCTTAGTCACACAGAAGTCACACAGGAAAAAACACAAAGGTACAAGAGTAAGAAGGCTGTGAGGCAAAGAAACTACATGAAACAACAAAGGGGAAGGAAATGGTTTTCACCAAAAACCACACACAACAATCATAGAGCAATCACCAGAAATGCCTGGATATCTTCACCTCTCCAGACCAGGTTTAGACAAGATATACCGTAGCTGGCACATCTTGAATAGTCCAGCATACATATATAGAGGAAGAGAAGATATGAGTGGTTCTCCCACAGCATGTGACCAAGGAGTCTCTCTTTGCTGATTACAGCCACTAGTGAAGTTACAAAGAAGAGTGCCAGAACCTAGAGATTCCACAGATGCTGCCATGACAGTCGGCGATGTTTGCAAAAACTTCCTTGTGACACAAATAGCCAATTTTCACAGAATTGAATAAGTAAAAGGTGTTTTAAGGGGTTAAATGACTTTGACCACTGATTTCACGCTACCATTACATAGATAGTGATACGCTGCATCAAATTTAGGTCACCATAGCCTGGCCCAAATGGGTTCTGGGCATCAGGACTGGCATCAAAGTATGCAAATAGTCAATTCTCCCAGATTTGAATAAGTAACTGGTGTTTTTCAGGAATTAAATGACTTTGGGCCACTGATCTCACAATGCATACACACAGATAGTGATACCACACAACTGATTCAGGTCACTCCAGCCAGGCCCAAATGGGTTCTGGGTATCAGAACTGGCATCAAAGTAACTGATGTTTTTTAAGGGTTAAATGACTTTGGGTCACTGATCTCAAAACACCATTACACAGATAGTGATGCCCCACATCAAATTCAAGTCACTCCAGACTCGCCCAAATGTGTTCTGGGAATCAAACCTGACATCAAAGTGGGCAAATAGCCAACATTCACAGATTTAAATAAGTAACTGGTGTTTTTAAGGGTTAAATGACTTTGGGCCACTGATCTCACACTTCCATTACATAGATAGTGATCCCCTTTATCATATTCAGGTCACTTCAGCCTGGCCAAAATGGGTTTTGGGCATCAAAACTGGCATCAAAGTGGGGAATATATAACTGCAGTGCCCTCATCACTAGGATTTTCCCACGGTCCAGAGTTCACCCCAGTTCAGGCTGTGAGGAGCGCAACTTCAGTAATGTCACCCCTAGTCACTGAAGCTGCGCAGGCAGCATCTCCTCATTCACCAGTGGTTTTCAGCCGGGACAGTCGCATCTTGGCACCGTCCTGGTTAAAAACTGTATATCCCCCAGATATGGATTACAGCATGGGACACAACGACGGACAGGTATAGTATATTGTTGGTTTAGTATTTTCTTTTTAATACAGGAGATCGAGGGCTTCGGGGAATTAGGTGAGGTCGTAAGTATGGTTTAGTTTAGAATATTAAAGGAGTCTGAGTCTTTATTTCAATAAAAAAAGTTTTTTTCTGGGTGTCTGAGTTTTCTTTGCAATTTGACTATGGGTAGGGCCGGTTTTAGGCAAAGTGGGGCCCTAGGCAAAGTTTAAAATGGGGCCCCAAATGCTAACATATTGCACATCACACAGAAGCATTTCGGTTGTATTTACATGCACTCAATTGAAATTGGTTAACACTTGCTTCCTGGCCTCTTTCCACCGTCTAGGGAATAATGATGAGGACAGAAGAATTACTAATATATCACTAATAGATCCCCATACAGTATCATGTTATCAAAAGCACATCTACAGTTTACACCGGGCGATGTGCTGCTGAGAACAATGATTTTTGTTCCGGCGTAAACAATCCAACCACTCGATGAATATGCAGCATTTTGCTTGTTTAGTATAATACAACCCATAGTCCTCCATATATTATAATGTGCACCACAGTCCTCCATATTGTAAAATGCACACCCCATAGTCCTCCATATAATATAATATGCCCCATAGTCCTCCAAATAGTATAATACACTCCCCATAGTCCTCCATATAGTATAATACACTCCCTATAGTCCTCCATATAGTATAATACACTCCCTATAGTCCTCCATATATTAAAATACACTCCTCAATCCTCCATATAGTATTATACACTTCCCATAGTCCTCATATAGTATAATGCACTCCTCATAGCATTCCACATATTAAAATACACTCTGTCCTCCATATAGTATAATACACTACTCAATCCTCCATATAGTATAATACACTACTCATAGTCCTCCATATATTAAAATACACTCAGTCCTCCATATAATATAATACACTACTCAGTCCTCCATATAGTATAATACACTCCTCATAGTCTTCCAAATATTAAAATACACTCAGTCCTCCATATAGTATACTATAATACACTCCTCGTAGTGCTCCATATAGTATAATACACTGCCATAGTCATCCATGTAGTACAATTCACTTCGCATAGTATAATGCACACCATAGTTCTTCACATAGTATAATGTATTCCCCATAGTCCTCGATACAGTATAATGCAGCCCACATATAGTATAATGCAGCCACCCCATAGAGCATAATGCAGCCACCCCACAGAGTATAATGCAACCACCCCACAGAGTATAATGCAACTACCCCACAGAGTATAATGCAGCCACTCCATAGAATATAATGTAACCCCCTATAGAATATAATGCAGCCCCTCCATAGAATATAATACAGCCCCCTTATATAGTATAATGTAGCCCCTTCATAGAATACAATCATGTAGCCCTCCTCATATAGTATAATGCAGCCCCCATAGAATATAATGTAGCCCCCTTATAAAGTATAATGCAGCCCCCATACAATATAATCTAGCCCCCATAAAATATAATGCAGCCCCCCATAGAATACAATGTAGCCCCTCATATAGTATATTGTAGCCCCCTCATAGAGTATGATGCAATCACCCCTCATAGAATATAATAAATATAATACAGCCCCCCATAGAATAAAATGTAGCCCCGAATAGAATATAATACAGCCCACATCCCCATAGAATATAATGTAGCCCCATCAGAGTATGATGCAATCCTCCCTCATAAAATCTAATATAGCCCCACATAGAATATAATGTAGCCCCCATAGAATATAAAACAGCCCATCTCCCCACAGAATATAATGTAGCCCCCCCATAGAATATAATACAGCCCACCTCCCCATATAATATAACACAGCCCCCATAGTATATAATACAGCCCACCTCCCCATAGAATATAATGTAGCCCCCATAGACTATAATACAGTCCACCTCCCCATAGAATATAATGTAGCCCCCCCATAGAATATAATACAGCCCACCTCCCCATAGAATATAATGTAGCCTGTTGTGAATGGGTTTGAGATGAGTTCTGAGCAGAGGCTCCCTCTGGTGGTTACAAGCGGTGCTAGTGGGGATTGGGAATCAGGTGTTACTGATTGGTCTTATTTAAGGGAATCATTTTCCCATCAGGGTTGCCGGTGATCAATTGTTCTGGTCTGAATCCTTCTTTCCAGTTTCCCTTGTAGTCTGCTGTGTCGTGTCTGCATCTCCTGCTATCAGATAAGACAATTTCTTATTTTGTGTTTTTGCTATATTTTTGCATTTTGTCCTGCACTTCTGTGGGGGCCTTCTGGGTCCCCTCCGGGGGCTTTTTGCCCTCTCAGTTTAGTCCAGCCACTGTGTTTTGTACTTTTGCTTTTTGCAGTTTTTTCAGTGGCTGCTGTTTTTGTTACACCAGAGAACTAATTTAGGTGGTAGAGGTCGTGTGATCTCAGGTGATTTTGAAATTAGTATGTTGGTGTTTTTCAGGGTTTTCTGGGATTGCAGTAAGTACCCTTCCTATCCTTTTCTATTTAGATAGTTTGGGCCCCAGCGTTTGCTCATACTATTTTCTTTCTGTGTCAGTATTTCCTCTTGTCTAACCGCCATTATATGTTTGGGGGCTTTCTATTATCTTTGGGGTTCTGCTCCGGGCAGATAGCTTTCCTATTTCTATCTTTAGGTGTAGTTAGTTTCTCAGGCTGTGACGAGGCGTCTAGGACCAACGTAGGAACGCTCCACGGCTGCCTCTAGTTGTGGTGGTTAGTCAGGGTACTGCAATCTCATAGATTCCAACTGCTCTGGTGTATTGCCTTTTTTACCTGCACTCCTCAGCTACCGTAACATAACAGTATCACCGGCCATAAAAATTGTATGGTACTCACAGAAGGGAAAAAAAAAATATTTTGAAGGAAGAAAAGTTGTCAGAGATATTTTTCTGTTTGTTGCATTTTTTTTTTTTTATTTTTTTTTTTTCCCTCTGTATCTCTGGGTGCTGGGGAGGATCTTTTCTCCCAATGGAGTTTGCACAGTTGTCTGGCCGTGTGGATCAGCTTGCCACTGAGGTTCAGAGTATTGCTGCATATCTTGCTAGGTTGCCTGTTGTGGAACCTAGGATCCCCATGCCAGATTTGTTTTCAGGGGATCGAGCTAAGTTTCAGAATTTCAAAAATAATTGTAAATTGTTTCTTGCCTTAAAATCTAAGTCCTCAGGAAACGCAGCGCAGCAGGTTCAAATTGTCATCTCTCTCCTGCGCGGCGATCCTCAGGATTGGGCTTTTTCCCTGACACCTGGGGATCCTGTTTTGAGTGATGTTGATGTATTTTTTCAGGCTTTGGGGTTATTGTACGATGAGCCTAATATCACTGATCAAGCTGAAAAAGCCTTGTTGGCATTAAATCAGGGGCTTGATGACGCTGAGTTATACTGTCAGAGATTCCGTAGGTGGGCAGTCCTGACCAAATGGAATGACGACGCTTTGGCGGCCCTTTTCCGGAAGGGTCTGTCGGATAATGTAAAGGATGTTATGGTGGGATTCCCTGTCCCCTCTGGTCTCAATGATTCTATGTCATTAGCGATTCAAATTGACAGACGTTTGCGTGAGCGGAGAAGTATGCGTGGAGTGGTGTTGCCTTGTGAGCCAGCTGCTGAGCCCATGCAGTGTGATGGAGTGGTGTCTGGGGCACAGCGTCATGAGTTTCGAAAGCGCAATGGGTTATGTTTCTACTGTGGTGATGCCTCTCATGCTATTTCAGTCTGCCCTAAGCGGGGAAGACGTTTTGCACGCTCAGTTGTCTTGGGTAGTGTTCAGACTAAGTTTTTATTAACTGTCACTCTGATATGCTCTCTGTCCTCATTTTCTGCTCAGGCTTTCGTTGATTCTGGAGCAGCTATTAACCTGATGGATTATGATTTTGCTAAACGTTGTGGATTTCCCTTGATACCCCTACAGAAGTCTATTCCCCTACTGGGGATCGATTCTACCCCTTTGGCTGAGAATAAACCCCAGTTTTCTACTCAGGTGATAATGAGGGTTGAACCTGATCACCAGGAGTGCTGCAAATTTTTGGTTCTATATAATCTGCATGACATTATCGTGCTGGGTTTCCTTGGTTACAGTCTCATAATCCTGTTTTGGATTGGAAATCTGTGTCTGTAACCAGTTGGGGCTGCCAATGTGTTAATACCAACACTCCTGTTTTTTCTGCCTCCCCCAGGCTGAGGATGTTCCTGACTTTTTGTTTGATTTTTCTGATGTGTTTAGCGAAAGTAAATCTGCATCCTTACCTCCCCATAGGAGCTATGACTGCGCTATTGAATTAGTGCCAGGTAGTAAATTCCTTAAGGGTCGCCTCTTTAACTTGTCTATACCTGAACATGACGCTATGCGGTCTTATATCAAGGAATCATTGGAGAAGGGTCATATCAGACCATCCTCTTCACCCTTAGGTGCCGGTTTTTTCTTTGTGGCCAAAAAAGATGGTTCATTAAGGCCGTGTATTGATTATCGTCTCTTGAACAATATTACTGTGAAATATCAATACCCGTTACCCTTGATTTCTGACCTGTTTTCCAGGGTGAAAAACGCTACTTGGTTTACCAAGCTTGACCTCAGGGGGGCGTATAACCTTATTCGCATTAAGCACGGGGATGAATGGAAGACGGCATTTAACACCCTGAAGGGCATTTTGAGTACCTTGTGATGCCCTTTGGGCTCACTAATGCTCCTTCCGTCTTCCAGTCCTTCATGAATGACATTTTCAGGGATTTTGTGGACAAGTTTCTGATTGTTTATTTGGATGATATCTTGATTTTTTCTAATGACTGGGACTCTCATGTGAAACATGTTCGAACTGTATTCCAGATTTTGAGACAGAATGCTCTGTATGTGAAGGGATCAAAGTGTCTTTTTGGCGTACAGAAGATCTCATTTCTGGGATTCATTTTGTCCCCATCTGTTATTGAATGGACCCGGTCAAGGTTCAGGCCATCTGTGATTGGGTCCAACCTACTTCATTAAAGGCTCTTCAGAGATTTTTGGGTTTTGCCAATTTTTATCGTAAATTTATTGGTAATTTCTCTGTTATTGTTAAACCATTAACTGATTTGACCAGAAAGGGTTCTGATGTGGTGAATTGGCCTCCTGAGGCAGTCTCTGCGTTTCAGGAACTTAAGCAGAGATTCACTTCTGCTCCTGTTCTACGGCAGCCTGATGTTTCTCTGCCATTTCAGGTGGAGGTTGATGCCTCTGAAATTGGGGCAGGTGCCGTTTTGTCCCAAAAGATCCAGAGACCTCTAAAAGTAACCCTTGTGCCTTTTTCTCTCGAAAATTTTCTCCTACTGAACGTAATTATGACGTGGGTAATCGGGAGTTATTGGCCATGAAGTGGGCTTTTGAAGAGTGGAGACATTGGCTGGAGGGAGCCAAACATCAGGTGGTGGTCCTTACGGACCATAAGAATCTGGTCTATCTGGAATCTGCCAAGCGACTCAATCCTAGACAGGCCAGGTGGGCCTTGTTTTTCACACGTTTTAATTTTTGTGGTTTCCTTTCTTCCTGGCACTAAGAATGTTAAGGCGGATGCCCTCTCGAGGAGTTTCCTTGCGGACTCTCCTGAGCTATCTGATCCCTCTGTTATTTTGAAGGAGGGTGTAGTTCTTTCCGCCATCTCGCCTAATTTGAGACTTGCTCTGGAGGGGTGTCAGGAGGATAGGCCCGAGCGCTGCCCTGTTGGAAAATTGTTTGTCCCGGACCAATGGAAAAGAGTGTGATGTCTGAGATTCATTGTTCCGCATTGGCTGGGCATCCCGGAATTTTTGGTACCAGAGACTTGGTTAGTCGGTCCTTTTGGTGGCCTACCTTGTCTCGCGATGTCAGGGAATTTGTGCAGTCCTGCGGGACTTGCTCTCGCTCCAAGCCTTGCTCTCGCTCTAGTGGTTTGTTGATGCCATTGCCTGTGCCCAAGAGACCATGGACCCATATCTCTATGGATTTCATTTCCGATCTTCCTGTTTCTCAGAGAATGACCACCATCTGGGTAATTTGTGATAGGTTTTCCAAAATGATACATCTTGTGCCATTACCTAAGTTGCCTTCCTCCTCTGAATTGGTGCCGTTGTTCCTTCAGCACGTGGTTCGTTTACACGGCATTCCTGAGAACATTGTGTCTGACAGAGGAGTCCAGTTTGTTTCCAGATTTTGGAGGACTTTTTGTTCTAAACTGGGTGTTCAATTGTCTTTCTCCTCGGCATTTCATCCTCAGACCAATGGTCAAACTGAGAGAACAAACCAGACATTGGAGACTTATCTAAGATGCTTTGTGTCTGCTGATCAGATGACTGGGTCTCTTTTTTGCCTTTGGCTGAGTTTGCTCTTAATAATAGGGCTAGCTCTGCCACTTTGATGTCTCCGTTTTTCTGTAATTCTGGGTTTCACCCTCGATTTTCTTCAGGACAGACGGAGGCTTCTGTCTGTCCAGGTGTTGACTCTGTTGTTGAGCGTATGCAGCAGATTTGGGACCAGGTAGTGGAGAGGTTGTCCCTCTCTCAGGAGAAGGCCAGCGGTTTGCTAACCGGCATAGGACTGATGGTCCTCGGTTTAAAGTGGGGGACTTGGTCTGGTTGTCCTCAAAGAATATTCCTATGAGAGTAGCATCTCCTAAATTTTTAAGCCTAGGTTCATTGGACCTTATAAGATCATGGAGATTATTAATCCTGTTTCTTTTCGTTTGCTTCTTCCAGGGACATTTAAGATCCATAGCGTGTTCCACAAGTCCTTGTTGAAGAGGTTTGTTGAGCCAGTGGTTCCTGCTGCTGTGCCTCCTGGCCCTGTTTTGGTTGGGGCAATCTGGAGTATGTGGTTGAGAAGATATTGGATTCTCGTTTTTCTGGACGAAGACTCCAGTATTTGGTTAAATGGAGAGGTTATGGTCAGGAAGATAATTCTTGGGTGTTTGCTTCGGACATCCATGCTAGGAGACTTATCCGTGCGTATCATAGAACTCATCCTGACCGACCTGGTTGCTCAAATGAGGGTTCGGTGACCCCTCCTCAAGGGGGGGGTACTGTTGTGAATGGGTTTGAGATGAGTTCTGAGCAGAGGCTCCTCTGGTGGTTACAAGCGGTGCTAGTGGGGATTGGGAATCAGGTGTTACTGATTGGTCTTATTTAAGGGAATCATTTTCCCATCAGGGTTGCCGGTGATCAATTGTTCTGGTCTGAATCCTTCTTTCCAGTTTCCCTTGTAGTCTGCTGTGTCGTGTCTGCATCTCCTGCTATCAGATAAGACAATTTCTTATTTTGTGTTTTTGCTATATTTTTGCATTTTGTCCTGCACTTCTGTGGGGCCTTCTGGGTCCCCTCCGGGGGCTTTTTGCCCTCTCAGTTTAGTCCAGCCACTGTGTTTTGTACTTTTGCTTTTTGCAGTTTTTTCAGTGGCTGCTGTTTTTGTTACACCAGAGAACTAATTTAGGTGGTAGAGGTCGTGTGATCTCAGGTGATTTTGAAATTAGTATGTTGGTGTTTTTCAGGGTTTTCTGGGATTGCAGTAAGTACCCTTCCTGTCCTTTTCTATTTAGATAGTTTGGGCCCCAGCGTTTGCTCATACTATTTTCTTTCTGTGTCAGTATTTCCTCTTGTCTAACCGCCATTATATGTTTGGGGGCTTTCTATTATCTTTGGGGTTCTGCTCCGGGGCAGATAGCTTTCCTATTTCTATCTTTAGGTGTAGTTAGTTTCTCAGGCTGTGACGAGGCGTCTAGGACCAACGTAGGAACGCTCCACGGCTGCCTCTAGTTGGGGTGGGGGTTAGTCAGGGTACTGCAATCTCATAGATCCCAAAACTGCTCTGGTGTATTGCCTTTTTTACCTGCACTCCTCAGCTACCGTAACATAACAGTAGCCCCCCATAGTATATAACACAGCCTCCCCCATAGAATATAATGTACCCCCAATAGTATATAACACAGCCCACATAG
Organism: Oophaga sylvatica; assembly: GCA_033576555.1. Classification (NCBI taxonomy): domain Eukaryota; kingdom Metazoa; phylum Chordata; class Amphibia; order Anura; family Dendrobatidae; genus Oophaga; species Oophaga sylvatica. The sequence goes on from JARQOD010000001.1 coordinate 88,731,823, forward strand.
TATATAACAGAGCCCAGTAGCCCACATAGTATATAACACAGCTCAGTAGCCCACATAGTACATAGCGTAACCCACATAGTATATAGCACAGCCCAGTAGCCCACATAGTATATAGCACAGCCCAGTAGCCCACATAGTATATATCACAGCCCAGTAGCCCACATAGTATATACACAGCCCAGTAGCCCACATAGTATATAGCACAGCCAGTAGCCCACACAGTATACATATCACAGCCCAGTAGCCCACATAGTATATACACAGCCAGTAGCCCACATAGTATATAGCACAGCCCTGTAGCCCACATAGTATATAACACAGCCCAGTAGCCCACATAGTATATACACAGCCCAGTAGCCCACATAGTATATAGCACAGCCCAGTAGCCCACATAGTATACATATCACAGACCAGTAGTCCACATAGTATATACACAGTCCAGTAGCCCACATAGTATATAGCACAGCCCAGTAGCCCACATAGTATATAACACAGCCCAGTAGCCCACATAGTATATAGCACAGCCCAGTAGCCCACATAGTATATAGCACAGCCCAGTAGCCCACATAGTATATATCACAGCCCAGTAGCCCACATAGTATATACACAGCCCAGTAGCCCACATAGTATATAGCACAGCCCTGTAGCCCACATAGTATAACACAGCCCAGTAGCCCACATAGTATATAGCACAGCCCAGTAGCCCACATAGTATATACCACAGCCCAGTAGCCCACATAGTATATAACAGAGTCCAGTAGCCCACATAGTATATACACAGCTGAGTGGCCCACATAGTATATAGCACAGCTCAGTAGCCCATGTACTATATAACACAGCCCAGTAGCCCACATAGTATATAACACAGCCCAGTCACCCACACAGTATACAGCACAGCCCATTAGCCCACATAGTATATAGCACAGCCCTGTAGCCCACATAGTATATACCACAGCCCAGTAGCCCACATAGTATATACCCCAGCCCACATCTCACCTCTCCCCCCGAGAATGGCCCCACAGTCCAATACTCACTGATATTAAAAAAAACAAAACACAATCCTCACCTCTCCTCGTGCTCGCTCTGCTCCCGGCTCCTATCTCAGCGGCATTGCACACCAGCTGTGTCAGAGGCAGGGCAGGGAATGATGGGAGAGGGAGCGTCAGCTGATGCTCTCTCCTCCATCATTGCTTTGAACTGTACCGGCAGATGCCGGTATAGGTCAATGCGGCAGCGGGGGGAGTCGGCACTGGTGGCAGGCGGACCCCCCGCCTCACAGTGGCCCATAGTGGCTGCGTGATGTGCCGCTAGCTGGGGGCCCGTGGGGGAGTGGGGGCCCTAGGCAGCTGCCTGGTCTGCCTGCGCCTAACGCAGGCCCTGACTATGGGGTTAGTAATAGGGGCATCTTATTGACGCCTCTCCATTACTAACCTCGGGGTTTGATGACACAAAGGTGACATCCATCTCCCAACTATTAGCCCACTTGCCACCACTACAGGGCAAGTGGGAAGAGCAAGGCTATGTGCCAGAATTGGCGCATCTTATAGCTGGGCCTTTTCTGGGGCGGCTGCGGGCTGATGTTTTTAGCCGGGGGGGTCAGTATCAGACTCACTCACCTTCCCAGCCATTACTGGGTGCCCCACTACCAGCCCGATCCATAACTTGTAGTGCAGTAGACGTTACTCATTAGCTTCATGAGTCCATGTGATGCCTTGCCACTCCTGCGGCCTGTATGGCGGTGTGTTTCCGGTGTACTGCATCACTGCCGAGGAACCAACAGAAAGAACTGTTTCCACACATCAACGGACCCAAGACCAGCGGACCCGGATACTTTGGCACGGTCAGGAGACAGTGCATCTCGTTCCTACGCAGCAAAGCCAGAGACTTTGTTCACGGACTACAACGCCGTCGGGAGTAGTTCCAACCGTCCCCCAACAAGAACTCCAACCGATAAGGCATTTCTCTCATACTCCTTTTCCATATTGGATATTGTATATTTGTTTGTGTAAGCTCAGTTTCATACCTGGTATTTCGTTGCTAAATCATCTCTCTGTGTGGAGTTTTCCCTTAATTCTGAGAAACCTGTTAAAGTAAAATTCTTGTTAACCCCTTCTTTGCCTCCTGCTCTTTATTGCATCCGACAAACCTTTACATAACACTCCAAAAGAGTGTTCCAAAATGTTTCTGGATTGAATTTGGTATTCATAGATAATTAAATGCTTTGTGTTACATTTCGGTGGTATATAACACTCCAAAAAAAAGTTAAAACATTTTTTTGGATTGAATTAGCAATCCATACAGTGTAACGTGCTTAGTGAGCACAAGGAGACAAAGATGGCAGAATCCCGCAGGACTCTAGAGGAAGCGACCGGTGGAATTTTGGAGCTAGACCAAGCTAGCGCAACAGCGGAGGTGGCAGGACCCTCTTGTCTGGAACCGGCAGCTTTCCCGAAACCTTCAAGGCCTGAACAAAGACAGAAGTCTTCACTGCTGGGGTTCTTGCGGACTGCGGATGGGAGAGCCAGGATCCAGCAACTGGAAAGCGGACTATGGAGCCTAGGCTGGTTGGAAGAGAGAAGGAGAAGAGCCAGGACCAGGGCTGGAGACATACTAGCAAGTCCACTAGCCGCAAGGTAATGACAGTTGGCTTCTCAGGGAAAAGTCGCTACGTAGGCGTTTAGGGGCTGCGTCCCCGCATGATGTTTTATTCTTCACATTGAAATAAAATATTGAAGATTTTAATGAAGAGACGCTTGGTGCTGGAACTTTTTTCCTTCCTTTGCTATTGCTAATGAATGGTATCCAGCCACCTGTTCCTGGCACCTGTGTTCATCTGGATCCATTAGGCACCACTAATCCCTTTCCCTGTTCCCAGTATGATGTTGTCGCTATGTGTTGTCGCTATGTGTGCCCTGTCCTCCCTTCACATGAAAATAGTGTCCATTACTCTGCATACCTGTGGCTCCTCTTTCTGCGCCGTCAAGGTCTTATCTGCGCTGCTGAAGGCTCCCTATAGGCGGTTCCACATGAATAGAGACACAGTCCATTTCAACTTTCAACAGAACAACTTTACAGCACATCCATAATTTTCACAGCAGTAACCACATGTTCCACATTGCAGAGTTCTTTCTCTTTCCCTGCACTTCTCTCACTATCACACAGCACGTACCTGGGTCGGACCGTCTCACACGGTCACTCAGCATCTCCCTGTTTAGCTCTGCTTCAGTTAGATATTTCCTGGTCTGTTTTGCCCCAGACATGAGGGTATCAGCCTCCGAAGACAGTTGTCACATTGTGAGCGACCTGCCCTTCTGCACGGTCTCCTGCGGTGACACAGAGTTCTCCAGCACAAACTCACTGCATATGGGGGTTCCCTCAGCGTTTTGTTTCGGATCTGAGGGCATCAGCCAATGCGATAAGTTTCCATATTATTGAGCCACCTGCGTCCCCACTGCTTAGTCTTCTCTAGCAACTGCAGTCCCACAAATATTGCACTGCTAGCTCTGTTGCCACTGATTCTGCTTTTAGCTTCTGTTCCAAGTCTGCTGTGGTCCCTTGCTGTACTGGCTTACTGCTGTTCTGACCTGGTGCTGTGGATGGCTGGTCTTCTCCCTTAAAACATTGCGTGGTCACTGCTATTATTCCGAACAGTTAAGCCCGTTCAGGTGGTTAGGGTACTGTGGCCCGACTAAACTCTACGAGGATGTCCTCTCTCTCTTAGCTGCAGCTGGCCCATCCTATGTTTAAGGCCTGTGCACACGTTGCGGTTTTTGCTGCGGTTCCGCAGCGTTTTTTGTGCTGCGGAACCGCTGCAGAACCACACGCCATGTACAGTACAATGTTAATGAAGGGGAAAAAAAAAAAAAGCTTGTGAACACGCTGCGGAATTTTCGCGCGGATTGGGTGCGGTTTCAAAACCACAGCATGTCAATTCTTTGTGCAGATTCCGCTGCGGTTTTACACCTATTCCATTATAGGTGTAAAACCGCAGGGCAATTCCGCACAAAAAAACGCGCCAAAACCGCAGTAAATCCGTGCTAAAACCGCAGTGCGGTTTACCTGCGGTTTAGTAAAATCCGCACGTAAAAAAAACGCAAGTGAATCTGCAATGTGTGCGCGGGGCCTAACTGTTTAAACTACAACTATGTACACTAAAATGCCCCCATCTAGTGGTCAAACAGAGGTACTACACTTTCCCTACATATTAGATTATATACCTAGAAAAATATTATACACGTTACATTATATACATAGCAGCATTAAATATTCACAGTATGGGAAAGCAACATACACAGACATTACATTAATTATTACAATATCTAGACACAGGAAGAGTGTGGAGTATTACACGGTCCGAACCCCCTTATCATCTTATGTAAGACCAGCAGTGGAGATGGAGGTCCATAGAAGAGTTTGGGACCCGTCATCAAACATCTTGTTCAACCAGTTTGCACTAGAGATGGAACACTTGCCTTGAAAGCTGCAAGAGCTGATGGCTGGAACCAGCGTCTCTTTTCCTTAAAAGGAGGGGCAAACATCGATGGTATGCGGTGGGTGTGATCTGAGAAGTAAGGGAGTAGGATTGAACCCTTCTTTCGAAATTATCTAGCTTGGGAGAGGCTGCTCGCCAGTTCTTGCATCCAATGGTATACCTGGTAACCAAGGTATACGTCCGTTGGAGTAGACGGACGTTTACCTGGGTTCAGGCCGGCGTCAGCACCCAGCATACCTGGGCAAGTGCCGGGGCCTGAGCAGGTGGGGGCCCACTCGCCGTCGGGCACCCTGGCGCCCGTTAGCGGATAGAGAGCGGTACCAACGCCGCCACGAGCCCCCCCTTGCTCAGGGCCCCGGCAGCAGCACGGCACAATACTTACCTCTCCCCATGCCTCCGCTGCCGCAGCTCCGGGCTCCAGGGGGCACCTGCAGGGCGTCATCATTCAGCGGCCAGCTGTGGCAGTGAGAGCGCAGACATCGGACAGGTGAGATGTGAGTGTCTGTGTATGTTGTGTGTGTGTATCTGTGTGTGTGTATGTAGTGCGGTGCTTTGTGTGTGTGTATGTGAGAGAGTGTTGTATGTGTGATGGTGGTGGGGGGAGGCAGTGATGATGATGATGGGGAGGCAATGATGATGATGATTAGGGAGGAAATGATGATGGGGAGACAATGATGATGGTGGGAGGCAATGATGATGATGATGGGGAGGCGATGTAGATGGGGAGGCAATGATGATAATGGGGAGTCAATGATGATGATGGGGAGGCAATGAAGTTGATGATGGGGAGCAATGATGATGATAATGGGGAGTCTTTCCACAGCGCCCTATCCTGAGCTGTAACAGTGCAGAATGCAGCACAGTGCAGAGGAGAGCTCCATATTTTGTATGGGCATTATATGGGGACCCAGTATCCTGTATGGAGCATTATTTGGGGTCCATATTCTTTATGGATGCATTATATTTGGTCCATAATACTGTATGGGGACTTGTGGTGCCATAATATTGTATGGAGGACTGTAACTGTCCGGTCTGTACTGTGCGCTGTGAGAATTTGGCGGTTTCTGAGCTATTGTAGAATTTACAATAATATCAGACATGTAATGGAAGAAGTGAAGTGTTTGGCATTATACTATAATCATATTTCTCTTGCAGTATCTGTGCATCATGAATCATGGTCTGTGTTAAGGGGTCGCTGAGACTCTTTCGCCCGGGGGCCCATAAAAACCTGGAGCTGGCCCTGCCTGAGTTACTCCCCAACAATGGGTAGCACTGCACTGACCTGTATTGTGAATGAGGACATCCATAATTCTCCTGGTTCATTTACATTTGTACATAGCCTGATTTTATATTTGATTCCATGCTTGGACAAGTGTGAGAATAGTTTCTGTACTTGGGTGCCATCTTGTGGCTTCATCAAATTACTGTCCATTTACATATTCTTCTCAAAAGATCACGATTCCACTGTTGTCATACATACATACTAGGTCATTTTACCTTGGTACATGATGTGATTCTCAAATGTCATTTACATGCATTTTGCCTCCACCTCTCATTAACCATAGTGATGTCCCATTTTGTGTCCTCACCATTAATCTGCTAACTGTTGTATTGTTGTGTTTACTGTCTGTCATCTGATTAACTTGATCTTTTATCTATTGAGAAATAAAATTTAAATTTTTTATAATTACTACGACTGATATTCAGTGTTTAATCCTCTTTGGGGCTTACTGCTTTATGTCTTTATATTACTTTGCTGCCACTTCGGATTTACACTTTAATTCCTTAATGTATTTCCCTGAAGAGTGCAGTGTGTTTATTCTTCCGTTTTTAGCCTGTCTGTCTTGTTTGTATTCCTTCATACAATTCACGACTAGTGCTACTTAGAAGCATAGTTTGAGGACTGATGCACAGGCATCCCCACACTTCAGGAGTAATTCTGGGAACAGTGATAGCTTGGGACCCCTAGCCTGAGGGTCAATATAGGAGCATATTAGCTATCCTACAGTCACATCATGACAAAATATAGGGATTGAGAAGGATGGTCCGAGTAGTGGACAATCCCAGTAAAGAGAAACCTATTATCTCAAAAATGCTATAAACCTTAGATATGATGCTAATCTTCAGAAAATAACATTCTAAAGCTCCCTGACACCACACTGAAGTCCTTCTACGAGAAAGAAATTAATTTTTTTCTGCTTTTTGGGGCCTCTGGCTTTAGTCATAGAGTTGCAGCCACAGTAGTTCAGTCATTACTCAGTACATAGTGAGCGGTGGAAGTAACCATGCTCGAGCACTGACAGCCTGCTCTGTACTGATGCATACTGACCCGGCTGTCGTCAGTGCCAGCAGCTGCCCACGTTCTACTGAGGGTGACTGAAGAAAGCTGGAGGCCGAAAAGGAGGGATAAAGTTAATTTCCACGAAATAGTCAGACTGTCACCCTCCCACAGCTTTAGATTGCTATTAATCTGCAAATTAACCCCATTTTCTGCGGGTTTAATAGGTGAAAAGCTACAACTGACACTAAATGGTTAAAATCAGTATGCAGAAAATTCAAAAAGTGAAAGTAGACCATAACTGCCAACTGGGCGTGTTTTTCCCCACCTTCTCACAGGGATGTGTTCTTACACTGTCTGTATTGGGTGGGATATTTCTTATGCCAGACTGCTGATAGAAGAATAATGACATTTATTAAATTAAAGTGCATTCACCCCATCTGTGTGTTGCGGTCTGAAGACAGACCATGGCCACAGGTCTTTTTCCCCCCAAAAAGGGAAAACCCTTTCATAAGCATATACAGTTTGAGGTTGTAAAGTTCAGGTCAGGAGACCTGCGGCAGTTGGTGAATAACTGGTGTACTCAGCCTGTGACACATTGATGTGCTGCTGCTCTCTTTCTCCGGATGTATGTGATATTTTCCAAAAGGTGGGTAGAGTGAAGACAGCGTGATTGGCCAAAAGGGAACGCATGATGTAAATGATACGTGAGTTGAGTGCCGACACGCTGGAAGGGCTCCGTGACCTGAGGTGAGTAAAATTTTTTTTATTTTAAGAGGGGAAAACATTTGGATTGAGAAGCGACTGTCCAAGTAGTGGACAACCATTTAAAACTGGTTATCCAACACGTTTCAGCAAATGGTGTAACAAATAAACTAAAATTCGACACAAACCTGTCAGTTTTTCTACGATTTGGGTTGGGGGACACTTATTGTATGTGGGCGGGTAAATTTTGTGTGCCAGGGCTGATTTTAAGTCCAGTCTGGTCCTGATTTACCCCATTATCTGAATGCAAGGAACAATACCGCCACACCATGACCGGAAAACATATTACCACTACATAGTGATAAAATAATAGCCATACAAGGAACAAATACCCCCAAAACCCCAAGGCTGGAAAAAATATTACCAACACATAGTGACTAAATACAACAATACTGTTTCTTTTAATAAAAAAAACACAATACTAATTCCCCCATAAGTGCCATTATACACAGGGATCTGTAATTAGTATGCAGTGCCCTGGTACAGGTAACATAGTGATTACTGGTGACATTATACACAGGAGCTTGTATATAGTATATAGTTTTCAGGAAATTTACAGTGATTACCGGTGACAAAACACAGGAGCTCTATATACTGAAATTCAGTGTATAGGTTAAAACAGTGACCCAACAGTGACATTATACACATGAGCGCTGTATATTTTGGGTACAGGTTATAGTGATCAATGAATTATACCAGGAGTCTGTGTTAGTGTAAGTGTAAGGTAAACACACTGACTCACTGTGATGTCTCTAGGTAAAGTCCTTCATCTTCACTTTTAAATCTTCTCCAGAACAGACCCCCATCACTTCTTCCAGCCGGGTTTGTCTCCTTTCGGAAAAAAAAACACAGTTATCTAGAGTAACCCCGCACCCATTTTTTTTTCCAACTTCTACACTAACCAGGTGAAGAAAAAAGGCAACTTGTGTCGCTCTGCACAGAAAAGGACCGCCCCCATTTAAAACAGGATCCTCCCAAAAAAAAAAAATAAATACAGTAAATCACTGCAGTAATAATTTTCCCTTAATTAGCCCCCATGTAATAAAATCCCCCATCCTGGCCATCTGTCGCATTTTGGCTCCAGCCCTATGTTCTCCATCCTGCCCCCAAAAGTATCCATTTGCCCCAAAGTGATATCCCATCAGCCCCTTTGTCCCATGATCCTGCCCCCTCTGTCCCATGATCCTGCCCACGTCCTGCCCCATTGTTCTCCTTTCCCGCCCCCTGATCCTGCAACCCTGTGTCTCCATCCTGCCCATCGCGTCTCCATCCTGCTCCATATTCCTGTCCCATCTGTCTCCAATCCCCATATTCTTGCCCCATCTGTCTCCAAACTCGCCGTTGAAAAATTTGCGGCTTTTCCGCTTTCAATAAAAAAATAAAAAAAACACTTTCTCCTTTCTTGGTCACGGTCCCCGCGGGGATGTTCCCCCCAGGCATTTCAAACGCGGACTCGCCGGCCCAAAAAACAATGAGAATACACCGGCAAAGTGCGCTCACGTCAGCTGCAACCTCCGATTGCTGGCGGCTTTTAACTATTGCAAGGGCCGCACTGCAATGAGTTTAACTGAAACCCGCATCTCGGATACAGGTTCGTTACTGCAACCCGGCAGAAGCCTTGTGCTGGGCCCGATGAGAAGAGAGGGGCCCGTTTCGGGCCCCCTCGCTCATCGGGCCCCATGCGTCAGTCAGGGCAGTGTGCTGATGGTGGCCTGCTTTGTGGAGCCATTTAAATTTATGCAATCAATTTTTTGTGTGAAGGTTACTGGGTGAGGGCCCTGTAGGGGCCAGTATGCTGTTTTTGGGGGGATGGGTGGGGGCCATTATACTGTTTGAGGGGCTTGTGGGGCATTATGCTGTGGGGATGCTTAATTTTTGGCCATGACATTGAGTAGAGGGTGGGGGGGCTATTATACTTTTATGGGCGCCCTTGTAATAATTGGAGGGCTGTGTGGTTTAAACACAGTTGGAGCATCTACGGGTTTTGGGGTCACCATAAATTTTTCCGGGTTCAAAATTTAGGGGGGGAGGTAAAGTGGGTCATACATGTGTGTGGAGGGTACTGTAGAAGAATTCATGTGGGGGTATCATACTGTGCTTTGGGGGAATACTATTGTTGGTATCATACTTTAGGGGAAATGAAAGAGCAATTTTGGGGTTTCCCAATAGGAGGAAAAAATACTTTGCAAGAGCTGCAAAGTTGTGAGATATGCTCCTCTGTAACCCTGCTGAATATTTTTTTTTTTGTTAAAGGATGGCAATTAAAAACTTCTGCATTGGGGCCCCATATTTCTATGTTCACCCCTGCTGCAGAGGCATGAGGGTGCATCCACAAAAGAAGCCATCCTAAAGCTGAGGCAAAAAAAGGGCCCGCTTCCAAGTGCCTGGTCCATGAGTAAAAAAATAAAAATTTGTAGAAATTTTTGCAAATTTATTAAAAAAAAAAACTGAAATATCACTTTGGCCCTAAGTATTGAACCCTTTGCTAAAGTATTGAGTAGAAGCACACTTTGAGTTTTTCTTGGGAATGATGCAAACAAGTTTTTCACACCTGGATTTGGGGGCCCTGTCTTTCCCTTTCCTTGCAGATCCTCTCCAGTTCCGTGGGTTTGGGATGGTGAACGTTTTTGGACAGCCATTTTCAAGGTCTCTCCAGAGATCCCACAATTGAGTTTATGTCAGGGCTCTGGCTGGGCCAGTCGGAAATGGTCAGATTTGGTTCTAAAAGCCACTCCTTTGTTATTTTAGCTTTATGTTTGGGTCATTGTCTTGTTGAAAGTGAACTTTTGGGCCCAAATTTGAGGTCCAGAGCCTCGGGAAGAGGTTTACATAAAAACATCCAGGATATCTCTTTTACTTGGCCGCATTCATATTTCCTTCAATTGAAATGTCCCCCTGTCAATGCAGCTGAAAAAGCATGATTTTTCCACCACCATGTTTCACTGTTGGGATTGTATTGGGCAGGTGATGAGCAGGGGCCTTTTTTTGGGGGTTTTCTCCACATATACCGCTTAAAATTTATCCCCAAAAAAGTTATATCTTTCTTCATCAGACCAGAGAATCTTTTTTTCATAGTCTGGGAGTCTTTAATGTGTTATTTAGCAAACTCTATGTGGCTTTCATATGTTGGCAATGAGGGAGGTTCTGTCGGGCCACTCTGCCATAAATGGCCCGATTTGGTGGTGGGCTGCAGCGATAGCTGACTTTGCGGAATTGCTCCATCTCACTACTGCATTGGTGGACTCAGCCACAGTGATCTTGGGGTTCTTCTTTACCTCTCTCCCCCAAGCTCTTCTCCACGTTTTGCTCAGTTTGGCTGGATGGCCCAGGTATAGGAAGACTTCTGAGGGCCCCAAACTTTTCCTTTTAAGGATTTGGAGGCACTGTGCTCTTGGGAAAACCTTGTGTAACTGCAGAAATTCTTTTGTAACCTTTGGGCCAGATCTGTGCCTTGCCACAATTCTGTCTTGAGCTCCTTGGCCGTTCCTTTGCCTCATGTTTCTCATTTGGTTGACATGCACTGTGAGCTGTGAGGTTTTTATAGACAGGTGTGTTCCTTTACAAATCAAGTTCCTATCGTTTAATAAAAACAATGGAATCCAATGAAGGAGTAGAACATCTCGGAAGGGGGGGATCACAAGGAACTGGCAGAAAGTGACTTATATGAGTGTCTGAGCAAAAAGGGGTTTTGAATACTTTTGACATGTGATATTTCAGCTTTTCTTTTTTTTAAAAAATTTGCACAAATTGCTACCTTTCTGTTTTTTTTTTCAGACAAGGTGGGGTGCAGAGTGTACATTAAAAGAGAAAAAAATGAAGTTTTGGGAAATTTTTCCAAAAGCTGCAAAGAACAAAGAGTTCAATTTTTAAAGGAAATCTGAATTCTTGCCATACCCCCTGTATCTTAGAGGGGCAGGTGCAACCAAAAGGAGGTCGCCCTCAGGCCGTCTGATGCAGCCCGGGCGTAGTGTCTCCCTGGTAGTGCTCCTTAGAATGGGAAATTGGATGTTCTCTGAGCAGGTTGTCAAGGGGAACTCAGCCAAAGTGATCAGGTCAGGGGATCACGCTGTGAGTCACTTGCCAATCTGCAAGTTTCGCAACCCGCATTGGAGGTAAGTGCTTTTAGTGCAGCTGAGACACCGACAATTTATTGTAATGGGGGGCGTTTGAAGATTTTATGACACAATTTGGGGGGTAAGAAGGTATGGGTGCCCGACATAATATAGGAGCAGGAGAAATTTGAGGACCCCAGTATGAGGGGAAAAGATGGAGAGCATGTTGAGGAACAGTATGATGGTGGATGGTGAAAACATGGTATGGTGAGGGGGGTGTGGTGTGAACACAGTTTGAGGAGTGAGGGGGAATGTATATGAACATAGGGAAAGTGGAGGATGGGTGCAGACACTGTTTGAGAGTGGGAGGGGATGGTGCGCAAAGTTTATGAGTGGGTGGATGGGTGTGGACACAGTATGAGTTGCAAAAGGGGAATGTATGTGGACACAGAATGGGGAGGGTGCAAAGTTGGGTAGAAGAAAAATTAAAAAAGGAGGGATGGGGGACACAGTATAAAAGGGAGGGGAGGAAGTATGGGACGGAGTATGATTTCCCGAGTTGGAAAATGTAAGGTACCTGGATGAAAATTTTTTTGTGATACTAATTCTCATCAGTAAAGTCCTCCTGTATGGTCCATAGTCGGATGATGCTGATAGCAACTTCCAGGATCTCCTTACCATTATTAAGGGCATATTTGGGAGTTGTATGTTGTGAATGTGTTGGGGAATATTAATCTGAGCAGAAGCCCCCTCTGGTGGTTACAAACAGTTCCCCCCTTAAACCCCCCAAAAAAATCCCCCCCCCAATTTTTAAAAAAAATTGGAAAATCGGAGTTACAGCGGGTTTCTTATTTTTGGAGGTTCCCTCCCATCAGGGTTGCCGTTGATCAGTTGTTTTGTCTCAACTGTGGTTCCTGGTTCACTTGGAAGCTTGCTGGGGTCTTGCCTCTTATCCTGTCTCGATAAGATATTTTCTGTTTTTATTTTTGTGCTTGCTTTTTGCATTGTTTCCTGCACTTTTGTGGAGGTCAGCCAGGTCCCCTCCGGGGGGTTGTGCCCCTTCCAGTTTGTCTGAGAAACTTTTGTTTGTTCATTTGCCTTTTCAGTTTTTTCAGTGGCTCCCGGCTTAGTTTTGTTACACCAAAGAACTAATTTTTGGTGGTAGGGGTCGTGTGATCTCAGGTGTTTTTGCAATTAAAAGGTGGTTTTTTTTTGGGTTTTTTGGATTGCAGTAAGTGTCATTCCTACCTTTTCTGTCTAGGAAGATTGGGCCCCCAACGTTGCTCATAATATTTTCTGTCTGTGTCTGTATTCCTCTTGTCTAACCGCCATTACATGTTTGGGGGCTTCCTAGTTTCTTTGGGGATCTGCCCCTGGGCAGAAGCTTTTTTCTTTCTATCTTTAGGTGTAGTTAACCTCTCAGGGCTGGACGAGGCGTCTAGGACAACGTAGAACGCCCCACGGCTGCCTTTAGTTGTGGTGGTTAGTAGGGTACTGCAATCCAGTAGTTTCCCAAACCCTTCTGGTGTATTGCCGTTTTTGCTTGCTCTCCTAGCTACCAAATCATAACAGTATCACGGCCAAAAACTAAAAATTATTATGGTAATAAAAGAAGAAAATAGTAAAGGAAAGGAAAGGGAAGTTGTCAAAATTTTTTTTTTTCTCTGTTTGTGGCATTTTTTTCCTTTTTTTTCTCTGGGTGCTGAGAAGAATTTTTTTTTTCTCTCAATAGCATTTTGCAAAAAGGTTGTCTGGCCATGTGGATCAGCTTGCCATGATGTTCGGAGTATGTCCCTTCTTGCGGGGGTTGCCGGTTGTGGAAACCTAGGATACCCATGCCAGATTTATTTTTGGGGGATCGAGCTAATTTCTGAATTTCAAAAATAAACTGTAAGTTGTTTTTTTGCCTTAAAACCTAAGTCCTCAGGGAACTCAGCGCAGCGGGTTCCCAAATTGTCATCTCTCCCCTGCGCGGCGATCCTCGGTTTTGGGCTTTTTCCCTGACTCCTGGGAACCCTGTTTTGGTAATGTTGGTGCATTTTTTCTGGCTCTGGAAGTTTTGTAGATAACCTAATGTCACTGATCAAGCTGAAAAAACCTTGTTGGCATTAATTCAGGGGCTTGAGGACGCTGAGTTGTACTTTCAGAAAATTCCGAAAGTGGGCAGTCCTGACCAAATGGATGCGATGCTTTGGCAGCCCTTTTTCGGAAGGGTCTGTGTTGTGAATGGGTTTGAGATGGGGTTCTGTGCAAAAGACTCCCCTCTGGTGGGGTTTCAAGCGGTAGGGTTGTCAGTTTTAAAATTGTGGGAATGGGAATCAGTGTTACGGACTGGTCTTATATAAGGGAGTCACCTTCCCATCAGGGGTTGCCGGTGATCAATTGTTCTGGTTGAATCCTTTATTCCAGTTTCCATTGGTTGCTGCTGTGTCGTGTTGCATCTCTGCTAAAGATAAGACATTTTTTTTCTTTTGTGGGTTTTTGCAAAATTTTGCATTTTGTCTGCACTTCTGTGGGGGCCTTCAGGGGCCCCTCCGGGCTTTTGCCTCTCAAATTCGTTCAGCACTGATGTTTTGTACTTTTGCTTTTTCCAGTTTTTTCAGTGGCTGCTGTTTTGATTTTGTTACACCAGAGAACTAATTTAGGTTTGGAAGAGGGGCGTGTGATCTCAGGTATTTTTTGAAATTAGTTGAGTTGGCGCTTTTCGGGTTTTCCTGGATTGCAGTAAATACCTTCCCATCTTTTCTATTTTAGTTGTTTGGGCCCAGCGTTTGCTTTAAAACTATTTTCTTTCTGTGTCAGATTTCATCTTGTATTAAAAACCCCATTACTGTTTGGGGGCTTTTATTATCTTTGGGGTTCTTTCTCGGGGCAGATAGGGTTTCCAATATCTATCTTCAGGTGTAGTAGTTCTCTCAGGGTGTGACGAGCGTCTATCAACGTAGGGAAAGCTACCCGGCTGCCCCTATTGTGGTGGTTTGTCAGGGTACTGCAATTTTCATAGATTCCAAATGCTCTGGTGTATTGCCTTTTTTTACTGCACACTCTAAGACATACGTATCCGGGCCCTAAAAATTTAAATTGTATGGTACTACAGAGGAAAAAATATTGTGAAGAAAAAGGTTTTCAGAGTTGTCGAATATTTTTCTATTTGTTTCATTTTTTTTTTTTTTTCCCTGTATTCTGGGTGCTGGGGAGGATCTTTTTCCAATGGGTTTTCACAGTTGTCTGGCGTGTGGATAGATGGCCACTGAGTTCAGAGTATTGCCTGCTATCTTGCTAGGTTCTGTTGTGGAAAACCCAGGATCCCATGCAGATTTGTTTTTGGGGGATCGGCATAGTTTCCCGAATTTCAAAATAAGGTTATACGCCCCCCTGAGGTCAAGCTTGGTAAACCAAGTAGCGTTTTTCACCCTGGAAAACAGGTCAGAAATCAAGGGTAACGGGTATTGATATTTCACAGTAATATTGTTCAAGAGACGATAATCAATACACCGGCCTTAATGAACCATCTTTTTTGGCCACAAAGAAAAAACCGGCACCTAAGGGTGAAGAGGATGGTCTGATATGACCCTTCTCCAATGATTCCTTGATATAAGACCGCATAGCGTCATGTTCAGGTACAGACAAGTTAAAAAGGCGACCTTTAGGGAATTTACTACCCGGCACTAATTCAATAGCGCAGTCATAGCTCCTATGGGGAGGCAAGGATGCAGATTTACTTTCGCTAAACACATCAGAAAAATCAATCAAAAAGTCAGGAACATCCTGAGCTTGGGGGGAGGCAGAAAAAACAGGAGTGTTGGTATTAACACATTGGCAGCCCCAACTGGTTACAGACACAGATTTCCAATCCAAAACAGGATTATGAGACTGTAACCAAGGGAAACCCAGCACGATAATGTCATGCAGATTATACAGAACCAAAAATTTGCAGCACTCCTGGTGATCAGGTTCAACCCTCATTATCACCTGAGTAGAAAACTGGGGTTTATTCTCAGCCAAAGGGGTAGAATCGATCCCCAGTAGGGGAATAGACTTCTGTAGGGGTATCAAGGGACACCCACAACGTTTAGCAAAATCATAATCCATCAGGTTAATAGCTGCTCCAGAATCAACGAAAGCCTGAGCAGAAAATGAGGACAGAGAGCATATCAGAGTGACAGTTAACAAAAACTTAGTCTGAACACTACCCAAGACAACTGAGCGTGCAAAACGTCTTCCCCGCTTAGGGCAGACTGAAATAGCATGAGAGGCATCACCACAGTAGAAACATAACCCATTGCGCTTTCGAAACTCATGACGCTGTGCCCCAGACACCACTCCATCACACTGCATGGGCTCAGAAGCTGGCTCACAAGGCAACACCACTCCACGCATACTTCTCCGCTCACGCAAACGTCTGTCAATTTGAATCGCTAATGACATAGAATCATTGAGACCAGAGGGGACAGGGAATCCCACCATAACATCCTTTACATTATCTGACAGACCCTTCCGGAAAAGGGCTGCCAAAGCGTCGTCATTCCATTTGGTCAGGATTGCCCACCTACGGAATCTCTGACAGTATAACTCAGCGTCATCAAGCCCCTGATTTAATGCCAACAAGGCTTTTTCAGCTTGATCAGTGACATTAGGCTCATCGTACAATAACCCCAAAGCCTGAAAAAATGCATCAACATCACTCAAAACAGGATCCCCAGGTGTCAGGGAAAAAGCCCAATCCTGAGCTTCGCCGCGCAGGAGAGAGATGATAATTTGAACCTGCTGCGCTGCGTTCCCTGAGGACTTAGATTTTAAGGCAAAAAACAATTTACAATTATTTTTGAAATTCTGAAACTTAGCTCGATCCCCCAAAAACAAATCTGGCATGGGGATCCTAGGTTCCACAACAGGCAACCTAGCAAGATATGCAGCAATACTCTGAACCTCAGTGGCAAGCTGATCCACACGGCCAGACAACTGTGCAAACTCCATTGAGAAAAAAGATCCTCCCCAGCACCCAGAGATACAGAGGGAAAAAAAAAAAAAAAATGCAACAAATAGAAAAATATCTCTGACAACTCTGACAACCTTTTTTCTTTCACAATATTTTTTCCCTTCTGTGAGTACCATACAATTTTCAATTTTTAGGGCCGGTGATACTGTTATGTTTCGGTAGCTGAGGAGTGCAGGTAAAAAAGGCAATACACCAGAGCAGTTGGAATCTATGAGATTGCAGTACCCTGACTAACCACCACAACTAGAGGCAGCCGTGGAGCGTTCCTACGTTGGTCCTAGACGCCTCGTCACAGCCTGAGAAACTAACTACACCTGAAGATAGATATAGGAAAGCTATCTGCCCCGGAGCAGAACCCCAAAGATAATAGAAAGCCCCCAAACATGTAATGGCGGTTAGACAAGATGAAATACTGACACAGAAAGAAAATAGTATGAGCAAACGCTGGGGCCCAAACTAACTAAATAGAAAAGGATAGGAAGGGTACTTACTGCAATCCCAGAAAACCCTGAAAAGCGCCAACTCTACTAATTTCAAAAAATACCTGAGATCACACGACCTCTTCCACCTAAATTAGTTCTCTGGTGTAACAAAATCAAAACAGCAGCCACTGAAAAAACTGGAAAAAGCAAAAGTACAAACATCAGTGGCTGAACTGAACTGAGAGGGCAAAAGCCCCCGGAGGGGACCCTGAAGGCCCCCACAGAAGTGCAGGACAAAATGCAAAAATATAGCACAAACACAAAAGAAGAAAATGTCTTATCTGTTAGCAGGAGATGCAGACACGACACAGCAGGCTACAAGGGAAACTGGAATAAAGGATTCAGACCAGAACAATTGATCACCGGCAACCCTGATGGGAAGGTGACTCCCTTATATAAGACCAGTCAGTAACACCTGATTCCCATTCCTCACAATCTTCACTGAACAGACCCGTACCGCTTGTAACCACCAGAGGGAGTCTCTGCTCAGAACTCATCTCAAACCCATTCACAACACAGACCCTTCCGAAAAAGGGCTGCCAAAGCATCGTCATTCCATTTGGTCAGGACTGCCCACTTTCGGAATTTCTGACAGTACAACTCAGCGTCCTCAAGCCCCTGATTTAATGCCAACAAGGTTTTTTCAGCTTGATCAGTGACATTAGGTTCATCGTACAATAACTCCAGAGCCAGAAAAAATGCACCAACATTACTCAAAACAGGGTCCCCAGGAGTCAGGGAAAAAGCCCAATCCTGAGGATCGCCGCGCAGGAGAGAGATGACAATTTGAACCTGCTGCGCTGAGTTCCCTGAGGACTTAGGTTTTAAGGCAAAAAAACAACTTACAGTTATTTTTGAAATTCAGAAATTTAGCTCGATCCCCCAAAAATAAATCTGGCATGGGTATCC
The DNA here is from genome assembly GCA_033576555.1 of Oophaga sylvatica. Lineage (NCBI taxonomy): Eukaryota > Metazoa > Chordata > Amphibia > Anura > Dendrobatidae > Oophaga > Oophaga sylvatica. The sequence continues at coordinate 88,749,800 of JARQOD010000001.1, forward strand.
TAGGTTCCACAACCGGCAACCCTGCAAGATAGGTAGCAATACTCCGAACTTCAGTGGCAAGCTGATCCACATGGCCAGACAACTGTGCAAACTCTATTGAGAGAAAAAAAAAATTTCTTCTCAGCACCCAGAGAAAAAGAGGGAAAAAAATGCAACAAACAGAGAAAAAAAAAATTCTGACAACTTCCCTTTTTCTTTTTCCTTTTACTATTTTTCCCTTCTGTGAGTACCATATAATTTTCAGTTTTGGCCGGTGATACTGTTATGATTTGGTAGCTGAGGAGAGCAAGCAAAAACGGCAATACACCAGAGAGGTTGGAATCTACTGGATTGCAGTACCCTGACTAACCACCACAACTAAAGGCAGCCGTGGAGCGTTCCTACGTTGGTCCTAGACGCCTCGTCACAGCCTGAGAGGTTAACTACACCTAAAGATAGAAAGAGGAAAGCTATCTGCCCAGGAGCAGATCCCCAAAGAACATAGGAAGCCCCCAAACATGTAATGGCGGTTAGACAAGAGGAAATACAGACACAGACAGAAAATAGTATGAGCAAACGTTGGGGCCCAATCTTCCTAGACAGAAAAGGATAGGAAGGACACTTACTGCAATCCAAAAAACCCTAAAAAATACCAACTCTTCTAATTGCAAAAACACCTGAGATCACACGACCTCTACCACCTAAATTAGTTCTTTGGTGTAACAAAACTAAGCCGCAGCCACTGAAAAAACTGGAAAAGGCAAATGAACAAACAACAGTGGCTCAGACAAACTGAGAGGAGCACAAGCCCCCGGAGGGGACCTGGCTGACCTCCACAAAAGTGCAGGAAACAATGCAAAAAGCAAGCACAAAAATAAAAACAGAAAATATCTTATCTGAGAGCAGGAGAAGAGGCAAGACTCAGCAAGCTTCCAAGTGAACCAGGAACCACAGTTGAGACAAGAACAACTGATCACCGGCAACCATGATGGGAGGGAACCTCCCTTATATAAGACCAGTCTGTAACTCCTGATTGCCAATTTTCATTGAATGGTTCAGTACTGTTTGTAACCACCAGAGGGAGCTTCTGCTCAGAATTAATTTCTAACACATTCACAACATACAACTCCTAGTATGCCCTTAATAATGGTAAGGAGATCCTGGAAGTTGCTATCAGTCATCATCAGACTATGGACCATACAGGAGCGACTTTACTGATGAGAATTAGTATCACAAAAAATTTACATCCAGGTACCTTACATTTTCCAACTCGGAACTCATACTCCGTCCGCATACATTCCTCCCATCCTCTTCATACTGTGTCCGCATCCATCCCCTTACTCACCAATCTGTGTCTGCACCCATCCTCCCCATTCTGTGTCCACATACATTCCCCTTTTGCAACTCATACTGTGTCCACACCCATCCACCCACTCATAATACTGTGTCTGCACCAGTCCCCTCCCACTCTTCATACAGTGTCTGCACCCATCCTCCACATTCTATGTTCATATACATTCCCCTCTCACTCCTCATACTGTGTTCACACCCACACCCCCACTCACCATACCATGTCTGCACCCATCCACCAGTCATACTGTTTCCTCATACATGCTCTCCATCTATCCCCTCATACTGTGTCCTCAAATTTCTCCTGCTCCTAATATTATGTCGGCACCCATACCTTCTTAGCTCCCCAAATTGTGTCATAAAATCTTCAACGCCCTCATTACAATAAATTGTCGGTGTCTTCAGCTGCACTGAAGCACTTACCTCCAATGCTGTTTGCGCATCTGCAGAGTTGGCAAGTGACGTCAGCAGCGTGATCACATGACCTGATCACATTGCTGATGTTGCCCTTGACAACCTGCTCAGAGAACATCCAACTTCCATTCTAAGGAGCCACTACCAGGGAGACACTTCGGACCGCTGCATCAGACGGCCTGATGGCGACCTCCTGTTGGTTGCACCTGCCCCTCTAGATACAGTGGGTATGGCAAGTATTCAGACTCCTTTAAATTTTGAACTCTTTGTTTCATTGCAGCCATTTGGTAAATTCAAAAACGTTCATTTTTTTTCTCATTAATGTACACTCTGCACCCCACCTTGTCTGAAAGAAAAACAGAAATGTAGCAATTTGTGCAAATTTATTAAAAAAGAAAAGCTGAAATATCACATGGTCATAAGTATTCAGACCCTTTGCTCAGACACTCATATTTAAGTCACATGCTGTCCAGTTCCTTGTGATCCTCCTCGAGATGTTCTACTCCTTCATTGGAGTCCAGCTGTGTTTATTTAAACTGATAGGACTTGATTTGTAAAGGCACACACCTGTCTATATAAAACCTCACAGCTCACAGTGCATGTCAGACCAAATGAGAATCATGAGGTCAAAGGAACTGGCCAAGGAGCTCAGAGACAGAATTGTGGCAAGGCACAGATCTGGCCAAGGTTACAAAAGAATTTCTGCAGTTACTCAAGGTTCCTAAGAGCACAGTGGCCTCCATAATCCTTAAATGGAAGAAGTTTGGGACCCTCAGAAGTCTTCCTAGACCTGGCCATCCAGCCAAACTGAGCAATCGTGGGAGAAGAGCCTTGGTGAGAGAGGTAAAGAAGAACCCCAAGATCACTGTGGCTGAGCTCCACAGATGCAGTAGTGAGATGGGAGCAAGTTCCGCAAAGTCAGCTATCGCTGCAGCCCACCACCAGTCGGGCCTTTATGGCAGAGTGGCCCGACAGAAGCCTCTCCTCAGTGCCAGACATATGAAAGCCAGCATAGAGTTTGCTAAATAACACATGAAGGACTCCCAGACTATGAGAAATAAGATTCTCTGGTCTGATGAGAGAAAGATATAACTTTTTGGTGATAATTCTAAGCGGTATATGTGGAGAAAACCAGGCACTGCTCATCACCTGCCCAATACAATCCCAACAGTGAAACATGGTGGTGGCAGCATCATGCTTTTTCAGCTGCATTGACAGGAGGACTTGTTGCAATTGAAGGAAATATGAATGCGGCCAAGTACAGAGATATCCTGGATGTTTTTATGTAAACCTCTTCCAGAGTGCTCTGGACCTCAGATTTGGCCAAATGTTCACTTTCCAACAAGACAATGACCCTAAACATATAGCTAAAATAACAAAGGAGTGGCTTCAGAACAACTCTGACCATTCCTGACTGGCCCAGCCAGAGCCCTGACATAAACTCAATTGAGCATCTCTGGAGAGACCTGAAAATGGCTGTCCAAAAACGTTCACCATCCAACCTGACGGAACTGGAGAGGATCTGCAAGGAAGAATGACAGGACCCCAAATCCAGGTGTGAAAAACTTGTTGCATCATTCCCAAGAAGACTCAAAAGTGTGCTTCTACTCAATACTGAGCAAAGGGTCTCAATACTTATGACAATGTGATATTTCAGTTTTTCTTTTTTAATAAATTTGCAAAAATTTCTACATTTTTATTTTTTTTTACTCATGGACCCGGGCAACTTGGAAGCGGTCTTTTTGTGCCTCAGCTTTAGGAGTGGCTTCTTTTGTGGATGACACCCGTTCATGCCTCTGCAGCAGGGGTGAACATAGAAATCATGGGGCCCCATAGCAGAAGTTCTAATTGCATCCTCAACAAAAAAAAAAAATATTCAGCAGGGTTACAGAGGAGCATATCTCACAACTTTGCAGCTCTTGCAAAGTATTTTTCCTCCTATTGAAGCCCCTAGATTGCTCTTTCATTATCCCCATAAAGTATGATACCAACAATAGTATTCCCCCAAAGCACAGTATGATACCCCCACAGTGAATTCTTCTACAGTACCCTCCACACACACTGTATGACCCTACTTTACCTCCTCCCCCTCAATTTGAACCCGGCAAAGTATGGTGACCCCAACCCAGTATGATGCTCCAACTGTGATTACCACACAGCCCTCCATGTAGTACAATGGGCGCCCATACAGTATAATAGCCCCCACACCCCTCTACTCAATGTCATGGCCCAAAAATTAAGCATCCACACTGCATAATGCCGCTCACTAGCCCTCCAAACAGTATAATGGCCCCCACCCAGCCCTCCAAACAGCATACTGGCCCCTACACGGCCCTCTACCAGCATAAACCTTCACACTATATAATTGATTGCATAAAGTATAATGGCTCCACATAGGCAGGGCCACCATCAGGGCACTACTGCCCTGACTGACGCATGGGGCCCGATGAGCAGAGGGGGCCCGCATCTGGCCCCGTCTCTTCTCATCGGGCCCAGCACAAGGCTTCTGCCGGTGCAGTAACTGAACCTGTATCCGAGATGCAGGTTCAGTTAAACTCTATTGCAGTGCGGACTTGCAATAGTTAAAAGCCGCCAGTCAATCGGAGGTTTGCAGCTGACGTGAGCGCACGTTGCCGGTGTATGACATCATTGTCTTTTGCCGGCGAGTCCGCGCTTGAAATGCCTGGAGGGAACATCGCCGCAGGACCGTGACCAAGAAAGGAGAAAGTGTTTTTTTTATTTTTTTATTGAAAGCGGCAAGCCGCAAAATGTTTCAACGGCAGGATGGAGACAGATGGGGCAAGAATATGGGGCAGGATGGAGACAGATGGGACAGGAATATGGAGCAGGATGGAGACCGATGGGGCAGGATGGAGACACATGGTGCAGGATCATGGGGCAGGATGGAGACAGATGGGGCAGGATCGTGGGGCAGGATCATGGGACAGATGGGGCAGGATCATGGGACAGATGGGGCAGGATGGGATATCACATTGGGCAGAATGGATACTCATGAGGGCAGGATGGGAGAACATATGGCTGGAGCCAAGAATGCGACAGATGTGCCAGGATGGGGGATTTTATTACCATAGGGGCTAATTAAGGGATATTATTACTGCAGTGATGTACTGTATTTATTTTATTTTTTGAGGATCCTGTTTTAAATGGGGGGCGGTCCTGTTACTGTGCAGAGCGACACCAAGTTGCCTTTTTTCTTCACCTGGTGTAGTGTAGAAGTTGGAAAAAAAAATGTGTTCTGCAAGCGGTACTCTAGATAACTGTGTTATTTCCTGCAGAGACGAGCCCTGGCTGGAAGAAGTGATGGCGGTCTGTTCTGGATGAAGATGAAAAGTGAAGATGAAGGACTTCACCTAGAGACATCACTGGTGAGTCAGTGTGTTACCTTTACACTTACACTATACACAGAGCTCCTGTGTATAATGTCATTGATCACTATAACCTGTACAATATATACAGCGCTCATGTGTATAATGTCACTGTTGATCACTGTATTACCTATACACTGATACAGTATATAGAGCTCCTGTGTATGTCACCGGTAATCACTGTATTACCTGTACACTATATACTATATACAGAGCTCCTGTGTATAATGTCACCAGTAATCACTATGTTACCTGTACCAGGACACTGCATACTAAGTACAGATCTCCTGTGTATAATGGCACTTATGGTGATATTAGTATTGTGTTTTTTTTTATTAATGATCAGTATTGTTGTATTTAGTCACTATGTGTTGGTAATATGTTGTCCAGCCTTGGTGTGGCGGTATTTGTTCCTTGTATGTGCTATTATTTGATCACTATGTAGTGGTAATATGTTGTCCGGTCATGGTGTGGCGGTATTTGTTCCTTGCATTCAGATAATGGGGGTAAATCAGGACCAGACTGGGACTAAAAATCAGCCCTGGCACACAAAATTTACCAGCCCACATACAATAAGTGTCCTCAACCCAAATCGTAGAACACTGACAGGTTGTGTCGAATTTTAGTTTATTTGTTACACCATTTGCTGAAACGTGTTGGATAACCAGTTTAAATGGGTTGTCCACTACTTGGACAGTCGCTTCTCAATCCAAATGTTTTCCCCTCTTAAAATAATAAAAATTTTACTCACCTCAGGTCACGGAGCCATTCCAGCGGTGTCGGCACTCAACTCACGTATCAGTGTTACATCATGCGTTCCTTGTGGCCAATCAGCGCTGTCTTCACTCTACCCACCTTTGGACATATCACATACATCCGGAGGAAGAGAGAGCAGCAGCACATCAATGTGTCACAGGCTGAGTACAGCCAGTTATTCACCAACTGGCCGCAGGTCTCCTGACCTGAACTTTACAACCTCAAACTGTATATGCTTATGAGGTTGTCACTTTGGGGTGAAAAGACCTGTGGCCAATGGTCTGTCTTCAGACCGCAACACACAGATGTGTGAATGCAGCCTTAATTTAATAAATTGTCATTATTCTTCTATCAGCAGTCTGGCAGTATAGCATTATCCCACCCAATATCAGACTGTGTAAGAACACATCCCTGTGAGAAGGTGGAATAACGACGCCCAGTTGGCAGTTAGGTCTAGGCTACACTTTTTGAATTGCTGCATACTGATTTTAACCATTTAGTGTCAGTTGTAGCTTTTCACGCTATTAACCTGCAGATATGGGGTTAATTTGCAGATTAATAGCAATCTAAAGCTGTGCAGCTGACAGTCTGACTATTAAGTGGAAATTAACTTTATCCCTCCTTGCGGCCTCCAGCTTTCTTCAGTCACCACTCAGTAGAACGTGGGCAGCTGCTGGCACTGACTGACAGCCGGCTCAGTAGTGCATCAGTACAGAGCAGGCTGTCAGTGCTCGAGCATGGTTACTTCCACCGCTCACTATGTACTGAGTAATGACTGAAGCTACTGTGGCTGCAACTCTATGACTAAAAGCCAGAGGCCGCAAGCAGAAATAAAGTTAATTTCTTTCTCGTAGAAGGACTGTCAGTGTGGTGGTCAGGGAGCTTTAGAATGTTATTTTTCTGAAGATTAGCATCATATCTAAAGGTTTATAGCATTTTTTGAGATAATAGGTTCTCTTTACTGGGATTGTCCACTACTCGGACCATCCTTCTCAATCCCTATATTTTGTCATGATGTGACTGTAGGATAGCTAATATGCTCCTATATTGACCCTCAGGCTAGGGGTCCCTAGCTATCACTGTTCCCAGAATTACTCCTGAAGGTGGGGATGCCTGGGCATCAGTCCTAACTATGCTTCTAAGTAGCACTAGTCTGTGAATTGTATGAAGGAATACAAACAAGACAGACAGGCTAAAACGGAAGAATAAACACACTGCACTCTTTCAGGGAAATACATTAAGGAATTAAAGTGTAAATCCGAAGTGGCAGCAAAGTAATATAAAGACATAAAGCAGTAAGCCCCAAAGAGGAGTAACACTGAATATCAGTCGTAGTAATTATAAAAAATTTAAATTTTATTTCTCAATAGATAAAAGATCAAGTTAATCAGATGACAGACAGTAACACAACAATACAACAAGTTAGCAGATTAATGGTGAGGACACAAAAATGGGACATCACTATGGGTAATGAGAGGTGGAGGCAAAATGCATGTAATGACATTTGAGAATCACATCATGTACCAAGGTAAAATGACCTAGTATGTATGTATGACAACAGTGAATCGTGATCTTTGAGAAGAAATATGTAAATGGACAGTAATTTGATGAAGCCACAAGATGGCACCCAAGTACAGAAACTATTCTCACACTTGTCCAAGCATGGAATCAAATATAAAATCAGGCTATGTACAAATGTAAATGAACCAGGAGAATTATGGATTGTCCTCATTCACAATACAGTGCAGTGCAGTGCTTACCCATGGTGGGGAGTAACTCAGGCAGGGCCAGCTCCAGGTTTTTATGGGCCCCGGGCGAAAGAGTCTCAGCGGACCCCTTTAACACAGACCATGATTCATGATGCACAGATACTGCAGAGAAATATGAGTATAGTATAATGCCAAACACTTCACTTCTTCCATTACATGTCTGATATTTATTGTAAATTCTACAATAGCTCAGAAACCGCCAAATTCTCACAGCGCACAGTACAGACCGGACAGTACAGTCCTCCATACAATATTATGGGCACCACAAAGTCCTCCATACAGTATTATGGACCAAATATAATGCTCCATAAAGAATATTGGACCCCAAATAATGCTCCATACAGGATACTGGTCCCCATATAATGCTCCATACAAAATATGGAGCTCTCCTCTGCACTGTGCTGCATTCTGCACTGTTACAGCTCAGGATAGGGCGCTGTGGAAAGACTCCCCATTATCATCATCATTGCCTCCCCATCATCAACTTCATTGCCTCCCCATCATCATCATTGACTCCCCATTATCATCATTGCCTCCCCATCTTCATCGCCTCCCCATCATCATCATCATTGCCTCCCCATCATCATCATTGTCTCCCCATCATCATTTCCTCCCTATCATCATCATCATTGCCTCCCCATCATCATCATCACTGCCTCCCCCCACCACCATCACACATACAACACTCTCTCACATACACACACACAAAGCACCGCACTACATACACACACACTGATACACACACACAGACATACACAGACACCTCACATCTCACCTGTCCGATGTCTGCGCTCTCTCTGCCACAGCTGGCCGCTGAATGATGACGCCCTGCAGGTGCCCCCTGGAGCCCGGAGCTGCGGCAGCGGAGGCATGGGGAGAGGTAAGTATTGTGCCGGCTGCTGCCGGGGCCCTGAGCAAGCGGGGGGGGCTCGTGGCGGCGTTGGTACCGCTCTCATCCGCTAACGGGCGCCAGGGTGCCCGACGGCGAGTGGGCCCCCCACCTGCTCAGGGCCCCGGCACTTGCCCAGGTATGCTGGGTGCTGACGCCGGCCCTGAACCCAGGTATACGTCCGTCTACTCCAACGGACGTATACCTTGGTTACCAGGTATACCATGGATGGCAAGAACTGGCGAGCAGCCTCTCCCAAGCTAGATAATTTCGAAAGAAGGGTTCATCCTACTCCCTTACTTCTCAGATCACACCCACCGCATACCATCGATGTTGCCCCTCCTTTTTAAGGAAAGAGACGCTGGTTCCAGCCATCAGCTCTTGCAGCTTTCAAGGCAAGTGTTCCATCTCTAGTGCAAACTGGTTGAACAAGATGTTTGATGACGGGTCCCAAACTCTTCTATGGACCTCCATCTCCACTGCTGGTCTTACATAGCTGTAAGGGGGTTACCGGGACCGTGTAATACTCCACTCTCTTCCTGTGTCTAGATATTGTAATAATTAATGTAATGTCTGTGTATGTTGCTTTCCCATACTGTGAATATTTAATGCTGCTATGTATATAATGTAACGTGTATATATATTTTTCTAGGTATATATCTAATATGTAGGGAAAGTGTAGTACCTCTGTTTGACCACTAGATGGGGGCATTTTAGTGTACATAGTTGTAGTTTAAACAGTTAGGCCCGCGCACACATTGCAGATTCACTTGCGTTTTTTTACGTGCGGATTTTACTAAAACCGCAGGTAAACCGCACTGCGGTTTTAGCACGGATTTACTGCGGTTTTGGCGCGTTTTTTTGTGCGGAATTGCCCTGCGGTTTTACACCTATAATGGAATAGGTGTAAAACCGCAGCGGAATCTGCACAAAGAATTGACATGCTGTGGTTTTGAAACCGCACCCAATCCGCGCGGAAAATTCCGCAGCGTGTTCACAGCTTTTTTTTTTTTTCCCCTTCATTAACATTGTACTGTACATGGCGTGTGGTTCTGCAGCGGTTCCGCAGCACAAAAAACGCTGCGGAACCGCAGCAAAAACCGCAACGTGTGCACAGGCCCTTAAACATAGGATGGGCCAGCTGCAGCTAAGAGAGAGAGGACATCCTCGTAGAGTTTAGTCGGGCCACAGTACCCTAACCACCTGAACGGGCTTAACTGTTCGGAATAATAGCAGTGACCACGCAATGTTTTAAGGGAGAAGACCAGCCATCCACAGCACCAGGTCAGAACAGCAGTAAGCCAGTACAGCAAGGGACCACAGCAGACTTGGAACAGAAGCTAAAAGCAGAATCAGTGGCAACAGAGCTAGCAGTGCAATATTTGTGGGACTGCAGTTGCTAGAGAAGACTAAGCAGTGGGGACGCAGGTGGCTCAATAATATGGAAACTTATCGCATTGGCTGATGCCCTCAGATCCGAAACAAAACGGCTGAGGGAACCCCCATATGCAGTGAGTTTGTGCTGGGAGAACTCTGTGTCACCGCAGGAGACCGTGCAGAAGGGCAGGTCGCTCACAATGTGACAACTGTCTTCGGAGGCTGATACCCTCATGTCTGGGGCAAAACAGACCAGGAAATATCTAACTGAAGCAGAGCTAAACAGGGAGGATGCTGAGTGACCGTGTGAGACGGTCCGACCCAGGTACGTGCTGTGTGATAGTGAGAGAAGTGCAGGGAAAGAGAAAGAACTCTGCAATGTGGAACATGTGGTTACTGCTGTGAAAATTATGGATGTGCTGTAAAGTTGTTCTGTTGAAAGTTGAAATGGACTGTGTCTCTATTCATGTGGAACCGCCTATAGGGAGCCTTCAGCAGCGCAGATAAGACCTTGACGGCGCAGAAAGAGGAGCCACAGGTATGCAGAGTAATGGACACTATTTTCATGTGAAGGGAGGACAGGGCACACATAGCGACAACACATAGCGACAACATCATACTGGGAACAGGGAAAGGGATTAGTGGTGCCTAACTGGAATCCAGATGAACACAGGTGCCAGGAACAGGTGGCTGGATACCATTCATTAGCAATAGCAAAGGAAGGAAAAAAGTTCCAGCACCAAGCGTCTCTTCATTAAAATCTTCAATATTTTATTTCAATGTGAAGAATAAAACATCATGCGGGGACGCAGCCCCTAAACGCCTACGTAGCGACTTTTCCCTGAGAAGCCAACTGTCATTACCTTGCGGCTAGTGGACTTGCTAGTATGTCTCCAGCCCTGGTCCTGGCTCTTCTCCTTCTCTCTTCCAACCAGCCTAGGCTCCATAGTCCGCTTTCCAGTTGCTGGATCCTGGCTCTCCCATCCGCAGTCCGCAAGAACCCCAGCAGTGAAGACTTCTGTCTTTGTTCAGGCCTTGAAGGTTTCGGGAAAGCTGCCGGTTCCAGACAAGAGGGTCCTGCCACCTCCGCTGTTGCGCTAGCTTGGTCTAGCTCCAAAATTCCACCGGTCGCTTCCTCTAGAGTCCTGCGGGATTCTGCCATCTTTGTCTCCTTGTTGCTCACTAAGCACGTTACACTGTATGGATTGCTAATTCAATCCAGAAAAAATGTTTTAACTTTTTTTTGGAGTGTTATATACCACCGAAATGTAACACAAAGCATTTAATTATCTATGAATACCAAATTCAATCCAGAAACATTTTGGAACACTCTTTTGGAGTGTTATGTAAAGGTTTGTCGGATGCAATAAAGAGCAGGAGGCAAAGAAGGGGTTAACAAGAATTTTACTTTAACAGGTTTCTCAGAATTAAGGGAAAACTCCACACAGAGAGATGATTTAGCAACGAAATACCAGGTATGGAAACTGAGCTTACACAAACAAATATACAATATCCAATATGGGAAAAAGGAGTATGAGAGAAATGCCTTATCGGTTGGAGTTCTTGTTGGGGGACGGTTGGAACTACTCCCGACGGCGTTGTAGTCCGTGAACAAAGTCTCTGGCTTTGCTGCGTAGGAACGAGATGCACTGTCTCCTGACCGTGCCAAAGTATCCGGGTCCGCTGGTCTTGGGTCCGTTGATGTGTGGAAACAGTTCTTTCTGTTGGTTCCTCGGCAGTGATGCAGTACACCGGAAACACACCGCCATACAGGCCGCAGGAGTGGCAAGGCATCACATGGACTCATGAAGCTAATGAGTAACGTCTACTGCACTACAAGTTATGGATCGGGCTGGTAGTGGGGCACCCAGTAATGGCTGGGAAGGTGAGTGAGTCTGATACTGACCCCCCCCGGCTAAAAACATCAGCCCGCAGCCGCCCCAGAAAAGGCCCAGCTATAAGATGCGCCAATTCTGGCACATAGCCTTGCTCTTCCCACTTGCCCTGTAGTGGTGGCAAGTGGGCTAATAGTTGGGGAGATGGATGTCACCTTTGTGTCATCAAACCCGAGGTTAGTAATGGAGAGGCGTCAATAAGATGCCCCTATTACTAACCCCATAGTCAGGGCCTGCGTTAGGCGCAGGCAGACCAGGCAGCTGCCTAGGGCCCCCACTCCCCCACGGGCCCCCAGCTAGCGGCACATCACGCAGCCACTATGGGGCCACTGTGAGGCGGGGGGGTCCGCCTGCCACCAGTGCCGACTCCCCCGCTGCCGCATTGACCTATACCGGCATCTGCCGGTACAGTTCAAAGCAATGATGGAGGAGAGAGCATCAGCTGACGCTCCCTCTCCCATCATTCCCTGCCCTGCCTCTGACACAGCTGGTGTGCAATGCCGCTGAGATAGGAGCCGGGAGCAGAGCGAGCACGAGGAGAGGTGAGGATTGTGTTTTGTTTTTTTTAATATCAGTGAGTATTGGACTGTGGGGCCATTCTCGGGGGGGAGAGGTGAGATGTGGGCTGTGTATATACTATGTGGGCTACTGGGCTGTGGTATATACTATGTGGGCTACAGGGCTGTGCTATATACTATGTGGGCTAATGGGCTGTGCTGTATACTGTGTGGGTGACTGGGCTGTGTTATATACTATGTGGGCTACTGGGCTGTGTTATATAGTACATGGGCTACTGAGCTGTGCTATATACTATGTGGGCCACTCAGCTGTGTATATACTATGTGGGCTACTGGACTCTGTTATATACTATGTGGGCTACTGGGCTGTGGTATATACTATGTGGGCTACTGGGCTGTGCTATATACTATGTGGGCTACTGGGCTGTGTTATACTATGTGGGCTACAGGGCTGTGCTATATACTATGTGGGCTACTGGGCTGTGTATATACTATGTGGGCTACTGGGCTGTGATATATACTATGTGGGCTACTGGGCTGTGCTATATACTATGTGGGCTACTGGGCTGTGCTATATACTATGTGGGCTACTGGGCTGTGTTATATACTATGTGGGCTACTGGGCTGTGCTATATACTATGTGGGCTACTGGACTGTGTATATACTATGTGGACTACTGGTCTGTGATATGTATACTATGTGGGCTACTGGGCTGTGCTATATACTATGTGGGCTACTGGGCTGTGTATATACTATGTGGGCTACTGGGCTGTGTTATATACTATGTGGGCTACAGGGCTGTGCTATATACTATGTGGGCTACTGGGCTGTGTATATACTATGTGGGCTACTGGGCTGTGATATGTATACTGTGTGGGCTACTGGGCTGTGCTATATACTATGTGGGCTACTGGGCTGTGTATATACTATGTGGGCTACTGGGCTGTGATATATACTATGTGGGCTACTGGGCTGTGCTATATACTATGTGGGCTACTGGGCTGTGCTATATACTATGTGGGTTACGCTATGTACTATGTGGGCTACTGAGCTGTGTTATATACTATGTGGGCTACTGGGCTCTGTTATATACTATGTGGGCTGTGTTATATACTATTGGGGGTACATTATATTCTATGGGGGAGGCTGTGTTATATACTATGGGGGCTACTGTTATGTTACGGTAGCTGAGGAGTGCAGGTAAAAAAGGCAATACACCAGAGCAGTTGGAATCTATGAGATTGCAGTACCCTGACTAACCACCACAACTAGAGGCAGCCGTGGAGCGTTCCTACGTTGGTCCTAGACGCCTCGTCACAGCCTGAGAAACTAACTACACCTAAAGATAGAAATAGGAAAGCTATCTGCCCGGAGCAGAACCCCAAAGATAATAGAAAGCCCCCAAACATATAATGGCGGTTAGACAAGAGGAAATACTGACACAGAAAGAAAATAGTATGAGCAAACGCTGGGGCCCAAACTATCTAAATAGAAAAGGACAGGAAGGGTACTTACTGCAATCCCAGAAAACCCTGAAAAACACCAACATACTAATTTCAAAATCACCTGAGATCACACGACCTCTACCACCTAAATTAGTTCTCTGGTGTAACAAAAACAGCAGCCACTGAAAAAACTGCAAAAAGCAAAAGTACAAAACACAGTGGCTGGACTAAACTGAGAGGGCAAAAAGCCCCCGGAGGGGACCCAGAAGGCCCCCACAGAAGTGCAGGACAAAATGCAAAAATATAGCAAAAACACAAAATAAGAAATTGTCTTATCTGATAGCAGGAGATGCAGACACGACACAGCAGACTACAAGGGAAACTGGAAAGAAGGATTCAGACCAGAACAATTGATCACCGGCAACCCTGATGGGAAAATGATTCCTTAAATAAGACCAATCAGTAACACCTGATTCCCAATCCCCACTAGCACCGCTTGTAACCACCAGAGGGAGCCTCTGCTCAGAACTCATCTCAAACCCATTCACAACAGTACCCCCCCCTTGAGGAGGGGTCACCGAACCCTCATTTGAGCAACCAGGTCGGTCAGGATGAGTTCTATGATACGCACGGATAAGTCTCCTAGCATGGATGTCCGAAGCAAACACCCAAGAATTATCTTCCTGACCATAACCTCTCCATTTAACCAAATACTGGAGTCTTCGTCCAGAAAAACGAGAATCCAATATCTTCTCAACCACATACTCCAGATTGCCCCCAACCAAAACAGGGCCAGGAGGCACAGCAGCAGGAACCACTGGCTCAACAAACCTCTTCAACAAGGACTTGTGGAACACGCTATGGATCTTAAATGTCCCTGGAAGAAGCAAACGAAAAGAAACAGGATTAATAATCTCCATGATCTTATAAGGTCCAATGAACCTAGGCTTAAATTTAGGAGATGCTACTCTCATAGGAATATTCTTTGAGGACAACCAGACCAAGTCCCCCACTTTAAACCGAGGACCATCAGTCCTATGCCGGTTAGCAAACCGCTGGGCCTTCTCCTGAGAGAGGGACAACCTCTCCACTACCTGGTCCCAAATCTGCTGCATACGCTCAACAACAGAGTCAACACCTGGACAGACAGAGCCTCCGTCTGTCCTGAAGAAAATCGAGGGTGAAACCCAGAATTACAGAAAAACGGAGACATCAAAGTGGCAGAGCTAGCCCTATTATTAAGAGCAAACTCAGCCAAAGGCAAAAAAGAGACCCAGTCATCCTGATCAGCAGACACAAAGCATCTTAGATAAGTCTCCAATGTCTGGTTTGTTCTCTCAGTTTGACCATTGGTCTGAGGATGAAATGCCGAGGAGAAAGACAATTGAACACCCAGTTTAGAACAAAAAGTCCTCCAAAATCTGGAAACAAACTGGACTCCTCTGTCAGACACAATGTTCTCAGGAATGCCGTGTAAACGAACCACGTGCTGAAGGAACAACGGCACCAATTCAGAGGAGGAAGGCAACTTAGGTAATGGCACAAGATGTATCATTTTGGAAAACCTATCACAAATTACCCAGATGGTGGTCATTCTCTGAGAAACAGGAAGATCGGAAATGAAATCCATAGAGATATGGGTCCATGGTCTCTTGGGCACAGGCAATGGCATCAACAAACCACTAGAGCGAGAGCAAGGCTTGGAGCGAGAGCAAGTCCCGCAGGACTGCACAAATTCCCTGACATCGCGAGACAAGGTAGGCCACCAAAAGGACCGACTAACCAAGTCTCTGGTACCAAAAATTCCGGGATGCCCAGCCAATGCGGAACAATGAATCTCAGACATCACACTTTTTTCCATTGGTCCGGGACAAACAATTTTCCAACAGGGCAGCGCTCGGGCCTATCCTCCTGACACCCCTCCAGAGCAAGTCTCAAATTAGGCGAGATGGCGGAAAGAAACTACACCTCCTTCAAAATAACAGAGGGATCAGATAGCTCAGGAGAGTCCGCAAGGAAACTCCTCGAGAGGGCATCCGCCTTAACATTCTTAGTGCCAGGAAGAAAGGAAACCACAAAATTAAAACGTGTGAAAAACAAGGCCCACCTGGCCTGTCTAGGATTGAGTCGCTTGGCAGATTCCAGATAGACCAGATTCTTATGGTCCGTAAGGACCACCACCTGATGTTTGGCTCCCTCCAGCCAATGTCTCCACTCTTCAAAAGCCCACTTCATGGCCAATAACTCCCGATTACCCACGTCATAATTACGTTCAGTAGGAGAAAATTTTCGAGAGAAAAAGGCACAAGGGTTACTTTTAGAGGTCTCTGGATCTTTTTGGGACAAAACGGCACCTGCCCCAATTTCAGAGGCATCAACCTCCACCTGAAATGGCAGAGAAACATCAGGCTGCCGTAGAACAGGAGCAGAAGTGAATCTCTGCTTAAGTTCCTGAAACGCAGAGACTGCCTCAGGAGGCCAATTCACCACATCAGAACCCTTTCTGGTCAAATCAGTTAATGGTTTAACAATAACAGAGAAATTCCCAATAAATTTACGATAAAAATTGGCAAAACCCAAAAATCTCTGAAGAGCCTTTAATGAAGTAGGTTGGACCCAATCACAGATGGCCTGAACCTTGACCGGGTCCATTTCAATAACAGATGGGGACAAAATGAATCCCAGAAATGAGATCTTCTGTACGCCAAAAAGACACTTTGATCCCTTCACATACAGAGCATTCTGTCTCAAAATCTGGAATACAGTTCGAACATGTTTCACATGAGAGTCCAGTCATTAGAAAAAAATCAAGATATCATCCAAATAAACAATCAGAAACTTGTCCACAAAATCCCTGAAAATGTCATTCATGAAGGACTGGAAGACGGAAGGAGCATTAGTGAGCCCAAAGGGCATCACAAGGTACTCAAAATGCCCTTCAGGGGTGTTAAATGCCGTCTTCCATTCATCCCGTGCTTAATGCGAATAAGGTTATACGCCCCCTGAGGTCAAGCTTGGTAAACCAAGTAGCGTTTTTCACCCTGGAAAACAGGTCAGAAATCAGGGTAACGGGTATTGATATTCACAGTAATATTGTTCAAGAGACGATAATCAATACACGGCCTTAATGAACCATCTTTTTTGGCCACAAAGAAAAAACCGGCACCTAAGGGTGAAGAGGATGGTCTGATATGACCCTTCTCCAATGATTCCTTGATATAAGACCGCATAGCGTCATGTTCAGGTATAGACAAGTTAAAGAGGCGACCCTTAAGGAATTTACTACCTGGCACTAATTCAATAGCGCAGTCATAGCTCCTATGGGGAGGTAAGGATGCAGATTTACTTTCGCTAAACACATCAGAAAAATCAAACAAAAAGTCAGGAACATCCTCAGCCTGGGGGAGGCAGAAAAAACAGGAGTGTTGGTATTAACACAATTGGCAGCCCCAACTGGTTACAGACACAGATTTCCAATCCAAAACAGGATTATGAGACTGTAACCAAGGGAAACCCAGCACGATAATGTCATGCAGATTATATAGAACCAAAAATTTGCAGCACTCCTGGTGATCAGGTTCAAACCCTCATTATCACCTGAGTAGAAAACTGGGGTTTATTCTCAGCCAAAGGGGTAGAATCGATCCCAGTAGGGGAATAGACTTCTGTAGGGGTATCAAGGGAAATCCACAACGTTTAGCAAAATCATAATCCATCAGGTTAATAGCTGCTCCAGAATCAACGAAAGCCTGAGCAGAAAATGAGGACAGAGAGCATATCAGAGTGACAGTTAATAAAAATTAGTCTGAACACTACCCAAGACAACTGAGCGTGCAAAACGTCTTCCCCGCTTAGGGCAGACTGAAATAGCATGAGAGGCATCACCACAGTAGAAACATAACCCATTGCGCTTTCGAAACTCATGACGCTGTGCCCCAGACACCACTCCATCACACTGCATGGGCTCAGCAGCTGGCTCACAAGGCAACACCACTCCACGCATACTTCTCCGCTCACGCAAACGTCTGTCAATTTGAATCGCTAATGACATAGAATCATTGAGACCAGAGGGGACAGGGAATCCCACCATAACATCCTTTACATTATCCGACAGACCCTTCCGGAAAAGGGCCGCCAAAGCGTCGTCATTCCATTTGGTCAGGACTGCCCACCTACGGAATCTCTGACAGTATAACTCAGCGTCATCAAGCCCCTGATTTAATTGCCAACAAGGCTTTTTCAGCTTGATCAGTGATATTAGGCTCATCGTACAATAACCCAAAGCCATGAAAAAATACATCAACATCACTCAAAACAGGATCCCCAGGTGTCAGGGAAAAAGCCCAATCCTGAGGATCGCCGCGCAGGAGAGAGATGACAATTTGAACCTGCTGCGCTGCGTTTCCTGAGGACTTAGATTTTAAGGCAAGAAACAATTTACAATTATTTTTGAAATTCTGAAACTTAGCTCGATCCCCTGAAAACAAATCTGGCATGGGGATCCTAGGTTCCACAACAGGCAACCTAGCAAGATATGCAGCAATACTCTGAACCTCAGTGGCAAGCTGATCCACACGGCCAGACAACTGTGCAAACTCCATTGGGAGAAAAGATCCTCCCCAGCACCCAGAGATACAGAGGGAAAAAAAAAAAAAAAAAAAAAAAAAAAAATGCAACAAACAGAAAAATATCTCTGACAACTTTTCTTCCTTCAAAATATTTTTTTTCCCTTCTGTGAGTACCATACAATTTTTATGGCCGGTGATACTGTTATGTTACGGTAGCTGAGGAGTGCAGTAAAAAAGGCAATACACCAGAGCAGTTGGAATCTATGAGATTGCAGTACCCTGACTAACCACCACAACTAGAGGCAGCCGTGGAGCGTTCCTACGTTGGTCCTAGACGCCTCGTCACAGCCTGAGAAACTAACTACACCTAAAGATAGAAATAGGAAAGCTATCTGCCCCGGAGCAGAACCCCAAAGA
>JARQOD010000001.1:88768662-88887825 GCA_033576555.1 Oophaga sylvatica
AAAAGGCCCCCAGGTCTCGCATTTCAGAACTTAACAAGTTTTTATTTTCTGCTCCTTTCTACGGCAGCCTGATTTTTTTTTTCCCTCCCATTTAGGGGGATTTGATGCCTCTGAAATTGGGGCACGTCCTTTTTCCCCCAAAAAACCCAGAGACCCAAATAACCTTGGGCCTTTTTTCTCTCGAAAATTTTCTCCTACTGAACGTAATTATACGTGGGTAATCGGGAGTTATTGGCCATGAATTGGGCTTTTGAAGAGTGGAGACATTGGCTGGAGGGAGCCAAACATCAGTGGTGGTCCTTACGGACCATAAGAATCTGGTCTATCTGGAATCTGCCAAGCGACTCAATCCTAGACAGGCCAGGTGGGCCTTGTTTTTCACACGTTTTAATTTTGTGGTTTCCTTTCTTCCTGGCACTAAGAATGTTAAGCGGATGCCCTCTCGAGGAGTTTCCTTGCGGACTCTCCTGAGTTATCTGATCCTTCTGTTATTTTGAAAGAGGGTGTAGTTCTTTCGCCATCTCGCCCAATTTGAGACTTGCTCTGGAGGGGTGTCAGGAGGATAGGCCCGAGCGCTGCCCTGTTGGAAAATTGTTTGTCCCGGACCAGTGGAAAAAGAGTGTGATGTCTGAGATTCATTGTTCCGCATTGGCTGGGCATCCCGGAATTTTTGGTACCAGAGACTTGGTTAGTCGGTCCTTTTGGTGGCCTACCTTGTCTCGTGATGTCAGGGAATTTGTGCAGTCCTGCGGGACTTGCTCTCGCTCCAAGCCTTGCTCTCGCTCTAGTGGTTTGTTGATGCCATTGCCTGTGCCCAAGAGACCATGGACCCATATCTCTATGGATTTCATTTCCGACCTTCCTGTTTCTCAGAGAATGACCACCATCTGGGTAATTTGTGATAGGTTTTCCAAAATGATACATCTTGTGCCATTACCTAAGTTGCCTTCCTCCTCTGAATTGGTGCCGTTGTTCCTTCAGCACGTGGTTCGTTTACACGGCATTCCTGAGAACATTGTGTCTGACAGAGGAGTCCAGTTTGTTTCCAGATTTTGGAGGACTTTTTGTTCTAAACTGGGTGTTCAATTGTCTTTCTCCTCGGCATTTCATCCTCAGACCAATGGTCAAACTGAGAGAACAAACCAGACATTGGAGACTTATCTTAGATGCTTTGTGTCTGCTGATCAGGATGACTGGGTCTCTTTTTTACCTTTGGCTGAGTTTGCTCTTAATAATAGGGCTAGCTCTGCCACTTTGATGTCTCCGTTTTTCTGTAATTCTGGGTTTCACCCTCGATTTTCTTCGGGACAGAAGGAGGCTTCTGTCTGTCCAGGTGTTGACTCTGTTGTGGAGCGTATGCAACAGATTTGGAACCAGGTAGTGGAGAGGTTGTCCCTCTCTCAGGAGAAGGCCCAGCGGTTTGCTAACCGGCATAGGACTGATGGTCCTCGGTTTAAAGTGGGGACTTGGTCTGGTTGTCCTCAAAGAATATTCCTATGAGAGTAGCATCTCCTAAATTTAAGCCTAGGTTCATTGGACCTTATAAGATCATGGAGATTATTAATCCTGTTTCTTTTCGTTTGCTTCTTCCAGGGACATTTAAGATCCATAACGTGTTCCACAAGTCCTTGTTGAAGAGGTTTTTTGAGCCAGTGGTTCCTACTACTGTGCCTCCTGACCCTGTTTTGGTTGAGGGCAATCTGGAGTATGTGGTTGAGAAAATATTGAATTCTCGTTTTTCTAGACGGAAACTCAAGTATTTGGTTAAATGGAGAGGTTATGGTCAGGAAGACAATTCTTGGGTGTTTGCTTCGGACATCCATGCTAGGAGACTCATCCGTGCGTATCATAGAACTCATCCTGACCGACCTGGTTGCTCAAATGAGGGTTCGGTGACCCCTCCTCAAGGGGGGGGTACTGTTGTGAATGGGTTTGAGATGAGTTCTGAGCAGAGACTCCCTCTGGTGGTTACAAGCGGTACGGGTCTGTTCAGTGAAGATTGTGAGGAATGGGAATCAGGTGTTACTGACTGGTCTTATATAAGGGAGTCACCTTCCCATCAGGGTTGCCGGTGATCAATTGTTCTGGTCTGAATCCTTTATTCCAGTTTCCCTTGTAGCCTGCTGTGTCGTGTCTGCATCTCCTGCTAACAGATAAGACATTTTCTTCTTTTGTGTTTGTGCTATATTTTTGCATTTTGTCCTGCACTTCTGTGGGGGCCTTCAGGGTCCCCTCCGGGGGCTTTTGCCCTCTCAGTTTTGTTCAGCCACTGATGTTTGTACTTTTGCTTTTTCCAGTTTTTTCAGTGGCTGCTGTTTTGATTTTGTTACACCAGAGAACTAATTTAGGTGGAAGAGGTCGTGTGATCTCAGGTATTTTTTGAAATTAGTAGAGTTGGCGCTTTTCAGGGTTTTCTGGGATTGCAGTAAGTACCCTTCCTATCCTTTTCTATTTAGTTAGTTTGGGCCCCAGCGTTTGCTCATACTATTTTCTTTCTGTGTCAGTATTCATCTTGTCTAACCGCCATTACATGTTTGGGGGCTTTCTATTATCTTTGGGGTTCTGCTCCGGGGCAGATAGCTTTCCTATATCTATCTTCAGGTAGTTAGTTTCTCAGGCTGTGACGAGGCGTCTAGGACCAACGTAGGAACGCTCCACGGCAGCCTCTAGTTGTGGTGGTTAGTCAGGGTACTGCAATCTCATAGATTCCAACTGCTCTGGTGTATTGCCTTTTTTACCTGCACTCCTCAGCTACCGAAACATAACAGGTCTGTCAGAGAATGTAAAAGATGCTATGGTGGGTTTCCCTGCTCCCTCTGGTCTCAATGATTCTATGTCATTAGCGATTCAAATTGACAGACGTTTGCGTGAGCATAGAAGTATGCGTGGAATAGTGTTGCCTTGTGAACCAGCTTCTGAACCCATGCAGTGTGATGGAGTGGCTTCTGGGGCACAGCTTCATGAGTTTCGAAAACGCAATGGGTTATGTTTCTACTGTGGTGACGCCTCTCATGCTATTTCAGTCTGCCCTAAGCGGGGAAGACGTTTTGCACGCTCAGTTGTCTTGGGTAGTGTTCAGACTAAATTTATGTTGACTGTTACCCTGATTTGCTCCCTGTCCACATTTTCTGCTCAGGCTTTTGTTGATTCGGGAGCAGTTATTAACCTGATGGATTTTGATTTTGCTAAACGTTGTGGGTTTCCCTTGATACCCCTGCGGAAGTCTATTCCCCTACTGGGCATTGATTCTACCCCATTGGCGGAGAATAAACCCCAGTTCTCTACTCAGGTGATAATGAGCGTTGAACCTGATCATCAGGAGAGTTGCAAATTTTTGGTGCTGTATAATCTGCATGACATTATTGTACTAGGTTTCCCTTGGTTACAGTCTCATAATCCTGTTTTGGATTGGAAATCTGTGTCTGTAACCAGTTGGGGCTGCCAATGTATTAATGCCAACACTCTTGTTTTTTCTGCCTCTCCCCAGGCTCAGGATGTTCCTGACTTTTTGACTGATTTTTCTGATGTGTTTAGCGAAAGTAAATCTGCATCCTTGCCCCCCATAGGAGCTATGACTGCGCTATTGAATTAGTGCCTGGTAGTAAATTCCCTAAAGGTCGCCTTTTTAACTTGTCTGTACCTGAACATGACGCTATGCGGTCTTATATCAAGGAGTCATTGGAGAAGGGTCATATCAGACCTTCCTCTTCAACCTTGGGTGCCGGTTTTTTCTTTGTGGCCAAAAAGGATGGTTCATTAAGGCCGTGTATTGATTATCGTCTCTTGAACAATATCACTGTGAAATATCAATATCCGTTACCCTTGATTTCTGACCTGTTTTCCAGGGTGAAAAGTGCTACTTGGTTTACCAAGCTTGACCTCAGGGGGTGTATAACCTTATTCGCATTAAGCACGGGGATGAATGGAAGACGGAGTTTAATACCCCAGAGGGGCATCTTGAGTACCTAGTGATGCCCTTTGGGCTCACTAATGCTCCTTCCGTCTTCCAGTCCTTCATGAATTACATTTTCAGGGATTTTGTGGATAAATTTCTGATTGTTTATTTGGATGATATCTTGATTTTTTCCAGTGACTGGGACTCTCATGTGAAACATGTTCGGACTGTGTTCCAGATTTTGAGAGAGAATGCTCTGTATGTGAAGGGATCAAAGTGTATTTTTGGCGTACAGAGGATCTCATTTCTGGGATTCATTTTGTCCCCATCTGTTATTGAAATGGACCCGGTCAAGGTTCAGGCCATCTGTGATTGGGTCCAACCTACTTCATTAAAGGCTCTTCAGAGATTCTTGGGTTTTGTCAATTTTTATCGTAAATTTATTGGTAATTTCTCTGTTATTGTTAAACCATTGACTGATTTGACCAAAAAGGGTTCTGATGTAGTGAATTGGCCTCCTGAGGCAGTCTCTGCGTTTCAGGAACTTAAGCAGAGATTCACTTCTGCTCCTGTTCTACGGCAGCCTGATGTTTCTCTGCCATTTCAGGTGGAGGTTGATGCCTCTGAAATTGGGGCAGGTGCCGTTTTGTCCCAAAGAGATCCAGAGACCTCTAAAAGTAACCCTTGTGCCTTTTTCTCTTGAAAATTTTCTCCAACTGAACGTAATTATGACGTGGGTAATCGGGAGTTATTGGCCATGAAGTGGGCTTTTGAAGAGTGGAGACATTGGCTGGAGGGAGCCAAACATCAGGTGGTGGTCCTCACGGACCATAAGAATCTGGTTTATCTGGAATCAGCCAAGCGACTTAATCCTAGACAGGCCAGGTGGGCCTTGTTTTTCACACGTTTTAATTTTGTGGTTTCCTTTCTTCCTGGCACTAAGAATGTTAAGGCGGATGCCCTCTCGAGAAGTTTCCTTGTGGACTCTCCTGAGTTATCTGATCCTGCTGTTATTTTGAAAGAGGGTGTAGTTCTTTCTGCCATCTCGCCCAATTTGAGACTGGCTCTGGAAGGGTGTCAGGAGGACAAACCCGAGCGCTGCCCTATTGGGAAATTGTTTGTCCCAGACCGGTGGAAAAAGAGTGTGATGTCTGAGATTCATTGTTCCGCGTTGGCCGGTCATCCCGGAATTTTTGGTACCAGAGACTTGGTTAGTCGGTCCTTTTGGTGCCCTACTTTGTCTCGTGACGTCAGGGAATTTGTGCAGTCCTGCGGGACTTGCTCTCGCTATAAGCCTTGCTCTCGGTCTAGTGGTTTGTTGATGCTATTGCCTGTGCCCAAGAGACAATGGACCCATATCTCTATGGATTTCATTTCCGACCTCCCTGTTTCTCAGAGAATGACCGTTGTCTGGGTGATTTGTGATAGGTTTTCCAAAATGATACATCTTGTGCCATTACCTAAGTTGCCTTCCTCCTCCGAATTGGTGCCTTTGTTCCTTCAGCACGTGGTTCGGTTACACGGCATTCCTGAGAACATTGTGTCTGACAGAGGAGTCCAGTTTGTTTCCAGATTTTGGAGGACTTTTTGTTCTAGACTTGGTGTTCAATTGTCTTTCTCCTCGGCTTTTCATCCTCAGACCAATGGTCAAACTGAGAGAACAAACCAGACATTGGAGACTTATCTGAGATGCTTTGTGTCTGCTGATCAAGATGACTGGGTCTCTTTTTTGCCTTTAGCTGAGTTTGCTCTTAATAATAGGGCTAGCTCTGCCACTTTGATGTCTCCATTTTTCTGCAATTTTGGGTTTCACCCTCGATTTTCTTCGGGACAGACGGAGGCTTCTGTCTGTCCAGGTGTTGACTTTGTTGTGGAGCATATGCAGCAGATTTGGGAACAGGTAGTGGAGAGGTTGTCCCTCTCTCAGGAGAAGGCCCAGCGGTTTGCCAACCGGCATAGGACTGATGGTCCTCGGTTTGAAGTGGGGGACTTGGTCTGGTTGTCCTCAAGAAATATCCCTATCAGAGTTGCATCTCCTAAGTTTAAGTCTAGGTTCATTGGACCTTATAAGATCATGGAGATTCTTAATCCTGTTTCCTTTCGTTTACTTCTTCCAGGGACATTTAAGATCCATAACGTGTTCCACAAGTCCTTATTGAAGAGGTTTGTCGAGCCAGTGGTTCCTATGGCTGCGCCTCCTGACCCTGTTTTGGTTGAGGGCAATCTGGAGTATGTGGTTGAGAAAATATTGGATTCTCGTTTTTCTAGACGGAAACTCCAGTATTTGGTTAAGTGGAGAGGTTATGGTCAGGAGGACAATTCTTGGGTGTTTGCTTCGGACATCCATGCTAGGAGACTGATCCATGCATATCACAGAGCTCATCCTGACCGACCTGGTTGCCCGAATGAGGGTTCGGTGACCCTCCTCAAGGGGGAGGGTACTGTTGTGAATGTGTTAGAAATGAGTTCTGAGCAGAAGCTCCCTCTGGTGGTTACAAACAGTACTGAACCATTCAATGGAGATTGACAATCAGGAGTTACAGACTGGTCTTATAAAAGGGAGGTTCCCTCCCATCATGGTTGCCGGTGATCAATTGTTCTTGTCTCAACTGTGGTTCCTGGTTCACTTGGAAGCTTGCTGAGTCTTGCCTCTTCTCCTGCTCTCAGATAAGATATTTTCTGTTTTTATTTTTGTGCTTGCTTTTTGCATTGTTTCCTGCACTTTTGTGGAGGTCAGCCAGGTCCCCTCCAGGGGCTTGTGTTGTGAATAGGCTGGAAATGAGTTCTGAGCAGAAGCTCCCTCTGGTGGTTACAAACGGTACTGGACTGTCCAGTGAAGATTGTGAGGATTGGGAATCAGGTGTTACTGACTGGTCTTATATAAGGGAGTCGCCTTCCCATCAGGGTTGCCGGTGATCAGTTGTTCTGGTCTCAATCCTTGATTCCTGTTTCCTTGGTAGCCTGCTGTGTCGTGTCTGAAACTCCTGCTAACAGATATGAAATTTTCTTTTTTTTGTTTTTGTGCTTGATTTTTGCATTTTGTCCTGCACTTCTGTGGGGGCCTTCAGGGTCCTCTCTGGGGGCTTTTGCCCTCTCAGTTCAGTTCAGCCACTGATGTTTTTACATTTGCTTTTCCCAGTTTTTTCAGTGGCTGCTGTTTTGTTTTTGGTTACACCAGAGAACTAATTTAGGTGGTAGAGGTCGTGTGATCTCAGGTGTTTTTGAAATTAGTAGAGTTGGTGCTTTTCAGGGTTTTTTGGGATTGCAGTAAGTGCCCTTCCTATCCTTTTCTATTTAGTAAGTTTGGGCCCCAACGTTTGCTCATACTATTTTCTGTCTGTGTCAGTACTTCTTCTTGTCTAACCGCCATTACATGTTTGGGGGCTTTCTATGTTCTTTGGGGATCTGCTCCGGGGCAGATAGCTTTCCTCTTTCTATCTTTAGGTGTAGTTAGTTTCTCAGGCTGTGACGAGGCGTCTAGGACCAACGTAGGAACGCTCCACGGCTGCCTCTAGTTGTGGTGGTTAGTCAGGGTACTGCAATCTCATAGTTTCCAACTGCTCTGGTGTATTTCCTTTTTTGCCTGCTCTCCTCAGCTACCAAATCATAACAGTATCACCGGCCAAAACTGAAAATTATATGGTACTCACAGAAGGGAAAAATATTGTGGAAAGAAAAAAGTTGTCAGAGATTTTTTTTTTTTTTTTTCTGTTTGTTGCATTTTTTTTTCCCTCTGTATCTCTGGGTGCTGAGGAGGATTTTTTTTTCTCTCTCAATGGAGTTTGCACAGTTGTCTGGCCGTGTGGATCAGCTTGCCACTGAATGTTCGGAGTATTGCTACCATCTTGCTGGGTTGCCTGTTGTGGAACCTAGGATTCCCATGCCAGATTTGTTTTTAGGGGATCGAGCTAAGTTTCTGAATTTCAAAAATAACTGTAAATTGTTTTTTGCCTTAAAATCTAAGTCCTCAGGGAACGCAGCGCAGCAGGTTCAAATTGTCATCTCTCTCCTGCGCGGCGACCCTCAGGATTGGGCTTTTTCCCTGACACCTGGGGATCCTCTTTTGAGTGATGTTGATGCGTTTTTTCAGGCTTTAGGGTTATTGTACGATGAGCCTAATGTCACTGATCAAGCTGAAAAAA
The DNA here is from genome assembly GCA_033576555.1 of Oophaga sylvatica. Lineage (NCBI taxonomy): Eukaryota > Metazoa > Chordata > Amphibia > Anura > Dendrobatidae > Oophaga > Oophaga sylvatica. The sequence continues at coordinate 88,776,700 of JARQOD010000001.1, forward strand.
CTTGTTGGCATTAAGTCAGGGGCTTGAGGACGCTGAGTTATACTGTCAGAGATTCCGTAGGTGGGCAGTCCTGACCAAATGGAATGACGACGCTTTGGCAGCTCTTTTTCGGAAGGGACTGTCAGATTATGTAAAGGATGTTATGGTGGGATTCCCTGTTCCCTCTGGTCTCAATGATTCTATGTCATTAGCGATTCAAATTGACAGACGTTTGCGTGAGCGGAAAGGTATGCGTGGAATAATGTTGCCTTGTGAACCTGCTTCTGAATCCATGCAGTGTGATAGAGTGGTTTCTGGGGCACAGCGTCATGAATTTCGAAAGCGCAATGGGTTATGTTTCTACTGTGGTGATGCCTCTCATGCTATTTCAGTCTGCCCTAAGCGGGGAAGACGTTTTGCACGCTCAGTTGTCTTGGGTAGTGTTCAGACTAAGTTTTTATTAACTGTTACCCTGATATGCTCTCTGTCCTCATTTTCTGCTCAGGCTTTTGTTGATTCTGGAGCAGCTATTAACCTGATGGATTTTGATTTTGCTAAACTTGTGGGTTTCCCTTGATACCCCTACGGAAGTCTATTCCCCTACTGGGATCGATTCTACCCTTTTGGCTGAGAATAAACCTCAGTTCTCTACTCAGGTGATAATGAGGGTAGAACCTGATCATCAGGAGAGTTGCAAATTTTTGGTTCTGTATAATCTGCATGACATTATCGTACTGGGTTTCCCTTGGTTACAGTCTCATAATCCTGTTTTGGATTGGAAATCTGTGTCTGTTACCAGTTGGGGCTGCCAATGTGTTAATACCAACACTCCTGTTTTTTCTACCTCCCCCCAGGCTCAGGATGTTCCTGACTTTTTGATTGATTTTTCTGATGTGTTTAGCGAAAGTAAATCTGCATCCTTACCTCCCCATAGGAGCTATGACTGCGCTATTGAATTAGTGCCTGGTAGTAAATTCCCTAAAGGTCGCCTTTTTAACTTGTCTGTACCTGAACATGACGCTATGCGGTCTTATATCAAGGAGTCATTGGAGAAGGGTCATATCAGACCATCCTCTTCACCCTTAGGTGCCGGTTTTTTCTTTGTGGCCAAAAAGGATGGTTCATTAATGGCCGTGTATTGATTATCGTCTCTTGAACAATATTACTGTGAAATATCAATATCCTTTACCCTTGATCTCTGATCTGTTTTCCAGGGTGAAAAACGCTACTTGGTTTACCAAGCTTGACCTCAGGGGGGCATATAACCTTATTCGCATTAAGCACGGGGATGAATGGAAGACGGCATTTAATACCCCTGAAAGGCATTTTGAGTACCTTGTGATGCCCTTTGGGCTCACTAATGCTCCTTCTGTCTTCCAGTCCTTCATGAATGACATTTTCAGGGATTTTGTGGATAAATTTCTGATTGTTTATTTGGATGATATCTTGATTTTTTCCAATGACTGGGACTCTCATGTAAAACATGTTCGGACTGTGTTCCAGATTTTGAGAGAGAATGCTCTGTATGTGAAGGGATCAAAGTGTCTTTTTGGCGTTCAGAGGATCTCATTTCTGGGATTCATTTTGTCTCCATCTGTTATTGAAATGGACCCGGTCAAAGTTCAGGCCATCTGTGATTGGGTCCAACCTACTTCATTAAAGGCTCTTCAAAGATCCTTGGGTTTTGCCAATTTTTATCGTAAATTTATTGGTAATTTCTCTGTTATTGTTAAACCATTAACTGATTTGACCAAGAAGGGTTCTGATGTGGTGAATTGGCCTCCTGAGGCAGTCTCTGCATTTCAGGAACTTAAGCAGAGATTCACTTCTGCTCCTGTTCTACGGCAGCCTGATGTTTCTCTACCATTTCAGGTGGAGGTTGATGCCTCTGAAATTGGGGCAGGTGCCGTTTTGTCCCAAAGAGATCCAGAGACCTCTAAAAGTAACCCTTGTGCCTTTTTCTCTCGAAAATTTTCTCCCACTGAACGTAATTATGACGTGGGAAATCGGGAGTTATTAGCCATGAAGTGGGCTTTTGAAGAGTGGAGACATTGGCTGGAGGGAGCCAAACATCAGGTGGTGGTCCTTACGGACCATAAGAATCTAGTTTATCTGGAATCTGCCAAGCGACTTAATCCTAGACAGGCCAGGTGGGCCTTGTTTTTCACACGTTTTAATTTTGTGGTTTAATTTCTTCCTGGCACTAAAAATGTTAAGGCGGATGCCCTCTCGAGGAGTTTCCTGGCGGACTCTCCTGAGTTATCTGATCCTTCTGTTATTTTGAAAGAGGGTGTAGTTCTTTCCGCCATCTCGCCCAATTTGAGACTGGCTCTGGAGGGGTGTCAGGAGGATAAGCCCGAGCGCTGCCCTGTTGGGAAATTGTTTGTCCCGGACCAGTGGAAAAAGAGTGTAATGTCTGAGATTAATTGTTCCGCGTTGGCCGGTCATCCCGGAATTTTTGGTACCAGAGACTTGGTTAGTCGGTCCTTTTGGTGGTCTACCGTGTCTCGTGATGTCAGGGAGTTCGTGCAGTCCTGCGAGACTTGCTCTCGCTCCAAGCCTTGCTCTCGTTCTAGTGGTTTGTTGATGCCATTACCTGTGCCCAAGAGACCATTTCCGACCTCCCTGTTTCTCAGAGAATGACCGTCATCTGGGTGATTTGGATAGGTTTTCCAAGATGATACATCTTGTGCCATTACCTAAGTTGCCTTCCTCCTCTGAATTGGTGCCTTTGTTCCTTCAGCACGTGGTTCGTTTACACGGCATTCCGAGAAACATTGTGTCTGACAGAGGAGTCCAGTTTGTTTCCAGATTTTGGAGGACCTTTTGTTCTAAAATTGGTGTTCAATTGTCTTTCTCCTCGGCGTTTCATCCTCAGACCAATGGTCAAACTGAGAGAACAAACCAGACATTGGAACTTATCTAAGATGCTTTGTGTCTGCTTATCAGGATGACTGGGTCTCTTTTTTGCCTTTGGCTGAGTTTGCTCTTAATAATAGGGCTAGCTCTGCCACTTTGATGTCTCCATTTTTCTGTAATTCTGGGTTTCACCCTCGATTTTCTTCAGGACAGACGGAGGCTTCTGTCTGTCCAGGTGTTGACTCTGTTGTGGAGCGTATGCAACAGATTTGGGACCAGGTAGTGGAGAGGTTGTCCCTCTCTCAGGAGAAGGCCCAGCGGTTTGCTAACCGGCATAGGACTGATGGTCCTCGGTTTAAAGTGGGGGACTTGGTCTGGTTGTCCTCAAGAAATATTCCTATGAGAGTGGCATCTCCTAAATTTAAGCCTAGGTTCATTGGACCTTATAAGATCATGGAGATTCTTAATCCTGTTTCTTTTCGTTTGCTTCTTCCAGGGACATTTAAGATCCATAACGTGTTCCACAAGTCCTTGTTGAAGAGGTTTGTTGAGCCATTGGTTCCTACTACTGTGCCTCCTGACCCTGTTTTGGTTGAGGGCAATCTGGAGTATGTGGTTGAGAAAATATTGAATTCTCGTTTTTCTAGACGGAAACTCCAGTATTTGGTTAAATGGAGAGGTTATGGTCAGGAAGACAATTCTTGGGTGTTTGCTTCGGACATCCATGCTAGGAGACTCATCCGTGCGTATCATAGAACTCATCCTGACCGACCTGGTTGCTCAAATGAGGGTTCGGTGACCCCTCCTCAAGGGGGGGTACTGTTGTGAATAGGCTGGAAATGAGTTCTGAGCAGAAGCTCCCTCTGGTGGTTACAAACGGTACTGGACTGTCCAGTGAAGATTGTGAGGATTGGGAATCAGGTGTTACTGACTGGTCTTATATAAGGGAGTCGCCTTCCCATCAGGGTTGCCGGTGATCAATTGTTCTGGTCTCAATCCTTGATTCCTGTTTCCTTGGTAGCCTGCTGTGTCGTGTCTGAAACTCCTGCTAACAGATAAGACATTTTCTTCTTTTTGTTTTTGTGCTTGATTTTTGCATTTTGTCCTGCACTTCTGTGGGGGCCTTCAGGGTCCTCTCTGGGGGCTTTTGCCCTCTCAGTTCAGTTCAGCCACTGATGTTTTTACATTTGCTTTTTCCAGTTTTTTCAGTGGCTGCTGTTTTGTTTTTGGTTACACCAGAGAACTAATTTAGGTGGTAGAGGTCGTGTGATCTCAGGTGTTTTTGAAATTAGTAGAGTTGGTGCTTTTCAGGGTTTTTTGGGATTGCAGTAAGTGCCCTTCCTATCCTTTTCTATTTAGTAAGTTTGGGCCCCAACGTTTGCTCATACTATTTTCTGTCTGTGTCAGTATTTCTTCTTGTCTAACCACCATTACATGTTTGGGGGCTTTCTATGTTCTTTGGGGATCTGCTCTGGGGCAGATAGCTTTCCTCTTTCTATCTTTAGGTGTAGTTAGTTTCTCAGGCTGTGACGAGGCGTCTAGGACCAACGTAGGAACGCTCCACGGCTGCCTCTAGTTGTGGTGGTTAGTCAGGGTACTGCAATCTCATAGTTTCCAACTGCTCTGGTGTATTTCCTTTTTTGCCTGCTCTCCTCAGCTACCAAATCATAACAGGCTTGTGCTCCTCTCATTTTGTCTGAGCCACTGTTGTTTGTTCATTTGCCTTTTCCAGTTTTTTCAGTGGCTGCGGCTTAGTTTTGTTACACCAGAGAACTAATTTAGGTGGTAGAGGTCGTGTGATCTCAGGTGTTTTTGCAATTAGTAGAGTTGGTATTTTTTAGGGTTTTTTGGATTGCAGTAAGTATCCTTCCTATCCTTTTCTGTCTAGGAAGATTGGGCCCCAACGTTTGCTCATACTATTTTCTGTCTGTGTCTGTATTTCCTCTTGTCTAACCACCATTACATGTTTGGGGGCTTCCTATGTTCTTTGGGGATCTGCATCGGGGCATATAGCTTTCCTCTTTCTATCTTTAGGTGTAGTTAACCTCTCAGGCTGTGACGAGGCGTCTAGGACCAACGCAGGAACGCTCCACGGCTGCCTTTAGTTGTGGTGGTTAGTCAGGGTACTGCAATCCAGTAGATTCCAACCTCTCTGGTGTATTGCCGTTTTTGCCTGCTCTCCTCAGCTACCAAAACATAACAGTTGTAGGTTCATGTGATACAAATGTATAAGGGTCTGACCTTACATTACAATTGATGTACTATATACTGATGGTGATCCTAGTGATGTATTCATGTACTGATGGTGGTCCTGGTGAAGTATTTGTGTACTGTTAGGGTTCCTGTGATGTATAACTCTACTGATGAGGGTTTTGATATTATGTTTCTGTACTGATGCAGGTTATACCAATATATTTCTGTACTGCTGATTCTGATGATGAATTTCTGTACTGATGAGGGTTGTGATGTTGTGTTTCTGCACTGATATGGTTTCTAATTATGTATTTCTGTACTGCTGGTTATGTTAATAAAGTGGCTATGTTAATAAAGTGTTGTGCCATCTGATAAGTTAAGTTTTACTGCTTTTAATTATGTTAGGAGCATTAAAGGGGTTGTCTAAGTTTGTGATGAGTCTACAGTAGTGATGAGCGAGTATACTCATGCTCGGGCGTCCTCCGAGTATTTTGGCGTGCTCGGAGATATAGTTTCTGTCGATGCAGCTGCATGATTTGCGACTGCTGGAAAGCCAGAATACATGTGAGGAATGTCTGTTTCCCCCATGTATTCAAGCTATCTAGCAGTCGCAAATCATGCAGCTATGTCGACAGAAACTAAATCTCCGAGCACGCCAAAATACTCAGAGAACATCCGAGCAATGAGTATACTCGATCATCACTAGTCTGCAGTTATTCTATGTGCCTACAGACTTCTGAATTCTCACAGTGCTCAACTGCTGTCAGGATTCTCTGGTGTTGACAGTGAGAGTGGGAGGTCACAAAACATCAAGTATGCGACCTGCATACATGTGGTCACATGCCGACTAGACATGTGTGGCCTCATTTAATGAAAATTAATTGAGGGAGGCCGGACACGTCTAGTCGGAATTTTGCCAGAAATATACAAATTGCATACTTGTGCTCACATGACAGTCCACTCTTGCCACTGGCAAGGTAGAATCGTAAAGTGTGTGCTGTGCATGTCCTGTGAGAATTCGGAAGTCTGCAGTCACATAGAGTGACTGCAGACTTTCATCTCAATCCTCAGTGCTGCTTACCGTTATTAGCACTTAATTTTTTCATAGACTGTACAATATCTTCAGAAATAAATAGAAAAGTACCAAAGTTATATCCTCAGGATTTTTTAATTAGTGGTCCAAAGTAATACAGCAATAAAACATTGTTTTTCAACTTATATGTTGCAATTTAAAAGAAGAAACAGAATAAACAGCATGTGCAGCAATAAAGGCACCACTAATTAATACTTGGTTGCACACCCTTTAGCATTGATGACAGCCTGCAAATGTTTCTTGTAGCCATCTATAAGGCTAGTTTCACACATCCGTTTTTCCCCTTGCGGCGCCCCCGGCATTTTCCCGCAGCGCCGCATCTGAAAATCTGATGCGCCGCATGCGGCTTTTTTCGCATTGACATGCATTAGCGCCGCATGGCGCCGCATGTCAATGCGTTGCATGCGGTTTTGTCCGGATGCGGCGCAAATGTACATTGCGGCGTCCGGAAAAAACGCTGCATGTAACGTTTTTTTTTTTTGCCGGATGGTTTCTTATCTCTCCAAGCATCAGAAACCATCCGGCAAAAAACCGCATTTTGGGCGCCGGAAGTGTGAAAGCTTTTCACATGCGGCGCTGCGGCTAAATGCCGGGGGCGCCGTTTAGGCGCCCGCCGGATGTGTGAAAGAGGCCTAAGCTTCTTGCACTTCTCAGTTGGTATTTTCTCCCACTCTTCCTTTGCATTTCTTTCAAGTTCTTGAATGTTTGCAGGGGTTATTTTCCCAATGACAGATTTCAGCTTACCCCAAACATTTTCAATGGGATTGAGGTCAGGGCTCATTGCTGGCCATTTTAAAAAAAAGTCAATTTTTTTCTTATTCAACCATTGCTGTGTACTTTTGGATGTGTGCTTTGGGCCGTTGTCTTGCTGGATGACTCATGATTTTTGTCTCAAAGTTTTTTACACTGGATAAAACATTTTGTTATAAAATTGCTTGACAATTATCTAATTTCATGTATCCTGTGATAGGGTCAAGTCCTCCAGTATCAGAGACAGCAAAGCAACCCCACAGCATTATCGATCCTCCACCATGCTAAACTGTTGATAAGGTGTTATTTTCCTTATAAGCTGCATTGTGCTGTCTATAAACAAACTGTTTCTTTCCATTGCCAAAAAGCACTATTTTTGTTTCATCTGTCCACAGAACATTTTCCCAGAAGGATTATGATTTGTGAAGGTACTCTTTGGCAAAGATCAGTTGTTTCTTTTTATGTCTTTTCATCAGTAATGGTTTCTTCCTTGGTCTTCACCCATAAAGCTCTGCTTGGTTTAGTGTGCGGCATGTGGTACTTGTTGAAACCATGACCCCAAACTGTTCCAGGTTGGCCTACAGGTCTTTGGATGTTTGACGAGGTGTTTTTTCTACCATTCGCACCTACATTTGAAGACATCTCTTGCCAATTTTCCTTCTAACTTCTGTGGACAACAGCCGTTTCACGCTACCTACGCTTCAACGGGTCTTGTGTTTAGGGGAAGTGACTCTTTTAGTTTGGAGGGTGAGTGCCAACTTTTCTCTTTATTGACATTACTGATGTTTCTGCTCTCGGTGTGCATCTGTACTCCTCAAGTTGTCCGGTGTACGCACACAAGCTCCAGAAGTTCTATTTAGCTGCACACCATACAGGGGTTGGTGGCGGCAATCCATTTTACTTGCTGCTCTATACAAAAAAACTGTTTCAGTTGATTCCATTTTTTTCATGAGATATTTCACATTATGTACTTAAATTTCATGGGTGCCAATAACTATGAGCAGGGATGTATAAGGTCAGATTTCGGATTAGGCGCAGGAGTCAAAAACAAATAAACGTGAAGTAAAAAAACATGTACATATACAGGAAGATAGCAATAAGGTGAAGCTAAAAAGTTTTTCCCAAAATAAGTTCTCCATGCATATGATAGGTGATGACTTGGGGGATCCACTGCATCCTGTTTGTGAATTTGTGTCTGGACATGATATTGCAAGTATGGCTGTTTTTTCTCTCTCAGTGATATTGTTAATTTTCGTTTCCTCTTTCAGTGAATTTTTTGAACTTAGATAAGGATTTAGTGTAGGACTCACAATATAATGAGGACCCTTGACGTGGGTTGTGAGCTTGTGTTTTTTGGTCAAAATAGTGACAAATACCTCATTTATTAATTACATCTTTTTTGCAAATTTTTTGCAGGGTGCAGGCCGGGTCTTTCCAGTGGTGGTTAGGTAATGTGGGGTGTCTAGCCTGTGGTGCACATATGGTATTGGTAGCCCCCCTGATGTAATAGTAGGGGCGTCGGTAATAGGCTGCTACACAGAGAGAGGTGCATATCACTAAGGGTGAGTTTCCACGGTCAGGATACGCTGTGTGTTTGGCGCTGTGCGCTGGCGCAGCGCCAAACACGCAGCGTCCAGATGTTACAGCATAGTGGAGGGGATTTCAAGAAATCCCGTCTCCACTATGCGTAACAATACGCAGGTGGCAAACCTGCGTAAACGGACATGCGGCGCGTCTTTTTAGACCGCAGCATGTCCTCGCGTATTGCGGCGACGGTGCGTCGCCGCAACAGAATTAACACAGGGCTATGTAGCCCTGCGCTCTTTCCGGAGGTGTCCTGAACACCTCCGGAAAGATCGCGTGTCATAAAGGGGGCTGGGCTTAGAGGGAGCGGAATTTCCGCTCCGTCCAAAGCGCTGTGGTTCCGGACCGTGGAACCACAGCCTTAATAGTGTGAACGACACCCTATGCAGACATGTGTGCAAATGGAATTCTAGGCAGCTGCCCCATGGATGTTTGGTGGGTTAGTAAGTGGCTTGTTTTCAGTATTTTGCACCTGTGCTGCCCTTGCTTTTATCTTGAGGGATCCACTGCATCCTGTTTGTGCATTTGTGTCTGGACATGATATTGCAAGTATGGCTGTTTTTTCTCTCTCAGTGATATTGTTAATTTTCTTTTCCTCTTTCAGTGAATTTTCATGCAGTATAGCAGGGCCTAATAGGCCTCCATAGCTGCAGACAGAAAGGCCATTGTTAAGCACCTGGTTGCCATAGCAACCATGGGCACACTAGATCACAGAGATGCCGATGTGGTACAAAGGGAGCCCCCACCATCTAACACTCAAAAGTCAACATATATACAACAGTCTATTCTTTCTGGCTTGCTAAAAATAGGCGTCTGGTTAATTAAGATACAATGCCATGTCTCCACACATGGTAGGTATTGCCATGGCATCTAGAAAGACTGGTGCTATAACCCTGGCTATTGCAGCAACTGTATGTAACAGCTGACATCTGCCTCAAATTGTGGGCTGAGCCTAAACCACATGAGCACAATAAATGTATGTTTTTATTTTTTATATTGTACTTTACGTTGCAGAGTTATTAGGTTGCAAAATTTAGGTTAAAATTTATGATAATCCCAACTGGGCGTTACCAGAGATTAGTGTCTGGAGGCGTGTACTTTTTTTTACCTGCCTGATGCCTCCTGCTTATGATTGGGCAACGTCATGCCAGAGAAAAAAATAACATGTCCCCAGAAGGTCAGAAAAACATGCCTAGGAAACATGTAATGACAAACAGCCCTGATATCTGCAGCTGCGGTGTAGAGTACAGCAGAGCTGTGTTTTACTACCAATACCTCCACATCTTCCCTCATGGCAATCAGTTTTGGGGGAGACTTATACAACTGAGCTGACAGTGCTCTGAGAGGACAGTAAGGGCCCCGTCTCACATAGCTTGATCACTAGCGAGATCGCTGCTAAACAGTGATCTCGGCAGCGATCTTGCTATGTCTGACACGTACCAGCGATCAGGCCCCTGCTGTGAATCGCTGGTCGTGTCAGAAATGCCAGGACTTTTTTTTGATCGCTGGTCTCCCGCTGGCCAGCATGCATCGCTGCGTGTGACAGGCAGGAGACCAGCGATCAGCTGGTAACCAAGGTACACTTCGGGTTTCCAGGCGCGGGGCTGTGCCTGGAAACCCGACGTGTACGTTGGATACCAGCGCGCTGCTGCAGGGGAGATGGTAACCAAGGTATACATCGGGTTTCCAGGCACCGCGTAGCGATCATGTAGCGACACACCAGCGATCCCGACAACGATCAGGGGCTCTAAGGCTGAAGAGTTGTTTATAATCATACTAAGCTCCATTGTCTTTTCTCTCCACCCACACTGATTGCCATGAGATGAAAGCTGAAAGAGCTTCTAACCACACTCAGCTCTGCTGTACTCTGTATTGTACACAATAGGTGCAGTCAGATCACTGAAGAGAGCAGGGAAGTATATTATTACATTTATGTACAAAGTTGTCCTCTAAATAACTAATTCTTCCTTCCAAAATCACTGTCCTCTCAGGGACGTATTGAAAGTCTTAGAACAGGTGCCCTGTCTCTCCTTAAGGCTGCTTTCACACATCCAGTGTGCGCCTGACGGCGCCCCCGGCATTTAGCCGCAGCGCCGCATCAGAAAACCTGATGCGCCGCTTGCGCCGCTTGCGTTTTTTTGCCGGATGGTTTCTGATGCCCGGAGACATCAGGAGAATCCGGCAAAAAAAAACAAACGTTACATGCTGCGTTTTGTCCGGCCGCCGGAATGTACATTTCCGCCGCATCCAGACAAAATCGCATACGACGCATTGACATGCGGCGCCATCCGGCGATAATGCAAGTCAATGCAAAAAAAACCGCAAGCGGCGCATCAGGTTTTCTGATGCGGCGCTGCGGCAAAATGCCGGGGGCGCCGTCAGGCGCACACCGGATGTGTGAAAGCAGCCTAAGGCCTCTTTCACACATCCGGCGGGCGCCTGGCGGCGCCCCCGGCATTTTGCCACAGCGCCGCATGTGAAAACCTTTCACACATCCGGCGGCCAAAATGCGTTTTTTTTGCCGGATGGTTTCTGATGCTTGGAGAGATAAGAAACCATCCGGCAAAAACAAAAAACGTTACATGCAGCGTTTTTTCCGGACGCCGCAATGTACATTTGCGCCGCATCCGGACAAAACCGCATGCAACGCATTGACATGCGGCGCCATCCGGCGCTAATGCATGTCAATGCGAAAAAAGCCGCATGCGGCGCATCAGATTTTCAGATGCGGCGCTGCGGAAAAATGCCGGATGTGTGAAGCCAGCCTTAGTTGACTAATACATGCCATTTTACTGGTTTCAGTCCCTGGCTGTCCTTTATTTGGTGGGTCATGTGACACAGCCTTTGGATTAAGGGTGGGCACGCAGCCTTAATCACAAAAATTGCTAAATTTCAGTAGAAAAATTATCATCAAAATTACCTCACTATAGGGAAGAATCCAGAAAGTCGCGAAACTTAATGTGGGCTCAATGCAAAATTTATAACAGGGACCCCAAATATCACAGGTCTATAATAGTACTGACTTTCACATATGGGCCAAAGGGACCCTTTGAGCTCTTCTAGGCTTCAGGGCCTTTGTGCAATTGCAACCCCAGCACCCACTTAAGTTATACCCATGAATCCATGTTTGTGGGCGGCACACGTGTCTTGGAGTGTGAGCAATATTTAGGTGTGCCAACAAGCAGTTGGAATTGTCAAAGGTTGATTCTGGGAGTTAGATATTAACATGAATCCTTTCATTTAAGTAATCATCAGGTGCCTGCTCCCATATGTACATGGATTCTCCTAGGCTGCAGTTTTGTGAATAGTCACATTGTGTTTGCAGCTTACTTTTGGCACATGTGCCAGGAATTGCTACTGCTTCAAACACTCCTTTAGACTTTCTTTACCTTTTTTTTGTGTGTAGAAAAATGCAGCTAAAGCAATTGGGCAAATGCAAAAAAAAAAAACACAGATTGTGGGAAATCTTGATTTTAGAATGTACCGGTAATTGTAAAAAATTAGGCAACATAATCAAATATATAACATACATTTGTATACATCAGAGTCATCAATCCAGTATATATTGTATGTCAGAAGCAAAAATTAAAGAAAATATTGCTTCATCTTGCAGTGCATGTAAAATGAGCTCAGGTTGCATCCTGTACTGAGATTAGTAAAAACCCCATACAAATTTGACTAGAGTCAGTCGCACCTGCCAAGAATCTAATGTGTATGGGGCTGTCACGATGTTACTATGGGATAGCTAATGTGCTCCTATATTGACTCTCAGGCTAGTGGTCCCTAGCTATCACTGTCTCCAGGATTACCCCTGAAGGTAGGGATGCCTGGGCCTCGTTCCTGACTATGCTCCTAAGTAACACTAGTCTGTGAAGTTTATGGAGGAATACAAACAAGACAAGGTAAAATGGAAGCACAAACACACTGCACTCTCTTAAGGAAATATACTAATGATTTAAAGTGTAAAGCCCGAGTGCCAACAAAGTAATATAAAGATATCTAGGGAAAAAAGAAAGGGTTAACACAAACACCGTTTGCAACAACTTAGGACATAACCACTAATAAAGAGGACGTGCCCACCTCTCCAGACCAGGATAAAGAAACTATTGCTGGCATTGCTTGCATAGCAAAGCCAGCTTAAATAGAGAAAGAGCAGACATGACTGGTTCTCTCACAGCATGTGACCCAGAGGCAATAAACCTTCGTCCCGCAAAAAATTAACTCTTGTTAACCTACTGCAACTCTAAAAGTCGACACCCGAGTCAGTAGCTATACATGGAGTCACAAGGAGGAGTGTATGAATACTGCCGCCGGCACTCGGACCGGAGCGTTCCGCTGCATAGAAATACATGCAGCCGCACACTACGGTCCCGAGTGCCGGCGGCAGTGCCGGTATTGAGGCGAGTTTCTCACATTGCACTCGCAAGTGTGACCCCGGCCTAATCCCAAATCTCACCATTGTGGGTGGCAAAATGCAGCCGCCTGGGAGACACTTCAGACAACAACATGAGGTAGTCCAATGGCACCTCCCTGCCAGTTACGCCTAGGTCAAATGCCTTCCAGTCCTCCCCCCTTAGATATGCCCTTAGCTCTGGGAATATTACACATTTTCTCCTTTGGTTGTCAAAAATCAGCAGTAGAAATAAGAGTGGTGTTTGTTACACATTTTGAGCAGCAGGGAAGCCGCCTTACTAGAACTCAACCTCCCTCCCGCTCACTCCTACATCCTGCAGATAAGCATGACTTGCACATTTGTCTTCTAGTTCTCTCATTTCATGTGTATACATGTTTGCATCCAAAACACGTGTCTCAAAGTGGTGTACGCCACAGATATTATTGTGAATCTTTAGCTGTATAATTTTTGTCTCCTGTGCACCTCCATAATGATAAAGTATTTTAGGTTTTCCAAGTCAGACTTTAAGCAGCTAGTTTAAACACAAAGGGGAATTTAACATCTTTACACCAAAATACTGGTGTAAAAAAACTCTAAATTTCAGTGCATGAATGTTTTCTGGCAAAATTGATTGCACTATTGATCATAAGTAGGTGAGGCTTAGCAAGAGAAGTGGATGGGGGCTCACAGACTCGCAAAAGTTATAGCACAAAATCTACGTCAGATTATTGATAGTGTATTTTTTATGGATACTTTTTTCTATATCACAAACTTTGTTGAAAATAAAAACACAGAAATCTTTCAATTTTCACATTGCACATGGGACTTTTTTAGAATCTAACGTCCTGTGTTTTTTTGTATTTTTTTTTCAGGAATTCTACACTTACATTAACAGTAATATACGGACTCACACTATATCATTTATATTGACAAATGTGCAAAGGTCACTTTGAAGGGAGCGCTGTGTGCGCTGCGACATCACCTACTGTGATTGGTGGATCCTCTGTTGAGAGTTGTATGTAGATCTGTTACCCGTCATTGCAACCATGCCTCTGATGATAAAGAAACTAATGTAAATTCTTACAAAAAGGACAGGAAGTAACAGTCTAAAACAGCCACATTGGTCAGTGTGAAAGTGCAAGATTACTAATTTAGTTTTTTTTTATTAAAGATCGTAATATAATGCATACATATACAGTTATATCAAAAAGTTTGGGCACCCCTATTAATCTTAAGCTTAATGTTTTATAAAAATTGGTGTTTTTGCAACAGCTATTTCAGTTTGATATACAGTACAGACCAAAAGTTTGGACACACCATCTCATTCAATGATTTTTCTGTATTTTCATGACTATGAAAATTGTAGAATCACACTGAAGGCATCAAAACTATGAATTAACACATGTTGAATTATACATTACACTTTACAAAAAAGTGTGAAACAACTGAAAATATGTCTTATATTCTAGGTTCTTCAAAGTAGTCACCTTTTGCTTTGATTACTGCTTTGCACGCAGAAAAGGTGAACGGATGGACTCTACATGCCTGGTTCCCACCGTGAAGCATGGAGGAGGTGGTGTAATGTGTGGGGATGCTTTGCTGGTGACACTGTTGGGGATTTATTCAAAATTGAAGGCATACTGAACCAGCATGGCTACCACAGCATCTTGCATCTTCCATCCGGTTTGCGTTTAGTTGGACCATCATTTATTTTTCAACAGGACAATGACCCCAAACACACCTCCAGGCTGTGTAAGGGCTATTTGACCAAGAAGGAGAGTGTTGGGGTGCTACGCCAGATGACCTGGCCTCCACAGTCACCAGACCTGAACCCAATCGAGATGGTTTGGGGTGAGCTGGACATCTCACCGCTTCAATTTTGAATAAATCCCCAACAGTGTCACCAGCAAAGCACCCCCACACCATCACACCACCTCCTCCATGCTTCACGGTGGGAACCAGCATGTAGAGTCCATCCGTTCACCTTTTCTGCGTGCAAAGCAGTAATCAAAGCAAAAGGTGGCTATTTTGCTTTGCTGATGACAAAAGGTCCGTGCATCCTGCCGAGCACAACTTCTTTCTGCAACTTGTCCCTGTGAGGTAGGGACGCCACCATCTTAGATAGGGCCTATACCAGCCTCCATTTTATCTGTTCACAGAACCACAGGCTGCTAACTGCACAGGGCCTGTTAGCATATTCAATACGACAGGGTTTGATGTCCACTGTGAATCAAAAGGGCTTTAGTATGCTAAGTGATTCAGGCCCATGTTTGAATGGCAAGGTCTTTAGTATGGTAACGAGTTAAGACCCAAAACAGAGCCAAGCCAGCATGGTGAATAGTAAGGTTTGTTATCATGGTAATGAGATGCCTGGGGGCTTCAATTAGACTATACCTTTCAGCCAGACCATGAAAACACATCTATTTATATCCCAGACACGAAGGCTCCATTCTAGGATTATGAATTATGAGCACATCTTTGTAGGTACATTCTCATAAAAATATCTGTGTGACCCTGCGGACCTCGGGCATTTGATCGTGCAACTCCCGAGTCGGTGATGGCTTGGGGGGCTGAGATATAGAGATTGGCCATCCACAATGACCCAATCGGGCCAGGTTTGATATCCATGCGACAGGCAAAACATACTGCATCCGCTGGTACCTCTCCTGTCCTGATCCGATCGTCCTGGAGAAAGTTAACCCCTTTATTAGGTATTGGGAATAAATTCTGCAGGGGGCTAAGGGTGGAGATTGTCAGCCCACCCTCGGACACCGAGGGGAGGGACCTAGCAGGTTTAAGAACTGTGAGCTAAGGGCAGACCAGATTCATTCTCACAGCAGCAAGACCATGGAAAACTAAGGACCAAAGGGACAGATCTGCCAAGGGAGCAGTGGTATACGTTTTGGGGGACTGTCCAGCTACTAAGACTTTCACCTGTGGATCGCAGAGCTCCCTGCCTCCACATGTCCCTACAACCTGGTAATATTGACCTCTAGCTAATACCTCTAAGCTTTGTACCATTATTGTTGTATTTTACTCTGACTGCAAATCCATTGTAATTCCATTGTATAGCTTACTGTATATTTCTGTAATTATCGAGTGCGCCCTTAAGGCAATTAAACCATAAAATTAATCTTGGGCTGATGCTTTTACTCTGATCACGAATCTTAGAATACCCAGTGGGTAACAGGACACCCTCCCCGGCGGCCATTTGCTCTAGGTGCAGTTCCCTTACTGACCTGAGAGACAAAGGGGGCGCCAGAGAGCTGTGCCTGTGGAGTTACATCACATTGGTGACATGGAAGGACGGGGGCCGTCCTTCACAGTCCCTAACAACATCCCAGTGCATACGGGCCCACCGTAAATTGGTCAGCCGCATAGTACAAGGTTCAACTAAAGATGGGATCTTAAAACCAAAACTGAAACCCTTAACAAGCAGGCCTCCTCCCTATCAGGATACCTACTTAAAAAAGGTAGCATCTACTCTCACCGGAATCTTCCCTTTTCACTGAAGACTTGCTGACTTTGCCCTTTCCCTTCTTAAAACATTTGGTATGACTGTGGGATACCTCACAACTGCACTCTTTTTCATTGAATTGCCAACACACACCTTTTCTTGTAATGTAAGAGGATGTTGCAGTAGTGGTGGCACCTCCAGAACTCCTGGGAAAGGATTGCGATGACGACTTTGAAGACTGAAGACTTGCTGACTTTGCCCTTTCCCTTCTTAAAACATTTGGTATGGCTGTGGGATACCTCACAACTGCACTCATTTTCATTGAATTGCCAACACACACCTTTTTTTGTAATGGAAGAGGATGTTGCAGTAGTGGTGGCACCTCCAGAACTCCTGGGAAAGGATTGCGATTACAACTTTGGGGCTGCCATTAGGTGCAACCATAAGCTAATATCCCTTAAGGTCCCAGTGCAAATTTGGTTGAACCGCTGTCCTCTGCCTAAATTATTCATCATAATGCAGCCCTACTGTACCGCCATAAGTGCGTTAAGCCTCCCCGATTGAGTCTAAATAGTAAAACAGAGTCGAACAATTATCAAGTGCCTTCTTGCCTATCACACTAGCCAATATAGTAAATCCTTGCAAACAGTTATGAGGAGTGCAAGGAATAATGGAATAACATCTCCATTTTTCCTCATCTTTCTTTGTCTTCTGGCTTAACCCTACCAGGATTGAATTTATCCAATGGTAATAGGGAAAAATCTCAACATATTCCTGCGTCAAATGAGCCCCCATCAGACCGTTAAAACAGACATAGGCTTCTCCCCTAGCTTTGTCGTCCAAGCGAACCAAATCTACCGTGCTGCTCGAAGTAGACACGGGAGTGACGGGGCCTCCGAAGTAACACTAACACTTGAAAGAGGTACCACTGGCGCGGTCAGTCCAACTATGGGAACACTAACTTGCCAAAGACCGCTATGACCAACACCAGCCAATGAAGCTAACTAACCCCTAACCATCTGAAAAAATTCTGACGCCATGCCATCTGATCTCTCTCTGCTACCATCAACTAAACTTGAACCCATAACGCAACCATCACCAACTCGTACTCTTGAATGGACATCCGCAACATTCATAAGAGGTGCACACAAACCTTGTGTCCTACCAGGCTGACTATGAGGGTGTAAGGTTCTTTGTCTCTGTTGACATGTTCCTTGAAACTCAGTTTTCCGTCGGCCATTTTGCTTTCTGTCTTTCTGCAGCTCTTGCCCTCAGTTAATATGGAGTTTCCAGTTTTCATGTTCCCGCCCTGATTCTTCCCTCTTGCTTCTTAAGCAGCCTCAGCTGAACAATCAGTGCTCCTGAATCAAGCCTCAGTCAGTCTGTGACCTGACTCCTGGAAGCCTTGGACTTGTACTCCAGCTATTCCCTACTGAGGAACCTTGGAACACTTTTGGACTCTGGAAACCTGCTGTTGGTGAATCCATGTTTGCAGAGGAATTACGGTACAGAGAAGAGATCCTGAACCTGCTTTGGAGATTTATTGTAGTGCTTGAAGTTACTCTGGCCTGCTGTGTCTCCTGTCGCTGTTCCTGCAAACTGTGTGAACTTTTCAGCGTGCTTGTATGAAGTAATACAAGTCATTTCATTTCAACCTATGTCTCCTGTGTTTTCCTCGCACCCAAGCACAAGACGCTATAGGAACTGTACACTATACTTGACAAGATTCAGGAGCCAATGTTTAGTGTCTGCTGGGTCTGGGAAAGCCGTGTCTGCTGTGACTGTGGATATCAGATGTCCGTTTAATACCTTATGTGATGACAGTGGTTGTGACTTCTCACAACCATTCCAGGTGAGCGCATTCCCTTAAAATTTTACTCTGGAGTGTTACCACAGGTAAACACTATTGTTTTTTTTTTTTTTTTCCCTTTCCTCTTCTCCTTCCAGCACCTCTGCCTTAAAAGATCTGGAAGATGGAGGCCCGCATAAAGGAACTTTGCGGAGTGACTGATACAATCCTTTCAGATGTACAGACTTTAAAAACCCGTTTTGCAAGCCTACAGGACCTCACTAATCATAATTTGCAAGTGTTTGGACAGACTACCCAGGAATTGCGAGCCAGGATTGAGGCTCTAGAGGAACGAGCCCAGGCTCCTGCCATAACCCCAAGTTCTGGGATCCCCAAATTACCTCCTTTTCGTTTTGGCGGTGAACGTGAGAAATTCAGGGGATTTATTAATCAATGCAATTTATTTTTCTCTGCACATGCTTCACAATTTCCCACTGAACGATCCAAAGTGCTTACTATAATCATGTTGCTTACCAATAAGGCTTTGATGTGGGCAAACCCTCTGATTGAGACTGAGGATGATTGTTTGAATCACCTTGATGCTTTTATTTCAGCCATGGGGCAGGTGTTTGATGACCCCAATCGAGGTGCAACAGCTGAAGCAGCCATGTTAACTTTGCGCCAAGGTAAGCGTTCAGTAGCCGAATATGCCCTGGATTTCAGGAGATGGGCTCTTGATACCACTTGGGACACTTCCGCTAAAAAATCTATTTTTCGGAAAGGGTTGTCTCCACTGATTAAGGATGAACTTGCTCGTGCCGACCCTCCCACTGCGTTAGGTGACTTTATTAACTATTGTATCCGTATTGATGCTCATCTGACTGAACGCAGACAAGAGAGATGGTTCGAAAATAATCGCACTAACCTTTTACTACCTCCCTCCTCAGCTAAGGAACCTTTGAGTAGGATCACAAGGGAACCAGAACCTGAACCCATGCAGGTGGACTCTTTACAAAGACGGGTTAGTGATGCACGCAAAGAACATCGTATAAAGGAAAATCTATGTTTCTACTGTGGTAAGTCAGGGCACTTCATTATAAACTGCCCCAGCCGTTCTCGTAAGACTACTGCAGCAGTCATTCACTGTGAGTGTTGCGAGAGGAGCTCTGTCATGTCCGAGCCTCAGGCTCCAGAGAGATCTGCTGCAAGAGATCTTGATTTCTCGGACTTAAACTCTGTTAGTTCTGGGGACGATGACGGTATAAACGCTGCAATTTTTCAAGTTTCCTCAGCAGTGTCCCAGCTGAGTTGTAAAAGAAACAATTCTCATTGCTTCCTTTCCATCAAACTTTGGGTTGACTCAGTCTGAGTGTCTAGCTCTGCTATGATTGACTCAGGAGCAAGTGGAAATTTTATGGATATCTCCTTTGCTCTGAAACAGGGGATACGTTCAGTGAAGAAGGCTACTCCAGTACAGATGGAGACTGTGGATGGCTCTCTACTGACTTCTGGACCAGTGGATCAAGAAACAGAGCCTTTGAGGGTCCTTATGGGTAAAGATCATCAGGAGAAAATGTCTTTTTTGCTTATCTCTTCTCCCCACTTTCCCATCATTCTAGGGCTACCATGGCTGCAGGCGCAGAATCCTACGATTAACTGGGAGACCAAGGAATTACACTTTCCGGAGAAACAGATGAGTCAAGGAGTTTCAGCTTGCTCTGTTCCTAAAGGAACCATGTCAGTCCCTGAACTACCACCTGTATACCAGACTATGACGATTTATGTGACAAGAAGAACGCTGATCAGCTTCCTCCTCACCGTCCATATGATTGTCCAATTGAATTATTACCCGGAGCCGAGATACCTTTTGGTAAGATCTACCCCCTAGCGGGGCCCGAGCTAAAAGCTTTGAAGGATTATATAGACGAAAATTTAGCCAAGGGCTTCATACGCCCCTCTTCATCTCCCGCAGGTGCACCCATCTTCTTTGTGAAGAAGAAAGATGGATCTCTGAGACCCTGCATAGACTATAGGGAACTCAATAAGGTTACTATTAGAAACCGTTATCCATTGCCTTTAATCCCTGAGTTGTTGGAGAGAGTGCGGCATGCCAAAATTTTCTCTAAACTGGATCTCCGTGGGGCCTATAACTTGGTCCGTATTAGACCTGGGGATGAATGGAAGACTGCTTTCAGGTCACGCTATGGACACTTTGAATATCTAGTTATGCCTTTTGGTCTGAGTACCGCCCAGCCACTTTCCAACACTTCGTGAATGATATCTTCAGGGATCTCCTAGATACATTTGTGGTGATTTATCTGGATGATATTCTAATTTTTTCTAACTCCACAGAGGAACATCATGGACATGTGAGAATGGTCTTAGAACGCCTAAGGCAAAACCATCTCTACATCAAGCTTGAAAAATGTGAATTCCATAGGACCGAAATTCAATTTCTGGGGTATGTACTATCTACGCAAGGGATTAGTATGGATGGAAGCAAGACCCAAGCCATCAAGGATTGGCCAATTCCTAGAAATGTGAAGGAGGTGCAGCGTTTCATCGGGTTTGCCAACTTCTATAGACGTTTCATTAAGAATTTTTCTGAGGTAGTGTCACCTATCACCCAACTTACCCGGAAACAGTCTAGGTTCTCCTGGACCCCGCAAGCTCAGGAAGCATTTTCCTGTTTAAAGGATAAATTTACCACCGCACCTATCTTAGTACATCCCAACCCCGAGCTTGCCTTCATAATAGAGGTGGATGCTTCAGACTGTGCCGTTGGAGCTATACTCTCTCAGAGAACAGGTGAGAAGAATGTCTTGCATCCCTGTGCCTTCTTTTCCCAGCAGTTGTCTTCGGCTGAGAGGAACTACGATGTGGGCAATAGAGAATTGTTGGCCATTATTGCTGCCTTCAAGGAATGGAGACACCTTCTTCAGGGAGCTGCACAGCAAATAGTCGTCCTGACAGACCATCGTAACCTTGAATTTATCAGGTCGGCTAAGTGCCTGACTCCTCGCCAGGCTCGCTGGAATCTTTTCCTAAACCAATTTAATTTTGTCATTTCTTATAGACCAGGATCGCGCAATGGAAAGGCTGATGCACTCTCTAGGATTCATTCAGCAGAGACACGTCCACTTACTCCTCCTAAGACTATTCTTCCTGACTCTAGATTCCTGGGAGTGATTCATAATCAAGACCTACTTAAGGACATCAAGGAAGCATACCATGCGGATTCTTTGTTGGCTCAACCCCCAAGGGACGTAAGTCTTGTCTTTAAGAATGGTGTGTGGATTCAGGGACAACGTCTGTATATACCTGAAACAGTCAGATTGAGAGTATTGCAACTCATCCACGATTCCAAGATAGCCGGGCATAGGGGAATTCTAAAGACACAAGAATTTCTTTCTCGTTTCTTTTGGTGGCCCACTTACAGGAAAGATGTTCTTAAACTATGTCACTTCATGTGAAGTCTGTGCAAGATGCAAAACACCTCGCTCCTCACCAACTGGTCTGTTGCAACCTCTTCCCACCCTGTCCCGCCCGTGGGGATCCATTTCTATGGACTTCATTGTGGAGTTACCAACCTCTCAAGGGAAGAACACCATTCTAGTGGTGGTTGACCGTCTAACAAAGGCAGCTCATTTTATCCCTTGTGTCGGCTTACCCACTGCAAAACAGACATCAGACTTGATGATTAAGAATGTGTTTCGCTTACATGGAGTACCGGATGAAGTCATTTCGGATCGAGGGGTGCAATTCACTTCAAGGTTTTGGCAAAATTTCTGTGCAGCATTGGACATTAAAGTAAACCTTTCTTCTGCTTTTCATCCCCAGACTAATGGACAGACAGAACGAACCAATCAGACCCTGGAGCAGTATCTCCGCTGTTTTATCTGCCACCTACAGGATGATTGGGTGGATCTACTTCCACTGGCTGAGTTTTCTTATAACAACTCTCAGAGCGCCTCCACTAAGCAGTCTCCTTTTTACTCCAATCTAGGTTATCATCCTAACATTCTTCCTCGATTTCCCATAGATACGCCCTTGCCAGCAGTGGCTGAAAGAATCACTTCTTTACAAAAGAATATGGATCTTCTAAAGGAAAATCTAGAATTGGCTCAGGAAAGGTACAAGAAAGCAGCAGATAAATTTCGTAAACCTGCACCAGCTTTCAAGGTAGGAGATTTGGTCTGGCTGTCAACCAGAAATCTTAAATTAAAGATTCCATCGTCTAAATTGGGACATAAGTACATTGGACCTTATAAGATCAATAAGATTATAAGTGCTGTTGCTTGTCGTCTTCAACTGCCCAGAACTATGAGAATCCACCCTGTCTTTCATGTATCCCTACTAAAGGCTGCAACACCCAATACGTTTCCTGGACGTTCTTCTCCTTGCCCTGACCCAGTGCTGGTCGATGGTCAGGAAGAATTTATGGTGGAAAGGATTCTAGATTCCAGGTTGTACAGAAATCAGTTGCAATATTTGATTAAATGGCAGGGCTACCCAGTGGAGGACAACTCATGGGAACCAGTCAATAATGTAAATGCTCCTCGCCTGCTCCGCCAGTTTCATCAGAGGTACCCTGACAAGCCTGGTCTGAGGTCATCCGGAGGTTGTCCCTAAGGGGGGAGTAATGTAAGGTTCTTTGTCTCTGTTGACATGTTCCTTGAAACTCAGTTTTCCGTCGGCCATTTTGCTTTCTGTCTTTCTGCAGCTCTTGCCCTCAGTTAATATGGAGTTTCCAGTTTTCATGTTCCCGCCCTGATTCTTCCCTCTTGCTTCTTAAGCAGCCTCAGCTGAACAATCAGTGCTCCTGAATCAAGCCTCAGTCAGTCTGTAACCTGACTCCTGGAAGCCTTGGACTTGTACTCCAGCTATTCCCTACTGAGGAACCTTGGAACACTTTTGGACTCTGGAAACCTGCTGTTTGGTGAATCCATGTTTGCAGAGGAATTACGGTACAGAGAAGAGATCCTGAACCTGCTTTGGAGATTTATTGTAGTGCTTGAAGTTACTCTGGCCTGCTGTGTCTCCTGTCGCTGTTCCTGCAAACTGTGTGAACTTTTCAGCATGCTTGTATGAAGTAATACAAGTCATTTCATTTCAACCTATGTCTCCTGTGTTTTCCTCGCACCCAAGCACAAGACGCTATAGGAACTGTACACTATACTTGACAGAGGGAATCCCGAAACAGCAATCATGTTTCCTCCGCGTCCATCACTGCTCCAGGCCTCACTGCCCAATGACACCTGGCCCTCTTCTTCCAGGGTGTATTGCTATGTCTCGTTCAAATTTTTTTCAGGCCTTGTGTAATGCAGGTGCCTGGATGCAACACACTGAGTTACGAGGTGGTAAGAGTCAGGGTTGATTATAGTTCTACTTATACACAGTGATTTAAAGTAACTCTAAACAATTAGTGTTAGTAGCTAGGCAGATAACATTCAAACAAAGATAACAATAAACTTGAAAACGCAAAGTAAGGGTCCCATCACACTCTTCAATGTCCCAGCGACCCCACCAACGATCCGACGTGGATGGGATTGCTGGGACAATCTTTAGCTGATCGCTGGTGAGCTGTCACATGGGCAGACTCACCAGAGATCAGGACCAGCGAGCACGCTGGTATCCAGTGTACACATCGGGTAACTAAGCGCTGCGCCGCACTTAGTTACCCGATGTGTACCCTAGATACCAGCTCCCAGCTTCTGCTGTATGCGCTGGGAGCTCGCTGATCGTTGGTTTCCCGCTGTCACACGCAGCGATGTGCGCTGGCCAGCGGGAGACCAACAATGAAAAAATGGTCCAGGCCATTCGACGACGATCAGCGATACCCAGCAGGGGGGCTGGTCGTCGCTGCGTGTCACACTAAGCGAGATCGCTGGCTAGGTCGCTGTTGCGTCACAAAATTGGTGACGCTTCAGCAATCTCTCTAGCTATCTCGCTTAGTGTGACGGGGGCTTAAGTCTCTCTTTCTAACGTCAATGTTCTGTTCACAACGGTGGTATGCCCACGTAAGTTCCCTTTCTGAAAATCGGGCTCTATGGGGGGTCACCGGGTTATCCCCTCTTCTGCGATTCTCTCACTGATGTAGTCCATCAAAGTCCATTGACCCTCCAACGCTCCAACCGGCACCCTCCCAACCTGAGACCCTAATCCCAGCTGACCCCGGTACCGTAGAGGATAGCTGGAAGTGACGGCCCTGCTCACACGCACTGTCCTCCCTCAGTCGCAGGTGCGTCCCGCTTGTTCCAGTCTCCTCACAGATCTTCTCGGCTTCACCGTTGACGGAAGTCTCTTAGGATTGGTACTGCGTGGACTTGGCCTCAGCTATTGATGGACAGAGTCTGATCTCTTGAGCTTTACTGGTGTGGGACACAAATCCTGGTACCGATTAGCGCAGGCGGAACTCGACTTCCTCCTGTGTGGAATCCGGGCCTTGTCAGGTGATGGCCGACACCTTGATGGAGTACACTTTCCGCTGAAGCCTGTTACACTGGCCTCAGCAACATCCCTGGAACACGTCTGCTCCACTCTCTTCTCTTGCGTCAAATCTGCCTGCTGTTTGGTGAGCAGGGTTTTTATATCAAGGAAGTCCTTCCTGTGGGTCACCTGATCAGATCCTACACACAAAGTCGCTCCCCCTGCAAATCTTCCAGCACAATTTTCCCCCTGCAAATCTTCCAGCATAATTTGGTTCTGCTTGATTTTGCCTGGCCAGCAGATGGCAGTGTTTTCTCATTAATGGCATATCCTGTAAGGGCACTTCAGGGATTTCATTGCTTCTTATTACACTTGCACATACTGCATTGGCTTTACCAATCTAGGAGCCCCACTCTTTTAACCCCTTCCCAACATGTGCAGTATATATACGGCTCTGCTGGAGCTGTGTTCCTGCAAATCACCATATATATACAGCGTGATGATAGCGAGGGCTCACGCTGAGTGCCACTGCAATCAAATGAGGGTGTCAGCTCTATATTGGAGCTGACACCATGCAGCAATGCCCATGATCAGTGCTAGCACCGATGGCAGGTGTTTAACCTCTCTGATGTCAATGGTGACAGTGACATCACGGGGCATCACAGAGGGAGGGAGCTCCCTCTGTGCTTTCGAAACAACGCCGATCCATGGTGACCCGGGCCCAAAGATGACTGTGGGGTCACTCAGGGATGGTTGCCTGTCAACTCCAGCTCAGAGCAGGGGCTGAAACGCCTCCTCCCTGCATGTGAGAAGCAGAGCATTAGATCAGCGATCTGTCAGTATAAAGTTGATGTCCCACCTTGGGACAATGTAAAATAGTAAAAAGTAAAAATTGAAAAAATATAAAAAATAAAATAAAAATATAAAAAAATAATCACAAAATAAAGAAATAAAAAAAGAAAAAGTATGAATCCAATAAATACTTTTATTTATGTAAAAGTAAAAATAAGCAAAAAAAGTACACAACAATAACTGGTAATGCCACGTCTGGAACTACCACCCTATAAAATTGTCCCACTGGTTAACCCCTTCAGTCAACACCGTTGAAAAAATAAACAAGCTTTGTCAGTGGAAAAATAAAAAAAGTTATAGTTTGCAAAATTGATGCAACAATAATTTTTTATCAATAAAATTGTTTTATTGCGTAAAAGCGCTAAAACATTAAAAAAAGTATAAATGTGGTATCACTGTAATCGTACCGACCCGACGAATAAAGTTGTCTTATCAATTTTACCAAAAACGCTAATTGTGAACATAGCCTAAAGGGGTGTAGGAGGCTTTTTTTTCTTTTTTATCTTTCCTTATATGCAACTATTAGGGTGCACCACCATAGTTATAATCAGGGTTACATGGTTATGGGCCCACTTAGACGTTTCCCCTCCTCCCCTCCTTTCTCCGAACTAAACTGCGCCTCTGCCAGAGCTGCATTCATGCGCCTGACACCTTGCTGGCTGTTGCCTCAGAGCGGTTATCACTGATTGCTGCTGGATTGCCTCTGCAGGGCCTGTCTGTGGGTGAAAAGTCTTCCCATGTAAAAAGTGATGCAATAAGAGTTTCTCAGTGTTACCAACAGCGACTCAGCTACTGATCCTCCAGCAAGAAATCATGTGTAGCAATACACCTGATGAAGACTTGCTCTGCAGATCTCACCCTCACATTGTTTTCAAGGCCCTGACTCCTGACTGTTTCCATTGATTGCATCATATAGATTCCGTTCCACCAGATTTCCATACAGAATATTGCAGTGTGCTATTACTTGACCTAAGATCTATCATTTTACTTTTAGGTCCAAATTTGTGCTGATTAATTACATAATACTGTATATATCCATGTCTGCATTCAGCACTAGTGGGCGCTTATTAAAGACCCGATAAGCCTACGACTCCGCAGTGCCTTACTGCACGCAATGTATTGTGTTACAACGTCATCCGCGAAAACTGCACAAACTGTGTGTGATAATGCAGCCAAAAAAGTAGTAAATAGGTGAGAGAGGGAATCTGTCACCAGGTTCTTGTTTTCTAATCTGAGCGCAGCCAATTTTTCACACCTGGTACAACGCACGCTCGGGCAATGTCAGCGTGGCTGGAGTATGATGCGCCAAATTCATTAAGAAATGCATGCAACTTAATTAATCAGCACATTTTCTGAGTGACGTGCTCCACTACAGAAGTGTTACTCCAGTCAGAGATGGAGTAGTATTTGTGGCATATAGCACTTTGATGAATTAGATGGGCAGTGTGGCAACGCCCCATCCTGCCCTGATTCCTCCTCAGTCCCAACCATTTTGGAGAAGCAAATTCAAACCTGTATGAAAACACCAAAAGGCACAAAATTTTGACGCAATTTGGAATTTTTTTTTAAATTTTGCAATTTTTCAAAGCTTTTCTGCCGAAAAAGCCTTGATGATTCAGACTCAGAGACTCAGATTCCAGCAATTCCAAATTTTACTGCTTAGTGTAGCTTCGATAAAACAATTTTATCAGCAGGAGATTATCACTAGAGGACTAGTAAACCCGCTGACACAATTTGTGGTACAGAAGTTTCAGCATGTAAAATTATTATTTTTAGGAAGCATAGTGTACGGCGGAATTACTTTGAGGGTCACGCCATATGGCACTATGAATATTTAGTCTTTGCATGTGGGATGAGTAAAGAACCAAATATGTCTGAGTAGCTAACTTTACAAAGATGACACATAACTAAAAGAAGTCATGAAGATCTGAACCAGACAAAAGACAGGTGACAGGATCTCTTTAAAGGGATTGTTCACTATTAGGACAACCCATTCTTAGACTAAATGTTCGGCCCTAATAAAATAATAAAGCCTACATTCACCTCCCGTGCCGGCGTTCCGCGTGTCGGCACTCGTTCTCCCGGGGCTGTGATGCGCTAGAATGACATGTGATGCCCGGCGCCCAATCAGCGCTGGCATCACTGTCTCTGCCTTCGGACAAACTGAACATGAAGAGGAAGTCCGAGATGAGCTACATCAACACTTTGCCGGTGGACTCGTCAGGATCCTGGATTAGATGTGTATATGATTTTTTAATTTTAATTAAACCTTCTGTGACTTGGAGCATCATAAAGTATGAGGGATCTCATACAGTGTGTAGGTTACTGTGGGGTGGCCTTATACATTAAAATAACTACTGTGGTGGGGTCTTCATAAAGTGTGGGGGCCATTATACAGTTCTACTGTACCCGAGGGGGCCATTTTTACAGTATAGGAGCTAATGTGGGGCCATTACACAGTTTGGGGGCTACTGCGTGGGGCCTCGTATAGTATGAGGACTACTGTGGGTGCCATTATACAGTTTGGGGCCTACTCACGGGTATCATCTTACGGTGTGGGAGTTAAAGTGGAGGCTATTATACAGTGTGGGGACAATTGGGGACCATTATATAACGTGAGGGCTAATGAGGGGACCATTATGCAGTTTGGGGACTACTTTGAGGGCAATCATACAGTGTGGAAGAAATTATACAGTTTTGGGGCTACTTTTGGTTGCTGTCATAAAGTGTGGAGACTACTGTGGGGGCCATTATACAGTGTGAGGGCCATAATACCGTGTGGGAGCCATTATACAGTGTGGGTGCCATGATACCTTGTGAGGACTAATGTGGTGGTCATTATAGTGTACTTTGGGGGAGCGATAGGGACATCATACTATGTATAGAAGAGCTTTGGTATCATGCAGTGTATATGGGAGCTGTGGGGACATCATACTGTGCACAGGGGAGCTATGAGGACATCATGCTGTGTATAGGAGAGCTGTGAGGTATCATGCTGTGTATACAGGAGCTGTGGGAACATCATACTGTGAATAGGGGAGTTGTGGGGGCTTTATATTCTGTATAGGGCAGCTGTGGGGACATCATACTCTGTATAGGGGAACTTTGAGGGGAGGGCATTATACAATGTATTATAGGAGAGCTGTGGGGGTATCATGCTGTATGTAGAGAAGCTGTGGGGATATCATACTATGTATAGGGGAGTTCTGGGCTCATCATATTGTATATAGGGGAGTTGTACATGGAAGAACTCAGGGGACATTATTAAATGTTAAGTAGGCACTTAAGATGCATTATTGTTATAGGGGCACTCTGGCATGGGTGGACATACCGCATGTGCAGCCTGTGTGGCTGCACCCGGGCCCGGAGGTGGAGGGGGGCCCCTGCAGGGCGGCTAATAATGAGGGCAATCTGGCCTGTTTCTCCGGGCCCTAGGAGCCCCTGGCCAGATTGCCCTCATGTGCGAGCGATCTCTGGAGCTCTGCTGCCTACAAGAGAAAATAGCAGCATAGCGAGCTGCAGGGATCCGTCATGCTTCCTGCCGGCGCCCGCGCTTCCTCTCACACAGACAGCAGCGCCGCTGGATAACGTCATCATTCAGTGGCCGGCTGTGGCAGAGAGAGGAAACACGGGTGCCGGTGATGCTGCAGGAGTGCCTGCGGTGCGGACAGGTGAGAGGTGCTGAGTGTGTGTGTGTGCATGTGTAGTGCTGCGGGGGAATGTGCAGAGAGGTGAATGATGCTGTGTTTATCTATGTGTGTGTAGGTGGAGGAGAGGCCAATGATGGGGGTAATGGGAAGAAGGCAATGATGGGGAGAAGGCAATTATGGGGGTGATGAGGAGAAGGCAATTATGGGGGTGATGGGGAGAAGGCAATGATGGGGTGATGGGGAGAAGGCAATGATAGGGAGAAGGCAATGATGGGGTGATGGGGAGAAGGCAATGATAGGTGTGATGGGGAGAAGGCAATGATGGGGTGATGGGGAGAAGGCAATGATGGGGGTGATGGGGAGGAGGCAATGATGGGGTGATGGGGAGAAGGCAATGATGGGGGTGATGGGGAGGAGGCAATGATAGGGGTGATGGGGAGAAGGCAATGATGGGGGTGATGGGGAGAAGGAAATGATGGGGGTGATGGGGAGAAGGAAATTATGGGGAGAAGGCAATGATGGGGTGATGGGGAGGAGGCAATGATGGGGTGATGGAGAGAAGGCAATGATGGGTGTGATGGGGAAAAGGCAATAATGGGGGTGATGGGGAGAAAGCAATGATGGGGATGGTGGTGGAGGAGGAAATGGTGGAATGGGCAAGGATGGGGATGTGGGGGGAGGAAATGATGGAGTTGGTGGAAAGGGCAATGATGGGTGGGGGAGAAGGGATGGTGGGAAGAAGGCATGATGCGGTGTGGAGAGCGATGGGAGTGGTGGGGAAGGAGGCAATGATGGGGTGGTGGAGGAGAGGGCAATGATGGGGTGGTGGGGACAAAGCAATGATGCGTGGTGGGGAAAGCAATGATGATGGGGTGGTGGGGAGAAGATGCATGATGGTGGTGGTGGAAAGGGCAATAATGGGGGTGGTGGAGGAGGAGGAAATGATGGAGGTGGTGGAATGGGCAATGATGGGAGTGGTGGGGAAGAGACAATGATGGGAGTGTGGGGAGGGGAAATGATGGGAGGTGGTGGAATGGGCAATGATGGGGTGGCAGCGGAGAAAGCAATGATAGTGGTGGGGAGAGGCAATGATGGAGGTGGTGAAGAGAGCAGTGATGAGGTGGGGAGGGGATAATAATGAGATGCGGGGAGGAGGAAATGAGGGGTGTGGGGATTGGGTTGGGACGAAGGGGGACTTATAATGGATTAGGAACAGGGTGAGGTGGAGGAAACATTATTATCGCTTACTATTTCTAACACAGTCCCTTAGTATATAGTGTACTCACTTATTATGTTTAACAAAGTCCTTAGTATATTGTGTACGTACTTATTATGTATAACACAGTCCTTAGTATATAGTGTACTCACTAATTATGTATAACACCATCCTTAGTTACATAGTTTCCTCTTTTATTATGTATAACACCGTCCCTTATTACGTACCATTCTCTCAAGTTATATATGGTCCCGACCCTTATTATATAGCTTCCTCTGCTGTTATGTACAGTGCTGTCTCTTACATAGTGTACAGGGCCGGCTCCAGGTTTTTATGGGCCCGGGCGAAAGAGTCTCAGTGGGCCCCTTTAACACAGACCACGATTCATGATGCACAGATACGGCAGAGAAATATGGGTATAGTACAATGCCAAACACTTCACTTCTTCCATTACATGAGTGATATCTATTGTAAATTGTACAATAGCTCAAAAAACGCCAAATCCTCACAGCGCACAGTACAGACATCGCTAACGGGATCGCTAAAAAACGTCACTATTTAGCGATCCCGTTAGCGATGTTGTTGTGTGCGGCATCTACCAGCGACGAGCTTCCTGCTGAGATCCTGCTGTGATCTCGCTCGTCGTTCTCATCGCTCCGGACCCTATTTTCTCGTCGGCGCTCCCGCTGGTAAGTATATATCGTGAGTGTAGCACCTTTTGTTAGTGATTTAGCGGTACTTTTGTACCGCTAAAGTCGTTAAGGAGATCGCTAACCGCGATAGCGTCCTTAACGATATCGCTAAAATAGGCTGCTACTAGCGATATAGAAACAATCCCGCTAGCGATCGCATTAGTATGCGTCGTTATCGTGATCGCTAGCGGGATTGTGTAGTGTGGCAGTACCTTTAGGCCCCGTTCACACATTGCGGTTTTAGATGCGTTTCCGCTGCGTTTTTAAGTGCACATGCAATGTAATCTAATGGGAACCGCATGTCTGCTGTGCACATGCTGCGGAAAAAAACGCGCGGTTTAGCCGCGTTTTATTTTCCGCAGCATGTCAATTCTTTGTGCGGAACTGCAGCGGTTCGGCGCCCATTGACTTGCATTGAGTCGGGCACTTCCCAGCAAAACCGCAGATCTAAAAAAGATCTGCGGGTTTGCTGCGGGTGAAACCGCTGCAGTTCGGGAGGAGGGAAGTGTGTGGGCGGTGCGTGGGCGTGTATAGTGTGCGGCGCTATGTGTGTGGGCGGTGCGTGGGCGTGTATAGTGTGCGGCGCTGTGTGTGTGGGCGGTGATTGTGTGCCGGTGTCTGCGTGGTGTGCGGGGCTGTGTGCGCGATCGGTGTGCGGGGCTGTGTGCGCGATCGGTGTGCGGGGCTGTGTATGTGCGGCGGTATGTGGGCCTGTGGCGTGTCTCCGTGTATGCAGGCATCGTCGGATGGGACTACAAGTCCCATCGGGCGATGCCTGCTACAGTGACAGTGACTGACACATTAGCCAATGATGGGACAGTAGTAGTCCCATCATCCGGCTAATGTGCTGAATGAAAAAAAAAAAATATGACATACAACATATAACATACAGAACATATAACATACACATGACATACAACATATAACAGAGTACATACTCACCTCTTCCCGACGCCATCGATCTGTACCGCTCTGCCGCCGGGAGAGAATGACGTCACTACAGTTCATTCTCTCACGGCAATGGGTGAGAAAATTCCCACGCAGCATTGCCATAAAGTGAGAGAATGAACTCAGTGATGCAGTGCAGGAGCCATTGTCTCCTGTCAGTGCATCACTGGGAGGCCCTACAGAGCAGTGGCATCACCTGATGTCACCGTTCTATAGGGGACACCGTCGTGGGACACTCGTTATTAATTGGACTGCGTCGGACAGGGAGTATACGGTTGTTTTATTTTTTTACGTTTTTTTACAGGAGATCGAGGGCGTCGCTTGGATCTGAGCGTGTAATAAAGATATGAAAACCGTGTTGTGTTTTATTTCATTAAAATAATTTATTCTTATGCGTGTGTTTTTTTTTAACCCTTTATTAATATAAGATTAATAATGGATAGGCGTCTTATTGACGCCTCTCTATTATTAACCGGGCTTAATATCACCTTACAATGCAAGGTGATATTAACCCCTTATTACCCCATATCCCACCGCTACAGGGGAGTGGGAAGGAGGGGCTAAGTGCCGGAATTGGCGCATCGTACAGATGCGCCAATTCTGGGGCGGCTGGGTGCTGGTATTTTTTAGCCAGGGGGGGCGCCAATATCCATGCCCCTTCCTAGGCTATGAATATCAGCCTGCAGCTGTCTGGTAGCCTTTCTGGCTATACATTATAGGGGACCCCACGTCATTTTTTTGGGGGGGTCCCCCTAATTTAATAGCCAGTGAAGGCTAGCTGCGGGCTGATATTCATAGCCTGGGAAGCTCCATGGGTATTAACCCCTTCCCAGGCTAGAAATATTGGCCCCGGCTGTCTGCTTTCCCCCTCTGGCGCAGAAAATTGCGCGGAGCCCACGCCATTTTTTTCCTAAATTTTTTTTTTTTTATTAACTATTGCGTTATTTTGTGTATGTGTACGCGTGTTGTCTTTAACTATTTATGTACCATTCTATCTATCTACCTATATATCTTTCTGTCTATCTCTATATCTATCTTTCTATATATATTTCTAACTATCTATTATCCATCTATCTATGTATTTTCTATCTAACTATCTACTGATATCTATTATCTATCTATGGCAGGCGTCACACTTGCGAGTGTGATGCGAGTTAGTCGCACGACTTTCTCGCATCAACACCCGGCACGGCCGCCCGCTCTCAGACCCGAGTGTGCGGCTGCATAGAAATACATGTATAGAAATACATGCAGCCGCACACTCGGGTCCGAGAGCGGGCGGCCGTGCCGGGTGTTGATGTGAGAAAGTTTGTGCGACTTACTCGCATCACACTCGCAAGTGTGACCCGGCCTATCTCTATCTGTGTGTGTGTAATGGAGTGTGGGTTGGACAAATGTAAAAGAGGTTGGACAAGAAATGACATCACAAATCTTTTTTTTTTTTTGCTAAACAACATATCTTTATTTAGCTGTAAAAACCGCATACAAAACCGCATGAGAAAAACTGCATCAAAACCGCGCCAAAAACCGCATCAAAACCGAAGGCCAAAAACCGCATCAAAACCGCGCCTGCGGTTTCTGCCAAGAGGTGTGGTTTCGGCGCGGAAAAATCCGCAGGCAAATCCGCAATGTGTGCACAGGCCCTTAGGGTGTGCCGCCATAGTTGTAATCAGGGTTACCTAGTCAGGGGCTCAATCTGATGTTAAGGCCCCCTGAGCTGAACCCCTAAGCACGCCTCTGGCTACATGGCCCTGCAAAGGAACAACAGCAGAGGGCTAATCAAGAACATAATTTTTTTTTACTCCTATATAGTTCGGATACCCTTGTAGGGTCTGTATTTAGGTGGGAATGATTTGTATGTACATTTTAGGATTCCCTCTCCAGGTCCCCTATTCTCACGTCACCCAGTATTGGGAGTGTCTTCGGTCTCGGTATCTCTTCCGCCCTCCTGACTACACGGACATAACAGCAGCCTGCTCCAGCTCGCACACACTGTGCTGGTGACCTTCATCCTCTGAACTACTGACACTAAATATGGCTGCAGACCCCCAGCAAGCTCCAGGCCAGGGTCCCAGCCCTGCACCTGAAAACAAACATCCAGTAAGTCATTATATTGGTGGTCTCCAACTGCTGCAAAACTACAACTCCCAGCATGCCAAGAGTTGTAGTGCTGCAATAATTGGAAATCTGATTTATATCTGTGTGTAGAGAATATGAATGCTCGTATATACGATGATTTTTATATACTGTACTAGATATGAGTGTATTCCTATTATCTTCATATTCACACCCATCATCTGTAAGGCGTGTAGATGCGTGTGATGGCGCACGGCGGAGAAGTGTCCCTATGTCCTCAATTGTTCGCTAACTTTTTCTGTTCTATCGAGCGCTTTCTACATTAGTAATGCAAGGTTTTAGTATACAGATCCCACCAGTCAGGGAATCGAAAAATATACAACCAAAGATATGCGAAAGAAACACATACATATACAGTGACGTCCTCATCAGCACGGACGACGTATTGTCGGTACCGATTGGTTTTGATGGACGGAAAGAACTGACAGTTTTGTTCCATATATCAGATAAAACTAGTACCAAATAATCTGAATTATCGGACTCGGGCTAGTTTTTTTTAATGCTTTTTTATTATATATTAGTAATATTGCTATGCATTATCAACCAGGCTTTTTTTTTTTAAGGTGAAGTGTGTTAAAATAAGGGTGTGTTCACACACTGAGTATTTGCAACAGACTTTTCTGCTGCAGAAACCAGAGTGTTGGCAAGGAAAAAAAAATCTTAAAGAATTGACTGCAGATTTGTAAAAACGATTTGAAAATTCAAATCTGCAAATAAAAAGTCCAGTAATCCGCATGTGCCCCAGACTGCAGAAATCTCATTCACTTTGCTGGAACTGTGAAACGCTGCATTTTTTTTGCATGGTAAAAAAAACGAGGCCAAAACGCTTCTCCTGTAAAAGCCATGTTTTCCAAAAACAAGATTGTAAAATCACATGTATTTTTGGTGCGCATACTAACATGGTTTTCATCATGTAGTCAAAAAGGTCTCCTGAAAATGTGTGAGAATAGTGGGGTAATGTCCGTTTCTCCCAGATACAACATATTCCCAATATAGACTATGGGGCTGTTCACATGTCCGTGTTTTTTTCACAAACCGTGTATCCATGCATAACTCAGGGAGACATCTGTTGTTTTTCTGGCAGCATGAATAAAAAGTGCCAATAGAAGTCTATGGGTTCAATCCATGTCCTATCCTTGTGCTTTGGATGTTTAAAATTACAAAGGATAGGAGAAGATTTACAATTTATTTATCCATATGGGAAAAATACTGATGACACCCAATACCATTTTTTTTTTCTGTACGTGAAAAATACTGACGTCTGAATGAGGCCACAGTATAAAGCCGCACAATCTTTGTGTAACGCCATACACATTTAGTTGGACTCCATATGTACTGATATATTTGTAATAAAAAATGTAATGGGGTTGTCACTACTCGGACAACCCATTCTCAATCCCTATGTTTCCAAATTATAATAATAACATACATACTCACCTGCGATGTGGCGCTATTCCAGCGATTCATGTCACGCTCTCCCTGCAGCCAATCAGTGCTGGCTTCACTCTCTTCTCCTTCGGACGTCATTGACATCCAAAGGAAGTGAAAGGCCAGCAGCTGCTCTCACTTAGGCCGGGGTCACACTTACGAGAAACTCGCACCTCAATACCCGGCACTCGGACCGTTCAGCTGCATAGAAATACATGCAGCTGCACGCTCTGGTCCCGAGTGCCGGCGGCAGTGCCGGGTAATGAGGTGCAGACTCATGCGAGTTTCTCACAAGTGTGACCCCAGCCTTAGGGCTCATACCCATTTGTGGGAAAAAAAAACGGTCCGTTTTCTGGATGGAAAAAACGGTCCGAACATATGCAATTGTCATGCGATTTTTAGTCGCACCATCCGTTTTCCATCCGTATGCAATGCAATTTTAACATAACGTTTTTCATAGAGCAGTTATCTCTATGTAAAAAATCATGTAAAAATCACATTGTAAAAAAATATTTACACAAATAGCAAATATATTATATATATATATATATATATATATATATATTATTATGTCATACACTTCTACATAGTATAATAGCCCTAATTCAATTGCCGGCTTTTGTGAAATTTCAGACCCGACATGAAATGACACATGGTTTACATACAGTTAACCATGTCATTTCATGTAGTTTGATATATGGTTTTCACTAACAATTGCATGAGTGTATGTGTGCAAAATTTCACACATGTAGGGGTTAATTAAAGGTGTAAATTCGTTGGAAAAAAATGCGTGGGTTCCAGTGCGATTTTCTCTACCAGACAGACAAAGCCAGCGAGTGGGGGCTGATAATTATAGCCTAGGGAGGATGCATTTATTTTGTGCCCACCCTGGCTACTAACATCTGCCCCCAGCCACCCCAGAAAAGGCAAATCTATAATTAGATTCGCCCTTTCTGGCACTTTGCCCGTCTATTCCCATTGCCCTGTAGCGGTGGCGAATGGGTTAATAATGGGTTAAAGCCACCTTGCTTTTGGAAGGTGACTTTAAGCCAGGTTAATAATTGAGAGTTGTCAATTAGACAACTCTCAATTATTAATCCATTGTATGAAATGGTTAAAAAAGACACACATTAATGAAAAATCATTTTAATGAAAAAACACAGAGTTTTTGACCATCTTTTATTGTACAGGTAATCCTCGATTCCCTTGTTCTCCTGTAATAAAAATAAAATAATAAAGCAACATTATTCTTACCTATCCAGTGCTCTGTCAGGTCCCACGATGTAATCCTTCACAAAGGGTTAACAGGATTACAGCCAAGCAGCACAGCTAATGCTTGCTGCTAAACTGTAATCCCACGAATGAATGAGCTTCTCTCCGGGCCGGGCCGACAGGAGAGGAAGTGATTACTGTGCCAAGCTTAATTGATTGCTTCCCACAGAAATCAGTTCACTTCAGGTCAGCCGGGACTCCCTCTGATGTCACTGATGCTGTGCGGTGTCCCCGGCTGACCTGAAGTGAACTGATTACAGTGGCAAGCAATCAATGAAGCTTCACACAGTAGTCACTTCCTCTCCTGTCCCCAGGAGATAAGCTCATTCATTCGGGGGCTTCCAGCTCAGCAGCAAGCATTAGCTGTGCTGCTTGGCTGAAAGCTAGTTAACCCTTTGTGAAGGATTACAGCGTGGGACCTCACAGAGCGTCGGATAGGTAAGAATAATGTTGTTTTATTATTTTTTCTTTATTACAGGAGATCCAGGGCTTCGCAAGGATTAACAGTTAAATAAACGATGGTCAAAAAATGTGTTTATTTCATTAAAATTATTTATTCTTCATGTGTGTGTGTGTTTTTTTTTATTTCCTTCAATAGGATTAATAATTGATATTTGTCAAATTGACAACTCTCAATTATTAACCTGGCTTAAAGTCACCTTTCAAAAGCAAGGTGGCTTTAACCCATTATTAACCCATTCGCCACCGCTATAGGGCAAT
The DNA here is from genome assembly GCA_033576555.1 of Oophaga sylvatica. Taxonomy (NCBI): domain Eukaryota; kingdom Metazoa; phylum Chordata; class Amphibia; order Anura; family Dendrobatidae; genus Oophaga; species Oophaga sylvatica. Next base: position 88,814,140 of record JARQOD010000001.1, read on the forward strand.
GGGAATAGACCGGCAAAGTGCCAGAAAGGGCGCATCTAATTATAGATTTGCCTTTTCTGGGGTGGCTGGGGGCAGATGTTAGTAGCCAGGGTGGGCACAAAATAAATGCACCCTCCCTAGGCTATTATTATCTGCCCCAACTCGCTGGCTTTGTCTGTCTGGTTCAGAAAATAGCGCGGGAGCCCACGCATTTTTTTTTCAACGAATTTACACCTTTAATTAACCCCTAGCTGTATGAAATTTTGCACAAATACACTCATGTAATTGTTAGTGAAAACCATATATCAAACTACATGAAATGACATGGTTAACTGTATGTAAACCATGTGTCATTTCATGTCGGGTCTGTAATTTCACAAAAGCCGGCAATTGAATGAACGGCTATTATAGTATGTAGAAGTGTATGAACTATAAATATATGTATATATATATATGTCTCTACAACCTCTGCTTGCTGGGATCTGACTACTATTCAACTTTTCCTTTAAATGGTACAATCTCTACAACCTCTGCTTGCTGGGATCTGACTACTATTCAACTTTTCCTTTAAATGGTACAATCTCTACAACCTCTGCTTGCTGGGATCTGACTACTATTCAACTTTTCCTTTAAATGGTACAATCTCTACAACCTCTGCTTGCTGGGATCTGACTACTATTCAACTTTTCCTTTAAATGGTACAATCTCTACAACCTCTGCTTGCTGGGATCTGACTACTATTCAACTTTTCCTTTAAATGGTACAATCTCTACAACCTCTGCTTGCTGGGATCTGACTACTATTCAACTTTTCCTTTAAATGGTACAATCTCTACAACCTCTGCTTGCTGGGATCTGACTACTATTCAACTTTTCCTTTAAATGGTACAATCTCTACAACCTCTGCTTGCTGGGATCTGACTTACTACTGTTCAACTTTTCCTTTAAATGGTATATAACAGTGGCTGCTGAATGTTTGCTAAATTAATTTGTTGCATTGTATTCAATACTTACTGCTGTATAGCCATGCTGGGGCCAGTAGAGATGCTATCAGGTGCAAGGTGTTACCAGCATATGGATGCAGCCAGGCCCTGTGCCTTTGATTGTCTATCCTCCCCTGGTGTGCTGGGCAGCTGCTAATTTATCCCAAAGCAGCTACCATAACTCCTCCCACCTGATCCTCTACTCAGTCCTATATATTCAGTAGCAGTCTAAGGGGGGCACGCGTGTGGGGTCAGGCACGCAACTGCAGCAGAAGTATAGAGAAGCTGCAGTTATTTCAACGGCAGTTAGTCACGGCAGGAGTCAGGACCCCACACTATGTCTCTTTTGGGTATGTCTGCTGAGTAAGCACTTCTAATTACTTGTACCTGGCTTTTCTAATTACCCATCTTAAGGTACTGCCACACTAAGCTATCCCGCTAGCGATCTCGTTAGCGTTGCATACTAATGAGATCGCTAGCGGGATTGTTTCTATATCGCTAAATGCTGCCGCATTTAGCGATATAGTTAACGACGCTATCGCCGTTAGCGATCTTCTTAACGACTTTAGCGGTACAAAAGTACCGCTAAATCGCTAAGAAAAGGTGCCACACAGCGATTAGATACTTACCCAGCGGGAGCGCCAGCGATGAAATAGGGTCCGGAACGATTCCAGCGACGAGCGAGATCACAGCAGGAAGCTCGTCGCTGGAAGCTGCCGCACTGAACAATATCGCTAACAGGATCGCTAAATAGTGACGTTTTTTAGCGATCCCGTTAGCGATATTGTTTAGTGTGGCATACCCTTTACTCTTTCACCATGTTTACATATGCCTTCACAGTGTTTGCTCCTTTAATCCTCTCTCTCCTTCGCTATCCCCAAACCCCAGCACCCTCTAATCAAATAATCATCTCCCCTTACCTCCTTCCTCCCCACCTATCCTCCTCTGCTGACCTGCTCCTCAACCTCAAATCTGTCCTAATAAAACACAAAACAAGCTTCCCTCTCTCCTTCTCCCACCTGCTCTCCCTTTCTCTGCTCCTCCTCACTGCTGGTGACATATCTCCCAATCCTGGACCTCCACAGTTCATACCCACCATTAGTACTCCTTCCTACCGCTCCCTATCTAATAGGAACTACCGCAATCTTTCCAACGTAAAACCTGTGCCATTGACACCCACCCCCCTGCTCCCTCTCTCTGGAGCACTCTGGAATGCCCGCTCCATCTGCAATAAGCTTCATGTGATTCATGACCTCTTTCTCTCTCGCAATCTTGCTTTCCTCGCCCTCACAGAAACATGGCTGACACCCTCTGACACCGCCTCCCCTGCTGCGCTGTGTTACGGTGGCCTCCAATTCACCCACACTCCTCGCCCTGGAAACAGACATGGTGGAGGAGTGGATGTTCTCCTTTCCTCTAACTGCAACTTTAACACAATCCCACCTCTTCCCTCCCTAATCCTCCCTTCCTTTGAAGTCCACTCTGTCCGCATATACTCTCCCTCCAACCTCCAAGTGGCCGTCATATACCGACCTCCAGGCCCGACCACTGCCTTCATCGACCAATTCACTACCTGGCTTCTTCACTTTCTCTCCACTGACATCCCCACCATCATCATGGGTGACTTCAACATCCCCACTGATACCCTTCAGTCAGCAGCCTCCAAACTTCTGTCCCTTACTTCATCCTTTGGACTTACTCAGTGGTCCTCCTCAGCCACCCACACGGATGGTCATACATTAGACTTGGTCTTCACCCGCCTCTGCTCTCTATCTAACTTCACCACCTCCCCTCTCCCTCTATCCGACCACCATCTACTCACTTTCTCATCCCTGTCCTCCTCTCCTGTCACCCATGTCCAGCAACACGTGCACCCCCGCAGACACCTTGCACACCTAGACATCCACACACTCTCTGACTCTATTCTTTCACTGGCATCAATATCCTCACTCCACGATACAGACAGTGCCACTGCTTTCTACAATGCCACTCTCACATTGGCTATTGACACGGTCGCCCCTCTCGTTCATGGCAGAGTGCGACGTACCAACAGACAACCCTGGCACAATAACACCACTAAAAAGCTCCGGCAAGTGTCCAGGATTACAGAGCGGCGCTGGAAAAAAACAAATTCGCAAGACGACTTCACTGCATTCAAACAAGCAACACTCTCTTTCAAATCTGCCCTCACCTCTGCTAAACAGGCCTACTTCACAACCCTGGTATCTTCCCTATCCTACAACCCCAAACAGTTATTCAAAACTTTTAACTCCCTCCTCCGCCCACCACTGCCCCCTCCTACCTCCCTCATCTCTGCTGAGGACTTTGCCACACACTTCAAAAATAAGATCGACCAAACAAGGCAAGTCTTCATTGTTCAACCACCTCAACCACTTTGTATACCAGACCAATGCCCTAACCCCATAACCTCCCTCTCCAATATAACTGAAGGGGAGCTTAATTGTCTTCTCTCCAAATCGCACCTCACAACCTGTGCACTTGACCCCATCCCAACCCACCTCCTCCCCAACCTCACCACCACTATTATTCCATCCCTAACCCACCTCTTCAACCTATCACTAACTTCCGGTACCTTCCCTTCTGCTTTCAAGCATGCCACAATCACGCCTATCCTTAAAAAGCCAACCCTCGACCCAACCGCTATGTCCAGCTATCGCCCAATATCGCTGCTCCCATTCGCTTCCAAACTCCTGGAGCTGCATGTCCACGCTGAGCTTTCCTACCACTTCTCTTCTAACTTGCTCTTTGACACTCTACAATCTGGTTTCCGCCCCCATCACTCCACTGAGACAGCCCTGACCAAAATTACTAATGACCTACTTACAGCCAAAGCAAACGGACAATACTCTATACTCCTGCTTCTTGACCTGTCCTCTGCTTTTGACACAGTTGACCACTGCCTTCTACTACAGATTCTTTCCTCCTTTGGCGTCAAAGACCTCGCCCTATCTTGGATCTCCTCATACCTTTCCAACCGCACATTCAGCGTCTCCCACTCCCACACTACCTCCTCGTCCCACCCTCTCTCTGTTGGAGTTCCCCAAGGCTCTGTTCTAGGACCCCTACTCTTCTCAATCTATACACTTGGCCTGGGGCAACTCGTAAAGTCCCACGGATTCCAGTACCACCTTTACGCTGATGACACTCAGATCTACCTCTCTGGCCCAGACATCACTTCTCTGCTATCCAGAATCCCGGAGTGTCTATCAGCCATATCCTCCTTCTTCTCCTCCCGCTTCCTCAAACTCAATGTGGACAAATCTGAACTCATAATCTTTCCCCCATCCCACAGATCTTCCTTACCTGACCTATCTACCACAATTAACGACATCACGCTTTCCCCCGTACCAGAAGTCCGCTGCCTCGGAGTAACCCTTGACTCTGCCCTGTCCTTCAAACCGCACATCCAAGCTCTTTCTACCTCCTGTCGCCTTCAGCTCAAAAATATTTCAAGAATCCGTCCTTTCCTCAACCCTCAATCTACTAAAATGATTGTGCACGCCCTCATCATCTCCCGCCTCGACTACTGCAACACCCTTTTCTCTGGCCTCCCTGCTAACACCCTCGCACCTCTCCAGTCCATCCTTAACTCTGCTGCACGACTAATTCACCTCTCTCCTCGCTACTCCTCCGCTTCTCCCCTCTGCAAATCTCTTCACTGGCTCCCATTCCCTCAGCGTATCCAGTTCAAATTACTAATACTGACCTACAAGGCCATCTATAATCTGTCTCCTCCATATATCTCTGAACTAATCTCCCGATATCTTCCCTCACGTAATCTCCGATCCTCCCAAGACATCCTTCTCTCCTCCACACTTATTCGCTCCTCACCCAACCGCCTCCAAGACTTCTCCCGAATATCCCCCATCCTCTGGAATTCTTTGCCCCAACACATCCGACTATCAAACTCATTCAGATCCTTCAGACGGAACCTGAAAACCCATCTCTTCAGGCAAGCTTACAGCCTGCAATGACCCTGCTACCTCCTCACCACTACCGGAGATATCGCCTCAACCAACACCGGAACTGCTGCGACCCCTTAACCTGCTGTCTCCTGCCCCACAATCCTGTAGAATGTAAGCCCGAAAGGGCAGGGTCCTCTCCCCTCTGTATCAGTCAGTCATTGTTAGTTTGTTTACTGTAAGTGATACCTGTAATTTGTATGTAACCCCTTCTCATGTACAGCACCATGGAATCAATGGTGCTATAGAAATAAATATTAATAATAATAATAATAATAATAATAATATGTCACAATGACATGTGTGTATATATATATATATATATATATATATATATATATATGTGTATATATGTAGTGTTTTGTGAGCTGTCTGTGTGATTTTACAGTAGCCGGGGATCATTTGCCGGCTTTTCAAAGGACACTGGTGCGTATAAATCGGACAGCACTCGCATGATGCGAGTGCTGTCCGATTTTTTTTTTTTTATCGCATCCATTGACTTGCATTAGCGATTATCATGCCAAAATCGATTTTTTTCTCAGACTGATTTCAGCTGAGAAAAAAAATCGCAAATGAGAAGTCCCCTATTGCATAACATTGGTCCGATTGCAATCCGATTTTTTTATCGGCTTGCAATCGTCCGTTTTTGTCTCCAGTGAGTATGAGCCCTTACTCTGAGTGTATGTGATCTGTCCAAAGGTGCAAAGAGTGAAGCCAGAGCTGATTGGCCACAGGGATCACGTGACATAAAAGTATCATGTGATCCCCGGGACAGCCAGTGCTGACTCAGCTGGGGAGCTTATTGGCCACAGGGATCACGTGTCATAAAATTATCACGTGATCCCCGAGAGAGCCAGGGACAGCACCGCCGGAACAGAGCCAGCATCGGAGGTGAGAACGTGTGTTATTATATTACAAGGGGGATCCACAGGGATTCAAAAGGGGTTGTCCAATTAGTGGACAACCCCTTTAACATATACTTGCAGCAATGCTTATTCATACCTGTGTACATACAAAGTCTTATGCAACATGGCGGAATATGTATTTTCAGATGTATTCCTACAGAATAGAGAAGACGGAGCCCTCGTGTGCAGTACAGGCCTTAGGCCACTTTATTGCAGCCCTATCAGCACATACTTAGCGGAGTTATAATATAGCCACGCACACAAGCACCAGTCCTCTAGGGCTTCATTCACATGGCAGTTTATCACAAGTGTTCCATCCGTGTTTTTCACAGAGCAAACACGTATTTATTATATTCTAAGGAGCTGTGCACATGTCCGTATTTTTTTTTTCAGACCAGGTGTCCACAAATAAACAAAGCAGAGACATGTACATTTTTTTTTTTTTTATCCGAGTTACGGATCAAACTCTCCAATGAAAGTTAATGGGTCCGTCCGTGTTACATGCTCACTATTTGGGGCCATGTTCCCATGGAGTGTAAACACAAGTTTTTTGTTTCTTTGATTTTTTTTTTTTTGTTTTCCCCACTGCATTTCTCTTTATATAGAATTGCATTTTTGAAGTGCAGAACTGCGGTATTTCTGCATAAGAAAATAAGCCGAAACAAAAACACATTCGAAATTTAGGGAAAATGTATCGAAAAAAATCCCATCAAGATAAACACAGTAAAGCGCAGTTTTGTATTTCAATGCAGGCACTTGCGTAAAACATTAAGAAAAAAGCCGCATCTCCACTATGTAGGAACTAGGAGAAATTTGGAATTAATTTTTTTTCATATGAGAAATATGGAAATGTGGAACAAATATGGCTGAAAATCAGATCCTGCACACTGAATTAATTTTTTTGGTTTGTTTTTGTTTCTTTTTTTATTTCCCAGAGGCAAAAAGGGAAAAAAACAAACCTTAATGAAACGTTATGCTGAGCAGCTCAAAAGACGTATTCCAGATTCTTGGATTTCTGCAAGCTCCATCTAGATGAATACTGCAGTCATAGAAATTTCTGCATCAAATCTCTCATTTCTAAACTAGTCCATTTTTTTTAAATTCGTTTTCCTTTAGCTTAAACTAAAACAACATATGTGAATTCATTGTAATTCTAGGATTGCTTCTACAGCTCTAGACTTGTAATTCTAGGTTACCTTTCACTTATTTCCACCCCCCATTATAGTAAGGGTGTGTACTTTACCCGACAGGCCCTCCGCACACATTCGCCCGTGTATTGCTCCTCTTTGTCCTTCTCATTCCTCTTTGTCCTTCTCATTTCACTGTACACATTTCCTTTTGGTTGCACAGAAATGAGAACTATATTCCCTGTAACCCTACATATCATGACTTATTTCACTACACCATAGCGAACCATACGACCATGTTCACACATGCAGAAACACTGACTTTTTATTTCTTCCACCCCAAAAAAAAAGCAATAACAATTTTCTTTGTTTATTGCAGGTTGTTGTTGTTTTATTTTTTATGCTTTGTTTGACGCAACGGTTTTGGAATGCATCTTTTTTTTCATGTAGAAAAACCACAATTATGCACTTAAAAAATCAATTCGGATTTTTGCATGAGCTTTTTCAGGAGCTCAATAGGGAAAAATGTCCCAGAAACACAAAGTTCCCTGGCATCTATATAAACACAGTGGGCACAAGATTTCATGAAAACACATTCTCACTGATGGGAAAACGGACACACGGACCGTACACTGATGGGAAAACGGTCACACAGACCATACACTGATGGGAAAACGGACACACGGACCGTACACTGATGGAAAAACGGACACACGGACCGTACACTGATGGGAAAAAACGGTCACACTGACCGTACACTGATGGGAAAAACGGTCTCACAGACCATACACTGATGGGAAAACGGACACACGGACCGTACACTGATGGGCAAAATGGACACACGGACCGTACACTGATGGGAAAAACGGTCACACTGACCGTACACTGATGGGAAAAACGGTCACACTGACCGTACACTGATGGGAAAACGGTCACACTGACCGTACACTGATGGGAAAACGGACACACGGACCGTACACTGATGGGAAAAACGGTCACACTGACCGTACACTGATGGGAAAACGGACACACGGACCGTACACTGATGGGCAAAAATGGCACACTGACCGTACACTGATGGGAAAAACGGTCACACTGACCGTACACTGATGGGAAAACGGACACACGGACCGTACACTGATGGGAAAAACGGTCACACTGACCGTACACTGATGGGAAAAACGACACACTGGACCATACACTGATGGGAAAACGGACGCACAGACTATACACTGATGGGAAAAACGTCACACGGACCGTACACTGATGGGAAAAACAGTCACACGGACCGTACACTGATGGGAAAAACAGTCACACGGACCGTACACTGATGGGAAAAACAGTCACACGGACCGTACACTGATGGGAAAAACGGTCACACTGACCATACAGATGGGAAAACGGACACACTGACCGTACACTGATGGGAAAAACAGTCACACGGACCGTACACTGATGGGAAAAAAACGGTCACACTGACCATACAGATGGGAAAACTGACACACTGACCGTACACTGATGGGAAAAACAGTCACACGGACCGTACACTGATGGGAAAAAACGGTCACACTGACCATACAGATGGGAAAACTGACACACTGACCGTACACTGATGGGAAAAACAGTCACACGGACCGTACACTGATGGGAAAAACGGACACACGGACCGTACACTGATGGCAAAAACGGACACACGGACCGTACACTGATGGGAAAACGGAGCCACGGACCGTTCACTGATGGGAAAACGGACACACGGACCATACACTGATGGGAAAAAACGGACAGACGGACCATACACTGATGGGAAAAACGGACACACGGACCGTACACTGATGGGAAACGCAGATGACATGTTTAGCAGTTTTTCACATATGTGTGAAGGAAGCCTAAAATGGTTACTGTCACATATAGCAGATTTGTGACAGACATTTCTGCAACTGAAAATTAATTTTTTGCCATTTTAATGTTTCTGTAGCATGAGATTTTCTATAAGCTCTAACCCAAAGATTGGGAGGGTCGCAGAGATCCTGTAAGGGTATGGTTCCACGTTCCGGAACCACAGCACTTTGTACGGAGCTGAAAGTCCGCTTCGCCCAAAGCTCCGCCCCCTTGTGAACGCGCGGTGAATCCGGATGTGCTCACTGAACACATCGGAATCACCGCAGCGCTGCATAGGCCTGTGTTATTTACCTTGCGGTGACGGAGCGTCGCTGCAAGGTAAAAGGACATGCTGCGATCAGAAAAGACGAGCCGCATGTCCGTTTACGCAGGTCTTCCGCCTGTGTGTTTTAACTCATAGTGGAGACGGGATTTCATGAAATCCCCTCCACTATGCTGTAACATCTGGACGCTGCGTGTTTGACGCTGCTGCTGTACACAGCGTCAAACACACAGCGTTTCCTTACCGTGGAAACATACCCTAAGGGTATGTGTCCACGTTGTGGAATGGCAGCGCTTTGGACTCGGCGGATACCCAGCTCCCCCCAAAGCACTGCCGGCTTTTGTACACGCGGTGATTCTGCATGTTCATTGAACACATGCGGAGTCACCGCATCCTATACATAGGACAATGCTATTTATCTTACGGAGAGTGAGCATCTCCGCAAGATAAATAGACATGCTGCGGTCTAGAAAGACGCGCCACATGTGCATATACGCAGGTCTGCCACCTGTGTCTTTGTATGTATAGTGGGCATGAGATTTCATAAAATCCTCTCCACTATGCTGTAACATCTGGACGCTGCAGCTGTACACAGTGTCCAATCCACAGCAAATCCTGAAGTAATCCGGCACTTGGAAACATACCCTAAGGCCAGGATCACACATGCGACGAAGTCGTCCGACACTCGCATGTGAAATCCCAGCTCTGGCGCCGGCACTCGGGAGTGGAGTGCGCGGCTGCATGTAGTTCTATGTAGCCGCTCGCTCCACTCCCGAGTGCCGGCGCCAGAGCTGGGATTTCACGTGCGAGTGTCGGACGACTTCGTCTCATGTGTGATCCCGGCCTAACACATTTTTCTATGCATAAACATAACCTAAAATATCTTCTTCTTAGACCTCTATCAGAATCAGTGTTTTTCATGTACACAATTTTTTTTAAGACTGTCATCAGTGTTTAGTTTGTGTGTTTTTTACCATCAGTATTTTTTGCTGTAGCTGTACATGAGTGCCTATTCATTCGTAGAATCAGGTATTTATAGCTCACGATGGACGGTGTAAAAAATAAGTAATGGCTCATACACACATGCGAGAAACTAGGACGAGTCTCGCACGTCAATACCCGGCACTGCCGCCGGCACTTGTATCGGAGTATTCAGCTGCATAGAAATACATGCCGCTGAACGCTCCGATCCAAGTGTCAGTGGCAGTGCCGGGTATTGACGTGCGAGACTCGTCCTAGTTTCTCGCATGTGAGTATAAGCCCTAATTGCTACTTTTTTCCTCCCTACCTCAATAAAAAAAAAAAAATTGAAGTTCATTTTGTGCACCTATATGTCATTGATAATGTAACCAGTTACCAGACAAAAAATAAGTGACTGCATGTATGTATAAATAAAATTACTATGTTAGGCTATGTTCACATGTTGTGTTTTTGCTGCAGATTTTTCTGCTGCAGATTTTTCTGCAGGCAAATTCTGCTGTCTTGACAGTAAGAAGCTGCTTACAAAAAGCAGGTTTTGCTGCATTTTTCAGGATTCCAAAGTTCAGCTTTGCTTCCACCACCGAAGCATGAACACAGATCACCAATGCAAGACATGTCAAACCATAAAACCATTTTTGGAAAAAAGGGCAATTTGATAAAATTATAGAGTGGAAAAAGATTTTTATGTCTGAAAAAATCGTGACTATTCTGAGCTAAAAAGTTCATATGAGTTCATGAAAAAATACACAATTACAAATGTAACAGCGGGGGAGGTCAATTGGTGGGGAATAATGTACCTATGGCTGGTTTCACACCAGCGTTTGACCGTCGGTCTGCGCACGGCTGCCGCTAAGCTCCGGCTGCGCCTCCTCCCGACCGCTCCGCCTATGGGCGCATGACGCTGCATGCGACCTGCGCACCCTATCTTTATTTAGCATTTGTTTCGCAGGCCGTACGCAGTTCGTGTGCAGGTATGCATTTGCCGGCGCATGCGTCCTTTTGATGGTGCGCCGACCTGCGCCCAACGCACCGTGTTGCATTTTGGTGTGCTCGGCGCACCGCCAAAAGGACGTATGCGCCGGCAAACGCATACCTGCGCACGACCTGCGTACCCAATGCTAAAGATAGAGTACGCAGGTCGCATGCAGCGTCATGCGCCCATAGGCTTAGCGATCGGGAGGAGGCGCAGCCGGGGGCGGAGCTTAGCGGCGGCCGTGCGCTGACCGAAACAGGTCAGTGCAACTCTAGTGTGAAACTAGCCTAACGCTAGTGAACGATCAGCGACATCACAGCAGGGGCCACATCGTTGCTACATGCCACACACAACGACGTCGCTAACGAGATCGCTAAATAGTGACGTATTAGCGATGTCGTTAACGATCTCATTAGCGATCTCGTTTAGTGTGGCATACCCTTAAGACAGTGGCATTGCACTGAGTTTTGTAGGACATTGTGGTCAGCCAGAGTTGGTCAGGTATTGTTCAATCTCACACCTTGGTCAGCCAATATTTGCTTTGCACACATCACTAATTTAATTAAGCTGTATTGATCCCAACTGCCATTCCTGGGGAGGAGACCAAGACATTATGGGTTTCACATACTGCTGTACATGCTGTTTTTTCACAGAAAACACAGCAAAACCTGATACCTGCACTTTTACACTTATTGCTTTCTATGGCTGAACCCCCCCCCCCCTCCCGAAAGAACTGACATGCTGCAGTTTTCCAATTCAGTCAGGGAAAAAAACAATGTGTGTGTATGAGATTTCTGAAATTTTATAGATTTTGCTGGTACTGTAAAACGCAGCTTAAAATTTGCATTAAAAATGCAGCAAAAATACAACATGTGAACATAGCCTTATGAAGGCCATGCCGGTCAGCATATTTTTATACATATAAGTAGTGATATAGCTTTATAGCTGTTTTGGCCTTCAAGAAAAATGTAATACTTTTTTTGTCAGTCATGAGAAATCTAGTGTCGAAGACATATGCAAACCAAACGAAGTGCACTGGGAGGGTGTCCATGCACTTTGCAGCAGTAAATTTACACTGACACGCCCCCAGTGCACTGACAGCCCCCAGTGCACTGACACGCCCCCAGTGCACTTCCATCCTGCAAGTCTATAGTGTCCAGAGGAACCAATATGAAATATGTGTATTTCTTTCTTTACAGATGCATTGCCCTATTACTTCCCATGGACACAGAGAAGAATTTGGTAAAATCATAAAGGAATGTAAAGAGGAGAGTTTTTGGTACAGAGGTAATCAATATAATCACTATCATATGTTGTCAGGATATAACAATACTCTTTGGACTTGGACTCATTATTTAGTATTCACTTTGGGAATGCTGGTGGCATACAGGCATCACCCACAGTCCAGGACGTTCCCATGATAACTGGGACAATTGTGAGGCTGACCCGTCCATTAACAGTTCCATCCCTGGGGCTCATGCACATTGGCACAGAGCCTGTATGGCATGGCACAATATCTGCATGGCTCCTTTAGTACAAAGCAGTGTGGCTCTGTGCACTGTCATACAAACTCCAAAGGACTGTGTGTATGGAAATATTCACCCTAGGAGCAATGCCAGGGAGAATGTCTCTGAATATACGCAATCCACTGGATTTTTATTTTCTTCTTGAGATCTTAAAGCACTCCCCTGCAGGAATAGCGCCACTAATATCTGTTTCCTCCCACTATCAATATACTTACTATCCGCTGTCTTTTGCTCTTCCCGGCGCCGCTTCGGTCCTGCGCCCCAATCTTGTGACTGAAACTTCTGACAGATGGAAAGTCAGAGGTAAGTCACCAGCTCTCAGTGTGAGTCTATGAAGCTCGTTCTGGCCTCATTCCGGCTCGTAGACTTATATTGAGAAGTGACTTTCGGCTTGCCCAGCAAATACTGGAGAGATCCGGCAGGACGCATCCTGCAGAAGACTAACCGGAGTGGCGCTGAGAACAGATGAAGATGGCGACTTGTAAGAATAATACAGGCAGGGAACGTCCATTAGTGATAGCGCTCCAACTGTGAAATGGTGAAAACAAAAACACTGGAGTGGCGCTTTAAGTTCAGTTTACATGGTTCAAATTGTCTCCATAGATGAGGGCCAAATGACTATATACAAGACAACTAGCGCCCATTCAAGGCCCCGGTCACATGGGCCGACAAATCTGTATAACAGGATAGTTCTGTCCGCATACAGTACGCATGTTGTCAGCAGCACATCCCCTGTATACATGGGCAGCGTGCTGCTGACAACAATGACTGAATTGGTGACATGAACAATTCAGACGATGAACGAGCCCCTTGCCATTATCAGCCCTCGTAAATGGCTTATAGGCAGTCTATATATTGCATGTTTTGCTTGTAAAACTTTAGGCTCCACTCCTGGTTTTAACGTAAAGCACCACTCCGGTGTTTTGCTTTTTTTTTTTTCTTTTACTGCCAGAGTGGTGTCATTAATGTAAGTTCCCTCCCCCCAGTATTGTACTCTGCAGCCTCTGTCTTCTTCCGTTATTAGCGCCACTCCGCTCATCTTCTGCAGTTTGTGACCTGCCGGATCGCTTCATTGTTTGCTGGATGAGCCGGAAGTCACTTTTCTATGTAGGTAGATTACATTAGAATAGATTTACATTGAGAACTTGTGACCATCAGAAGTTGTGTTCACAAGATGAGGGATCAGAACCGGAGCGGCAACGGGAAGATCAGAATATTAGGGGCAGGGATCCGACATTAGCGACACCACTCCAACAATTAAAAAAAAATAAATAAAACTTGCTGGAATGGTGCTTTAAAAAAAAAAACCTGAAACGATAAAAAAGGGCCCCTTATGCTTGTCTACTTTAATACTTATTTCTGGTTTTGGTCCTTGTAGCTCTGCCTCTGTCCCTTACCAGCATGCTAGCCACACAAGTCCTCATCCACCAAGGTAAGTGACCACATGTATACAGTTGTATTCACACAAGCTCCGTCTGCTGCAGTCTGAATGTATGATTACTGCATTGTGAGGATCAGTGCGCATGGGCAGTTTATACAAAATGTTTCATGAGAACGAAGGATTGAAAAATTAGTACAGCCCCTCTGGCTGTTATGACCTGCTGCAAATAGGATGCATCGGCAGACACCAGCTTCTGGCAGTGGTTCTTGATGAATCTTGGCACAATCCTCATGGACAAATGCCCCTAGTTCACTATTATTCTTTGGCTGTCAATCATTGCTTTCCATAAAGGAGGAAAAAGATACAAAGGCATTGCCTTCACATCACATATAGACCTTTTTAGGTTTGACTCGATTTGTGCTTTAAGAATGAATGGATGCATTATAATTGGGTCTAAATGTCAGAAATAAGTTGTAGCTCATTAGATTTTTTTCCCCACAGGATATCTCTCTGCAAACAAACGGTTTGGTTCCTTGCCAAAGCTTGCATGTAAGTATGAGGATTATCATGGTGCAGATGTTGTGGATGGTACCAATAGCAGCCTCCTATGGGAACAAAAAGTAAAGTAACAACTAATGTTCTTTTGTGTCACTCAGTGGCCGGGTTCCTGGGGTTCACCATTGGAAAGATTTCCTATTTTGGAACATGCCAGAAAAAGTTTGAGAAACTAGGAGTGCAGAATCCATTTGAAGCTGGATTGACCGCTGGTATCGCTGGTCCATTTGGTCCTGGATTTTTCAATCGCAAGTATGTGCCATAAATTGTAACAGATTTATGCCCAAATGTCATATTCTTTTTACTATTCAGTTCACACATAGGCTTCTCTTACAGAGAAGACCTCTTTGTACACAATATATAGGGGAGTCCCTGCTTGCAACGCACCCCCGCCTTCCCTCTCCGACGTCTTAAAATGAATCTGTCAGCAGGTTTTTGCTATGAAATCTGAGAGCACCAGTATATAGGGCAGAGAGCCTGATTCCAGTAAGGTATCACTTACTGGACTGATTGGAGTTGGAGTCCCTGTTTTCGCTTCTGTAGATGTAGCAGTAGTCAGAATGCTGAGCCCCGTATAACCCCGCACACCCCTGATTGGCAGCTTCCTGTGTACACTGTCAGCAAACCGCCAATCAGTGGTGGGGGCGGGTTACACAGATTAGCCTCACTGGTTTGCTAATGAAACGTTGTCCTGCTGTGATAATCTCCTGCTGAGAAAACACTGATTGTTGAATCCGCAGTGTACTGCCCACAAACTGAAGCTTAATTTTTATGGCAGCCTCGGCAGAAATGACATTTTCTGGTAAATCACCAAAGTGAAGAGGAGTCTTGTTAAAGTGTAAAAATTTCAATCTGTGTGTGTAATATATATATATATATATATATATATATATATATATATATATATATATTTTTTTTTTTATTAAATTTGGTGTCTGCTGAATTGTGAATCCCAAAGTAATAACGATATTTCTGTACATCAGGCACTGTCACAAAACCTGTGAGGAATGTAAGAAGAAAAGTGACAAGGACAAAGAACAGAGCGTCCAGCCCCCCACTGACTCCTCCTGAGCCTGTAAGTATCATCTCCTCTACCAGGCAAAGAACTGAAGATACGCAGGGTCTAATAAATGTGGAAAAGTGTCAGGCGGCTAAAAATGGACTTCTTTCTAAATCTAAAATGGCCATATATAATATAACAACTCTAAGCTGTGCAAAGCTGGAGGTCAATACCCATACATCTCTATGGGTCCTACTGTACCCCTCTGCCTATAACTTCATACTGAGGATTTTCTGGCTGCAAAAATTGCTGCATGTTTTGTTAAACACCTTCTTAAAAATACTCGATCCCCTAGAACAGGGGTCACCAACCGCCGGTCCGCGGCCCATTACCGGGCCGTAGCAGTTCTGTTGCCGGGCCGTGGAGCCACGGCACAGAACGCTGTACAAACTTGGAGCCAGCGGCTGTAGCACTGTAGTGACAGCTACAGCCACCGGCTTCAAGACATCGATATTCACCTTCCGTCGCTGCAGGTCCCTTGCATCCCTGTCGGCCGCGTCAGCTTCCTCCTGTGCGCAGCGGTGACGTATACCGCTCATTAAGGTAATGAATATGGACGTGACGCCACTCCCATAGGCGTGGCATCCATATTCATGCCCTTAATGAGCGGTACTACGTCACCGCTGCGCACAGGAGGAAGCTGCCGCGGCCGACAGGGATGCAAGGGACCTGCAGCGACGGAGCGAGGAGGGTAAGTATGGGGGAGGACGGGGGAGCCCAGCGGAGCCATGTATACAGGATGGGAGGGGGGAGTGGAGCCATGTATACAGGATGGGAGGGGGGAGCGGAGCCATGTATACAGGATGGGAGGGGGGAGCGGAGCCATGTATACAGGATGGGAGGGTGGGAGCGGAGCCATATATACAGGATGGGAGGTTGGGAGCGGAGCCATATATACAGGATGGGAGGTTGGGAGCGGAGCCATATATACAGGTTGGGAGGTGGGAGCAGAGCCATATATACAGGATGGGAGGGTGGGAGCGGAGCCATATATACAAGGATGGGAGGGTGGGAGCGGAGCCATGTATACAGGATGGGAGGGGGAGCGGAGCCATATATACAGGATGGGAGGGTGGGAGCGGAGCCATGTATACAGGATGGGAGGGTGGAGAGGAGCCATGTATACAAGGATAGGAGGGTTGGAGCGGAGCCATATATACAGGTTGGTAGCGGAGCCATGTATACAAGATGGGAGGGTGGAGAGGAGCCATATATACAGGATGGGAGGGTGGGAGCGGAGCCATATATACAAGGATGGGAGGGTGGGAGCGGAGCCATGTATACAGGATGGGAGGGGGGAGCGGAGCCATATATACAGGATGGGAGGGTGGGAGCGGAGCCATGTATACAGGATGGGAGGGTGGAGAGGAGCCATGTATACAAGGATAGGAGGGTTGGAGCGGAGCCATATATACAGGTTGGTAGCGGAGCCATGTATACAAGATGGGAGGGTGGAGAGGAGCCATGTATACAAGGATAGGAGGGTGGGAGCGGAGCCATATATACAGGATGGGAGGGTGGGAGCGGAGCCATATATACAAGGATGGGAGGGTGGGAGCGGAGCCATATACACAAGGATGGGAGGGTGGGAGCGGAGCCATTTATACAGGATGGGAGGTTGGGAGCGGAGCTGTGTATACAAGATGGGAGGGTGGGAGCGGAGCCATATATACAGGATAGGAGGTTGGGAGCGGAGCCGTGTATACAGGATGGGAGGGTGGGAGCGGAGCCATATATACAGGATGGGAGGGTGGGAGCGGAGCCATATATACAGGATGGGAGGTTGGGAGCGGAGCCATGTATACAGGATGGGAGCGGAGCCATATATACAAGGATGGGAGGGTGGGAGCGGAGCCATGTATACAAGGATGGGAGGGTGGGAGCGGAGCCATGTATACAAGGATGGGAGGGTGGAGCGGAGCCATGTATACAAGGATGGAGGGTGGAGCGGAGCCATGTATACAAGGATGGGGGGCGGAGCCATGTATACAAGGATGGGAGGGTGGAGAGGAGCCATGTATACAAGGATAGGAGGGTGGGAGCGGAGTCATATATACAGGATGGGAGGATGGGAGCAGAGCCATATATACAAGGATGGGAGGGTGGGAGCGGAGCCATATACACAAGGATGGGAGGGTGGGAGTGGAGCCATATATACAGGATGGGAGGTTGGGAGTGGAGCTGTGTATACAGGATGGGAGGGTGGGAGCGGAGCCATATATACAGGATGGGAGGTTGGAGCGGAGCAGTGTATACAGGATGGGAGGGTGGGAGCGGAGCCATATATACAGGATGGGAGGGTGGGTGCGGAGCCATATATACAGGATGGGAGGTTGGGAGCGGAGCCATGTATACAGGATGGTAGGGTGGGAGCGGAGCCATGTATACAAGGATGGGAGGGTGGGAGCAGAGCCATGTATACAAGGATGGGAGGGTGGAGCGGAGCCATGTATACAAGGATGGGAGGGTGGAGCGGAGCCATGTATACAAGGATGGGAGGGTGGAGCGGAGCCATGTATACAAGGATGGGAGGGTGGAGCGGAGCCATGTATACAAGGATGGGAGGGTGGAGCGGAGCCATGTATACAAGGATGGGAGGGTGGAGCGGAGCCATGTATACAAGGATGGGAGGGTGGAGCGGAGCCATGTATACAAGGATGGGAGGGTGGAGCGGAGCCATGTATACAAGGATGGGAGGGTGGAGCGGAGCCATGTATACAAGGATGGGAGGGTGGAGCGGAGCCATGTATACAAGGATGGGAGGGTGGAGCGGAGCCATGTATACAAGGATGGGAGGGTGGAGCGGAGCCATGTATACAAGGATGGGAGGGTGGAGCGGAGCCATGTATACAAGGATGGGAGGGTGGAGCGGAGCCATGTATACAAGGATGGGAGGGTGGAGCGGAGCCATGTATACAAGGATGGGAGGGTGGAGCGGAGCCATGTATACAAGGATGGAGGGTGGAGCGGAGCCATGTATACAAGGATGGGAGGGTGGAGCGGAGCCATGTATACAAGGATGGGAGGGTGGAGCGGAGCCATGTATACAAGGATGGGAGGGTGGAGCGGAGCCATGTATACAAGGATGGGAGGGTGGAGCGGAGCCATGTATACAAGGATGGGAGGGTGGAGCGGAGCCATGTATACAAGGATGGGAGGGTGGAGCGGAGCCATGTATACAAGGATGGGAGGGTGGAGCGGAGCCATGTATACAAGGATGGGAGGGTGGAGCGGAGCCATGTATACAAGGATGGGAGGGTGGAGCGGAGCCATGTATACAAGGATGGGAGGGTGGAGCGGAGCCATGTATACAAGGATGGGAGGGTGGAGCGGAGCCATGTATACAAGGATGGGAGGGTGGAGGGAGCCATTATACAAGGATGGGAGGTTGGAACGGAGCCATGTATACAGGATGGGAGGGTAGGAGCGGAGCCATATAAATAAGGGTGGGAGCGGAGCCTTGTATACAAGGGTGGGAGCAGAGCCTTGTATACAAGGGAGTCACATTCACATTATAAATGTTATAATTAAATGATGAGTATGCACTACTACTAAACTACAACCCCGTCCATAGCCCTGCCCCCTTATGACCAAAGCCACACCCCTGCCACACCTCCATCTCCGCCCTGCCGGGCCATGGAAGAATGGTCTTTCTTGAAGCCGGTCCCTGGTGCAAAAAAGGTTGGGGACCACTGCCCTAGAAGGCCTGCTTTTATGGAAGAATCCCTACATACTACAGTGCTCTGATGCAGGATTTGGCGTGCCTTCATACATCCTCTGCACACATGTTTTATATCTTTTCTACTGGAAACTAATATATCTTACCACACCATTACTAACTTTTGTTACATTAAAAAGTGGCAGCACTTCAAGGTAGCAAAAATAATAAGTTCTGTATATTAAAGGGGATATCTCAAGATCTTCCAGCTCCCAGCGAAGGGTTTCCGGCTTTGTCAGGGGCAGTGTGCTCCTGAAGATGGACACTTTGGACTACTGGCATGGTCACGTCCCTGGCCCAATCTTTCCTAAGCTGCTAGAGGAGACATTTTTGTCTTTGTAGAATGGAAATGCATAGAAGCACTGAGGATGGTGGGATCCAGCGATCCGGCCACTGTTAGAGTGGTGCGAGCAAGCTGTAAAGCATAAAGCCTGCTTGTGTCACGTGCCAAGTAACTGGCCAGGCTGTGACCAATAATCTAGGTAAAGAGCTGTACACTTGAGAATGAAGGGAATTTTTACAAGCAATTTTACCCATTTTATGAACTTGAGAAAACTCCATGTGCGCAAAATACAAATAAAGCAAGTTACTACTTATGGACTCTGAGAGCTTCATCAGGGTCCGGCACAGTATATACAATCTCCCTCGCCCAGCGTGGCTCATGTTGGCACAGGTAAGGAGCAGGATAGAACGTGTAATACTGTACTTTGGCTGCCTAGTAGCGCCTCGGAAATCAGTGCAAGGACTTCACCAATTCAGTTGTGTGACACCATGTAGATTGGCTGGATCCTCAGTCAATGTCGCAGATCAGCAAATATTCAGAATGGCTGAGTGAAGTGGTCAGTGTAACTGGAGGGCATTGAAGCATTGCATTCTTTTCTATACTCCTCCTCATACCATGATCTGCCAATAATGAAAATTTACACGGTTTTGATGGGCATTATTACACATGTTGTGATGTGTTGGAGCGCTGCTTTGTGCTCACAATCTTCATTTTTATTGTTTCCTTAGGTTACCACCATGAATGTGAAAGCAGCGCTTGGACTTAATATGTAATTTTTACTTTGTTGCATATAATAAAACTTATTTTTATTTTGTCAAATACAGTATCTTGTCCCAAGTGTACATGTACGAATGTACATTTCTGCGATGAGCACACACGTTACTAGGATGTGACGGTAAGGCCGGGATCACACGTGCGAGGAAAACAGCCGAGTCTCGCATGTTAATTCCCGGCACTGCCGCCGGCCTCGGGAGTGAAGCGTGCGGCTCCATGTATTGCCGGGAATTAACATGGGAGACTCGGCCGTATTTCTCGCACGTGTGATCTTGGCCCAAAGCAGCACTGCGGTTCTCACACTCAGATGTCCCTAAGGCCTGTTTCACACTTCCGTTTTGTGGCCTCAGTCAAAATCCGTCGTTGGCAGAAAAAAACGGATCCAACGGATTTGCTTGGCGGATCCGACTTTTTCCACATAGACTTGTATTAGAGACAGATTACGACTGATGGTCTTGCGTTTCGTCCGTCGTGCGATGGACCCGTCATAAAATTGCTGTCCGTCGGCTGGAAAAAACATCATAGGAATGTTTTTTGTCTGCGTCAAAAAGACGGACGGTGACGGATCCGTTGCCGTCCGTCGCCTGCTAGAATGGACGCCTATGGGCGACAGATGCGTCACCGTCCGTCAGATGACGGAATCCAGTGATGGATTCTGTTTTTTTAAACTGAGTATGCCCAGAAGAATTTCCATTCCATAAATTTAACCCCAAAATCCATTCTGGCACAGAAAATTATTCTCCATGACGGATCTGTCAAAATAACTGATCAGTCGCATCAGTTTTTTACAATCTGCACAGGATCCGTTATTTTCCAACTTTGACGGATTGTGACTGATTGTAAAAAACTGAAGTGTGAAACAGGCCTAATGAGGTAAGGCGCTCCACAACCAGTTTACACAACATCACCGCACTTTTTGCTGCCAAAACCAATTTTGTTAGTCCAGCGGGACACCTGTCCTAAATAATCCACTAATGCTAACACAACCAGGCTATGCTTGTTACATCTTCAGCGTTGTGGGTACGTATACAGCAGTAAGGCACAAACTTAATACATTTTAGATTTAATAAAAAATAAAGTACATTGCTTAAATATTACCAAAAGATGATGGCAAAAGGCAATCTAAAATAAAAAGGATTAATACAGAAAGGTCTTATGGATTGGATCTGTGAACGCTTCTAGTGAGATGAGCGCAATAAATGTTTTTCCTTTCTCTGATGAGGTGTTTACAGGTCTTATCAACAGGACCTCCTAGTGAATAATATGACCACCTTGTTTTCCAAGAATATTTGTACCATCTTAGACACACCAAACATGGTGTAATTCAGGGATATTGCATTTCTGGTTTTGCCACCACTTGAAAAACATTACATGCAGCCACAGAACCAGTTAGGTGCCCGAACACCGGCCTATCTATGGACATATCATTGGTTCAGCCTGTGCAGCCGAACAAGGCTCAAAAGGTAAGGGGCTTATTTTCACCTCAAAAGCAGGTGGATTGTGTGTTATCATGAGTTATTTGACCACAAAAGCCATGTACTGTTCTTACACAGGGTCCCCTTCTGTATGTGTCCACCAGTTCCATGGTAGTTTTTACATCGGATAATATAAAATGGAATAGAAAATATTGCATTTCCATTTGTGCCATGTGAGGTCTGAATGGGAGATAGAAATCGTTTGATATAGGGCAATTATCTCAACTTGCATTTCTTAAGGTATGCCACACTAGCGAGATTGCTAACGAGATCGCTACTTGCGTCACCATTTATAGACCAGTAGCGATCTCGTTAGCGACTTACTGTGTGTGACATGTAGCAGCGATGTGGCCCCTGCTGAGATGTCGCTGATCGCTTATGAACTTCTGAGCAGCGTTTTTTGGTGTTGGTGTCCGCTGGTGAGCTGAATCGCTGAGTGTGACATCCTTTATGAACGACTTCACCAGCGTCGCAGGCGGACTAGGTTTTCCCAACGACCGCAGGGTCGTTATACAGATCGTGATGATTGTGTTTGGAATCTAACTAGCGATCACATAGCGATCTCGCCAGGTTAAGTCGTTTCGTGATCGCTAGTGCGATCGCTAAGTGTGGCAGTGCCTTTAGCACCTATTTGTTAACAAGGACGTAAACAGTTTGCCCTTCCAGAAACCGTCAGCTACTCCCTAATTTATCTACACGCAGGTGACGCTGCCAGATGTCCCTGGATTTCAGATTCTGATTGATCTAATCCATAACTCTGATTATTCTGATTAGACTTTGATCAGAGTTTGATTAGTGACATCAGTTTTTCTCTGATGTGGAGGAAAAAAAAGTTATCCATTCTCTGTCCATGAAAATTGGACAAGGATGTCAGCCAAGTGCGTTCCATTTTTTTTCACAGACATAGACTTTGATCCAACACTGGGATCAAAACTAGACGTGGTTTTTTTTTTTTTCCGCTGACCAACTTGATCTGAGAAAAAAATTGGACATGTACACAGCCCCTTAGAATATCATAGGTACGAGAGCCATCTGTGAAAACCACGGGTAGCAGTTGTATGAGAAAATCAGTCATATCAAGTGCCCTACTGTGATTATTGCAGGAATTATTCAGTTACCCTTTTTCTTTAACTGGAAAGATCCTACAACATTCACTACAGAGCACCCAGCAGCTTTTTTTTAATTAAAAATAATAATTATTTAAAGCAATGTTCTGGGTGTGCTTACTTTTGCAACAGGAAGGGAGCTCGGCCATGTGCACGAGTAACAGGTATTGCACAAGTCCTACTGAATAGGACGTGTACATGATATCTTATGTTTTCACATGCAACCTGCCGCAGATCTGTAGATGTGACATCAGGAAAAAAAACCTCTGTACATAAAGCAGGCCACTAATTTTTTTTTTTTGACCAAAAGGTCACTGGCACAGAAGTCTCTACGAACATAAATGCATGTGTATTTATAGACTAATATAGAAGGAAAATAAATACATTTAAAGCAAAAACACTAACTGTCACTCTTATTCATTCTCGGCTGTCCTACTGCATCACTTTACTGATCGGTGTCCCTTTAACCAAAACGTTCCGTTCTCCAATCCGTCCTGAATCCAGCAGCCAGGGTCATATTTCTGTCCAGCCGCTTCGCCGATGCCTCCACCCTTTTACAGTCATTGCACTGGTTGCCCATCTGTTACAGAACACAATACAAACTTCTCTCACCCACAAAGCTCTTCAGTTCTGCACCACCCTATATCTCATAAATTATTTCTATATATCACCCTACCCGTGCCCTCTGTTCTGCAACTGATCTAAGAATACCATGCTCCATAATCCGAACCTTGCACCTCCATCTCCAAGACTTCTCTCGAGCTACACAAGGGTTCTGCAATGCACTATCCCAAACAATCCGACTAATATCTAGCCACCATGTTTGTAAGCGTGCTTTAAAAACACATCTCTTTAGACAGGCCTATCAACCAATGTGACGAAAACGGCGCACACACACACGACGGCTGCTGCCGTCCGACCCAATGTGTCAGGAATAATCTGCAGGGATTTATAATTATCCCACTTCAACTTAGGAACTTGCAGCTCTCTGGCGCCCCCTTACCCTCAGGTCAGTCAGGGAACTGCACCTAGGATATTTAGTCGCCAGACGGGCCGCTTGGATGTGTGCTGGCTATTGGGCACGCTGCAGTGAGGGAATTATAATTACTCCGGGCCGCAGCCAGGCAATACACTTATAAAACCCACTCCGTCACTGCCAACGCCACCCCACAGTTCAACACTTTACACCCCTTCTTTTTAGCTGCCACCAGCTACGATTTACTTTAATGAACAATTTATCAAGAGGGTCCGTAGCAACCCCAAATCAGTAGCGTAGTACTTCAGGCACGTGCAAATTCGATTATAGAGCAGGAGAAATAAACTAATAATTTTATAGGTTTATTCCTAAAATTGCAGGCAGTGTTTATACAGTACTAGATGGTGGCCCGATTCTAATGCATCGGGTATTCTAGAATATGTATGCGGCCGACCGTGCGCGCCTAAGCAGTGAAGCAGTGTTTAAATGGGTTGTGCACTACTTTAAATTAACGTTACTATGTATCTCTCCAGGGCACCGAATGAATTTTGTTATGATGTCACAATGTGCTGCCCCCCTCCTATCCTGGTATGCATGGCACCCCTCATCCCTATCCTGGTATGCATGGTACCCCTCATCCCTATGCTGGTATGTATGGTCCCCTCACCCCCACCCAAATCTGGTATGCATGGACCCCTCATCACCCAATCCTGGTATGCATGGTACCCCCTCATCCCTATCCTGGTATGCATGGTACCTGCTCATCCATATCCTGGTATTCATGGTTCCATCACCCCCCAATCCCGGTATGCATGGTCCCCTCACCTCCCCAATCCTGGTATGCATGGTCACCTCCCCCCAATCCTGGATTGCATGGTCCCCTCACCCCCCAATTCTGGTATGAATGGTCCCCTCACCCCCAATTCTGGTATGAATGGTCCCCTCACCCCCCAATCCTGGTATGAATGGTCCCCTCATCGCTCAATCCTGATGTGCATGGTCTGCTCACCCCCTAATCCTGATGTGCATGGTCCGCTCACCCCCCAATCCTGATGTGCATGGTCCGCTCACCCCCTAATCCTGATGTGCATGGTTCGCTCACCCCCCAATCCTGATGTGCATGGTCTTCTCACCCCCAACCCTGATGTGCATGGTCCCCTCACCACTCTATCCTGATGTGCATGGTCCCCTCACCCCCCCTATCCTGATGTGCATGGTCCGCTCACCCCCCAATCCTGATGTGCATGGTCCCCTCACCCCCCTATCCTGATGTGCATGGCTCCCTCACCCCCCAACCCTGATGTGCATGGTCCCCTCACCCCCCAACCCTGATGTGCATGGTCCCCTCACCCCCCTATCCTGATGTGCATGGTCCCCTCACCCCCCAATCCTGATGTGCATGGTCCCCTCACCCCAATCCTGATGTGCATGGTCCCTCACCCCCTATCCTGATGTGCATGGTCCGCTCACCCCCCAATCCTGAGTGCATGGTCCCCTCACCCCCCTATCCTGATGTGCATGGCCCCCTCACCGCTATTAAACTGCACACATACCCCCAAAAAAAACAAACATTTATACTCACCTTTCATCCCTGTTCTCCAGCGATGTTCCGTTCTGCTGGACGCCGGGGAGGAGAGTGGCGCCGGAGTACGCGCATGCCCATACCGCGTGGTCCGGCGCCATATTGCTGAAGACACACTGTAAATGTGTCTTTAGCAAAATGGCGCCGGATAGTGTTATTGCACATGCGCGATCCGACGCGCACTCCTGGTCTCCTGCCCCGGGAGAAGAGAAGCGCCGCAGCAACGCTCCTCCCGGTCAGGTAAGTATGTGAGTATGGCGCCGGAGATCGCGGTATGCATCCAGTATGCATACCGCAATCTCCGGCGCCATACAGAGTACTCGCCGCCATTTTTTTGTGAAATCCCGCTGCGCTGATTGGCCGCTGCAGGACCAATGAGCGACGCGGAATTTCCTGGACAGACAGACCGACAGACGGGATAAGACAATTATATAGTAGATAAAAAGATGTAACAAGCTGAGACAATACAATTATGTACAATGCAGTTAAAATAAAACAGGGTTAAAGATGAAAACACTTACATAGCACTCAGATCCTGGCAAGACAGGCTGGGGGAGGAGCCACACGTCATAGTTCATTTGCAGATCTGTTAGTCACGTCATCACAGCATGGAACTCACTAACCTAACTTTACCCTATGTTCCCTACTTCTAAAGGTTAAATCTGTCCCCTTGTGCGGGGTGAACCATTCTGTTCTATGCCAAACATTCCTTTATTCAGCAAGTCAAGGGCCACAAGTCATTGTTTCATGCAGCAAGATTGTCCAGTGTCCCTTTTTGTATGCCAATTTGTGGAATGCCCGCTGATTACGGATTGCATCAGCCCCATGCGGTGTACTAGTCTATCACTTGAAGGGCAATTTGCAGTTCAATCAGCCATGCTTATTCTCCCAATTCTGTGGGGCACAATGCCCTGAAATAGGAGTTGAGGGACATAAAAAGGGGCCTGTTCCTGTCACCAGTGTGATTCTATGGGACGCAGCCTAGGGACCATGGTTCCAGCTGGAAGATTATAGAACTTGTCTACAGCCCAACACTGAGACCACAAATTTGTTTAGATAACCCAGGTTAAGACAATCCAGTCACTTGGCCACATACCTCACAGTGCTTGTCAGTTCTTGCGTTTGCGCTACCTCCTCTCAGTGGTTGCCCAGCAAAGTGGGTGCTGCTGGTTGGGGTAGTTAGCCCTGATGCGCTGAAGTGCGGCGGTTCTAATCTCTGGGAGGCAGCGGAAGGGTGAGACTGTCACTTACGCCATCTTGCTGGGAATGGACTAGCATGATAACTGTTGGTGATCCAAAAGTCTTACCACAGTGGGGTACCCTCACCCTGTGTTGTCGGAGTACTGTCCTACCCACGAGAAGGAGTACAGGCATCCAGTGGCCAGCCAGCGGACAAGTGCACCACTGACCCCGTGTCTCCACAACGGTAACTGCACTTAGATATTGGCTGATGAACGGATCATGCAGCTTTATATGAAAACCCTTTGTATATAATATAACCAGAGATGTGTTCTTCCATGTGAAGCGTCTGTGTAGTTGCGCCGGACTCTGCGCATGCAGCACTGGCATTATCTCCAGGATGTTGGTTGGAGGAGAGAGATTCATAAAAATGCACCAATAAAAATGCTCGCCATGCGGATGTAGATCAGTTCAGTAGTTTATTATGTACAGCCCTGTCATCATTATAAGTACTTTTTTCCATTTTGTGTCCTTCTTATAGATTGTAGCTTGCAAGCGAGGCCCTCACACCTCCTGTACCTGTTGAACTAAGTGTTGTTCTGTATTTTTGTCTATCCCGCTTAATTGTAAAGTGCTGTGGAATATGTTGGCGCTCCATTAATAAAGTTATTAACCATTATTTTGCTATCGATGGCACGGTTCTTTTTCCACCAAGGAAGACCGTGGTCAGTCAGAAACAATCTACTTTGCCAAGGTAATTTTCACACTTCCAGAAACCCCTAAAAAGGGCCTACCAGCTCTCTCCCCATGGTTCTGGCCTAACCATTACGCCTTGCTGATGTTGCAGCCTTGTTGGGACATGGTGGCCATCCACCACCCATCCATCGGGGCCATTCAGGGTTGCATGGTACTCAATAAACAAGACTGTTTAAAAATTAGTCCTGTCTGTCTGGGCCCAGTGTAACAGTTTCTGCTTGTGAGCACTGTTTAGAGGTGGCCAAATAGTACGTTTTTACACATCTGCAAGCCTCTACACCTTGAGGTTCACAGGGCTTCGGGGTACCAGTCAGTTCCAATACCGGTTTGCAGCTTTGTAATGGTATTATAGCCGTTGCTCTCTTAATCTGATGAATTTGTCTGGCAGAAACCTTCTACATAATGCTGTTATCTTCATATTATTATTATTACACATTATTATTATTACACATTTATATAGCGCCATTTATTCCATGGCGCTTTACATATGAAAAGGGAAAATATAGACAGGTACAATAAACGTGTGCTAGACAAGGGACACACAAGTACAGAAGGAGAGAGGACCCTGCCCGCGAGGGCTCACAGTCTACAGGGATAGGTGAGGATACACTAGGGAAGGGTAGAGCTGGTCGTGCGATGGTTCAGTAGACTGAGGATCATTGTAGGCTGTAGGCTTGTCGGAACAGGTGGGTCTTCAGGTTCTTCTTGAAGGTTTCCGTTGTTGGTGAAAGTCTGATGTTTTGCGGCAGGGAGTTCCAGAGTATGGGGGAAGTCCGGGAGAAGTCTTGTATGCGGTTGTGGGAAGAAGAGATGAGGGGGAGTCGAGAAGGAGATCTTGAGAGGATCGAAGGTTGCGTGTGGGTAGGTAGCGGGAGACCATGTCACAGATGTATGGAGGAGAAAGGTTGTGGATGGCTTTGTATGTCATGGTTAGGGTTTTGAACTGAAGCCTCTGGGCAATAGGAAGCCAGTGAAGGGCCTGGCACAGGGGGGAGGCTGGGGAATAGCAGGGAGACAGGTGGATTAGTCGGGCAGCAGAGTGTAGGATGGACTGGAGTGGTGCCAGAGTGCTAGAGGGGAGGCCAGAGAGTAGGAGGTTGCAGTAGTCGAGGCGGGAGATAAGGGCGTGCACTAGTGTTTTTTGTGGTTTCATGGTTGAGGAATGAGCGGATCCGGGAAAACAGGATTATGGTTGCTTACCGTAAAATCTGTTTCTCAGAAGCCTTCATTGGGGGACACGGATAACCATGGGTGTATGCTGCTGCCACTAGGAGGCGCTGACACTATGCATATGCAAAAAAAGGTTGGCTCCTCCTCCGCTGTATACACCCCACCGACTGCAGGAAGCAATTCAGTTAGTGAGAAAGCAGTAGGAGAACAACATTATAGAATAACAAACGGACAACTCAACTGTAACAATAGCACATCGAAGAAGAACAGGAGTTGTAGAAAAGAACATGGGAGGGTGCTGTGTCCCCCGATGAAGGCTTCCGAGAAACAGATTTTACGGTAAGCAACCAAAATCCTGTTTTCTCTATCGCTTCATCGGGGGACACATAAGCATGGGACGTCCCAAAGCAGTCCATGGGGAGGGAAACAGCAGAAAACTCTATTGCGATCAAAGAGCTTACCACTGCCGCCTGCAAGATACCTCTGCATCAGCTGGAGTCAACCGAAACTTGTGAATGGAAGACCAGGTTGCCGCTTTGCAAAGCTATAGGGCGGATGCCCCATGTGTACCAGCCAGAAGGCGCCCACTGCCCGGGAAGAGTGAGCCTCTTCTTAACCAGTGAGCCTCCGAACTTGCGGACCTGATCCAGCGTGCAATCGTAGCCTTGCAGGTATGCGTCATGTGGATGACGAATAGGAGATCCGACTTCCTAAAGGAAGCGGTGTTAGCGAGATAGATCCTCACTGCCCTGACCAGGTCTAGCCTGTTTAATGAATGCTCCGGAGAATGAGTCGGAGCTGGACAGAAGGAAGGGAGTACAAAGTCCTCTATCAGGTGAAAAGTGGATACCACTTTGGGAAGGAAAGAAGGTGGAGGCTGCAACACCACCCTATCCTGGTGAAAAAACCCTAGAGGGAAAGTTTTGACTTGAGAACGGAACAAAGGACTTCTGAAAGAAGATAGAGAAAACTGGTACCTGCCCCCTTTAGAGAACTAAGGGCAAGGCCAGCATCAAGCATGTTTGGAGAAAGGCCAAAAAGGAGAGAAGCGACAAAGACATCGGTAGGACTGACACCGGAGGAAATAGGCCTTCCAGGTCTTCCTAGAAGACAGACGGTTTTCTAGCCTGGATCATGGAGCGTAACACCCGATCGGAGAAACGGACGCTCTTAGAACCACAGTTTCAACAGCCACGCTGTCAAATGAACCACTGAACTCTGGTGGAAGATCAGTCCCTGTGACAGCGTCCAGGGGCGCCCCCCCGGAAGATTGACGATTTCTGCGGAACCAGACCTACTAGGTCAATGTGGTGCGATCAGAATGACCGGCACCCCTTCGCTTTAATCCTCTTCAACATCCTGGGAAGAAAAGTAAAGGGGGGTAAGCAGGCAGGGAAGCGCGAATTGCGACCAGGGAAAAGCACTGCGGATTCTGTCGGAAACGTTGTCTCCGCCCAGTGAAGAATCCTGGATACCTTGACCCTCGCCAGGGGACTCCTGGACCCCCCTTGGTGATCGATGCATGTCACTGCTGTGGCAACATTCGTCTGAATTCTGACCGACAGACCACTGAGAAGCGGTTTCCCAGTGAAGGAGGTAGAGAAGGATGGCCCTGATCTTGAGGACCTTAGAAAATTCCTGCGTCCTCATGGAAGCAATTAGTAAGCGGAGGGACTCCATCCTGAAGAGTCACAGGCGGAACTCTCGAGTTCAGAAACTAGAGATCCAGAATGGGCCAAACCACGTCACCCTTCTTTTGGTGCAACCAACAGGTTTGAATAAAAACCTGTGAAGCATTCCTATTTTGGTACGGGAACGATAACCCCCTACAGAGGAGGGAGGCAATGGAAGCAAGAAAAAAAACGCACCCAGAGCGGGATCCTTTGGGAAACTGGAGTCGAATAACCGATCTCAGGCCCGTTCCGGGCGCGAAGTGAGACAGTACTCTAACGTGAGTTGGACGTCCGGCATCCGTTGAAGGATGTCCGAGACTCCTCCACCGACAGGCTCTGGTGGGCGAGTGGGTGGGAGACGGAGGCAGGCCCGGGTCTTTCCTTTTTTTTTTTTGATCACCTGAACCCACGTCCGTGTCAGGGATTTGTCTTGGGGTCCTGCCGAGAGAACAGACATATGAGGATACGGGGTGGCAGTACACGCCGTACTCAAGTCTCTGCGTGGGAGTACAGTAGTGACTGATCACACTGTATCCCTCCGGAAACCTGAAAGGAAGGAGGGAACTCGTGTCTCCAGCCGCCTCCTTAATGATCTAGCCCAATGGTGGAGCCAAAGAGAGGCGGCCTCCCGGGAAGGGGAGACGTTAAGCGACTTCTTTGATGAAAGGTCCGCTTGCCATGCTTTGAGCCAAATGTTCCAACGGATGGCTCCCCTATTGCCAAGTATGTCCCAGCATAGGGAATTTGGTCTGCGAGGACGTCAAGCTCGCTCGGTGGAACTCCCGCAATGATGCTCTCCCGAAGTTGTTTTGCCTATCTGGCTATGGCCTTTGGCAGAGGCAAAGGCCGGGCAAATGTAGAAGCCGCCGTTTCAAGGGCTGATTTTTCCAGCGATCCTATAATTCTATCGTAGGAATCCTTGAGGGAAGCTGGTGGGAGGACCGTGCTAGTCTGTGAACTGGCAGGTCCACAGCAGAGGAAGGCGTCCAGTTAGCAGTGAGCTCAGGGGAGAAGGGGTACCGGATGCCGATGCGCTTCCCTCCTTGAAAGCGTCTGGTCGGATTGTTCTTTTCCCTTTTGAGTCCCTCCACAACTTCAGTGTGTGGGACAAAGACCTTGGAAGGTAGTTTAGACCGTCTAAACGAAACCGCCTGATCTGCGGGATTCGTAGAGGTATGTTTGATGCCTAAGGTCTGGTTGACCGCCACATTCAGGCTCTGCGCCATATGTATATGCTGGAGGCCTGTTCTGGATCCAGGTCCGACTCATGCCGTTAAGGCGTGTTCGAAGATGTGTCGTCAGATTCGGGAGAGGGGGACCCGGAAGAGGGATCTCGCCGAGAAGGCTCGGCTGGTGAGATTGGGCGGAAAAAAGGACTTAGACCTGTGCTCTTGTCCGGGCTTCTTGCGGTTTGAGATGTAAGTGCCCGGCGGAGAAACCTGTGATCCACTGGCGACTGCAGTTGGAAGAGGCAATCAGTATCACGGCCACCAGGGTCTGTGCTACCCTGGTAAACACACAATCGACTGCGTCAGAGAGGGAGCCCGTCCCAGGATAGCGGTCTCAGACTCGCCTGGGCAGAAAGGGACTCCTGGTAGTGGGTACTATGGGGTGCTGCAGGCCTGGCAGAGGGAAGAGGACGAAGACGAGCAAGTGTGGCGCCCCTGTGGGTCCAGTTGCCACAGAGATGTTGCACCTCAACCAGAGGTGTGACACCCCACTCCTAGGTAAGGAGGGAGCACCCCCTTAGACTCCAACATTGCCTCCAACACACCATGCCAGCTGAGCATACAGACGTACCCTACGGGAGGATGGTCTGACTCAGACTGGTTAGCCAAGGGTTGGAGTTAGTAACAACATTAGGCTGTGTGTGTGAGAAGACAGTTTTGTCTTTCTCCGAAGGAGGCTGCTTGAGCAGCGTGCAGAAAAAAGGTCCTTGGATACAGGCCGTGAGAAAAAACTAGCTGTGGCCCATTCCGAGAACGGAAGGACAGGCCAAAACAGGGTTTGGTCCCTAGACTAGTGAGAAAGCTTCAGGCTCTGCTTGTAAGCTGACAGCGGTGATCACCTTATGGTTCATTGCCACCAACCACTAGCAGTTACTTGAGGAAGGACGCTAATAGGACCAAGGATGCACAGACTTAGTCTGTTTCCCGACAAGGATCCGCAGTCTGCGTGGTGAGGATAGAGAGAGAGAGAGAGAGAGAGAGAGAGGAAGACCAGGAAGTCTTTGGAAAGTGCGACCCATCTACCTGGGGGTTGATGGATCCCTCTCCCGGAGGACCCAGTGCCAAGCGGGCATCTGTACGGCCTGCAACAGACTGAGTAGAAATCTGAAGCTGCACCCTGATTGTTCCAGCGGCGCACACTCCTCTCTGCTACATTCCTCAGCTCCATTCCTTAAACATCTACATCTACCGCCCTGGAAGACTACAGCCTCCTCTATGGGAGGCCTAACAAAAAGGCTGCAAAATACTATCACTTCCAGAGGATCTGAGTTGCAGCCCTGGTAATCCTGACCAGGCACCACAGGTAGCGTCACGAAACACTACACGAACATTATCCCATTATCCCCTGTAGTAGTATATATATATATATATATATATTATAACACATATCCCCTTTTTGTTGAGTGCCCAGGGCCACGGACAGGGTCGCCGCTGTGACATCCCCCATAGAAGTCAATAGACTCGGTTCCGAATACCCCACGGCCCTGTGGGGCGATTCACAAGCACTCCTTTGTGCCTAGGTAAGGTGAGCAGACCATTAACAGGCCTAAATTGCTAGAAGGCTAGGGGACAGACTGATGCCAGTAAGTTGGGGGACAGAGGAGAGACAGAGGGTGTCAGCTCTGCAGGCAGAGCTACTCACAGTTTCAAATAATAGCAGAGGCTGAGAAAAGTCGTGCTGCTCCAGAAGATGGCATCAGCGAAAAAGTGAGCTGCTGCTGCGTGGGAACCCGCTCTCATGGGGTAGAGAAGGGGTCGGTACCGAGTGTTCAGAGCAGCAATATGGCGGCTGCAGTCCTCCGAAGGGCTGAGAGAGGAGGGCGGAGCCTAAGCAGGGCTGAGAAGGAAGGGCGGGCGGAGAAAAGCCCGCCCAGAAGTCTGGGAAAAAGGGGCGGAGCCGGCATCCAGACTAGGCCCGAAATGAAGCCGGGGCCTCAATTAAAGTCTGCGGCCGGCGGAGGGGTGGGCGCGGAGGCCCCCGAACCGTGAAAAAAAGAGGTGGCTGCACCGGAAAAAAAGCAGCGGTGCCACAAACCCCGGAGCAGCAAGGGCAGCAGAGGGAGGGGGAAGGAGCCGGCAAAAATACTAGGCCCCAAATGAAGCCAGGGGCTCAATTAAAAAGCGCGACCGCCGACGGAGGAGGGGGGGGGAGGCAGAGCGGCCCGATTGCTCCGAAAAGACCCCACAGAAGGAGCCGCAACTCAGGGGCCCCCATAGGGGCGAGCAGCGGCGCAACAGGGCGCCTGAAGCAGCGATGTGGCCCCAAAGAGAGAAAACTCCCTCTGATCCCCTAGGCCATTTTTATGTCTTCTTTTCTTCATTTCTTCTATCTTCTTTCCTGTCTGGGAAAAGCGAGACAGTACCTGTCAGGCGAGCTGGACGTCCGGCATCCGTAGTAGGACGTCCAAGTCTCCTCCACCGACAGGCTCTGGTGGGCGAGTGGGTGGGAGACAGAGGCAGGCCCAGGGCTTCCTTCCTTTTCGAGATCACCTGAACACTCGTCCGTGTTAGGGATCTCCTTTAGGGTCCTGCCGAGTAGACATATGAGGATACGGGGTGGCAGTACATGCCGTACTCCTAGTCTCTGCGTGGGACTACAGTAGTGACTTTTCACACTGTATCCCTCTGGAAGTACCTGAAAAGGAACGACGCACAATAGGTAGATATGGGTCTCCAGAGAGACCCGTGTCCACCTCCTACTGACACTAACTAAAACTGAATTGCTTCCTGCAGTCGGTGGGGTGTATACAGCGGAGGAGGAGCCAACCTTTTTTTGCATATGCATAGTGTCAGCGCCTCCTAGTGGCAGCAGCATACACCCATGGTTATCTGTGTCCCCCAATGAAGCGATAGAGAAATATTTTTGATTTTGAGGCGGCAGGAGGTGGCGAGGACTTGGATATGTGGTTTGAAAGAGAGGGCAGAGTCGAGGATCACCCCAAGGCACCGAGCATGCGGGACTGGGGAAAGCGAGCAGCCATTGACATTGATGGATAGGTCTGGTGGAGGGGAAGAATGAGGTGGGGGAAAGATGATGAATTCTGTTTTGTCCATGTTCAGTTTAAGAAAGCAAGCAGAAAAGAAGGCTGAGATAGCAGACAGACACTGTGGGATTTTGGTCAGTAGGGAGGTGAGGTCAGGTCCAGATAGGTAGATCTGCGTGTCATCGGTATAGAGGTGATACTGCAAGCCGTGGGATTCTATGAGCTGTCCCAGGCCGAAGGTATAGATGGAGAAGAGTAGGGGTCCTAGGACTGAGCCTTGAGGAACACCGACAGACAGGGGGCGAGGTGAGGAGGTGGTGTGTGAGAGGGAGACACTGAATGTTCTGTCTGTTAGGTATGATGAGATCCAGGATAGGGCCAAGTCTGTGATGCCAAGAGATGAGAGAATCTGTAGCAGGAGGGAATGGTCCACGGTGTCGAAGGCAGAAGACAGGTCCAGGAGAAGGAGGACAGAGTAGTGTCGCTTGCTCTTGGCGGTTAGCAGGTCGTTAGTGACTTTAGTTAGGGCAGTTTCAGTTGAGTGATGCGGTCGGAAGCCGGATTGTAAACGGTCAAAGAGGGAACAGGAGGAGAGGTGGGAGGACAGTTCGAGATACACATGCTGTTCCAGTAGTTTTGAGGCGTAGGGGAGAAGAGATATCGGGCGATAGCTAGACACAGAGGATGGGTCGAGGGAGGGCTTTTTGAGGATGGGAGTGATTGAGGCATGTTTGAAGGATGAAGGAAAGACACCATTTGTAAGTGAAAGGTTGAAGAGGTGTGTGAGAGTAGGGATGAAGACTGTGGCAAAGTTAGGGATGAGGTGGGACGGGAGTGGGTCAAGCGCGCAAGTGGTGAGTTATGTGACTTATATCACATAAGTCCAATCAAAATAATGTAACCTCATGGACATCAACTCAACAACAATCCCCAGTAAGTTAAATAGCTTAGTGGGATAACGAGGCATAAACATGAATACTATAAAATACAACATTAGAAATTGTTTATTTTTAATTTTAACACAGGATTTTGAAGTGGGTAGCAAGGCGTATACTATCAAAAGCTGTGAATCAGCAGCACTGAGGGCCAAAATGGATGCTATAGTTGCTTCTCACAAAATTAGAATATCAAAGAGTTAATTTATTTCAGTTATTCAATACAAAAAGTGAAACTCATTATATAGAATCATTACACACAGAGTGATCTATTTCATGTGTTTATTTCTGTTATTGTTGATGATTATGGCTTACAGCCAATGAAAACCCAAAAGTCATTATCTCAGTAAATTAGAATTAACAAAATAACACCTGTAAAGGCTTCCTAAGCGTTTAAAAAGGCCCCTTAGTCTGTTTCAGTAGCTCCACAATCATGGGGAAGACTGCTGACTTGGCAGATGTCCAGAAGGCAGTCAGTGACACACTCCACAAGGAAGGTAAGCCACGAAAGGTCATTGCTAAAGAAGCTGGCTGTTCACAGAGTGCTGTATCCAAGCATATAATGGAAAATTGAGTGGAAAGAAAAAGTGTGGAAGAAAAGGTGCACAAGTAACTGGGATAATCGCAGCCCGAAAAGGATTGTTAAGAAAAGGCCATTCATAAATTTGAGGGAGAGTCACAAGGAGTGGACTGCTGCTGGAGTCATTGCTTCAAGAGCCACCACACACAGACGTATCCAGGATATGGGCTACACGTGTCGCATTCCTTGTGTCAAGCCACTCATGACCAAAAGACAACGCCAGAAGCGTCTTACCTGGGCCAAGGAGAAAAAGAACTGGACTGTTGTCAGTGATCCAAGGTGTTGTTTTCAGATTAAAGTAAATTTTGCATTTCATTTGGAAATCAAGGTCCCAGAGTCTGGAGGAAGAGTGGAGAGGCCACAATCCAAGCTGCTTTAGGTCTACTGTGAAGTTTCCACAATCAGTGATGGTTTGGGAGCCATGTCATCTGTGGTGTAGGTCCACTGTGTTTTATCAAGACCAAAGTCAGCACAGCCGTCTACCAGGAAATTTTAGAGCACTTCATGCTTCCCTCTGCCGACAAGCTTTTTGGAGATGGAAATTTCATTCTCTAGCAGGACTTGGCACCCGTCCACACTGCCAAATGTACCAATTAAACAGTATCACTGTGCTTGATTGGCCAACAAACTCACCTGACCTTAACCCCAAGAGATCTATGGAGTATTGTCAAGAGGAAGTGAGAGACACAGACCCACATACATTAACAAGGTATATGTAGTCCTTAGGAACAAACTGCTAGTAAAAATGCTTGAAGTTCATATACCTGCATGAGAAACTACAACAATGTGCACACCTATTATTATTTATAGATACTGAATAAAGGTCAAGTGACCATGGACTAAACAGAGTAATAAAAGGCAATCATTGTGTGAATTACCACAGCTAGAGATGTACCGCCACTACAACCCCATGTAGATGTCCTAAGACACAATACCATCTATGAGTTTATTTTAAAAACAAAAAATTATTTTCTATGACACTTAAATCCAATTTGCATAATAATTAGGATGTGGTGTTCTGTAGGGGTCAATTCTTTCAATGGTTTTTAAGTGTTTTTCACCATTAAAATAGGAAAAAAACAGTAGAAAAGCCTGCATTTTATGCAGCGTTAGTCCTGCCAACGCATTGAGTATTTGCAGCAAATTTTGCTGCAGCAGAAACTAAAGTGTGCACATAGCCAAGTAAACCTCTGCCTGCAATTTTTGCTTAGCAATATGTATTAAATCTGCCTAAAGCAAACCTGACACACACTTTCTCACCAGGAGGAAAGTATCTAATGTGTCAGGCAGGGTGCACCAATTTACCACAGATTGGACCGATGTGTACATTCGCGTGACTGATCCAGTGTTTAAAAATAGGCAACAGGAAATATTTACAAAAAAATTAAATTTTAATGTGCTAAAATATAAAGCCATTCTTTCCAACAGAAATAGCAATTTTATAGTTTCGGCAACATAATGCAATAATAATATATTACACACTATAAATCAGTTCTGTTATGCATTTTACTTTCATTTATTGAGTGCCAACATAAGGAACAGTTTTTACAGATGACAATATTTGGTGTGTTTCAGAGGATTCATTCTTCCCACACGTCGCCATATTTGTTCTTCTTCACTAAAACACAGAAAATATTTTTGATCAAGGATAACAATACCCACCAATGTGTTCTGCAGAACATTTGTTTTGCAAATTTACTTTAAAAAAAATAAATAAATAAAAAAAATCAGAAATGCAAAACCACAGGTGTCAGATTCCAGGTTATTTGCAGCATGATCCTGCCAAATCTCTACGAGCCACTCATACACATATACACACAGACCCAACCACTGCTTTCTAAAATGGGAACCCCTTTGACAGACATGGCAGTCTTCAGATAGGACAGAGGGTAACAAGAGGGTGCAGAGTAAGTTGATGGACCATTAAATACAAGCTAATTGCACCAGTTAGAGGCCCCTCTGAAATCGTACGGCTTATGGCATGAGCTAGTGTAGATTGTAATATTACATGGTCGCCATATAAACCCATATGGGTATTTAATGTGCAGCTGATTATCATTCTGCCCAGTGATTTCTGCTGTTGGCGAGGGTCTTAGAGCCAAGATTAATCTGAAGAACATTGGATGTGAACAATGGTAGCTTTAACTCTCATCCCCTGAAATTTTCCAGAGGCATGAGACAAAGTTGGGGACCTGAATGGATGTCGAGGGCATCTACACCACTGTTTCTTTGCACCAGTTCTAAATCCGCTCATTGTGCTCAAATTCTCAATCTCTGCATCATCCGAGCAATCAACTACATAATCAGGTCATTTTCTCGAGTGACGTTTACAGACCCCAGTATGGCCAACAATGTCTGGTCTGTCCACGGGTCTCCGTAAACTACCCAAACTCTGCAGCCTCATAAGAATATATGAGGAGGATGTTTAGGCCATTAGACCTACAGATAAGGTAGGATCTTGTGAAACCGGCCTGAGGATACATTTCCACCTACAATGGTTGGGGTGGGCAGAAAAATCTGACATGATTTACTAGACAATCAGATGCAAAAGTCTAAAGGCTCA
The DNA here is from genome assembly GCA_033576555.1 of Oophaga sylvatica. Classification (NCBI taxonomy): domain Eukaryota; kingdom Metazoa; phylum Chordata; class Amphibia; order Anura; family Dendrobatidae; genus Oophaga; species Oophaga sylvatica. The sequence goes on from JARQOD010000001.1 coordinate 88,852,739, forward strand.
TTCAGACGTTTGTGTACATCAGTCCGAGATCGGACCGCTAATGCACAGATTGGCCGAGGGTCTCCTCACCCAAGCTAGACAGCTTTTTGTCTTTCAATGAGGCTATCCTGCTTGGGTCAGGAGACCCGCGACCAGTCCGTGCAGTAGCGGTCCGTGCTCAGACATGAGCCCTAAGGTAGCCTCTTCATTTCTCACAGTGGGATATTTTCTGGAATTTATGACATTGTTACTGGGGTTATTTTTTTATGTAGGCAAGTAAAGGGAAGTTTAACTCTCCTCTGTACAAGCTTGATTTCCGGTAGAATGACAAACCATATCAACATCCTTGTGTTTTTAAGATACAAAAATAAAAAATATATTTATATTTTGATACCTTCTTTCCAGGGCTGCTTCTCCTGTACAGGCACTCTAGGGGATGTCGGGCCAGCCTTGGTAGTGCTCTCTGTTCTGGTCCCTCAGCTCGTCATAAGTGATTGGTTTCTGTTTACCGGGCTCTACCAGAATTGGATCTGGCTCTGGATAATAAAACACAATATTACACATTTTCAAACTCAAACTTAAAAAAATAAACTCCAAACATTTAAAGTTTTTTTGTGTATTTCAATTAAACTGTAATAAAAGGTTATTGGAGGTCACTGAACCTTGAGAAGTGAAGTTCACTCCCTTAAAATTATTAAAAGACAGAAACAAATGTAGTGTAGTGTTCAATCGGACCAGTATAAAAAAAAAATAGTTTTAACTTTAAAGGGAAGCTGTCAGCAGGATTTCACCCATTAGCTCTTTCAAAGACAAGTTCAGCAATACCTTTACATGGCCAGTCAGCTCCTCTGTTATTAAAGGGAATCTGTCACCCCAAAATTGCCATATCAGATAAAGATATGGCTGAATACTGCGTCCCATAACAAAGCTATCTGTCTGTTCCTTATATCCTGATACCCCCGCTTTCATATATAAATACCTTTGTAAACTTAGTTTTTGTGGTGTCAATCATGGCGGTCAGGTCAGGAAGGCGGCGGTTATTCGCTTCCCCCAACCCCCCGCTCCTCCACTTCTGTCACGTAACGCTGTCTGTGAATATCACAGACAGCGTAAGTTTTCCGCGCTTGCGCTCTGCAGCAGGGCCCCCGCGCTTGCGCAGTCTTCTTTGCCCAGCAGTGGGCAAAGTAGTCAAACATTACAGCGCATGCGTCAGACTTCCTGACTTTCCTTGGCCCGGAAGTCATCAGCGGCAGGCCGAAAGCCAAAATGACTGGCGCTTGCGCAGTAATTAAAATATGCTGCCCCACTGTTGGCAAAACAACATTGCGCACGCACGAGGGTCTTTTTCACAGCGCAAGCGCTGAAACACAACGCACAAGGAAGAAAAAATGCGTACGCCAAGAATGGAGGAGGGTTGGGGGAAGCGAATAACCGCTGCCTTCCTGACCTGACCGCCATGATTGACACAACAAAAAACGAAGTTTACAAAGGTATTTATATATGAAAACGGGGGTATCAGGATATAAGGAAAAGACAGATAGCTTTGTTATGGGACGCTGTATTCAGCCATATCTTTATCTGATATGGCAATTTTGGGGTGACAGATTCCCTTTAAGAAATCAGTGTTTGAATGCTAATGAGGCTGAAAAGTAATTTGTAAATCTGAAGCCTCTGTCACTCCAGCTCTATCCCTTGCCCTACGCCACCTCCTCTGCCTTAACTGAAAGCCTTTATGCTGTGTTACTTCAGGCGAAAGGAGATGGCGCATGTAAGAGAATAGAGCTGGAGTGACATAGGCTTCAGATTGACAATAGCTCTTCAGCCTCATCAATTCAAACACCGATATCTCAGTAATGGAAAAAAAAACGGATTGGTCATGTAAAGGTATCGCTGGACTTGTCTTTGAAAGTGCTACATGCTTATATAAATACACTGCTCAAAAAAATAAATGGAATACTTAAATAACAGAATATAACTCCAAGTAAATCAAACTTCTGTGAAATCAAACTGTCCACTTAGGAAGCAACACTGATTGACAATCAATTTCACATGCTGTTGTGCAAATGGAATAGACAACAGATGGAAATTATTGGCAATTATCAAGACACACTCAAAAGGAGTGGTTCTGCAGGTGAGGACCACAAACCACATCTCAGTACCAATGCTTTCTGGCTGATGTTTTGGTCAGTTTTGAATGTTGGTTGTGCTTTCACACTCGTGGTAGCATAAGACTGATTCTACAACCCACACAAATGGCTCAGGTAGTGCAGCTCATCCAGAATGGCAAGTCAATGCGAGCTGTGGCAAGGTGGTTTGCTGTGTCTGTCAGCGTAGTGTCCAGAGGCTGGAGGCACTATCAGGAGACAGGCCAGTACACCAGGACACGTGGAGGGGGCTGTAGGAGGGCAACAACCCAGCAGCAGGACCGCTACCTCCACTTTTGTGCAAGGAGGAACAGGAGGAGCACTGCCAGAACCCTGCAAAATGACCTCCCACATGCCCGAAATGTGCATGTGTCTGCACAAACGGTTAGAAACCGACTCCATGAGGATGGTCTGAGTGCCCGACGTCCACAGATGGGGGTTGTGGTCACAGCCTAATACCGTGCAGGAAACTTGGCATTTGCCACAGAACACCAAGATTGACAAATTCGCCACTGGCACCCTGTGCTCTTCACAGATGAAAGCAGGTTCACACTGAGCACATGGAGACGTCATGGAGAGCGATCTGCTGCCTGCAACATTCTTCAGCATGACTGGTTTGGCAGTGGGTCAGTAATGGTGTGGGGTGGCGGATGCTTTGGTCCAGGTCTGGGAGGCGATCCCTCAGTAGACCTTCGTCAGGAGCATGCCCAGGCGTTGTAGGCAGGTCATACAGGCACGTGGAGGCCACACACAATACGGAGCATCATTTTGACTTGTTTTAAGGACATAACATTCCACGTTAATTTTGAGTATGACTCCAAATCCAGGCCTCCATTGGTTAATAAATTTGATTTTCATTGATGATTTTTGTGTGATTTTGTTGTCAGCACATTCAACTTTATACAGAACAAAGTATTCAATGAGAATATTTCATTCATTCAGATCTAGGATGTGTTATTTGAGTGTGCCCTTTATTTTTTTGAGCAGTGTAGTTTGAGGTCATGATATCCCGTTTCCCCCTCTTTACATGTCCACACTGAGAAGAGGTTTGAATAGAGTTGCAGTAAGGAACGAGCTCTGGTGCCGTCTTCACAATCTGTTCAACTGACAGTAATAGCCTGACCCAGCGGCTATGGTTATATGACAGTAATCAGCACTTACCTGCTAAAACGTTGTCTCCAATTCCAGTGGGTGAAGACTCACTCATGGATGCACTGAAAGGAACTTCAGCCACATTGGACTCATACTTGCTGGAGTACACACTAGATGGCGGCTCAGCAGCTACGGGGGCAAAAGTCTGAGGTGGGGCTGCGGCGTCAGCGTGAGAAAATTCAGAAGGCTGGTCTGTACGCGGGGGAAATCTGAAAAGTTATTTACAAAACACTAAAAGAAATGTGAAGAGATCCCAAAATGGCAAGAAAGTGACCAAATTATTTTCAGTTCTATAAACAAAGCAGAACTTAAAAAGGTACTCTGGAGCTGGTCATTTATGAATAGGACGGATGCACCACATTGGGCACTCGCACATGCTGAACACAGGACGTCATTGGCAGTGATGAGTGAACGTGCTGGGATAAGGTGTTATCAGAGCGTGCTAACCGAATGTCTTCAGCGTGCTCAAAAAATAAGTTGTTAGGCAATCCCCACATATGTTGCGGCTATCCAACAGGTGGCAGACATGCAGGTGGGGGGACTCAAACGTATTTTTTGAGCATGCCAAATTCACTGGGTTAGCACACGAGCATGACACCTAAACACCTTATCCGAGCACGTTGGACTCATCAATACTGGTAACATCTGCCAATGTGGAGAAGAGCGGTGCAGAATTTCCCTTTATTAAAGTAAAAAAAATAAATAAATAAGATAATTGAATAAGCTACTTTCAAATATGTCTGGAGGAGAGCATGACTGAAAAACAATCTACTGTATATACTCGTGTATAAGCCGAGATTTTCTGCACTTTTTTTGTGCTGAAAACGCCCCCCTCGTCTTATACACAAGTCATTGTCCAGAAAGCCGGCGGGGAGCGGTGGAGCACTGGCAGGAGCCGGCGGATGTGGTACAGTGACAGCTGCCAGAAGAGATCATACTCACCCTCCTCTGCGTCATAGCTGCATCTCCGATGGTCTCGGAGTCGGCAGCTCTTCCTGCTGAGCGGTCACGTGGCCCCGCTCATTAAAGTACAGAATATGCACGAGTTTACACTCCTATAGGCGTGGAGTGCATATTCATTACTTTAATGAGTGGTGCCACGTGACCACTCAGCAGGAAGAGCTGCCGGCGCTGAGACCATCTGAGATGCAGTGACAGCGCGGAGGAGGGTGAGTAGGATGGGGAGTGGGGTGAGCCATGCATACAATATGGGACACGGAGGGGGGGGGGGGGGTGGTGGTAGGGGGTGAAAGCCAAGCCATGCATACAACAGGGGAGGCACACATACCAGGACCGGACGGGGGATCCACACATACCAGGACAGGGACGAGGGAACGATGCATACCCAGATACCCAGCTTATACTCGAGTCAATAAGCTCGGCTTATACTCGGGTCGGCTTATACTCAAGTATATACAATAGTTTAGTTTCAGATGGTCGTAATAAGGCCAAACTTAAAGGGCTAATAATTTACATTATACATATACAGGATATTCCCTGAATGTGCTAGAGATCTATAGTAGTTGTGGGTCCCTGTCTGGGATGTGCATCTCTCAAGAACAAGGCCCCAATGTTCGGTGTGGTCAGTGGAGAAGTGATCAGAATCCCCCTTCATCAGTTCGGTAATTCCAAGCACCTAAACTCACTACAGTCTGCAGCGAGACCTGATTCATCAGATACGTGTAGATCCCAGTGGTAGAGCTGGTGGTAGGGCTAGTATCTGCTATTCAATTTTGACAAATCCAATGGACGTGCCAAAAATGTAGATGGAAATAGCTACTTAAGCCACTGTACGGGGTCCCCAAGATGTGGACCCCACATAGTTCCTTTGCCCTTCATAAATCTAAACATGGCTTACTAGAATTAAGGGCAGGTTGATTGTTACGTTCATGACACGCCAAAATGTCACCACATTATCGCCGTGTGGACTCGGCCTTATACAGCCCCCATTATATGGGAGCTAAAAAGGGTTCATATAAACTGACTAATGATGGACGATTTAGTCGTAAACATTATCTTTGCCGTGTTATTAAATTATCGTTGATAGCACTTTGTTTACGTTGGTAAAATGACAAGAGAATAACTTACATTGTTTGAGCCCCTGGTCCTTGTCGAATAATTTCAGCCATTGGAGAATTTTCTAATTTCAGGAGTTTCTCTCTGCATTGTTTAATGTAAGAAACTTTTCCAGCGATGTATGCAAGGAAACCAGCAACTTGTAGAAAAAAAAATAAATAAAATTCACTATACGAATAGACAATACACTATTGCCGGCTTCACATTTGCGGATGGCAGAGCTGCGGACTTCCTCCGTGAAGCTCTGCCCACTGCCGCACCTCCTCCGGTCAGCTCCGCCTACGTCTGCATGCGGCCTGCGTACCTATCTTTAACATTAGGTACGCAGGCCGTGCGGATGTATGCGGATGCCTCCGCATGCGTCGTTTTGACGATGCGGCGACCCGCGTCGAACGCACTGTGTTGGAATTTGTTTTGTTCGCCGCATCGTCAAAACGACGCATGCGGAGGCATCCGCATACATCCACAAGGCCTGCGTACCTAATGTTAAAGATAGGTATGCAGGCCACATGCAGACGTAGGCGGAGCTGACCGGAGGAGGTGCGGCAGTGGGCGGAGCTTCACGGAGGAAGTCCGCAGCTCTGCCATCCGCAAATGTGAAGCCGGCCTTAGTCGGCAGCAGCATTTCTCTGCAAATGTCATGAAAACAGCAAAACTATCAAAAGCTCTGCTGAACAGAGGACACAAGAGATAATAAATTGCACTTACAAGCTACTTTTGGAAAAGGACCAAATCTGGTTGATGTTGTAAGAATCCCTGTAATTATTGAAATAAAAAACGTTAGATGTAACGTATACAATCGCTGATGTCACTTCACTATCAACATTTTATTATATACACATACATATATACACATACACACCCACTGTTCAGCACAACCAACTATCTCCAGCTGTACATGCTCACATAGCAGTAGAAAAAATGTCAAGAGCTACACAAATTATAGACAGCGATACTAGTAGAAAACTACTCTTATTCTCAATTATAAACAAAAAAGGTTAAAACCACAAAGCACCACTGAGCCCTACACAAAGCTCAATTCACCACAAGAGGTCAGAATTATCCCCCTACCTCCTGTAAGTAAGGCTACTTTCACACTTGCGTTTTTTTGCAATGCGTTTCGAGCGCACATAAAACGCATTAAAAAACGCGTGCAAACGCTTGTAAACGCTGCGATATTTAGTCGCATAAGCGTGCGCATTACGACAAAAAAAAAAAAAACAGCCTTTGGATGCGATTTCAAGCGTTTTTGCATGCGTTTTGTTTTTTCGGCGCATTTCACAGGAGGAAAATCCTTGAAAAATTCTTGCAACAGACTCCACCAATGGGACACCAGTGGGTGTGTTATGGGAAATCTTTATATCGAGCCTGTTTACAGCCATTCTTCACATTTGCTTGCATTTGCCTTTGTGAACATGGATCTGCGCTGGAAGAGTTTCCACTTCAACTTGGATCTGGACATCAAGATGGCTCAGGCTTATGCAGTGGCTTGCCATGAAGAAAGGGAGAGAGACAGCGAAGACGGCAGCGGCGGCGTTTGTGGGTACATCCCATTGTTGAACTCCGGGAGAGCCGTGGAGTGTACAACACCCTCTATAGCGAGGCAAACCCCGAGAAATTTACCGACTATACCCGGATGTCACAATAAACCTTCAGGGTTTTACTTGCTTGGGTCCAACAATTCATCCGGAGACAGGACACACAGCTCCGTCGGGCGATTCCTCCGGAGGAAAGACTCCTGGTGACATTACGGTACGTAATATTGAGAAACCAATGCCTGCATCATTTTATTTGTTCTGCCACGTACTATTGCAAAGCTGCCAGAATTATTGTTCTGCCATGTAGTAATCAAAGACCTGCAGAATTATTTGTATGCCATGTACTAATTTTCAAAGGTGTCCAAGCCAGGAACGGCAGTGATATACATTCCCAGGCAGAAGCTGTGCAGTGTGCACAGTATTGCTCCATACAAGTGTACTGGCGAGGCCATGCTCACGCCAACACACCATACACTTGTATAGAGCGAGACCATGCCCACTGGGCGGCTTCAACCCAGGAGTATGCATAGTACATGTATCACCACTGTCCCCAACTCAGAAATCGGGAATCCTCGCAGCACAAAGTGCGGGTGCTGGGGGATTCATAAATCTGCAATTGCACAGAGTGACTGCAGAATATTCATTTTAGACCAGACAACCCTTTTAAAAGAAAGAAAGTGAAATGGAGAGTGAATGTGCCAAAACTCAAGTGATCATTGGGACATACAATGATCCCAACAGGGATTTCAAGTTCCTGTTTGGCTGAAGCGGTGGTCGAGCACATACATTGCAACTTCATTCAATGCTTGTGTGGCTGTATTCCGCAATGTATCCTAAGGACTCCAATCAGGGAACTCACCCCAGTATTCGTTATAATTGGATTCCCAGCAATCCCCGTCATTTGGAGTAACACTCCCAGTACACCCTTTATCTATTAACTTAGAATTTCACATTGGTCTATTGCCTTATTAAATAAAGTTCAGTACCTGTCACAATCCAGACATGGAACTGTGTGATCTATTCTTGCAAATAATTTTTGTATATTGTTATAAGAAAACAAGCACTAGTATAGAATTACATTGGATTATAAGGTATTTTCAGGGCAGTCAACTCATGGTTTACTGCCACAAGCACTATTGTTTGAGAAGCCACAGCAAAGATTGCAGCTTTTCTCCCCCACAATTTCATGATAGTTGTGGCAAAAAAAGTGACAAGACTGCTAAATCCTAATATACGTGTTAGTGTAGACAAGTTATTGGGTCAATAAGAAAACATACAAATACAGCCGAATAATCAGTCTCTGCCATAAAGAAGGCAGCACTTACCTCTGTGGATGAGGGTCTGTGTGGCTACCATGCTTATGACCGAGAAGGGGACCGCTAAAATGATAGATGTACATCAGTTACAGATCGGCATCAGGCAGTCACTTTATGTATAAAGTCAGGTCTAAACAATTGCTCATCCTTGCCCTTCCCTCATCAATAAGATGTGATGAAAAGTGCTGAAGCAGTCGCAGAGGCGGACGTGACTTCAGACTGCCACTTCCTGTGAAAGTGCTACATATAGCAAATCAACAGGCACAATCTACATGTTCTCTCTAGGTGTTAAATGTTGACATAGCAAAGCATGTACTAAAAGAAAAGACAGAATCTTGCAAATAATCGAAGTACACACTGGTGGGTAACATGAAAAATAAAATACTGTTAAAGCAAAGCTCCAAGAAACAACACAAACTGTTACAACACAAAAATAGCACCATTGTGCTACACACAAATCAAAATGGCTCACCATAAGTGGCGACAATTACCCCCCACCTCCTGTAATCATAAGGTCCCTGGCCAGCACAAAAAATATATCAGTAAAACAAAGTTTAAAGTACAATTGTATATTGTTACAAAGCATATGTATATATCAAAAGGAGCCTGTCCCTATTTTCCCCCCACATAACATTTGGCCACCACCTTTCAGCTCCATGTGACAACATTCTAGAATGCTGCACCTGTGATTCCAATTTGCCTTGCAAGGCAAGAAAAAAAACAAAACAAAAAACCCAAAAACCTTTATTATACTCATTTATGGGGCGATCTGGTCCGATGGGCATCGCTGGTTTTGGTCTGGTGCCTCCTCTCTTCTTGTGATGACGTCCTCCTTATGTGCTTCATGTGTATGACAAGCTAAGTGTTGTAGTGCGAATGCGCCAGCGTTCTTCTGACCTTTCCCGGGGCTTGCACACTGCAGTAGTTTGCTCTGCTCTCGGAAGGGAAGAGAAGTGCGCCTGCGCTGAAGTGCAAAGGGGAGCACTGTGTGGATGACGTAGGACGCATCGTCCACACAAAGAAAAGGACGACGGCATTACAAGAGAGGTGGCACCGGACCAAGACCTACGACATCCATCGGACCGGACTATGCTGAAGGTGAGAATAAAAGATCTTTTTTTGCTTTAGGCCGGGGTCACACTGGCGACAAAATCGGACGACTGCAAAGCGATGAAATATCGCATTGCAGTCGGACCAATGTTAATCTATGGAGCAGCTCCCACCATCCAATTTTTTGTGGTTCGTTTTATACGTGCGAGTGAAAATCGCAGCATGCTGCGATTGTCACCGATTGTGGGTCGACAATCGCCAATGCAATTCTATGGGTGCGATGAAAAATCAGATTACAAACGGACCGCACGTGTGACTAGCAATTAAATCGCACTGGTGTCCTTTAGAAAAGCCGGCAATTCATCCCCGGCTATACTGTAAAATCACACTGACAGGTTTAATAAAGAATAGATATATACACATAGAATACACACACACACATATATATCACTCACACACATACATGTCATTGTGACACATATATATACATATATTTATAGTTCATACACTTCTACATAGTATAAAAGCCGCTAATTCAATAGCCGACATGAAATGACACATGGTTTACATACAGTTAACCATGTCATTTCATGTAGTTTGATATATGGTTTTCACTAACAATTACCTGAGTGTATGTGTGCAAAATTTCATACATGTAGGGGTTAATCAAAGGTGTAAATTCGTTGAAAAAAAATGTGTGGGCTCCCGCGCTATTTTCTCAACCAGACAGGGAAAGCCAATGAGTGGGGGCAGATAATAGCAGCCTAGGGAGGGTGCATTATTTTTGTGCCCCCCCTGGCTACTAACATCTGCCCCCAGTCACCCCAGAAAAGGCACATCTATGATGAGATGCGCCTTTTCTGGCACTTAGCCTGTCTATTCCCATTGCCCTGTAGCTGTGGCTAATGGGTTAATAATGGGTTAAGGCCACCTTGCTATTGAAAGGTGACTTCAAGCCAGGTTAATAATTGAGAGTTGTCAATTAGACAACTATCAATTATTAATCCTATTGTATGAAATGGTTCAAAAATACACACACACATTAATTAAAAATCATTTTAATGAAATAAATACAGAGTTTTTGACCATCTTTTATTGTACAGGTAATCCTTCGATTCCCTTGTTCTCCTGTAATAAAAATGAAATAATAAAGCAAGCTTTTTCTTACCTCTCCGGCGCACAGTCAGGTCCCCCACTGTAATCCATCGGAAAGGGTTAACAGGTTTACAGCTAGCAGCGCAGCTAATGCTGACAGCTCAGCTGTAAACCCCTGAATATTCAGTTCACTGATGCTGTGCGGTGTCCCCGGCTGACCTGAACTTATTAGCCTGGGAAGCAATCAATTAAGCTTCCCAGCTAATCACTTCCTCTCCTGTCAGCCGGGAGGGGAGCTCATTCGTTCGGGGGCTTACAGCTGAGCTGCCAGCATTAGCTGCGGTGCTTGCTGTAAACCAGTTAACCCTTTGTGAAGGATTACAGCGTGGGACATGACAGAGCGCCAAATAGGTAAGAATAATGTTGCTTTATTATTTTTTACAGGAGAACAAGGGCTTCACACGGATTAGCAGTAAAATAAAAGATGGTCAAAAACGGTGTGTGTATTTCATTAAAATGATTTTTAAGTAAATGTGCGTGTTTTTTTTTAAATTTCATACAATAGGATTAATAATTGACAGTTGTCTAATTGACAACTCTCAATTATTAACATGGCTTAAAGTCACCTTCCAATAGCAAGGTGGCTTTAACCCATTATTAACCCATTAGCCACCGCTACAGGGCAATGGGAATAGACAGGCTAAGTGCCAGAAAGGGAAAATCCAATTATAGATTTGCCTTTTCTGGGGTGGCTGGGGGCAGATGTTAGTAGCCAGGGGAGGGGGGTGGGGGTACAAAATAAATGCACCCTACCTAGGCTATTATCTGCCCCCACTTGCTGGCTTTGTCTGTCTGGTTGAGAAAATAGCGAGGGAGGCCACGCATTTTTCAACGAATTTACACCTTTATTTAACCCCTACATGTATGAAATTTTGCACACATACACTCATGTCATTGTTAGTGAAAAGCATATATCAAACTACATGAAATGACATGGTTAACTGCATGTAAACCATGTGTCATTTCATGTCGGGTCTGTAATTTCACAAAAGCTGGAAATTGAATTAGCGGCTATTACACTATGTAGAAGTGAATGAACTATAAATATATGTATATATATATATATATATATATATATATATTAAATTCTATATGTATATATCCATTCTTTCTTTTGTGATTTAAAAACTATTCATTTGGATCCATTATATGTCGGTTTTGCTAGCCACCAACAAAATCTCACAAGTCTGATGTCAATCGGATGTGAAACGTACGCTCAGATGCAACTAAATCGCATCATCCCCAGATAAACGGATGACAGACGGATCAATGTTCAAGAAACTTTTCTGCGATAATCGTCCCACTAAAACGGTCCGATTTTTTAGACATTGTGTGTGACCCCGGCCTTACAAGGCAAATTGGAGTCATATGTGCAGCATTATAGAATGCTGTCACATGGGGCTGAAAGGTGGTGGTCATAGGTTTTATCGGGGCAAAACTGGTGACAGGTTCCCTTTAAAATGTGATATACCAAAACCAGGAATAAAATAAGAAACAGGTAATAAAGAAGAGGAAGCCACATGTGATGTAGCGATACATGAGGACACATACAGACCTCCTACTTCCCCTAAGGTCTCTGTAGATTATATACATATACACACACATAATACATACATAATAATACATACACACATTTTGAGGCAGTGACCGGTGTTATATGTGAGAGTCGCTATGTGTCCCCCAGGATGCGCACAGCTGCGTATTGAGGCCGCAGGAGTGCATTGCAGTCACAGGCACAGCTGTGATTGCAACGCAAATAAAATTACTGTATATGCTCGAGTATAAGCCGACCCCCATAATTTTGCCACAAAAAACTGGGAAAACTTATCGACTCGAGTATAAGCCTAGGGTGGAAAATGAGATTATGCCCCATATGCTGCCCCATGTATTATGCCCCACAAGATGCTCCATGTATTGTGCCCCATATGCTGCCCCATGTATTATGCCCCACAAGATGCTCCATAGATTGTGCCCCATATGCTGCCCATGTATTGTGCCCCATAGATTGTGCCCCCATAGATGCTCCATAGATTGTGCCTCCATAGATTATGCCCCCATAGATGCCCCATGTATTATGCCCCCATAGATGCTCCATAGATTATGCCCCCCATAGATGCTCCTTAGATTATGCCCCCTATAGATGCTCCTTAGATTGTGCCCCACATAGATGCTCCTTAGATTATGCCTCCTATAGATGCTCCATAGATTGTGCCCCCATAGATGCTCCATAGATTGTGCCCCCATAGATGCTCCATAGATTGTGCCCCCATAGATGCTCCATAGATTGTGCCCCCATAGATGCTCCATAGATTGTGCCCCCATAGATGCTCCATAGATTGTGCCCCCATAGATGCTCCATAGATTGTGCCCCCATAGATGCTCCATAGATTGTGCCCCCATAGATGCTCCATAGATTGTGCCCCATAGATGCTCCATAGATTGTGCCCCATAGATGCTCCATAGATTGTGCTCCCATAGATGCTCCATAGATTGTGCCCCCATAGATGCTCCATAGATTATGCCCCCCATAGATGCTCCATAGATTATGCCCCCCATAGATGCTCCTTAGATTATGCCCCCATAGATGCTTCATAGATTATGCCCCCATAGATGTTCCATAGATTATGCCCCCATAGATGCCCCATGTATTATGCCCCCATGGATGCTCCATAGATTATGCCCCCATAGATGCCCCATGTATTATGCCCCCATAGATGCTCCATAGATTATGCCCCTATAGATGCCCCATGTATTATGCCCCCATAGATGCTCCTTAGATTATGCCCCCCATAGATGCTTCATAGATTATGCCCCCATAGATGTTCCATAGATTATGCCCCCATAGATGCCCCATGTATTATGCCCCCATAGATGCTCCATAGATTATGCCCCCATAGATGCCCCATGTATTATGCCCCCATAGATGCTCCATAGATTATGCCCTTATAGATGCCCCATGTATTATCCCCCATAGATGCTCCATAGATTATGCCCCCCATAGATGCTCCTTAGATTATGCCCCCCCATAGATGCTTCATAGATTATGCCCCAATAGATGTTCCATAGATTATGCCCCCATAGATGCTCCATAGATTATGCCCCCATAGATGCTCCATAGATTATGCCCCCATAGATGCCCCATGTATTATGCCCCCATAGATGCTCCATAGATTATGCCCCTATAGATGCCCCATGTATTATGCCCCCATAGATGCTGCATTGAATAGGCCCCTTATGCTGCTGCTGCGAAAAAAAAAAAAAAGACATACTTCCCTCTCGTCGCTGGGGGCCAGGTGCCGGTGTCCTGAGCAGGCGGGGACACCGGGCGCTATGGGGGACGGGTGCCGGTGTCACCGCTCGCTCAGGGCCCCGGCACCTGCGATATTTACCTGTCACCCGGTCCACCGCTGAGCGCCGCTGTCTTCCGGGTCCTCCAGCAGTGAATGATCAGGCAGAGGGTGCAGCGTGCAGTAACCACGTCATCGCGCCCTCTGCCTGAACATCGCAGCAAGAGGACCCGAGGACACAGCGGCGAGCAGCGGTGGAACGGGACAGGTAAATATCGCTTATACTCACCCTTCCGCCGGCGCGTCTCTGCCCTGCTCTTCTACCACGGTCTCCGGCGCCAGTGTTCAGCGGTCACGTGGTACCACTCATTAAAGTCATGAATATGTGCATATTCATGACTTTAATGAGCGGTACCACCTGACTGGTGAACACTGGCGCCGGAGACCGTGGTAGAAGAGCAGGGCAGAGACGCGCCGGCGGAAGGGTGAGTATATAGAACAGCTGCGCTCCGCCTCCCCCTGTAGATGACTCGAGTATAAGCCGAGAGGGGGACTTTCAGCCCTAAAAAATGGGCTGAAAATCTCGGCTTATACTCGAGTATATACGGTAAGTGTTGGTCTTGGGCAAGCTATTTGTCCAAGGCAGATTTAAGAAAACCTGCCACGGGGCTTTTATTTTTTAAACAAATTACAGAATGGTAGTGGGGCGGTCCGTTTTCTTCCCAGCCAGGTTTTCCATATGGCCTACGGCCACAGGTTCCTTGTAAAAAACCCCTACAGTAGAGGGTTGGGTGTGTAAGTTTGGTTTTGCAAGCATGAAGAGCAGAAGGCTCTGCAGAGCTCAACCTGTGTGAAGCAACACAGAGCCAAGCGGAGCCAAAAGGCCTGGCACCCCTCAGCGTACACAGTAACGGGTCTCGGACTGTTTTTGTTTCCGACTGCGATCCGAAGGATTCTATTTGTGAGTACACTCATCATTAAAAGAGACTTTGTTTGAACTTTCCTGGGTCACTGCCTGATCTGTCATCACACTGCACCAACCCAGCTGGAAAATAAATACATTTTTACACATATACGTACATATATTCATACAAATACCTATATATACATACATACACACACTACATAATTGCATTTTATGCTGTTTGATAACTTAATTTGCATTCTTCACTGCCATTTTATTTACAGGAGGAAGATGGGATAAATTGGCCATTTATAATGCGGAGTCCATTTGATTTCTGTGTGTTGCACAATTGAAATTTTTTTTTTTTTTAGTGTTTTGAGCCAGTTTTTTTGTGCTTTGCATTCAAGCTTTAATCGAATTATATTCTTTATGATACCCACCAGTGTGCCCTCAATTATTTGTATAGCTCTTGTTCCTGTGAAAGTGCTGCCACACAATCACAGACGTCAGTCCTCTTTCCTATGGAGTAGGGGGGCATGCACTTTTTGTCACCAGCATTTAGCCACCTTCTCTACAACAGGAATCAGAAAAGGAGGAATGCCAAAAATCAGATGCTGGATGAATATTTTGTTTTTTTTTTATTATATGGGGTAGAAAGAATCCCAGGACCGTCCAGTGTCCGCCTGAAAGGTCACTTAAAGTAAATGCATATACATACAGTGCAGACCAAAAGTTTGTACACACCTTCTCATTCAAAGATTTTCTGTATTTTCATGACTATGAAAATTGTACATTCACACTGAAGGCATCAAAACTATGAATTAACACATGTGGAATTATATACTTAACAAAAAAGTGTGAAACAACTGAAAATATGTCTTATATCCTAGGTTCTTCAAAGTAGCCACCTTTTGCTTTGATGACTGCTTTGCACACTCTTGGCATTCTCTTGATGAGCTTCAAGAGGTAGTCACCGGAAATGGTTTTCACTTCACAGGTGTGCCCTGTCAGGTTTAATAAGTGGGATTTCTGGCCTTATAAATGAGGTTGGGACCATCAGTTGTGTTGTGCAGAATTCTGGTGGCTACACAGCTGATAATCCTACTGAATAGACTGTTAGAATTTGTATTATGGCAAGAAAAAAGCAGCTAAGTAAAAAAAAAAACGAGTGGCCATCATTACTTTAAGAAATGAAGGTCGGTTAGTCCGAAAAATTGGGAAAACTTTGAAAGTGTCCTCAAGTGCTACAAAGAAACTGGCTCACATGAGGACTGCCCCAGGAAAGGAAGACCTAGAGTCACCTCTGCTTCTGAGGATAAGTTTATCCGAGTCACCAGCCTCAGAAATCGCAGGTTTACAGCAGCTCGATTAGAGACCAGGTCAATGCCACACAGAGTTCTAGCAGCAGACCATCTCTACAACAACTGTTAAGAGGAGACTTTGTGCAGCAGGCCTTCATGGTAAAATAGCTGGTAGGAAACCACTGCTAAGGACAGGCAACAAGCAGAAGAGACTTGTTTGGGCTAAAGAACACAAGGAATTGACATTAGACCAGTGGAAATCTGTGCTTTGGTCTGATGAGTCCAAATTTGAGATCTTTGGTCCCTACCACCGTGTCTTTGTGCGACGCAGAAAAGGTGAACGGATGGACTCTACATGCCTGGTTCCCACTGTGAAGCATGGAGGAGGTGTGATGGTGTGGGAGTGCTTTGCTGGTGACACTGTTGGGGATTTATTCAAAATTGAAGGCATAGTGAAGCAGCATGGCTACCACAGCATCTTGCAGCGGCATACTATTCCATCCGGTTTGCGTTTAGTTGGACCATCATTTTTTTTCAACAGGACAATGACCCCAAACACACCTCCAGGCTGTGTAAGGGCTATTTGACCAAGAAGGAGAGTGATGGGGTGCTACGCCAGATGACCTGGCCTCCACAATCACCAGACCTGAACCCAATCGAGATGGTTTGGGGTGAGCTGGACCGCAGAGTGAAGGCAAAAGGGCCAACAAATGCTAAGCATCTCTGGGAACTCCTTCAAGACTGTTGGAAGACCATTTCCGGTGACTACTCATCAAACGGTGAAGCTCATCAAGAGAATGCCAAGAGTGTGCAAAGCACTCATCAAAGCAAAAGGTGGCTACTTTGAAGAACCTAGAATATAAGACATAACAAAAAAGTGTGAAACAACTGAATTAAGTGTAATGTATAATTCCACATGTGTTAATTCATAGTTTTCATGCCTTCAGTGTGAATGTACAATTTTCATAGTCATGAAAATACAGAAAAATCTTTGAATGAGAAGGTGTCCAAACTTTTGGTCTGTACTGTACATCAGCCATAGTAGATAGCAAAATACTGATTATAAAATGGTCTATTGATATGAGATCATATAGTTAGAAAACATTAAATCCATCAGTAAAAGGATTATTCGTTTATTTTATTTTTTTTATAAACTTGTCTGGCAGCAGGAAATACGGGATAATGAAAACTATTTCTTGCCTTTTCAATCCCCTGTCAACATGATTATACCCAAGGTCCCTGCATCCATGATATCACATCAATATACACAACCTCCAATATTACCAGAGGTACAACGTAAAAATGTCAAAAAATATGGAAGATTAAAAATAACCGTTATTGATGAAATGCGATTAAAAGATGATAAAAGATGGATTGCAAATCAAGCAAAAGGAACAAGATGGAGCACAAACACTGGATAAATACAAGGTAAGTACCAGCAAAAAAGCACAAATGCAGTCTTGAAGGACATGTCATAGAGAAATAAGAAACACCAAAATGATGAAATCACAAATATTGCTGATTCACATATAGAGGCATAAAGTGCATTATGCAAAAGAAAAATAAATGATTCTCTAATAATCTCTATACTAAACTCCTAAGGATTGTATAGGTGTTTCCTTTAAAACTCTTAAGACTCAGAAAAACTGAAAGAACACAGCATGAAGGTATAAACTGTTGTGAATGTAAAGTCACAGACAATAACACAATTGTTGTGTTTGATGAATATTGCCAAAAAATTGGTCCTACAGATGGTTAAGTCCTTGTATGTATCCAGTGTTTGTGCTCCATCTTGTTCCTTTTGCTTGATGTGCAATCCATCTTTTAATCGCATTTCATCAATAAAGGTTATTTTTAATCTTCCATATTTTTTGGCATTTTTTTCATTGTACCTCTGGTAATATTGGAGGTTGTGTATATTGATGTAATTAATAAACGTTGATCTATGATGTCACGTTCACATGGCCACTGCAGCCAATCACTAGCCTCAGGTAAAGCTAGTGATTGGTAACAGCGGTCCGGTGATCAGTGGACATGTCATTGCTGCAGAACGATCAGTGATCACTAGGTTGTCTGAATAGAAAATTAAATACCGTAGGTATTATTTTATAACAATTCTTGTTGTTAGGAAACTTTTTGAAACTTCCGGATAACCAGTGTAGGAAAATCAAAAAACCCCAAAGTGATGACACACGACTTACATCTGTACCAGAAGCTCTCGGAGTTACATTCTCTCAGGACTCTCGTCTCCTCCTCAGTGGGAGTATAACCTCTCTGTGGGAACATAATGGCCAGATTAGGGTCAATCAAACAATCAGCTGGAACATACAGTGCATCTCATTACTGGAGCCAAAATGAGCCAGAGGGCTGCCAGGGGGGCAAGTTGCTGAAATGGGAAGGTTTATTTTGTTTCTTGTTACCTATATGTGCAGTAAATTATTAGGCACGTGAGTATTTATCATATCTTCATTTATATGCAGATTTTCCACCTTCGAGCTGTAGAAATGTGAATGCTTATTGGATGAAGCAAATCAGGTGATGTGTACAGTCATGGCCAAAAGTTTTGAGAATGACCCAAATAATTTTATACAAAGTCTACTGCTTCACTTTTTCTAATGCAATTTGCATATACTCCAGAATGTTATAAATAGTGATCAGCTTAACAGCAATTACTTGCAAAGTCAATATTTGGCTAGAAAATGAACTTTATCCCCCAAAACACATTTCAACATCATTGCAGCCCTGCCTTAAAAGGACCAGCTAACCTCTTTTCAGTGATTGCTCCATTAACACAGGTGTGGGTGTTGAGGAGGACATGGCTGGAGATCAATCTGTCATGATTAAGTAAGAATGACACCACTGAACACTTTAAAAGGAGGCTGGTGCTTGGCATCATTGTTTCTCTTCTGTTAACCATGGTTATCTCTAAAGAAACACGTGCAGTCATCATTGCAATGCACAAAAATGGCCTAACAGGGAAGAGTATCGCAGCTAGAAAGATTGCACCTCAGTCAACAATCTATCGCATCATCAAGAACTTCAAGGAGAGAGGTTCCATTGTTGCCAAAAAGGCTTCAGGGTGCCCAAGAAAGACCAGCAAGCGCCAGGACCGTCTCTTAAAAGTGTTTCAGCTGTGGGATCGGGCTACCAGCAGTGCAGAGCTTGCTCAGGAATGGCAGCAGGCAGGTGTGAGTGCATCTGCACGCACTGTGAGGCGGAGACTCTTGGAGCAAGGCCTGGTCTCAAGGAGGGCAGCAAAGAAGCCACTTCTCTCCAGAAAAAACATCATGGACAGACTGATATTCTGCAAAAGGTACAGGCAGTGGACTACTGAGGACTGGGGTAAAGTTATTTTCTCTGATGAATCCCCTTTTCGATTGTTTGGGACATCAGGAAAACGCCTCATTCGGAGAAGACAAGGTGAGCGCTACCACCAGTCTTGTCTCATGCCAACTGTTTAGCATCCTGAAACCATTCATGTGTGGGGTTGCTTCTCAGCCAAGGGAATCGGCTCTCTCACAGTCTTGCCTAAAAACACAGTCCATGAATAAAGAATGGTACCAGAATGTCCTCCAAGAGCAACTTCTCCCAACCCTCCAAGAGCAGTTTGGCGATCAACAATGCCTTTTCCAGCATGATGGAGCACCTTGCCATAAAGCAAAGGTGATAACTAAATGGCTCAGGGAACAAAACAGAGATTTTGGGTCCATGGCCTGGAAACTCCCCAGATCTTAATCCCATTAAGAACTTGTGGTCAATCATCAAGAGACGGGTGGATAAACAAAAACCTAAAAATTCTGACAAAATGAAAGCATTGATTGTGCAAGAATGGACTGCTATCAGTCAGGATTTGGTCCAGAAGTTGATTGAGAGCATGCCAGGGAATTGCAGAGGTCCTGAAGAAGAAGGGTCAACACTGCAAATATTGACTTGCTGCATTAACTCATTCTAACTGTCAATATAAGCTTTTGTTACTCTTTGTTTGCAATTATATTTCTGTCTGTGATAAAAACATCTGTCAAACACACATAAAAACCAGAGGGCAGCAGATCATGTGAAAATATAATATTTGTGTCATTCTCAAAACTTTTGGCCATGACTGTATTGGTGTAATGAGCGGGGTGAGGGCTAAGGATGCAACGCCCTTTATCAAGGTGTGCAGGATTATTAGGCAGCTTGTTTTCCTCAGGCAAAATAGGCTAAAAAGCATAGTTTTCTTAAAAGGTGCAGACATTTCCTGCACCACTGCTTGAAGAAAGTGCCTTCTAAAAACTGGCAGTAGGTTTAAAGGGAATCTGTCACCCCATGTTAGCCATATCAGCTAAAGATATGACTAAATAGTGCGTCCCATAAGCAACCTATCGGTATGTAGCTTATATCCTGATACCCCTGTTTTGATAGCAAAATTCCTTTGTAAAGTTGGGATTCCTTTCTGTAAATCAGGGCGGTCCGCTCCGGAGGGCGGCGTTTTCTCTCTTCTCCGCCCCCACCGCATCTCTTGCTTAGGCTGTCTGTGAATCGCACAGACGGCGTTCTGCTTCCCGCGATTTTCAAATTACCCCCGCGCATGCGCAGTGTGCTTTGCCCAACAGTGGGCAAAGCATAAAATCATTACAGCGCTTGCGCTACTCTTTCCTTGCCCCGAAAGTCGTCCAAGGCAAGCAGTCATTTCCGGGGCAAGGAAAGAGTTGCGCATGCGCTGTAATGATTTTATGCTTTGCCCACTGTTGGGCAAAGCACACTGCGCATGGCGGGGGTAATTTGAAGAGCGCAATCGCGGGAAGCAGAACGCCGTCTGTGCGATTCACAGATGGCCTACGCAAGAGATGCAGAGGAGCGGTGGAGGGGGAGAAGAGAGAAAATGCCGCCCTCCGGACCGGACCGCCCTGATTTACAGAAAAGAATCAGAACTTTACAAAGGTATTTTGCTATCAAAACGGGGGTATCAGGATATATGATACCTACCGATAGCTTGCTTATGGGACGCACTATTCAGTCATATCTTTAGCTGATATGACTAAAATTGGGTGACAGATTCCCTTTAAGAGTTGATTTTGAGTCCATCTGCAACCCAAAAAAAGTCCAATTAGCTCATCTTTAGATAAAATCTGTCAGCAGGTTTATGCCAAGATAGCCAAGGACAGCAATAGTTAGGGGTTAAAATACAGAATTCATCTGTCACTTATCAGGCTGTGTGCTGTTTACTTACAGTGAATGTTTTATCACTAGGACATTATCATTCCTAGACCTGCTGTGCACTAGCACAACTCCATTCCCTTCTGTGATAAGAAGCTCACTGTCTATAGACAGTGTACTTTCAGCACAGCTTGAAAGAGGAAATTGTACCCTTAAGCCCCCGTCTCACACAGCATCTCGCTAGCGAGATCGCTGCTGAGTCACTAGTTTTGTGAGGCAGCAGCGATCTCCTCAGCGATATCGCTGTGTGTGACATTCAGCGACGATCAGCCCCCCTGCCGGGTATCGCTGATAGTCGCTGAATATCCTGGACATTTTTTTGATCGCTGGTCTCCCGCTGACAGGCACGCATCGCTGCGTGTGCGGGACAGGCGGGAGACCAGCGATTCGCTAGTAACCCGCTGTGTACCTTGGATACCAGCGCCCTGATGCAGGGAGCTGGTAACCAAGGTACACAGCGGGTTTCCAGGCACCGCGCAGCGCCTGGAAACCCGATGTGTACCTTGGTTACCAGCTCCCTGCATCAGGGCGCTGGTATCCAAGGTACACTGCGGGTAACTAAGCGATGTTACCCGCAGTGTCGCTGTGCTGATCGCTGCCTGAGCTGCCTGTTTGGCAGCTCAGCAGCGATCATGTAGCGATACACCAGCGATCCTGATCGTTGTCGGGATCGCTGGTGTATCCCTATGTGAGATCCGGGCTTTAGGCCTGACCCCCCCCTCATTGCACCAGTAAATAACACCTGATCGTCTTCATCCAATCAGCATTTACATTTATACAAATCGGAGGTAGAAAATCTGCATAAAAATAAAGATATGGTCAAAATACTCATTTGCCTAATAATTCTGCACAGTGTATAGCACCAACATATTCTATAGCGCAGGGACTTTTGTGAGTGATGATAAATTCCACTATGTTTGCTGTAAGGAAGTCTTGCAATCCTATTGTAAAGCCCCTGTATACCAGAAGAGCATGCCAATATACAATAGGAGGGCGTGCATCAATGAACATTAATGTTGCCTCAACACCCCAAAAAAGGTTAAATTATTCTTCTTTATTATTCTCTCAACTCTAAATATTTTTCTTCTTTATTAGTAATGATTAAAAGAGAATCGAAAATATAATTTTAAAACAAACAAAAAAAAAGGTAAGTGGCCCAAAAATTCACTACAGACCACCAATCCACAGTATAGGGTAATAGGGGTACGAGGGACAGGGGAAAGGACCATATACCACGGAGGTTGGCACCTATTAGAAGTACGCCAGAAATGTTGCCCCTGCCCACCGTCATCTTACCCTGAAAGGCCCTAGGCAGCCCTATGCATGAGTAATAAACTCCTTATATAAACTCTTAATTATAAAGGAGGACGGAAGGAATATCCAAAAGTACAACATAAAGCAAAAGTACCGTAATTCTCCCTGAAACAACACGTTGCTGGCATCTTTCGATGTAGAGTCTCTATATAGCAGCATACTCCATAAAAATGGGATCAAGGCAACCGAGCATTTCCTATAGTCTACATCCACATGTTTTGATAAACATAATCAACTTGTCATCCAACTTCTACAATTTGTCCTAACTAATAACTATTTTCTTTTTGACAAGTACTTCCACCAGTTGAGGGCAGCGATGGGAACATCAAATGCCCCATCATAGGCAAAACCTCCTCCTCAATAGGTGGGAAGAAACACTGATTTTCAAAGATGAGACCGCTTGGTGGACCCCAAGAATTTTATTTTGGGGCTGACTCATTGTCGATTATTTCATCCTTTGGTCCGGAAGCAGAAACCATTTACTTTCCTAAGTCAAATAGTTGAATTCCAATAAGATTGGCCCGAGGTTCACAGCAGAAATGGATGAGTGTGATCTACCTTGGAGCCTAGTATTACTGCTTTCATCACAGCAATTTAACCTCTTAGGCCTCTTTCACACTTCAGTTGTGTGATGTCCGCCAAAGAGTGAAAATGGCGGATCCGCCAGGAAAGTGGAAAAACAGATGGAAGCGGATCACTTTTGTGACGGATCCGCCATGAACTTTTCAACCCAGGAAAAGAAATTTTCTATGTGGAAAATACAGGTACGCATGTCCGGACCGAGAGAGAGAGAGAGAGACCCGGACAGTTTTGTCAGCATTTTCAATGGTTTTCTATGGAGGTGACGGATCCGCGGGCGGATTCCGTCAAACACGGATGCCAGCAGATCCGCCGTCCATAGGTGGCCATAGTCCACCATTTTGGCGGACCGAAAAAACGTTGCATTGGACGTTTTTCTGAAACGACGGACGCCAAATTTTTGGCGGATCCGTCAAAAAACGGACCTAGTGGACGACCATCTGTCAAAATCCGCCACTAATGCAAGTCAATGGGAAAAAAGCGATCCGCCAAAAAAAAATGGTGGATCCGTTTTTTTCACATTTTGACGATTTTGACTGACGACGCACGACTGAAGTGTGAAAGAGGCCTTAGATAACTGCTTTCAGATCATGATAGCAATGTTTAAAATGTTGGAAATAAAAGAGAAGATGTCCCTTCTAAAGCCCATCGTCCCCTCCAACATGATTGCAAGGTACCAATGGCACGGCTAAGCCCTTATATCTGCCATGTTGGTACACCTATGAAGCTATGCCAGTGAGCTTCAAAACACATCTTACTGGTTCGGTAGAAAAAAAGCTGGTGGTCGGTCTCCTTAGCAACGAGTTGTAAACAAAAGTGTAAATTTCTCAATGACTGCAAATTTTAATAAGCAGTAAATTGCAAAAATGCTTGTTTTCACAAGATCTGACAATATCCATCTGTGAGAGGAGAATAACCCTTTAACACATCTAGTACAACAGCATGCATAACTGTCCAAAGAACAAAAAATAACATAACATATAACATACGGTATATGCCACACGGTAAATGTCAAAACTGAACAAAAAAACTTGTCACCTGAAAAAACGTTGTTAATATGCGGATGTGAAGTTAATTTGCAGGTTAATAGCACCATGAAGACTGTAACTGTAACTGCGCCCCTGACTGTCAGCCGAGTCCAATGCTGAAATGCTGTCAGTCAGGGCCGGAGGCAAAGGAACAACTGAACCCGCGTCGGCCCCATGATCGAAACCTGAATTCTACCAGGGGAAATAAAGTTCATTAACTCCCACAGTGGAGGTCTAAGTGCCAGGCAGCTTCACAATGCTATTAGCCAGCAGATTAACCCCATATCTTGAGGTCAATAGTGTTTGTTCAGGCGTCACGTTCCCTTTATGACCTATAACATATAGGTACGTCATAGGTCGCCTCCCTCTGTTTTATGTGGGCTTCGGCACTTAGCCCGCATCTTTTCAGGCACGAGACAGCTGATCTGATCAACTGTCATGTGCCCATAATAGCCGCGGGTGGAATCGCGATCTACCCGTGGCTGTTAACATGTTAAATGCCGCTGGAAATCTTTGACAGCTTCATTTAACATTCCCGCATCAGAAGTGCATCACTAACTCCACCCATCGGTGCCCTGTCACATGATTGTAGTGTGTCGATGGGTTGGCATGACAACGGCGTCTGCAGGAGACCCCTGTGAAAGTAATTGCCGAACTGCTATGAACGCTGGCCGCTGTACCCCTGCTATAAGCAACACAAGCAATCAGAAGATCACAGCTTCAAGTCTCTTATGGAGACTATTGAAGTAAAAAGATACAAAAAAGTTTTTAAAAATATTAAATATGAACGTTCAAATCACCCCCTTTTGCCACATTCAAAATAAAACATACATACTTCATATCGTTGTGTTCAGAAACATCCGATCAAAATATAAGAATTTATCACATCTGTAAAAGGCGTAACAAAAAAAAAAAAATTAAATTCACCACAATTACTATTTTGGTTGCCGCAACATTGCAACAAAACGCAATAACGGGCGATCAAAACATTACATCTACCTCAAAATCATATCAGTAAAAAGTCATCTCAGCACGCAAAAAAAAGCCGTCACCTGGCCTTTGATCCCAAAAAATGGAGAAGCTACAAGTCTCCGGAAACTGCACTTTTTTTTTCACCAAAAACGAAAAAGAACTTATGCATGTTTGATATCGGCAAACTCATAATGACTGGGAGAATTATAATGGCAGGTCAGTTTTAGCATTTGGTTTACATGGTTAACAAAAAAGTAGAATTGCACTTTTTTGTAATTTCACCGCACTTGGATTTTTTTTCTCGATTTACAGTGCATAAAATGGTAAAATCAAAAGGTGTTGCTCAAAAGAACAAGTCGTCTTGCAAAAAAAAGCCCTCAATTATTCATATTGATGGAAAAATAAAAAAGTAATGACTGTGGGAAAAGAAAGGAGCAGAAAACAAACGCAAAACCTGAAGATTCCAAGGTGGTGAAGAGGTTAATTTTTTTATTATTATTATAAAAAGCACCATTAATACTAGGGTGCTATACATGTGAAAAGGGGTTATAACCATATATAATTTGGAGAGCCCCTGATGCACCTAAACAGTGGAAACCCCCTACAAGTGACCCCATTTTGGCAAATAGACCCCAAAAGGAACTTATCTAGATGTGTGGTGAGAACTTTGAACCCCGAAGTGCTTCACAGAAGTTTAACGTACAGCCGTAAAAATAAAAAATCCTTTTTTTTTTTTACAAAAATTATTTTTTCGCCCCCAATATTTTATTTTCACAAGGGTAACAGGAGAAATTGGACCCCAAAAGTTGTTGTCCAATTTGTCCTGAGTACGCGGATACCCAATATGTGGGAGAAAACTACTGTATGGGCGCACGTCAGGGCTCGGAAGGGAAGTAGTGACGTTTTGGATTGCAGACTTTGATGGAATGGTCAGGGGGCGTCATGTCGCATTTGGAGAGCCCCTGATGCGCCTAAACAGTGGAAACCCCCAACAAGTGACCCCATTTTGGAAAATAGACCCCACAGGGAACTTATCTAGATGTGTGGTGAGCGCTATGAAGCCCCAAAGTGCTTCACAGAAGTTTATAATGTACAGCCGTAAAAACAAAAAAATCATTTTTTTTTTTACAAAAATGATATTTTCGCCCCCAGTTTTTTTATTTCCCAAGGGTAACAGAAGAAATAGGACATATTGCAAAATAACGCTTGGGACCAGAGTACGCTGATACCCCATATGTGGGAATAAACTACTGTTTGGACGCATGGCAGAGCTCAGAAGTGAAGGAGCACCGTTTGACTTTTTCAACGCAGAATTGGCTGGAATTGAGATCAGACGCCATGTCACATTTGGAGAGCCCCTGATGTGCCTAAACAGCGGAAACCCCCAATTCTAACTCCAACCCTAACCCCAACACACCCTTAACCCTAGTCCCAACCCTAACCACAAACCTAACCCTAACACACCCCTAATCCCAACCCTAACCCTAATCCTAACTTTAGCGCCAACCCTAACCCTAACTTTAGCCGCAACCCTAATCCTAATGGGAAAATGGAAATAAATACATTTTTTTATTTTATTATTTTTCCCTAACTAAGGGGGTGATAAAGGGGGTTTGATTTACCATTTATAGCGGGTTTTTATGATTGGCAGCTGTCACGCTAAAAGACGCTTTTTATTGCAAAAAATAGTTTTTTGCATCGCCACATTTTGAGAGCTATAATTTTTGCATATTTTGGCCCACAGAGTCATGTGAGGTCTTATTTTTTGCGGGACGAGGTGACGTTTTTATTGGTACCATTTATGACCATGTGACATTTTTTGATCGCTTTTTATTTCGATTTTTGGGAGGTTAGAATGAACAAAAATCAGCAATTCATGAATTTCTTTTGGGGGAGGCGTTTATACCGTTCCGCGTGTGGTAAAATTGATAAAGCAGTTTTATTCTTCGGGTCAGTACGATTACAGCGATACCTCATTTATATCATTTTTTTTATGTTTTGGCGCTTTTATAGAATAAAAACAATTTTATATGAAAAATAATTATTTTTGCATCGCTTTATTTTGCGAGCTATAACTTTTTTATTTTTTGCTGATGATGCTGTATGGCGGCTCGTTTTTGCGGGACAATATGACGTTTTCAGCGGTACCATGTTTATTTATATCCGTCTTTTTGATCACGTGTTATTCCACTTTTTGTTCGGCGGTATGATGATAAAGCATTGATTCTTTGCTTTGTTTTTTTTTTTTTTTTTTTTTTTAAGGGGTTCACTAAAGGGGTTAACTAGTGGGACAGTTTTATAGGGGGGGGTCGTTACGGACGCAGCGATACCAAATATGTGTACTTTTATTGTTTTGTTTTCTTTATTTACAGGAAGAAATTAATTTATTGGGGAATATTTTTTTTTTTTTTATTTATTTTGGATTTTTTTTTTTTTTTTTTTTTAAAACATGTTTATTTTTATTTTTTTTACTTTGTCCCAGGGTGGGACATCACTGTATTTTATCAGATCGCTGGTGTGACAGTGTGCACAGCACCGCACCCGATCACACAGCGCGCTGCAGCAGCTTCTCAGTGCCTGCTCTCAGCAGGCACTGCGGAAGCCGCCTCCCTCCAGGACCCCGGCGCCATCTTGGATCCGGGTCCTGGGAGGGAGGAAGCCCTCAGAACAGCGCGATCACATGCGCTGGTCTGAGGGTCTCAGGGGGGCGCGCAGGGAGGGTTCTTCCCTGTGCCCCCAGTACATGTTTGATCGCGGTGTGCCAGGGGTTAATGTGCCGGGAGCGGTCGGTGACAACTCCTGACACACAGTCATGGGTGTCAGCTGTGATAATCAGCTGACACCCGGCGGCGATTAGCTGCGCTCCCTTCGGGAGCGCAGCTAATCGCCTATGATGTACTATCCCGTCCCTGGTCAGATTGGCACGGGTTTCATGGACGGGATAGTACGTCTAATGTCAGAGAGGGGTTAAAAACCTGATCATATGTATAACACCTGAATGAGCAGGATTCAGAAAGGTAATGTCCAATGTGGAGAACGGCCTTTATGTGCATGGCTCACAAAGGAGGGGTGTAAACATATTTTTCAAGCACACAGAAAACACTCCGTTAGCACCCGAACATTCTATGATAACGCCTTACTAGAGCACATTCGCTCATCACTACTCAAAACATCACAATCGCTCTTTTTGGTTATGAAGCCTCCTAAAAAGTGTAATAAAATGGAGTAAAAAGATGTTAGAAAGTTGAATGGAGCTTTTAGAAGCTAAGGGCGGGGGGATTAAAATATGATGAGCAGCCCACTGAGACTCGGCCACCTAAATACCGGCATAAAGCCGGCCCTGGTAGGAGACTGTGGTACAGGCACCCTATAGGGTCCTCCATGTTACAGTGCCCCACAATCATGGGGAGATCATGCTCCTCCATGTACAGTACAGACCAAAAGTTTGGACACCTTCTCATTCAAAGATTTTTCTGTATTTTCATGACTATGAAAATTGTACATTCACACTGAAGGCATCAAAACTATGAATTAACACATGTGGAATTATACATTACACTTTACAAAAAAGTGTGAAACAACTGAAAATATGTCTTATATTCTAGTTCTTCAAAGTAGCCACCTTTTGCTTTGATTACTGCTTTGCACGCAGAAAAGGTGAACGGATGGACTCTACATGCCTGTTCCCACCGTGAAGCATGGAGGAGGAGGTGTGATGGTGTGGGGGTGCTTTGCTGGACTTTATTCAAAATTGAAGCGGTGAGCGGTCCAGCTCACCCCAAACCATCTTGATTGGGTTCAGCTCTGGTGACTGTGGAGGCCAGGTCATCTGGCATAGCACCCCAACACTCTCCTTCTTGGTCAAATAGCCCTTACACAGCCTGGAGGTGTGTTTGGGGTCATTGTCCTGTTGAAAAATAAATGATGGTCCAACTAAACGCAAACCGGATAGAATAGCATGCCGCTGCTAGATGCTGTGGTAGCCATTCTGGTTCACTATGCCTTCAATTTTGAATAAATCCAAAGTGTCACAAGCAAAGCACCCCCACACCATCACACCACCTCCTCCATGCTTCACGGTGGGAAGTGTAATGTATAATTCCACATGTGTTAATTCATAGTTTTGATGCCTTCAGTGTGATTCTACAATTGTCATAGTCATGAAAATACAGAAAATTCATTGAATGAGGTGTGTCCAAACTTTTGGTCTGTACTGTATAGGGCACACTTTGCTGGAACTAGCTGCAGGCGCTGAGCGCGGGTCACCCGCAGACGCTGAGCGCGGGTCACCCGCAGGCGCTGAGCGCGGGTCCACCCGCAGGCGCTGAGCGCGGGCCATCCGCAGGCGCTGAGCGCGGGCCACCGCAGGCGCTGAGCGCGGGTCATCCGCAGGCGATGAGCGCGGGCCATCCGCAGGCGCTGAGCGCGGGTCATCCGCAGGCGAAGAGCGCGGGTCATCCGCAGGCGCTGAGCGCGGGTCATCCGCAGGCGCTGAGCGCGGGCCATCCGCAGGCGATGAGCGCGGGCCATCCGCAGGCGATGAGCGCGGGCCATCCGCAGGCGATGAGCGCGGGCCATCCGCAGGCGCTGAGCGCGGGCATCGCAGGCGCGAGCCGGGCCATCCGCAGGCGATGAGCGCGGGCCATCCGCAGGCGCTGAGCGCGGGCCATCCGCAGGCGCTGAGCGCGGGTCATCCGAAGGCGATGAGCGCGGGTCCATCCGCAGGCGCTGAGCGCAGGTCATCCGCAGGCGATGAGCGCAGGTCATCCGCAGGCGCTGAGCGCAGGTCATCCGCAGGCGCTGAGCGCAGTCATCCGCAGGCGCTGAGCGCAGGTCATCCGCAGGCGCTGAGCGAAAGTCATCCGCAGGCGCTGAGCGCAAGTCATCCGCAGGCGCTGAGCGCAGGTCATCCGCAGGCGCTGAGCGCAGGTCATCCGCAGGCGCTGAGCGCAGGTCATCCGCAGGCGCTGAGCGCAGGTCATCCGCAGGCGCTGAGCGCAAGTCATCCGCAGGCGCTGAGCGCAGGTCATCCGCAGGCGCTGAGCGCAAGGTCATC
This sequence comes from Oophaga sylvatica, assembly GCA_033576555.1. Taxonomy (NCBI): domain Eukaryota; kingdom Metazoa; phylum Chordata; class Amphibia; order Anura; family Dendrobatidae; genus Oophaga; species Oophaga sylvatica. The sequence continues at coordinate 88,882,786 of JARQOD010000001.1, forward strand.
CGCAGGCGCTGAGCGCAGTCATCCGCAGGCGCTGAGCGCAGGTCATCCGCAGGCGCTGAGCGCAGGTCATCCGCAGGCGCTGAGCGCAGTCATCCGCAGGCGCTGAGCGCAGGTCATCCGCAGGCTTGGGACAGGCGCCTGCCATATGCATCTGGTGCCACTCCTCCGGTGAACGCCATAGGACCAGGTATATTACAACGTGTGCGCTCCGCAGTGATGTCAGCTGAGGGTCTGCGCTGACAGAGGGGCTTCCGATACTTATTGTGTTATGGTTACATATGTCACAAAAATAAAAGCGCAGCCCCCTGCACCCCAGAGCCGGCGTGTGGTTCCATACAAACCCCGCAGTGTCTTCCTGCAGCACGCGAGCACCAGTGCCGGCCATACCTGCATCCTCCCGTGAGGCGGCGGCTGCTCTCTGACATTGGCCCCAGGAGAGTCCATGACGGCGGCCGGGTGTAGCCACCATCAGCCCGAGGTGCTGCACAGCACCGTGACCTCCGCTCTCCTACAGCACAGCGGCCGGAAATCCGCCCGACACCGGAAACGATAATGTGGCCGCCGCCCTCTAGTGGACACACGGGGACACAGCTGGTGTCAGGGTGTATGTCGCAGAGGCGAGGAAGAACTGTTCAGGGACGCTCATTCCTTGGTGGTCGTCCTGCTTATCCCACCAGTCACCTCACTGCTCATCCCACCAGTCACCTCACTCCTTATCCCACCAGTCACCTCACTGCTCTTATCCCACCAGTCACCTCACTGCTTATCCCACCAGTCACCTATGCCCTCCAGTCACCTCACTGCTCATCCCACCAGTCTCACCTTATCCCACCAGTCACCTCATTGCTCATCCCACCAGTCACCTCACTCCTATCCCACCAGTCACCTCATGCTCATCCCACCAGTCACCTCACTGCTATCCCACCAGTCACCTATCCCCAGTCACCTCACTGCTCATCCCACCAGTCACCTCACGCTATCCCACCAGTCACCTCATGCTCATCCCACCAGTCACCTCACTGCTCATCCCACCAGTCACCTCACCTTTGCTCATCCCACCAGTCACCTCATTGCTCATCCCACCAGTCACCTCACTGCTCATCCCACCGGTCACCTCACTGCTCATCCCACCGGTCACTCACTGCTCATCCCACCGGTCACCTCACTGCTCATCCCACCAGTCACCTCACTGCTCATCCCACCGTCACCTCACTGCTCATCCCACCGTCACCTCACTGCTCATCCCACCGGTCACCTCACTGCTCATCCCACCAGTCACCTCACTGCTCATCCCACCGTCACCTTCCACGTCACCTCATTGCTCATCCCACCCTCACCTACCACAGTCACCTCACTGCTCATCCCACCGTCACCATCACTGCTCATCCACCGTCACCTCACATGCTCATCCCACCAGTCACCTCACTGCTCATCCACATCCAGTCCACCTCACATGCTCATCCCACCGTCACCTATCCTCCAGTCACCTCACTGCTCATCCACCATCACCTATCCCCAGTCACCTCACTGCTCATCCCACCAGTCACCTTACCCCAGTCACCCATGCTCATCCCACCAGTCACCTCACTGCTCATCCACCAGTCACCTCACTGCTCATCCCACCAGTCACCTTATCCCCCAGTCACCTCACTGCTCATCCCACCAGTCACCTTATCCCACCAGTCACCTCACTGCTCATCCCACCAGTCACCTTATCCCACCAGTCACCACACTGCTCATCCCACCAGTCACCTTATCCCACCAGTCACTCACTGCTCATCCCACCAGTCACCTTATCCCACCAGTCACCTCACTGCTCATCCCACCAGTCACCTTATCCCACCAGTCACCTCACTGCTCATCCCACCAGTCACCTTATCCCACCAGTCACCTCACTGCTCATCCCACCAGTCACCTATGCCCCCAGTCACCTCACTGCATCCACCACCAGTCACCTCAGTCATACCCACATCACCTCACTGCTCATCCCACCAGTCACCTCACAGCCATCCCACCGTCACCTCACTGCTCATCCCACCAGTCACCTCCTGCTATCCCACCGTCACCTCACTGCTCATCCCACCGTTCACCTCACTGCTCACCCACCGTCACCTCATGCTCATCCCACCGTCACCTCATGATCCCACCGTCACCTCACTGCTCATCCCACCAGTCACCTATCCACAGTCACCCACGTCACCCACCATCCATCCCACCATCACCCACTCTCATCCCACCATCACCTCATGATCATCCACCCACTGCTCATCCACCAGTCACCTCACGTATCCCACCAGTCACCTCACTTGCTCATCCCACCAGTCACCTCACTGCTCATCCCACCATCACCTTGTCACCATCACTATGCCATCCCACCTCACCTCATCCCACCAGTCACCTCATTGCTCATCCCACCAGTCACCTCACTGCTCATCCCACTCACCTCACTGCTCTATCCCACCAGTCACCTCACTGCTCATCCCACCAGTCACCTCACTGCTCATCCCACCAGTCACCTCACTGCTCATCCCACCAGTCACCTCACTGCTCATCCCACCGTCACCTCACTGCTCATCCCACCGTCACCTCACTGCTCATCCCACCAGTCACCTCACTGCTCATCCCACCAGTCACCTCACTGCTTCATCCCACCCCCCACCTCACCTCATCCCTCATTCCCACCAGTCACCTCATTGCTCACCCACCGTCACTCACTGCTCATCCACCGTCACCTCACTGCTCATCCCCATCCCTACCCCAGTCACCCACTGCTCATCCCACCAGTCACCTTATCCCACCAGTCACCTCATGCCATCCCACCAGTCCCTCACTCTCATCCCACCAGTCACCTCACTGCATCCCACCGTCACCTCATGCCATCCCACCAGTCCCCACTCTATCCCACCAGTCACCCACTGCTCATCCCACCATCACCTCTATCCACCAGTCACCCACTGCTCATCCCACCAGTCACCTACCCACGTCACCCACTGCTCAACTCCCACCAGTTCACCTCACTGCTCATCCACCAGTCACCTTACCCACCATCACCATGCTCATCCCACCAGTCACCCATCCTCCAAGTCACCTCACTGCTCATCCCACCAGTCACCTACTCCTCCCACCGTCCACCTCATCATCATCCCACCGTCACACTGTCATCCCACCAGTCACCTCACTGCTCATCCACATCACCTATTCTCCACGTCACCTCACGCACCCACCATCACCTATCCCACCAGTCACTCATGCACACCTCACCCCTCTCATCCACCTCACCTCATGCTCATCCCCCGTCACCATGCTATCCCACTCCTCACTCCCACCGCACCTCACTCTCACCCACCAGTCACCTCTCCATCCACCATCACCTATCATCCCACACCTCACTGCTCATCCCACCAGTCACCTTATCCCACGTCACCTCACTGCTCATCCCACCATCCCTAATCCCACCGTCCACTCATCCCAGCCCACCCCCGTCACCTCACTCTCATCCACCGTCACCTACTCCCACCGTCACCTCACGCCTCCCACATCACCACTGCTCATCCCACCATCACCTCATGCTCATCCACCAGTCACACTCATGCTCATCCCACCAGTCACCTCATGCCATCCACCTCACCCACTGCTCATCCCACAGTCACCCTATCCCACCAGTCACCTCACTGCTCATCCCACCACACCTACTTCATCCCACCATCACCTCACTGCTCTCCCACCAGTCACCTCATGTCACCACCAGTCACCACTGCTCATCCCACGCACCTCACCCATCCCCCTCACCTCACTGCTCACCCACCGTCACCTCACTGCCATCCCACCAGTCACCCACTGCTCATCCCACCGTCCCTCCTGCTCATCCCCCGTCACCTCACTGCTTCCCACCAGTCACCTCACTGCTCATCCACCCACCACTGCTCATCCCACCAGTCACCTCACTGCTCACTCCCACGTCACTCACCTATCCCACCTCACCCATCCCACCATCACCACACTGCTCATCCCACCAGTCACCATCCAACCTCACCTCACTCATCCATCCCACGTCACCTCACTCTATCCCACCAGTCACCCTTCACCCACCAGCCTCCCACCTACCTCCCATCACCTATCCACCACCATCACCTCATCCCACACCATCACCTATCCACCCAGTCACCTCACTGCTCATCCCACCAGTCACCTTCTCCCCCAGTCACCTCACTGCCATCCCACCATCACCTCCCACCCACCTCATGCTCATCCCACCAGTCACCCACTGCTCATCCCACCAGTCACCTCACTCTCCCTCACCCACTCATCCACCACCTCATCCACCCCATCACCTCTGCTCATCCCACCAGTCATCCCCACTCTCCTCCCACCTCACCTCTCCACCCACCTATCCCTCACTCTCATCCACCACCGTCACCTCACTGCTCATCCCACACCTCATGCTCTCCCTCTCACCCACGCTCACCCACCGCTCACCCACGCCATCCACCTCACCTCTCCATCCCACCTCGCTCACGCTCATCCCACCAGTCACCTCACTGCTCATCCCACGTCACCTCACTCTCATCCCACCAGTCACCTCACTGCTCATCCCACCGTCACCTCACTGCTCATCCCACCGTCACCTTCCACCTCATCACCCCACCACCTCACCTCATCCCACCGTCACCTCACTCCACCCCCTCACCTCATCCCACCAGTCACCTCCATCCCCATCCATCCCACCTCCCATCCCACCATCACCTACGCTCATCCCACCTCCCATCACTTATCCCACCATCACCTCATGCTCATCCCACCAGTCACCCCCTATCCCCACCCACCCTTCCTCCCACCTCATCCACCAGTCACATCCCCCAGTCACCTCACTGCTCATCCCACCAGTCACCTTATCCCCACACACCTTCCCCAGTCTTCCCCCACCACTCACTGCTCATCCCACCCACGTCACCTCTCCTCCCCATCACCTCACTGCTCATCCCACGTCACCTCATGCTCTCATCCCACCAGTCCCCACGCTCATCCCACCATCACCTCACT
>JARQOD010000001.1:88887925-88920013 GCA_033576555.1 Oophaga sylvatica
ATCCGCCGCTATACAGGGGCTCATGTATGAAACGCAACCGAAACATTGCATTCAGCAACCCTTTAAGAGGGGGTGAGAAACAACGGCCCAATATTTTCAAAAGGCTAGCCTATTTAAGGGACACACATAGTTTTTTGTTTTTCGGGGCTTTTTTTTTTCCAGGGTCCCGCGTGCTATAATGAGAATATAAAAATAAAAAAAACCCACCAGGGTTAAATTTAATCTGCTTTCAACCTAAAAAGCGCCACCCAGATGCGCGGGTAAAACCGAAAGAGTGAATGGGAAATGAGGGGCGGAAAGGGTTTTAAAAATGATTCAAACCCTTTCAAGCATTTCCCCATCAAATGGATTCCCCCCCCCCCCCTTAACCCCCCGATGCGCTTTAGGGGCGAACAAACCCAAAAAAAGCTCTATCCCCAGGTGGAACTATAACTTTACATTACAACGATTTCACCAGCCTGTACCCCTTTGTAAACAAAACTAAAACATACCCTGTAGGTCACCCCGACATCATCTATGACAACTTTGTTTCATTAAAAAATACTTTGGCTTAGCTAAAGTCAAGTCTATCCCCCGAGAGATTTATATTTTTCCCGTTCATAACCGGTAAAACTCGACAAAAAAATTGATGTTCCCCCTTTGCTTACATCGCTGTAAACTCACAGGCAGAGGAATGCAGACATAGTGATGAAGAACGCTCCCTGACAGGTACCGGGGTGCACCATAGAGCTCGAGCTGGCGAGATAAAGGGTACCGATCGCCCACATCTATGAAATAATGGCATTTTCCAAACACCAGCGATGATCTGTTTGCCCCCTACATTAAATTACACCTTAGGGATAAGCAGGAGGCGTCTGGGTATCCTAGCTGGTGCACTGATGATGCCAAGAAAAGCAGTACATTGACAGTTTTCTTGAAAAAGAGGTGTGCGGTTACGACCTGAAAATATAGCCGTCAACCCTGCTAAAAGACAGATCTCCAAACTTTTCTTAAATTCTTTATGGGGGAAGTTTGCTCAGCGGGCCCAATCTACCAAGCACGAAGATTGTTAGGATCCTGATGACTTTTTAGTATCTCTTCCTGCCCTACTATGACATTTCTACGCTGGATTTTATCGATGATGAAACCGCAACCATTAACTGGAAATATGCGAAGGGCACAACACAGTCAATAAAAACCAAACATCTTTATAGCCTGCTTTACCCACCGCGTATGCGCGGCTAGAGCTCATTCTCTGCTGACAGGCTGCAGGAGAGGTGCCTTTATCACGACACAGATTCAGTTATTTTTGTGCACAGGGAAGGTGAGTGGCAGCCGCCTCTAGAAGATTACCTGGGAATTGACGAGTGAGATACCCGAGGGCACATACATCACAGAGTTTGTTTCTGCAGGGCCCAAAACTTACGGGTACAAGCTCAACACAGGGAAAACTGTCTTAAAAGTGAAGGAATAACGCTAAATGTTGGTAACTCTCAATCTATCAATTTTAGCAGTCTGAAAGATCTAGTTCTGGACTACCCCCGTAATTCAGCCCCTGAAACTCAGAAGCGCATCGTCGTACAGCAACAGGGCATTGTGAAGATAAGAAATATTGGAATATTGAATCCCGTGTCCTACAAAAGACCCAGAAGTGTGTCTACACAAAGCGGCGACTACTAGACGAATTCACCACCCTGCCGTATGGCTATTAGCACAGTATTGTGATGGATACGCGGCTAAAACACCCGCTCTCGTGCATTCTAGCGGGGCCGTCTAATTCTGGAAAGATTATTTTGTAAAACAAATGCTGTATAATATTGAAAGTAATTTTTCTCACAAGCCGGATAATATTGTTTGGTTTTTATTCATGCTGGCAGAAACTATATGATGAAATCTCTCTCTCTTTTCCCTACACCAGATTTGTTGAGGGTCTGCCGAATACATTCGTAGATGACGAATTATTCCCACCGGACAAGGTGAATTTGGCGATTGTTGATGATCTCATGGATAGTGCTAGCGAAAATTGCGAGATAGAAAAAGCGTTCACCAAGTATGTGCACCACAGAAATCTCAGTATTTTCTACCTGTACAAAACATATTTTGTCAGGGTAAGAAAAGCCGCACCATAAATTTAAACACAAAGTACATGGTTCTTTTTAACAACCCTCGAGATAAATTACAAATTTTAACACTAGCTCGTCAGATGTACCCTGGAAAAACACGTTTTTTCCTAGAAGCATTTGAGGATGCTACGCGGGAGCCTTATGGTATTTGCTGGTCGATTTGAGAGCTAATACACCTGAGGATCACCGCTTACGGATGGGGTTGTTTCCACCGGCGTTGCCCGCTGTCTATGTGCAGAAGAAAACTGCTTCTAAAACGTGAATTTTATGCGGGATCGCACATTCCACGCTGTATGCGCTGTGCTGTAAAGATGTCTGAGAGACTCCGGCGTAACTGGGCTCTCTTAAAAACCCTGGAGAAGGCAACCCCATCCGTCCGGAAATCTATTTTGCGCAATGCGAGCGTGGATTTAATCACTGCTATAGGTGAGATTGCTTTAAACATCTTAAAAGGCCGAATACCGCTGAAAGAGCGCCAAAAAGGCATACTGAAGAAGTGGCGTAAAGCTATAAGAACCATGAGTGATAGAGCGCAGTCCATAAAGAAAAAGAAGCGAGTACTGAATCAGACCGTGGCTTTATCGGTCCTCTTTTAGGTTTTGCAATACCCATAATAACGAGTCTGCTCGCGGGCAAATAATGGAGCATGCTGAGAAAATGTATCTAGTCCCCAAACAGGACCTACACAAGCTAAGGCCACCAACCACCGAGAGCATACGCGAAACTGTTATTCGCAGCCCCGATGATGAAATTAACACCGTTTTACAGCGACGCGACATCCCTGACGATGTGAAAATTAAAATGTATAGCAATGTGCTGGAGCGCTACTTGGTACATACGAAACGCTGCTCGAAAGAATTAACAACTTTAAATCTCGTCAGCACTCATGGTCCTGAGCATCAACAGCCGCCAAATACCGACACCGATAAAAAAAATCACGAGATCGCTGAAATTGTAGGCCATATAAACCAAAGATATAAAAAGAATGCTGAATTTTTACTAAACAGGCTGCTCCAGAATAAAAATGTGACAGACTGGAATGATAAAGACAATTTATTTTCAAAGGCGCTGTAATACCTGGTCTAACTTAGTGGATTTGGTACGTAGTACAACGCAGAGTCACGCTCTGACCGTCAGGAATTTACCTAGGGGTTGGGAATCGTTTATGCGAGCTATGGCCGAGCTGAATATACCCTCTACTGTTGTGGGTAATCCCACTACTAGGCAGCATTTAGACAAATTAAAAATGGCCTCCAGCGATGGTGTATCTACCCCGATGAGGGTAGACCCCTCACCCCGTACAATTCATTCTCTGCACTCGCCGTCATTAGGCACCACAAGAGGAACTCTACTACCTAAAAAAAGGTCTCTACCGATACTGCCAGCCATGTGGCTCACGATGTAGCCTATGTACTTGTTAATTATTTATTTTGTCGTGTGTGTGATGCTATTTGTTAATTGTACATGTGACACTTTTTATATCATTCTGTATGTACTTTTAAATGCTTGAAATGTCTTTGAGATGTATTTATTTATTGCAATAAAATCTTGTAACCTTGTCTTACAATACCGCGTCATTGCTTTTTTTAAAAATACGAAAAAACATTCGCTTTTTATAGTGTGTAATATTGTAACACGGCCATATACATAATATGCCCGTTTAAACATGCCCGGACATGTCTGGGCTAAGCTGAGTATGCCCGGGCTATACACAATATATTGTGTATAGCCCAGGCGTGTTGGGGCAGCTCTCCCCTAGAAACAGGTTTCACAGAAAGTCCGTGGTAATTTTCACCTATGTGTTAATTCCTCCATCTCTCGATTTTCAATTATTCTGAACAGAAAGCATTTGTTCTAAAAAGTTCACCCTCACAGTGCTAATTACTATGCGTAAATAGTCTATTCTATCATCTGAAACAGAATTACCCTATCAATTGTACTGAACTAGACATGTCCGGACATATCCCTGGTGCAGTACTGCATTCTCTATGGGGAAAACTTCTTTTATACTAAATAATACTGTACAATAAACTCCTTTTAGCCTGTACAATAACTTTAACTATCCACCAAGTGTGTACACTAACTTTCCAGCAAGTGATGCAGACACTCACATAGGGATTTAATGACATGCTAGAAAAATCCTTTACATACATTTACTGCTCGACTTAAAAGATCCCCCACAAAAAGTTTTGAGCCTTATAATTGATACACCATTCCACCACAGACTGATCAAATCCACAAGGAGATGGATAAAATATAAATAGAGACGAATAAAATCATGAAGCACTTTGATAGAACTTCCCAGATTCAACAGTCCTGATTTCCCAGACACATCAAATCGCAAGGAGACGGATAAAATGATAGGGGGCGTGACAATCTGTCAGATTGAGTTTGACGAATGGTGGAACTCCTATACTACTCACCAGAATGGACCACAAAGTATTGACGTGACGAGGAGCCCGGTGAAAACGGCACTTCGATCTCTTCCCCTGGAGACACTTCAATCCAGTCTAGGAATACACATTGTGAGACAGTGAGAGTATGTGTGTTGAATGGGGTGTACATTTCACCTAGATACTTTGCTGACTGGTATAAGGGAAATGTATGGCTTTGTAAACCTAGTGGTAGAGAAAGGTCACTACACCTTACATTCAGTACACACTTGCAGCTCAGGCCTGAAACCACTCAGCTGTTAATTAGGAGACCAGAAGTAGGTGTCTGCGAACACAGTCAGAGAGCTCGCTTAGTCTGGACAAGGAGTCCAGGCACAAGAAGGAGTCTCCAGGAGTATGAGCTGTCTCAGTCTGGGTGCTCGATGTACCCCGGACACAGGAGTAGTCTCTGTGAGAATCCATGCGGATAGCTGCTGAATAGGAGGGGAGCTCTCTCAAGTCTGGACGTTGAAGGTGCCTTCAGACACAAGGAGGAGACTCTGTGAAACTCCATGCTGGTAAATGCTGAACATATGTGTTGTTTTGGCCCAGGCTGTTAGAGTCTGGTCCCAGGTAGATAGGGAAATCTATCTAAGTGTAGTAAGTGGCTGGACAAGCCCAGGTCTTATGTTTATGATTTGGTTTTGATTATGTTCTGTTTGCTGTAGACTTTAATAAAACTGGTTGCGGCCAGTTTTTACCAGAACTGCTGTCTGTGAATGAACTGTTTCCGTGCCACTCCGTCTACCCGGACGGCGATCCCAGAGCTATATCCCCTGAAAAGCTTACAATTGGTGCTGGAATGTGCGTGCAGCACAGTGGCTTAGAGACAGCAATAAAGGAGAGAAGTCTGTTGAAGCAGCAGCAGAGAAAAAAAAAAGTGTGTCAGCAAAAACGTCTGATTGGAGCAGTCTTAAAGAGACAGTAGCCCTAATAGACTTTGCAAAGAAAAAAAAAAAAAAAGTGTGTCAATAAAGGAGAAACGTCTGTTGGAGCAGTCTTAAAGAGACAGTGGCCCTAATAGAGTTTGCAGAGAAAAAAAAAAAAAAAGTGTCTGCACAGCAAGGCTGAATTTTCTGTGGAAAAGACTGTGGAGTGTGTATGTCTTGAGTGAAGACTGCCGTTGTTGAGACAGAGAAGTCTGACAGCATGGATGACAGCAATGGAGGCGCTGTTTGAACAAATGGCGCAAGTTAATGTGCAACATAAGACTGCCGTGGTGGAGACAGATAAGTCCGGCAGTATGGAGGAGCACGTTGAGTATCTGGTCCAGGCCCAGCGAAGCATGCAGCAGAGCATGGAGCAGCAGCGCCTGCAGCACCAGCAGCGCATGCAGCAGGCCCAGCAGCAATTCCTGCAGCAGCAGGAGAATAACCGGTTGTTTTTTGAGCAGGTTGCAGCACTACAAAAGACTTGCAGCGCATCGTCCCCAAAATAATGTTGCAAAGTCACCTGCATTGTCCGCTGTAAAGAAGGCGGTAAGACGGTCCCTGAAAAAGATGACACCTCGTGATGATGTGGAGGTATATCTCACTAGGTTTGAGGGGCTGGCAGAGAAGGAGAATCTGCCCCTATCTGAATGGGCCATGATGGTCGCACCCTATCTGATTGGAGAACCCCAAAGGGCCTATGCTGACCTGAGCGAGCAGGACAGCCAAGACTATGCCAAGCTGAAAGCGGAGATTCTTACCCGGCTGGGTGTTACGGTGACAGCCCGTGCCAGGGGAGTTCATGACTGGAGATGCAGTTGGGAGTCTGCAGTCAGCAAACCTGATTATGGAGTTGAAAAGGTGATAGTGGACTGCTACACCCAAGCACGTCCTCCTGAGGTACAGCCAGAGGTCGGACAAGGAGACCACCAGGACGCCAATCGTCTGGTCAGCCTGATGGAGAGGGCCTTCGCCACCAAGGACTGCCTCCGTGACCAGCCGTCTGAGAGGTCGTCACTTCGGAGTTCCTGGACGCCGAACTCTCCCGGTAAGAGCGTTCCAGCTGTTGGGGTCGTGTGGGTGGGAGAGTGTGATGGACAGTGTTGGAGATGTCGTGAAATTGCAGCCAACTGTCCAATAGAGGGGGAGCCTATGTGTTGTGATGTTGGCGGATCCCTCTCTCCCTGCGCAGAGCCTGTGTGTGTGTCCACCTCAGTCGAAGAGACTGGACCACAGGGGTCCCCGGTGGTTGTAAATGACTGCCCAGCACAGGCCCTCTTGGACTCAGAGAGTCCAGTGACTTCCGTATGGGACAGCCTGATTGATAGGGACTTTATCCCTGATAAACACCTGAGTGTGGTGTGCGTCCATGGAGACACCAAAGTCTACCCAGAGACTGCCGTGGACTTGATCCCCAAACGCGGGGAGGTTTCATGTGAAGTGGGGGTAGTGAAGAACCTGGTGCACCCTGTCATATTGGGTAATGACTTTCCCCGGTCTAAGGATCTCTGGGGGAAAAATGTTTCTGATGGACAGTGTGATGAAGCTCCTACTGAGGGTGCGCAGTCCCGAGGGGCGGAACACAATGCTAGTGGGCCGTTAAACTTATGTAATAATGATGATGATGATAATGATAATGATGATGATGATCATGATAATAATGATGACCATGATAATGATGCTGATGCTGATAATGATAATGATGATGACTGTGATAGAGATGAAATTCCTTTGCAGGTGATGGTGGGAGACGAGGATGGTGGTTCTCGGGAACCGAGTGTCCCTGACTTACCTGTGTCCTGTGACAATTTTGAGAGTGAACAATGGCGAGACCCCACTCTTAAAACGGCACAGGAAAATATAATTGTTCTAAATGAGGTTTCCCAAGAGCCTGGCTCTGAGGAGAGGTTTCCTCATGTTGCCATAAACACTCACCTGTTGTATAGGGACACTGAAGTCCAGGGAGAGGTCGTGAGCCAGCTCCTAGTACCTGAGCTATATAGAAGTATAGTGCTGGGGTTGTCACATAGTCACATACTTGAGGGACCAGATGGTGAAGTTAATGTTGTGGATGACATGTTAACTAAGGTTCCAGATCAGGATGTGAATGAGAATGAATTGTATACCCCTGAAAGTGAGCAGGATGAGAATGAGAATGAATTGTATAACCCTGAAAGTGAGCCGGATGTGGCTGAGAAAAAAAGGGGTCAGACAGGGATAGTGGTAGTGATAGTGAATCATCTGTTGACAATCAAGCAACCAGTGCAAATGAGGAAGGCATGGTAGCAGAGGAGGTTGAGAGTCCTGAGAGGAAGGCTGATGCTGACCTTGCAGTCGGACAGAAGATGGCATCTGAAGATGTTTTACAGTTGGCCGGTTCCCTGGCGAAGACTAGGGTGAATTGAGGAGAGCTGAGCTTTAAAGGCAGGACTCTGAAACTGAACACAGCACAAGTGGATGCTGTTGAAGATGAGAAGTTATCAATGTATGGTATGGAGCTGCATCATGCCCAGGACTCTGAAGGTAATGCTGCAGAGGTGGAAAAAGCCATGGAAGTGGTGGTCACCAAGCCAGATGCCTCATCAGAAGCTGAGGTCTCAAGTGAAGCTGTGAGGAACAAGACTGAAGATATGGGGACTGACTCTGTCCAGGAATCTGTTTCTGCCGAAGACAGCGGCGTGGACGGGTTACGGTCCGGATCAGTAGCTGCAACTCGTGAAGCTCAGGCTGGAAGTTCGGCGCCCGGAGCCCCAGCAGTGTTCCCGAGTGACACCAAGGATCTGGAAAAATCACAAGATGAGATTTTGAGACATCAGGCTGGCATTGGTGAGCTCAAGCGCACTTTCATGGAGTCTACATCGGAGCCACGTCCCAACAAATGGGAAAAGCGGTGTGTCACTCCGTTGCCGCTGCAGACACACGGGAGCTCAGATGGGATGCAGAACGTGGTGGAAGAGAAGAATCCGGCGGGTTCTGAGTATACAGATGCAGCTATCAAGGAGAACTTGAGAGCTGGAATAAATGGAGATATTGGAGACCATAATGATGTGACTGAAGAGGTAGAATGTAAGACTGACGGTAGGGCTTCTGAGCATGTTCTACCAGAAGAGCCTGAAGAAGGGGCCGAAGACATAAAGGACGTCCAACAGGTACCAGATGAATTGATTACTTCTCAGAAAAAACTCCAAACTGTGATGGAGTGTGATGAAAGCCATGAGCATCTTCGTGAGAAAGTCAATGAAGTAAAAGGAAGAATACAGGGAATCTCTTCGTTACAAGAGCAAATGCTGCTCAATAAGTCTAAGGCTCTATATAAGAATGCTGTTGTCACGGTAGAACATTACAAATCAGCTGGAGACTTAGCGGATGAATTATGTGTACTGCAAAAGAAAAACAATCTGCTCCTTCTACAGTCCCAATCATTTGAACAGTGTAGCTTAAAATGGTCAGAGACCATGGCAGAGGAGCTTAAGGTCTGTGAAATAGACTTTATGAGTCAACCGATATTCAAGAAAATAGATGTGCTAAAGAGTGTTCAAGGGGAACTAGAGAAAAGTAAAAAAACCCCTATACCTTCTGTGATAGTTGGTGATACATGGTCAGTGCACCAAGGACAGGAGGTACGTGAGTTTCTGAGGAAGAGTCAGCAGAAGTGTTCTGATGTGCCGGGTCGTACTTCTCTGGCCAGGCACTATATCGAAACTGAGCCTGGCCCTAAGGTCAAGATGAAACCGTGCAGGATACCCGAGGCCCGCAGAGAGCATAGGCCTGGAGGGTACAGGTTAGTGCGGATGCTTCAGATGAAGAGAAAGCTGATGTTGGCTATGGCTCAGGTGAAGATACAGATGACAGTAGTGAAGATGAAGCTGATGAAGGCCATGACTGGTCCAGAGTTCACTGTCTCTTTTGGATTGTTGACCAGCCCTCCGGTCTGGATGACCAGAGGTCCTGTCTGGAGAAGAGGGGGGGATATGTGAGACAGTGAGAGTATGTGTGTTGAATGGGGTGTACATTTCACCTAGATACTTTGCTGACTGGTATAAGGGAAATGTATGGCTTTGTAAACCTAGTGGTAGAGAAAGGTCACTACACCTTACATTCAGTACACACTTGCAGCTCAGGCCTGAAACCACTCAGCTGTTAATTAGGAGACCAGAAGTAGGTGTCTGCGAACACAGTCAGAGAGCTCGCTTAGTCTGGACAAGGAGTCCAGGCACAAGAAGGAGTCTCCAGGAGTATGAGCTGTCTCAGTCTGGGTGCTCGATGTACCCCGGACACAGGAGTAGTCTCTGTGAGAATCCATGCGGATAGCTGCTGAATAGGAGGGGAGCTCTCTCAAGTCTGGACGTTGAAGGTGCCTTCAGACACAAGGAGGAGACTCTGTGAAACTCCATGCTGGTAAATGCTGAACATATGTGTTGTTTTGGCCCAGGCTGTTAGAGTCTGGTCCCAGGTAGATAGGGAAATCTATCTAAGTGTAGTAAGTGGCTGGACAAGCCCAGGTCTTATGTTTATGATTTGGTTTTGATTATGTTCTGTTTGCTGTAGACTTTAATAAAACTGGTTGCGGCCAGTTTTTACCAGAACTGCTGTCTGTGAATGAACTGTTTCCGTGCCACTCCGTCTACCCGGACGGCGATCCCAGAGCTATATCCCCTGAAAAGCTTACAACATCTACTAGGTTGTCCACCCCTCTCTGGTTATCCTGCCCAGATACTTGCTGGTGGCCCACTCGCTACTACGCTCATGCACGACCTCTTCTGCTGAGCGTTCCCACAGTGGATCCTCCACAGGACTACTGCTACGTAAACCCACAGACTTTAGGCTCACGCTTCCACTGTGAATCCTTCACTGGCTGCTCAGGGGTTGCTGGTCCCCTCACACTTCTTCTCTATGCCCAGGAACGTTGACGTCCTCACACTGGCAAGGTCCACCCCGACTGACTTCTGCTATGAGGAAACCTTCCTGACAGACTCCTGCTTGGAGGCAATCTTTCCCTGACAAAAAGTCCCTAACCATTTGTCCCTATTGGACTGTATGTGCTCAGTACCCCCATGTAGCGTCCTACCTAAGTACTGCATTGACATCTATTATATAATTGTCTAACTTTTCACTTCCGTCTGTAACGGAAATCCTGCGTCGCTGATTGGTCGCGTCTAATCACTTCCTGCCGGGCGCGACCAATCATGGCGCAGGATTTCAACCAGGCACGCCACCGCTATCGTTCGGAGATCAGCGGCATCAGCCGCTGATCTGCCGACGGTAGCCGCGGGTCATCTCCACGTACATACTCACCTTCCATCCCTGCATCCCTGTCCTGGCGCGTAGTACCGCTCATTAAGGTCATGAATATGGACGCGACTCCGCTCCCATAGGCGTGGCGTCCATATTCATGACCTCAATGAGCGGTACCACGTGACCGCTCCACAGAGGAAGAAGCTGGCGCGCCGGGATAGAGATGCAGCGACGGAGCAAGGAGCGTAAGTATGATGGGGGAGGATGGAGAAGCCCAGCGGAGGGTGGGAGTGGAGCCATGTATATAGGGTGGGAGTGGAGCCATGTATATAAGATGGGAGGGTGGGAGCGGAGCCATGTATACAGGATGGGAGGGTGGGAGCGGAGCCATGCATATAGGATGGGAGGGTGGAGCGGAGCCATGCATATAGGATGGGAGGGTGGGAGCGGAGCCATGCATACAAGGATGTGAGGGTGGGAGCGGAGCCATGTATACAGGACGGGAGGGTGGGAGCGGAGCCATGCATAAATTAACCCTTCTCTGCCATTGGACGTACTATCCCGTCCATAAAACCCGCGACAATCTGACCATGGACGGGATAGTACGTCCAAGCGATCAGCTGCGCTCCCGGTGGAAGCGCAGCTGATCGCCGCCGGGTGTCAGCTGATTATCACAGCTGACACCCGGCACTATGTGCAGGGAGCGGTCACGGACCGCTCCCGGCACATTAACCCCTGGCACACCGCAATCAGACATGATCGCAGTGTACCAGGGGCACAGGGGAGCATCGCGCAGGGAGGGGGCTCCCTGTGTGCTCCCCTGAGGCCCTCAGAACAGCACGATGTGACCGCGCTGTTCTGAAGGCCTCTTCCCTGCAGGACACCGGATCCAAGATGGCCACCGGGTCCTGCAGGGAGGCGGCTTCCTCAGTGCCTGCTCAGAGCAGGCGATGAGGAAGCGTCCTACACTGCCTATGAGATCACTGGTCTCACAGAGTGCTGTGCACACTGTGAGACCAGCAATCTGATAAAATACTGTGATGCCCCACCCTGGGACAAAGTAAAAAAGTTTAAAAAAAATCAAAATCACTAATGTAAAAAAAAAATTTCTAAATAAAGGAAAAAAAAAAAATTCCCTAATAAATTAATTTCTTCCTGTAAATAAAAAAAACAAACCAATAAAAGTACACATATTTGGTATCGCCGCGTCCATAACAACCCCCCCTATAAAACTGTCCCACTAGTTAACCCCTTTAGTGAACCGCTTAAAAAAAAAGCAAAAAATCAATGCTTTATCATCATACCGTCAAACAAAAGTGGAATAACACGCAATCAAAAAAACCGATATAAATAAACATGGTACCGCTGAAAACGTCATCTTGTCCCGCAAAAAACGAGCCGCCATACAGCATCATCAGCGAAAAAATAAAAAAGTTATAGCTCGCAGAATAAAGCGATGCAAAAATAATTATTTTTTATATAAAATTGTTTTTATTGTATAAAAGCGCCAAAACCTAAAAAAAATTATATAAATGAGGTATCGCCGTAATCGTACTGACCCAAAGAATAAAACTGCTTTATCAATTTTACCACACGTGGAACGGTATAAACGCCCCCCCCAAAAGAAATTCATGAATTGCTGATTTTTGTTCATTCTAACCTCCCAAAAATCTAAATAAAAAGCGATCAAAAAAGTCACATGCTCAAAAATGGTACCAATAAAAACGTCAACTTGTACCGCAAAAAATAAGACCTCACATGACTCTGTGGGCCAAAATATGCAAAAATTATAGCTCTCAAAATGTGGTGATGCAAAAACAATTTTTTGCAATAAAAAGCGTCTTTTAGTGTGACAGCTGCCAATCATAAAAACCCGCTATAAATAGTAAATCAAACCCCCCTTTATCACCCCCTTAGTTAGGGAAAAATAATAAAATTTAAAAAATGTATTTATTTCCATTTTCCCATTAGGGTTAGGGTTGCGCCTAAAGTTAGGGTTAGGGTTGCGCCTAAAGTTAGGATTAGGGTTAGGGCTGGGATTAGGGGTGTGTTAGGGTTAGGTTTGTGGTTAGGGTTATGGTTGGGACTAGGGTTAGGGGTGTGTTGGGGTTAGGGTTGGAGTTAGAATTGGGGGGTTTCCACTGTTTAGGCTCATCAGGGGCTCTCCAAATGTGACATGGCGTCTGATATCAATTCCAGCCAATTCTGCGTTGAAAAAGTGAAACGGCGCTCCTTCACTTCTGAGCTCTGCCATGCGCCCAAACAGTAGTTTACCCCCACATATGGGGTATCAGTGTACTCAGGACAAATTGCACAATAACTCTTGCGGTCCAATTTCTTCTGTTTTGTAAAAAAAAAATGAATTTTTTTGTATAATATTTTTTTCGGCTGTACGTTATAAACTTCCGTGAAGCACTTGGGGGTTCATAGCGCTCACCACACATCTAGATAAGTTCCTTGTGGGGTCTATTTTCCAAAATGGGGTCACTTGTGGGGTTTTTCACTGTTTAGGCTCATCTGGGGCTCTCCAAACAGAACATGACCCCTATCAACGTCTGAATTCCAAAACGTTATTACTCCCTTTCCAAGCCCTGCCGTGCACCCAAACAGTTTCCCCCCCCCCACATATGGGGTATAAGCGTACTCAGGACAAATTGGACAACAACTTTTGGGGTCCAATTTCCTTGGGAAAAATCAAAAATTTGGGATTAAAAAATCATTTTTGTGGAAAATTGTTTTTTTTTTTCACACTCAGGCATTATAAACTTTTGTGAAACACTTGGGGGTTCAAAGTGCTCACCACAGATCTAGATAAGTTACTTAGGGGGTCTAGTTTCCAAAATGGTGTCACTTGTGGGGGGTTTCCACTGTTTAGGCGCATCAGAGGCTCTCCAAACGCGACATGGCGTCCAATTTCAATTCCAGCCAATTTTGGTTTGAAAAAGTCAAATGGCGCTCCTTCCCTTATGAGCTCTGCCGTGTGCCCAAACAGTGGTTTTCCCCCACATATGGGGTATTGGTGTACTCAGGAGAAATTGCACAACAACTTTATCTGTCCATTTTTTCCTTTTACCCTTGTGAAAATAAAAAAAAGTTTGTAAAAGATCAGTTTTGTGACTAAAAAGTTAAATATTCATTTTTTCCTTCCACGTTGCTTCAGCTCCTGTGAAGCAGCTGAAGGGTTAATAAACTTCTTGAATGTGGTTTTGAGTACCTTGAGGGGTGCAGTTTTTAGAATGGTGTCACTTTTGTGTATTTTCTGCCATATAGACCCCTCAAAGTGACTTTAAGGCTAAGTGCACACGATCAGGAATAATTGCGTTTTTTTTCGCGGTTTTTTCCGCGGTTTTCCGCGGTAAAAACGCGATAAAAACGCAAGCATTAAGCATCCTATACATGTTAATTGATTCCGCATGTTTTGGCCACATGTTGCGTTTTTTTCCGCGAAAAAAACGCTTCGCGGAAAAAATAGCAACATGTTCATTAATGTAATCGCGGTGATTCCGCCGCCATAGGAATGCATTGAACTGCTTACTTTCCGCATGTGGCTATGCCCACCATGCGCAATGTAAGCGGTTCATGTGCGATGGTACCCAGGGTCTGGAGGAGAGGAGACTCTCCTCCAGGCCCTGGGTACCATATCCCTGGTAAAACAATAATTAAAATAAAAAATAATGATATTCTCACCTTCCGGCGGCCCCCGCAGCCTTCCCGCGGCCCCCGCAGCCTTCCCGCCTTCAGCGACGCTCCCGGCAACTTCCGGTCCCAAGAGTCCTTTGCGAGAATCACCCAGATGGCATAGCGGTCTCGCGAGATGCTACGTCATCGGTGTGATTTGTCGCAAAGCACTCCTGGGACCGAGTTGCCGGGAGCGTCGCTGAAGGCGGGAAGGCTGCGGGCCGCGGGAAGGCTGCGGGGCCGCCGGAAGGTGAGAATATCATTATTTATTATTTTTTTTATTATTTTTACATTAGATCTTTTTACTATTGATGCGGCATAGGCGGCATCAATAGTAAAAAGTTGGTCACACTTGTCAAACACTATGTTTGACTCGTGTGACCAACCTGTCAATCAGTTTTCCAAGCGATGCTACAGATCGCTAGGAAAACGCTAGCATTCTGCAAGCTAATTACGCTTGCAAAACGCTATTATTCTGGCGGAATCAGCATACAAAAAACGTGCGTATTTCCTGCGGGAGAAGTGCGGGATTGCCGCGGAAATTTCCGCGGCAATTCCGCAACGTGTGAACTTAGCCTAAATGTGAGGTGGTCCCTAAAAAAAATGGCTTTGTAAATTTTGTTGTAAAAATGAGAAATTGCTGGTCAACTTTTAACCCTTATAATTTCCTAACAAAAAAAAATTTTGGTTCCAAAATTGTGCTGATATAAAGTAGACATGTGGGAAATGTTATTTCTTAAATATTTTGTGTGACATATTTCTCTGTTTTAAGGGAATAAAAATTAAAAGTTTGAAAATTGCAAAATTTTCGCCATATTTGCATTTTTTTCAAAAATAAACGCAAGTTATATCGAAGAAATTTTACCACTAACGTGAAGTACAATACGTCACGAGAAAACAATCTCAGAATTGCGAAGATCCGTTGAAGCGTTCCAGAGTTATAACCTCATAAAGAGACAGTGGTCAGAATTGTAAAAATTGGCCCGGTCATTATCGTGCAAACCACCCTTGGGGGTGAAGGGGTTAACTACATACATATTCTAGAATACCCGATGCGTTAGAATCGGGCCACCATATAGTATTTTTATAACTTCCTAAATGGATCTCTGACGTGCCCCCATTAGTGATCCCTCGCAAACTATATCTAAACCCGTACAAATATACTACACTGTTAGGCTATGTGCACACGTTCAGGAATCTTTGCAGAAATTTCCTGAGAAAAACTGGACTTTTTCCCAGGAAATCCGCATGCGTTTTACCGCATTTTTTTGCGTGTTTTTACCGCAATTTTTTTCCTGAACATTGTAGGTCAATAATATAGCGGGAAATACGCAAATTTACCGCGAAAATAATGAACATGCTGCATTTTTTACCGTGATGCATTTTTTGCACGGAAAAAAAACGCACCATGTGCACAAAAATTGCAGAATGCATTCTGAATAATAGGATGCTTACTGCATGCATTTTTGCCGCGGAAAAAAAAGCACAAAAAATCCTGAACGTGTGCACATAGCCTCAGTGCCCTTCTCTAGCGACCCCAAGGATGCACTATCTACATCTA
Source organism: Oophaga sylvatica (assembly GCA_033576555.1). Classification (NCBI taxonomy): domain Eukaryota; kingdom Metazoa; phylum Chordata; class Amphibia; order Anura; family Dendrobatidae; genus Oophaga; species Oophaga sylvatica. Next base: position 88,903,863 of record JARQOD010000001.1, read on the forward strand.
TACCCCCACATATCAGACACAACACTGAAAGCCTGACTTCATTTAATACATGAAAGGCATACATTTTACACATATCAACACATGAAACATTTAAAGGGTTAATACCCTTGACCAAGGCATTTCTCTGGCTGAACGGCAATGATTTTTATACGCTGGTGTGAACCTGCGCCTAGCAGGGTTTACAGGTCACATTACACCTCAGTGCAGGTCGGACGCGACTTGTCTGCGATTCCGCCATTATTTTCACAGCAGACTCGCGGCTGTAGACCAGTGGAGCGCAGAGTAGTACTGCGGCTCCCGGACATGCGTTATGTGCGGCCGCAGGGAGACAGACATCGCTATTTATACCGCGCCCGAATAGTCCAGTCAGTGTGTGCGGCTCCTCCACCGCTACATTCCTATGGACCACAGGCGCATACCATGCCCTACAGAGGAGGGGGGAGAGTACTAAAGAAAAAAGAAAACCGGAATTGTATCTACACTTGAATGTTAAGCCTTCATCACTAATAGTTTTTCTTTAATTTTACAAAATGTCATATGTCCTATAGACGACATTTTCATACGTCGGTGTGCACTCCCCCTCCCATGCGTATGCTGGTGGTACAGTCCGGCACCTCCTCTGTGTTGTACGGGCAGAATAGAGCAGAGAGGAAGATGGCGGCGGCCGAGCAGGTCAGTGCGGAGCTGACTACGTGCCGGTGTGAGGGCTGCGGTGCATGGCTGCAGAGCAAAGCGTCCTGCACGGCGGGGGAAGCCATGAGGGCTGCATAGAGGCTAATAGGAAAGTAGTGCCTGCATGGGAGGATGGGGCTGGAGGGCATCACTGCCAGTTATAGCTAACACTGTGTACATGTCCCCTGCCAGCTGCCATGTCCCCAGGGTATGTATGGAGTCATAGGGTCACCGCCATGTCCATCATTACAGAGAGGTCAGCGCCTGCAGGCATGGATGGCGCCACAACCCTATAGGACGTGTCACCTATAAGGGTGAGTTTCCACGGTCAGGATACGCTGCGTGTTTGGCGCTGTGCGCTGGCGCAGCGCCAAACACGCAGCGTCCAGATGTTCAGCATAGTGGAGGGGATTTCAAGAAATCCCGTCTCCACTATGCGTAACAATACGCAGGTGCGCAGACCTGCGTAAACGGACATGCGCGCGTCTTTGTCAGACCGCAGCATGTCCTCGCGTATTGCGGCGACGGTGCTCGCCGCAACATAATTAACACAGGGCTATGTAGCCCTGCGCTCTTTCCGGAGGTTTCCGGAGGTGCTGAACTCCCGGAAATAGCGCGCGTCAGAAAGGGGCGGGCTAGACGGAGCGGAATTTCCGCTCCGTCAAAAGCGCTATGGTTCCGGACCGTGGAACCATAGCCTAAGGGGCATCGTCAGCGCCGCGCTATGTGGGGGCCGCTCATTGGGAGAATCCGCACATCACAAGTCCATTGGAGAAGTTCCGACAACCTTCCGCAGCTGCAGACTTGGCGCCTGAACGTCACCGGTATCAGCGGAGGAGCTGCAGACTTGGCACCTGAACGTCACCGGTATCAGCGGAGGAGCTGCAGACTTGGCACCTGTACATCACCGGTATCAGCGGAGGAGCTGCAGACTTGGCGCCTGAACGTCACCGGTATCAGCGGAGGAGCTGCAGACTTGGCGCCTGAACGTCACAGGTATCAGCGGAGGAGCTGCAGACTTGGCACCTGTACATCACCGGTATCAGCGGAGGAGCTGCAGACTTGGCGCCTGAACGTCACCGGTATCAGCGGAGGAGCTGCAGACTTGGCGCCTGAACGTCACCGGTATCAGCGGAGGAGCTGCAGACTTGGCGCCTGAACGTCACGGTATCAGCGGAGGAGCTGCAGACTTGGCGCCTGAACGTCACCGGTATCAGCGGAGGAGCTGCAGACTTGGCGCCTGAAGTCACCGGTATCAGCGGAGGAGCTGCAGACTTGGCGCCTGAACGTCACCGGTATCAGCGGAGGAGCTGCAGACTTGGCGCCTGAACGTCACCGGTATCAGCGGAGGAGCTGCAGACTTGGCGCCTGAACGTCATCGATATCCGCGGAGGAGCTGCAGACTTGGCGCCTGAACGTCACCGGTATCGCGGAGGAGCTGCAGACTTGGCGCCTGAACGTCACCGGTATCAGCGGAGGAGCTGCAGACTTGGCGCCTGAACGTCACCGGTATCTGCGGAGAAGCTGCAGACTTGGCGCCTGAACGTCACCGGTATCAGCGGAGGAGCTGCAGACTTGGCGCCTGAACGTCACCGGTATCAGCGGAGGAGCTGCAGACTTGGCGCCTGAACGTCACCGGTATCAGCGGAGGAGCTGCAGACTTGGCGCCTGAACGTCACCGGTATCAGCGGAGGAGCTGCAGACTTGGCGCCTGAACATCACTGGTATCAGCGGAGGAGCTGCAGATTTGGCGCCTGTACATCACTGGTATCAGCGGAGGAGCTGCAGACTTGGCGCCTGAACGTCACCGGTATCAGCGGAGGAGCTGCAGACTTGGCGCCTGAACGTCATCGATATCCGCGGAGGAGCTGCAGACTTGGCGCCTGAATGTCACCGGTATCCGCGGAGGAGCTGCAGACTTGGCGCCTGACGTCACCGTATCAGCGGAGGAGCTGCAGACTTGGCGCCTGAATGTCACCGGTATCTGCGGAGAAGCTGCAGACTTGGCGCCTGAACGTCACCGGTATCAGCGGAGGAGCTGCAGACTTGGCGCCTGAACGTCACTGGTATCTGCGGAGGAGCTGCAGACTTGGCGCCTGAACGTCACCGGTATCTGCGGAGGAGCTGCAGACTTGGCGCCTGAACTTCACCGGTATCAGCGGAGGAGCTGCAGACTTGGCGCCTGAACGTCACCGGTATCAGCGGAGGAGCTGCAGACTTGGCGCCTGAACGTCACCGGTATCTGCGGAGGAGCTGCAGACTTGGCGCCTGAACGTCACCGGTATCAGCGGAGGAGCTGCAGACTTGGCGCCTGAACGTCACCGGTATCAGCAGAGGAGCTTTTTCCCCTTTTGCGCATCTCTCGTGAAACGCCAAGTTCAGTATATCCCCACACTGGTTTTCATACAAAAGATATTTTGTTTTTATCGCCATTTTTCCCCATTGAAATCAAAGGATGAACATGTTACATTTTTATTTTTTTAAATTCCTAAATATAATAAAAAACACAGTATGAATGAGATTTAGTAAGAGAAAAATATACCCATGCTGTAAACGTAAAATAATTAAATCCTAAATGCCAGATCAGTGTCTCCCTCTCCCCTCCCAACCCCAAAAATGTAATAAAAAATACAATCGAAGTGTCTGATATTAAAATATTAATAAAAACTACAGCTCGTCAGACGAAGAAAAATGAAATCCCTCTCCTAGCTCCATAAATGAAAAAATAAGTTATTAGTGTTTACAAATTGCAATTTATAAAAACAGTAAATTACAGAGTTCATCTCCATAATCGTACTGACCTGGAGAATTATGTCCCCAGGTAATTTTTAATGCATTCTGAAAGCCGTAAAAATGAAACCTAATAATTGTGGAATCGCCTTCTTTTCACTCTTTCACCTGACTTGGAATTTTTTTTACCCATTTTATGGTATACTAGCTGAAGAGCCCGGCGCTGCCCGGGCATAGTACCTAACTACGGTTAGTTATAACAAATTGTAATGATTATATCTATATACAAGTATTCAGCTTTCTCCCCATTATGTAGATAGGGCCAAAATAGTTTGGCGATGTGGAACGTGCGGGGGTTAAAATTTCCATTCAACACATAGCCTATGATGCTCCTGGGGTTGAGATGTGCGGGCATGCAAAATTTCATGCCCGTAAGTACAACGGTGCAGATTCCTATCCCGGGCCAAAATTATTTGCCGATTTGGAATGCGCGGGGTTAAAATTTCGACTAAAAACCTAGCCTATGACGCTCCCGGGGTCGAGACGTGCGGGTGTGCAAAATTTCATGCCCGTAAATGCAGATTCCTATGCCGGACATACACACAAGCATTCAGCTTTCTTCCCATTATGTAGATAGGGCCAAAATTGTTTGGCGATTTGGAACGCGCGGGGTTAAAATTTCGATTCAAAACATAGCCTAGGACTCTTTCGGGGTCGAGACGTGCGGGCGTGCAAAATTTCATGCCCGTAAGTGCGACGGTGCGGATTCCAATCCCGGACAAACATGCCCACATACATACACACATACATACATTCAGCTTTATATATTAGATTATATGGTAAAACGAATGGTGGCATTCAAAGCTTCAACTCGTCCCACAAAGGAACCAGCCCTCATACAGATGTGTTGATGGCGCACCGGGTACGAGCTTCCACCACTTTCGTAAACTTTGGATTGGCAGCACAAATGCACGACCATCACTTCATTCAAGCAAGGGACATAAGTCTGCTATTCTGGCGATCGCTGGTGGGCTCAGTGGTTGGGCCCCACCAATCTAACAGTTATCACCTGTCCCGTGGATAGAAGATGATCTGATATAATCAGAATACCCTTTTTAACCCCTTTACAACAGCTGTACATGTACGACCCTGTGGGAGGTTTTCCCGCAAACCAGCGTACATGTACGACATGACGATTGTGCGGTCTCACTCCCAGCGCTATCAAAAGTGGGTGAGAGCTGACACCCTGCGACAATGTCCCCTGTGATCGGTGCTAGCGCTGATTTCGGGCTTTTAACCCCCTCTGATGCCACTGTCAATGGTCACAGCGACATTGATGGAGACCGCAGAGAGGGGAGCGTTGTTTGGATAGTCTCCATGGTGACTGAGTCGAAAGATGGTCACAGGGTTACCTGTGCAAGCCCCGGCTCAGAGCGTGAGCTGACACGCTTCCTGCCTGTGTGCAATGCACGGATCTAATGCTCTTCAATGCAAAATCATTATAGAGTATTAAATCAGGGCAGGGAAAGTTGTTGTAAAAAAAATGTTTTAAATTGTAGAAATATTAAAAAAAATCACAAAAGAGAAAATATTAATCCAATAAGTACATCAGTTTATGTAAAAACAAAAATAAAGTACACATATTCGATATCGCAACGTCCGGAACTACCTGAGCTATATAACTGCCCCACTGGTTAACCCCTGCAGTGAACACTAAAAAAAGGTGGCTAAAAAACTATGATTTTTCTTCAGGCCGATGAACAAAATGTGGAATAAAACGCGATCAAAAAGTCAAATATAAATAAAAATGGGATCACTGAAAACGCCATTTTGTCTCCCAAAATACAAGCCGGCATACAGCTCCACCAGCGTAAAAATAAAGTTATAGCTTTCAGAATAAAGCGATGCAAAAATATATTTTTTTTCTATAAAAGTTTATTTTGTATAAGTGCCAAGACACAATAAAATATAAATGTGGTGTAAACATACTTACCCAAAGAACAAAGCTGCCTTAATTTTACCACACAGTGAACGACATAAAAAAACAACTTTCTGAATTGCTGGTTTTCTTCATTCTGTTTCTCTAAAGTTGGAATAGAAAGCGGTCAAAAATATTATGTGCCTGAAAATGGTACGAAACGTCAACTCGTCCCGCAAAAAACAAGTCGTCGCATGACTGTCGGCTGAAATATAAAAAAAATTATAGCTCTCAAAATATGGCGATGCGAAAACTTTATTTTGCAAAAAAAGCGACTTTTAGTGTGTGACAGCAGTCAGTCCTAAAAAAAAACTATAAATCTGGTATCACTGTAATCGCACCTACCCGAATAATAAATCCTTCTTATCTTTTAAACCGCACGAGGAACGGCGTAAAAAATAAATAAAACCAATTCTTCACCTGCTGTTAATTTGTTCATCCTGCTTCCCAAAGAACCCAGTAAGGCTCTGCTCACATTTATCCTGCACTCTACGCTGAGCGCTTACACCGGGGTTTCCGTGTAAATGTCAGAAATACGTGATTCAGACTGAACCCCAGCAGAATTTTCGTGTAATGAGGCAGATGAAGGCACTGTGGATGCCGTCTGACCTGTAATTCATTGGTGTCTGTCTTTTTAGGATTGCATAAAAGCGCGGTTGACCACAGTCTTGTGCACATCTGAAAATAAGGACATAATGCTCAACAGAGGCCAGACGGAGTCCAGAGTAATTCTGCTGCCTCATTATAGTGAATGGATCCCTCGGGGGTTTCCTCTGAATTATGTCACTCAGAGATTTAGCTATAAACCCCTATGTAAGTGCTCAGCGTAGAGCGCAGGATAACTGTGATCATAAATGTTATGTAAAATGTTCCCAATAAAAGCTTCAACTCAGTTCACAAAAATAGCAAGCCCCCACTCAGATCTGTTATCGGAAATATAGGGGCGTCCACGTTACTAGTACCACAAAGGCAATGGAAAAGCGCTATCGCTCTTCACCCCCCAAAATAAATCCAGCAAATTCTGCTCTCCTAAATCCAAATGCCCCCCCCTCCCTTCTGATCCTCAGTGTGCCTAAATCACGTTTAGCGTCCACATGTTTGGCATTTCTCTAGCGATGAGAGCCCGCCTAATTTACGGGTGTGTGTCTCAGCACAAGCTGGGCACCACAACGTTCTGGGCACTACAGTGTAAGAGCACTATAATGGCAAATTTTAAATTTTCACTCCGCGACATTCACTGCTACTTGTTTCTGGAAAACACCTATGGAGTCAAAATTGTCACTACATCTGTAGATAAATTCCCAAAGGGGTATAATTTCCAAAATGGGGTCACTTGAGGGGAGAGTCTGCTCTTCTGGCACTTAGGAGTTCTGTATATGGAGTCCGCAAACTATTCTACGATCATTTGTTCTCCAAGCGTCAAATAGCGCTCCGTCCCTCCCGAGTCTTGCTGTGTGGCTAAGCCTAGTTTCACACTAGCGTTTGACTGACCTGCGCACGGCCGCCGCTAAGCTCCGCCCCCAGCCACTCCACCTATGGGCGCATGACGCTGCATGCAACCTGCGTACCCTATCTTTATCATTGGGTACGCAGGCCGTGCACAGGTATGCGTTGGGTACGCAGGCCGTGCGCAGGTATGCGTTTGCCGGCTCATGCGTCCTTTTGACAGTGAGCCGAGCGCACCAAAATGCAACACGGTGCGTTGGGCGCAGGTCGGCGCACCGTCAAAAGGATGCATGCGCCGGCAAACGCATACCTGCGCACGGCCTGCGTACCCAATGCTAAAGATAGGGTACGCAGGTCGCATGCACCGTCATGCGCCCATAGGCAGAGTGGCCGGGGGGCGGAGCTTAGAGGCGACCGTGTGCAGACCGACGCAGGTTGGTTAAACGCTAGTGTGAAACAAAGCCTAAGCAGTACTGTTCAGAAGAAATTGTGTGACAAATTTTGGTGCCAGGTTTACTCATTTCCCCATGTGACAATGTAAAATCTAAAACAAAATGTTTGTGGTAAAAATGTAATTACTTTTTCTTCACTGCCCAATGTTATAAACTCTGTAACCCACCTGTGGTGTCAGTATGATCCCTGCGCCCCTAGATTATTTCATTGAGAGTTGTAGTTTGTAAAATGATGTAATTTATGGTGGGGTTCTGCTGTTCTGGCACTTTAGGGGCTCTGCCAGTCTGACATTGCACCCTTTCCACTGTGCTTCAAAAATAGTTTTCTCCTCATATGGGGTATCAGCATACTCAGGAGAAATTGCACAACAAATTTTATGATCCATTTTCCCCTGTTACCCGTGTGAAAATTAAATATTTTCATTTTTATAACTCAATGATCTATAATTCTGTTAAGCACTTGCAGGTTCAAGGTTCTCACCACACATCTAGATAAATTCCTTGAGTGATGTAGTTTCCAAAATGGGGTCACTTTTTGGGGGTTTCCACTGTCTAGGCACATCAGGGGCTCTCCAAACGTGACATGGCGTCCGCTAATTATTCCAGCCAATTTTGTGCCCCAAAAGTAAAACGGTGCTCCTTCCCTTCAAGCCCTGCAGTGCACCCTGACCATAGTTTTCCACCACGTGGGGTATTGGTGTACTCAGGAGAAATTGCACAACAAATAGTACTGTTCATTTTTCCATGTTATCTTTGTAAAAATGCAAAATTTGAGGCTAAATGAACACTGCTTTAATTCCTGTGGAGCACCTGAAGGGTTAATAGACTTTGAATGTGGTTTTGAGTACCTTGAGGGGTGCAGTTTTTAGAATGGTGTCACTTCTGGGCATTTTCTGTCATATACGCCTGTCAAAGTCACTTCATACGTGATGTGGTCCCTACCAACAACAGTTTTGTAAATTTTATTGGAAAAATGAGAAATTGATGATCAACTTTTAACCCTTCTAACTTCCTAACAATAAAGTTATGTTTCAAAAATGATATGATGTAAAGGAGAAATGTTTGAAATTATATATATATATATATATATATATATATATATATAATATATATAATATATATATAACTATTTATGTGACATAACTCTCTGGTTTAATTACCGTATTTTTCGGACTATAAGACGCAGTTTTTTCCTCCAAAAATAGGGGGGGTGCCTCTTATAGTCTGGCTGAGGTGGGGGAGCGGCACGGCAGGGCAGTAGATCACAGAGGCAGGATCCGGTGGCTGCGCCTAACTCCTGTGCCCGCTGCTAAAGAGAAATTAATATTCACTGCATTCCACACCCATGGGTGTGGAGGGCAATGAATATTCATATCTCTTTAATAGCATCTTGGTATGATTGGCCCCACCCCCATCTGGTATGCAGGGCCCCGTCAGAAAACATTAAAAAAAAAACAAAAAACATTACCTTCCCGGCACTCCCTCGCAGCATCTTGTACCGATGCCAGCTGCTGCTTTTTTCTTGTAAGCATCGCATGGCAGGGACGTCATGCGCTGCTCACAAGCAGCGCCACAGCTGCCGGAATACTCTCCGCTCCTTATGCCGGGACTGTGTGCACAGAGAGCACTGAGTATTCATTGCTTTACACTAGCGCTCACAGTGTTAGCCACCGTCTTCCTGCTGCTGCCGGCGGTCACGTGTGCCGCTACTTAAGAGAAATGAATATTCACCTCTCTCCACGTCCAGAGGGGTGAATATTCATTTCTCTTAAGTAGCGGTACACGTGACCGCCGGCAACAGCAGGAAGTCGGGGCCCTGCATACCAGGTTAAGGATGGGGCCATGAATACTGGGACGAGATGGGGGCCCTGCATACCAGGATAGGGATGGGGCCATGCATACCAGGATAGGGATGGGGCCATGCATGCTAGTATAGGGATGAGGGTGATCATTACTGCCAGGATAGGGATGAGGGAGCCATGCATACCAGGATAGGGATGAGGGATCCATGCATACCAAGATAGGGATGAGGGATCCATGCATACCAAGATAGGGATGAGGATCCATGCATACCAAGATAGGGATGAGGAGATCCATGCATACCAAGATAGGGATGAGGAATCCATGCATACCAAGATAGGGATGAGGATCCATGCATACCAAGATAAGGATGAGGGATCCATGCATACCAAGATAGGGATGAGGGATCCATGCATACCAAGATAGGGATGAGGGATCCATGCATACCAAGATAGGGATGGGGATCCATGCATACCAGGATAGGATGAGGATCCTGCATACCAGTAGGATGAGGGGGGCCCTGTGTATCAGGATGGGGATGAGGGGACCATATACACCAGGATAGGGGATATTAAGTACAGAATTGACCAAAGTTTTTGCTTCTCTAAAACCTAGGAATATCAGGAGAACAAAAAGTCAAAAAAGTATCTCAAAAATATATTTTATTAAATAATTGTATATATCAATAAAAGTACAAAAATAATCCATACATATTCAGAAATTGTATATATAAATACGGATATTGTGATCCACCAAACAAAGTAACATGTACGGACACCAAGGGTACCTACTAAAACTGCCACATCATGTATTAGGAGCACAAGTACATAATAGTATAGATACAGAGTTTTCCCATACCCGTATTGGGCATACTAATTCAATCAAAAACAACTGTGTTGTACTCCATGTGCAAGTGCTATCAATAACATAGGTGATGATAGAAGCATAAGTTTAAATATAAAAGGTTAAATTACCCATTTTAAGATGTAGGTTGTCACAGCTACGAGGTGTCCAGAGACCCTGACGCGCGTTTCGTGAGCTCTAGGCTCACTCTAGGCCCCCCTTTGAGGAAGTGAACCTAGAGCTCACGAAACGCGCGTCATGGTCTCTGGACACCTCGTGGCTGTGACAACCTACTTCTTAAAATGGGTAATTTAACCTTTTATATTTAAACTTATGCTTCTATCATCACCTATAATAACATAGCACTTGCACAGGGAGTACAACACAGTTGTTTTTGATTGAATTAGTATGCCCAGAGTATGGGAAAACTCTGTATCTATACTATTATGTACTTGTGCTCCTAATACATGATGTGACATTTTTAGTAGGTACCCTTGGTGTCCGTACATGTTACTTTGGTGGATCACAATATCCGTATTTATATATACAATTTCTGAATATGTATGGATCATTTTTGACTTTGATATATACAATTTTAATAATATATTTGAGTACTTTTTTGACTTTTGTTCTCTTGTTATTCCTAGTTATTTAATAAGTCAGTATCCTTCTGTGTTATTTTTTTTTTTTTTTTTTATAATCATCGTTCTCACCTAGGTGCGTCTTATGGTCCAAAAAATACTGTAATTAAAAAACTGAAAGCTTGAAAATTGCCAAAATCCCGATATTTTCGCAAACGAATGTAAAAAAAAAAAAAATCATGAAATCGTGAAAAAACAATCTCAGAATCACTGGGATCCATTGAAGCATTCATGAGTTATTAATATATAGAGTGACTGGTGAGAATTGTAAAATTTGGCCTTGTCATGGGGGTGAAACAGGCTTGGGGATGAAGGTGCTGAAAGTAGTAGTTATTACAGAGTCTCCATAAAAAAAGTAACCATTGAGGTTCATAAATTGCATGTAAGCTGTTGCCCCATAGGTGATATATATCTATTCTTCTATTTTTTTCCCTCCAAGGAAGCCAATGATGGCCATTTTTTTCTCACTTTATACAAATGTCAAATTTGTATTTTTTAACCCTTTAACGGTATTTGCAGTATATATATGTCATGGTAGGGAAGGACTTCTAGACCAATGCAGTATATATATACGTCATGTCATTCATGCGATCACCGTGGCTAAGTGCATGGTGATCTCATGATGCTCTTTCTTACAGCAGGGCACATGGAGTCGTCCATTTATTACGATTTCTGTAAATGGCTGTTAAATTCTGAACAGACAATCATGGTGTTTTCAGTGTTTCAGGCAGTTTTTTTTTTTTTTCGTGCGTACTGCAGCCGCCGAACTCTGATCAGTGACCCAACTCAGTGATCAATGTCCGTGCTTGCTGTTTGGTACTCCATTTTTTGTCCTAGTCTATTCCCCAACCTTTGCACCACCTGCATGCCTGCAGCCACTGAGCGCTGATCTGCACTCGTGCTCGCTATTTTCCCGAACTTTTTTTGTCCCTATTTTCCCCCTCCTTTTCAACACTCTATGCGTCCTACAGCCGCTAAGCTGCTGATCAGCACACACCACTGAATAGCATCTGTGCTCGCTTTTGGCAAGGAAATTGACTTTTTCAAAGCCTTTTTCTCTGAGGATTTAGTAAATCTCATGGTGTCGCATACAAATTTGTACTCCTAACAATTTTTATCCCACTTCATCATTTACCAACTGGACCCCTGTAGACGCCATAGAAATGATGACGTTTTGGGGCCTGGTTCTTCACATGGGGATAGTGAAGAAGCCAGAAATTCGGCAATATTGTAGTGTTGACGTTTTGTATAACCCTCCACTGTTCTGCATGGCTATGACCTGGACACGCTTTGAGGCCATGCACAAATTTTTGCATTACAGTGTTAATGCAAAATGTCCTCCTCGAGATCATCCCAAGTTTGACAAACTTTTCAAAGTTTGGCCGGTCATTGACCATTTGTGCAACAAGTTTGCGGAGGTGTACATTTCCGAAAGTAACATCTGCGTGCATGAGTCCCTAATACATTTCAAGGGAGGCTCAAATTCCAGTAATACCTGCCCAGTAAGAGGGCGAGGTTCGGAATTAAGCTCTACAAACTGCGACAGTACCTCAGGGTACACCCACAAGTTTAGGCTTTATGAAGGGAAGTACACCCAGATTCAACCCCCTGTATGCCCCCCTGTCCTGAAAGTGAGTGGGATTTGGTGCACCCACTGCTGGATCAAGGTTATCACCTCTATATAGATAACTTTTATTCCACCATCCCACTGTTCAAGTCCCTCTCTGCGCGAGCTACCACAGCATGCGGTACTGTCCGCAAAAATCAAAGAGGCCTCCCTAAGACGCTGATTGGGAAGCTGCTCAGAAAGGGTGAGAGCTGAACCCAGTGTAGCGATAACATGCTGGTGGTCAAGTAGAAGGACAATGGGATGTCCTTTTTTTGACCACCATACAATGGTGATGGTACCTCTACACCGGTCCAGAAACCAAACTGTGTACTGGAAGTCATGAAGGTATAATTCAGCTCAGGAAGGTCCGTTAATAACTTAATTTTTTATTGAAATAATATCTTTCATAAAAATTGGTTACATGTCATAAAAAAACACAACCCCCATGTGGGAATATAGTGTGGGCAGACGTGTTTTGAACAACAGTTCTTAGTCCTTGCAAGGACTCCTGTTACCCTTGCGAAAATAAAAAAATTGGGTCTAAAGTAAAGTTTTTGTGAAAAAGGTGTTCATTTTTTCCTTCCACATTGCTTCAGTGCCTGTAAAGCACCTGAAGGGTTAATAAACTTCTTGAATGTGGTTTTGAGCACCTTGAGGGGTGCAGTTTTTAGAATGGTGACACTTTGGGTGTTTTCTGCCACATAGGTTACTTCAAATGTGATGTGGTCCCTAAAAAAAAAATGGTTTCGGAAATGTAAAAATGAGAGAAATTTTTTAACCCTTCTAACTTCCTAACAAAAAAAATGTTCAAAATTGTCCAATGTAACTTGGAAATTTATAACTTTTAGGACAAAATGCTGGTTTAAGACAAATAAAATTTGAAAATGACAAAAAACAAACAATGATGACATTTTCCACATCATGAAGTACAGTATGCACAGAAACGTCTAATATTATCCTTTGACGTTCAAGTTATTACCTCATAATGACCTGTTAGAATAGAAAAATTTGCATTTGGTCATGAAGGTGAAAACAGGCTTGAGGGTGACAGGTTTAATATCCAATTTCATGTACATATCACTATAAATCGTCTAATTCTGTCTGTCTGTAGGAAATCCGCGTCCTATTAGTCGCGCTCTGACGGACGTGTCCATCGGGAAGGCAATTTGGCGGCGAATTAGGCAGGATTTGAACACAGCACTGCACGCTATAGCGCCGCTGATCTCCCGATGTGCCGGGGTCATTTCCATCTCATGAGTCAGCGCAAGCAGCGGAGTTGCCCGCCTAGCTCGCATGGAATACCCGACTGTCGCCTCCACCTAAACCCCAGCGCAGCCTTCCACTACACCACAGCAGCAGCAGCCTCTATATACCAGCGCAGCTCCAATGAACCCCAGCAGCAGCCTCCACATATATCCCAGCGAGCTCCAGTACACCCAGCAGCGCTCTATATTCCCCCAGAGCAGCCCTAAACCCCAGCAGCAGCCTTATATACCCCAGCAGCATAGCCTCTTAACCCCGCAGTGGGTATCCTTATATCCCCTGAGCAGCAGCCTCCACATAAAACCCAGCAGCAGCCTCCACGTACACCCCAGCAGCAGCCGCCTCCACATGTACCCCAGCAGCAGCAGCCTCCACATATACCCCAGCAGCAGCCTCCACATATACCCCAGCAGCAGCAGCCTCCACTATACCCCCAGCAGCAGCCTCCACATATACCCCAGCAGCAGTAGCCTCCACGTACATCCCCAGCAGCAGCCTCAGTACATCCCAGCAGCAGCCTCTATATACCCCAGCAGCAGCCTCCACATTACCCCCAGCAGCAGCCTCCACGTATACCCAGCAGCAGCCTCTATATACCCCAGCAGCAGCCTCCACATATACCCCAGCAGCAGCCTCCACGTACACCCCAGCAGCAGCAGCCTCTATATACCCCAGCAGCCTCTATATACCCCAGCAGCAGCAGCCCTCTTAAATCTTCATAAATAAACTACATACATATTCTAGAATACCCGATGCGTTAGAATCGGGCCACCATCAGTATGATATAAGGGAGATGCTTTCAGATCTTTACTGGGTGATATTATAAGAATCTTCATGTATTGTCACATTGCCATGGTGTTGGCTTGCTTGGGACAGAGTCTTGTTGCAGTCAGACCACTCTGATGGCTGTCTGGCAGTTAACAGCTAGTTACTGTAAACAGGTGCTTAAGACTATTTAGAAAGGAAAGATTACCCATGAAAAACGAGTTAGAAGGCACAAACGATTGTTCAAAAAGGATCTGTCACCTCTGCTGACACAGTGGTTTTGGTAGTCACTTGCTCCTTCCATGTGACATACAATCCTGGATTTCCTTTTACAGAACTGTACATAAGGGCTTATTCACATGTCAGTGTCTGTATGCTAAATCAGGAGTGGACTTTAGAGAAAAACTAAAATTGAAAGACTGTCACTTGTTGAGACACTCCTCGTTCCGGCATACAAATGCTGATCAAAAATACTGTTGTGTGAATAAAGCCTAACGCTGTTCCTCTCTTATTCCTCCTGGAAATTTAAGAATTAATTGCAAATTAAACACTACCATTCTCTTTTGTCCAGGCAGAGTTTGCTGAGTGTATATAGACATATGCTATAGAATGAGAATGGCAATAAAGTTTTCAATTTTCTTTTGATATTTTATGCTATGCTTGTTTCCATTCCCAGGCAACAGCTCAGATGCAGACTGTTAATCTAAGAGATTGCAGCACTTTAGAAATCCTTCCTTTAAATGAAATGTATGAGCAGAATTTCACCCCCCAGCAATACCTCGAGGTGGCCAGTCCATCCTCTCCGTTACAATTAGCATGTCAATTGAAAAGCAATAAGGCTTAAAGACAATTTACAGATCTGAAGCCTCTGTCGCTCCAGCTCTATTCCCTGCCCAACACCACCTCCTCTTGCTTGGCTCATGGTGTCTATACTGTGTGACTTAAGACAAAAGAGCTGTCAGTCAAGCAGAAGGAGGTGATGCTGGACAGGGTACAGAGCTGGAGTGACAGAGGCTTCAGATCTACAATAGCCCTTCAGACTAATTTGTGATTAACACACAAAGCTTCCATTTTAAAATATTATAAAATAGGGATTAAATATGTGTCATAATACAATCAATTAAATGCCGTGTTTTTGTCTTTTACCTTAGAGCTCCAACGGACCAGTCAAGAAGTCAATGCGAGAGAAGGCAGTAGAGCGCAGAAATGTGAATAAGGAGCATAACAGTAACTTCAAAGCCGGATATATCCCCATAGACGAAGATCGCCTGCATAAAACCGGCCTGAGAGGCAGAAAGGGCAACTTGGCCATTTGTGTGATCGTCCTACTGTTTATCTTGGCTGTCATTAATTTAATTGTAAGTGCAGGCCACACTGAAAGGTGATGGGTCAAGAATAATATCTGAACTTGACAAAAGCTGAGCTCAGGTTGCCGCTATTAACCTTTTAAATGCCGCTGTCAATATCTGACCGACTCCTATTGGTCCCCAGTTACGTGCACCTGTGGGTTACCATGTTAGGTGTGGCCTTCTGAAAGCCCCATTACTGCCATCTTGGTAGTCCTGTGAAGTTCATCCAATGCTTGAGTTTCAAAGGGGACCGATTTTTTCACTGTCTATACAGTAGTATATCGCGTGAGCGTTAAATATTTGAATCACCTCCCGTTTTCCTCCATTAAAAACAAGGAATTCAAAAAAGAAATAACAAAGTAAACACATTTATTGCCATGTCCGTAAAAGTCCGTTCTATCAAAATAATGCAAAGCATAAAATTAATAAACTCGTACAGTAATTGTAGTAACAAAAAAAATATCAAAAGGATATACAAGGGGCGTTCATTAAAGATTTCCCCTGACCCACTTCCTGTGGACTGAGAACACTGAAACTTGGCAGAGTTATTAGTCCTTCTCTACATGGGTGCCACCTCGGGACACACACGTCTCCCATCTCTTT
>JARQOD010000001.1:88920113-89099181 GCA_033576555.1 Oophaga sylvatica
GGGACACATCACATTTGAAGTGACTTTGAGGGTCGGAGCCTATATGACAGAAGATACCCAAAAGTGACAACATTCTAAAAACTGCACCCCTCAAGGTGCTCAAAACCACATTCAAGAAGTTTATTAATTGTTCAGGTGCTTCACAGGAAATTTTGGAATGTGGAAAAAAAATGAACATTTAATTTTTTTTCCCAAAAATTTACTTAAGATTCAAATATTTTTATTTGGACAAGGGTAACAGGAAAAAATGGACCCCAAAATTTGTTGTGTAATTTCTCCTGAGCATGCCGATACTTCATATAAGGGAGAAAACCACTGTTTGGGTGCATATGGCAGAGCTTGGAAGGAAAGGAGTGCTGTTTGACTTTTTGAATGCAAATTTGCTGCAACAATTGGTGGACGCCATGTCGCGTTTGGAGAGCCTCTGATGTGCCTAAACGATGAAAATCCCCACAAGTGACATCATTTTGGAAACTAGAACCCTCAGGAACTGATTAGATGTGTAATGAGCACATTGATCCCTCAGATGCTTCACAGAAGTTTATAACATTGAGACGTAAAAATAAAAAAAAAATCATAATTTCCCCACAATTATGTTTTTAGCACAAAATATTGCATTTTCATAATGGTAAAAGGAGAAATTGCACCAAACAATTTGTTGTGCAATTTATCCTGAGTACGCCGATGCCCCATATGTGGGGGAATACTGCTTTTGAGGCACAGTGCAAAGCTCAGAAGGGAAGAGGCGTCATTTTGGAGTTCAGATTTTGCTGGAATGGTTTTGAGGGTGCCATGTCACATTGGCAGAGTCCCTGAGGTGCCAGAACAACAGAAACCCCCCATATGTGAACTCATTTTACAAACTGCGCTGCCCAATGAATTCATCTAGGGGTGCAGTGATCATATTGACACCACATGTGCCTCACAAGATTTTTATACCACTTAGAATAAATTACATTTTTTACCACTAAAATGTTGATTTAGCCCCAAGTTTTTAATTTTGTAAGGGCTAATAAGAATTTTTTTTATAACAAATTGAGGTCCATTTTTTCCCGAGTGCGCCATGTAATACGGGAAATATTATTCAGGCACAGAGCAAAGCTCAGAAGGCAGATTTACTGTTATTTTACTGGGAGAGCCCATGAGGTACCAGAACAGCAGAGCTCCCCATAAGTGACCCCATTTTACAAACTACACCTCTCAATGAATTCATCTAGGGGTGCAGTGATCATATTGACACCATGGGTGTGTCATAGAATGTTATACCATTGAGCAGTGAAGACAAAATAACTACATTTTTACCACCAAAATTTTCTTTTAGCCGCAGATTTTACATTGTCACACAAGAAGTGGGTAAAAATGACCCCAAAATTTGTCCCACAATTTCTACTGAACTTGGCAATACCCCATATGGGGCTGTACGGTATTACGGAGAGACTCGAGAGGAACGGAGCGCTATTTGCCTCCTGGATCGCAGATTTTCCTAGAACAGTTTGTGGGCTCTATATACAGAGCCTCTAATTGCTAGAAGAGCAGAATCCCCCCTCAAGTGACCCAATTTAAGAAACTATACCCCTAGGGGAATTTATCTACAGGTGTAATGCCGATTTTGACTCTGTGGGTATTTTCCAGAAACAAGCAGCAATGAATGTTGCCGAGTGAAAATTGCAAACTGCCATTGTAGTGACCAATACGCTGTAGTGACCACTACATTGCAGTTACCAGTGCGTTATTCTCAACATGTGCTTCTGGAGGCATGCACCCATAAGTTATGCGGGCTCTCATCACTTCAGAAATGCCAAATGTGGAAGCAATTTGTGGTTTAGGTACACTGCGGGGCTCAGAAGGGAGGGTGGCATTTGGATTTGGGAGCAGAGAATTTGCTGAGTTTATTTTGGTGGTCGAGCAGCCATTTAGTTTTTACAGAGCCTTTGTGCTACCAGTAACGTGGAAGCCCCCTATATTTCCGTTAAGAGATGATGGACCTGAGGGAGGGCTTGTTATTTCTGGGGATTAAGTTGAGGTTTTTATTAGGAACATTTTACATAACGTTTGGTATCACATTTATCCGGCACTCTACGCTGACCACTAAGGCTAGGTTAACATTAATGTTTGAATCCACAGTGTATCATCCGCATGTGCAAACGCATGCAAAAACGCATGTTTATGCAGCGTTTTTTATCCGCATCATCTTACGCATGACGGAAAAAAACGCTGCGTATGCATGCGTTTGTATGCATTTTTTCATGCGTTTGCATTGTTTATGCACATGCGTTCAATATGACACCAGACACCTAATGGGCGTGTCTCGGATTTCTATATATAGAAACACTGCACAGATGAAATCCTCGTCTTTTGCTGCTATTTCCAGCTTCAAGATGGATCTTAGCATGGAGAGCTTCCTTCTTCATCTTGATTTGTCATTGAAATTGGCTCTTGCCTTTGCTTTTGTTTGTGAAGAAGAAAGAAGAGAAAGACGGAGAAGTCCGAGAGAGCTGTGAAGCCTACCACTCCTTGCACACTGAGCTGCGTGAAAACCCAGGGAAGTTTTTCGACTACACGAGGATGTCGGAACAGAGCTTCAATTACTTGCTGCTACTTGTCCGAGGATCCATCACCAGGCAGGACACACAGTTACATCGAGCAATTACTGCTGAGGAACGTCTGTTGGTGACCCTGAGGTACGTAATGTTGAAAATGAAACACCTATCATTAATATGATTGTTCTAAAAGCCATGTATTGATTTTTTTTACATTTTTTTCTAAAAGCCATGTACTGATTTTTTTTCTTACATTTTTTTCTAAAAGCCATGTACTGTTTTTTTATTACATTTTTCTAAAAGCCATGTACTGATTTTTTTCTAAAAGCCATGTACTGATTTTTTTTTTGTACATTTTTTTCTAAAAGCCATGTACTGATTTCTTTTTCTCATTTTCTGTTCCGCAGATTCCTGGCTACCGGAGAGACCTTAACATCTCTCTATTTCCAATTCAGGATTGGAGTGTCCACCCTTTCTGGGATTGTTGGAGTCACCTGCCGTGCTTTATGCAACATTCTTCATGAAGAATTCCTACCCAACCCACAACTGAAATCTGGCTAGCAAATGCTGCCAAATTGATGGACATTTTTAATTTTCCCCACTGTTTGGGGACTGTGGACGGCAAACACATTCGGATTATGAAACCTGTTGGAAGTGGATCCGAGTATTTCAATTATAAAAAATACTTTTCCATTGTTCTAATGGCTATTGCAGATGCTGACTGTAGATTTGTCACCGTGGACATTGGCTCATTTGGACTAGGAAATGACTCACAGACTTTCAAAAACTCTGACATGGGTCAAACTTTGTATAGTAATGATTTTAATTTTCCACAGCCACAACCTCTTCCCAAGATTGAAGGACCGCCAATGCCATTTGTTGTGGTTGGGGATGAGGCGTTCCAAATGTGTGCCAACCTCATAAAACCGTACTCAAGTCGGGACTTAAATCACACAAAAAGGATTTTCAACTGCCGACTGACAAGGGCTCGAAGAACTGTGGAGTGTGCATTTGGATTGCTGGTATCTAAATGGCGCATTTTGGGAACAGCCACTAATCTAAAAATTGAGACAATTGATGAGGTTGTGAAAGCGTGTGTTGTTCTGCACAACTACATCCTGGCTAAAGAGGAACCCAACTTACAACCTGAGGAACCTTATGCTACTACATTGCAGGATTACCAAGAACACCCTCTGAGGACAACAGTGAAAGTTGCCAAAATGAGGGATAAATTTGCTGCATACTTTGTTTCTGATAATGGACGTGTGGCATGGCAGACGAAATGGTTTAAGCCGCCAATAATTGAAATGTACCTGTAATGTTTTCTGCGTTTAATAACACATTGACTAAACCCCTTGAGTGTAACACCCGTTAATACTTTATTTAAATAAAGAGAAAGAAAAGTCCGAGACAGGAATTGTGAAACAAAAAGCATTTTTATTAACAAAAATAAAAACAATGTTTATTTTAACATAAATTTTAAAAAAATAAACAAAAATTATTTTACTTTTGCTGTCTGCCCGTTGGTGTGACATGGTGTACCTGGGGGGTGTTGGGATGGGAAGATTGGCTAGGAGTGGTTGGGGAAGTGGTTAAAGGGGAAGGGGCAGTTAATTGGAGGACTGGGTCAGATACATTGGCAGCAGATGAAACATTGGGGGAAGAGGACAGATTAGGAGTGGAAAACAAATTGGAAGGGATTGACACATTGGAAGGGAGAGAAACAAGGGAAAGTGTGGACATACTTGGAAACGGAGACACGTTGAGAGGTGAGGGTGGAGGTGGTGGGTTCGGTTTCCTTCCAACTTTCCTTTTCTTGGACGTTTTTCTGGTTCCTAGGCATTTTGTTTTTCCTGTTCCTGGGGTGCTGCACTCGGCTGCTCTGTGGAAGTTGAAGGCATGGCGGCTGCATGGTGGAAGTTGAAGGCATGGCTGTTGTACTCGGCTGCATGGTGTAAGTTGAAGGCATGGCTGTTGCACTCAGCTGCATGGTGGAAGTTGAAGGCATGGCTGATGCACTCTGATGCATGGTGGAATGTGATGGCATGGCTGCTGCACTTGGCTGCATAGTGTAGCTGGGTACTGTAGGAACAGTCCTAATGTCCAGCGGTGGGTGTGGTGGATAGCTCACTTGGTGAGCAGACTGGTATGGGAAAGGTGCTGGCGGATTCTGCCACTGCTGCTGTGCTGGAGCTTGTTGACCTGTCTGGAAAGAACTTTGTGCCTGCTACTGATATCGGGACTGCTGCAATGCCTGGCTGTAAGCAGCCTGGCAGGCCTGCATATCGTTCAGCTGGAGATCAGGCGTTAGGTTTTCCGTTAAGCACCATTCTATTGAGGAAAAAAATGTTGCGTCAATCTATTAAGGATGGCTTCCAAGTGGTCAAGGCATCTGTGGAAATCCTGGAACAGTGTGTTCACCTGAGTGAACCCACTGTCCATTCGTTCTAAAACTGCCTTCATCCCATCCTGGAAAGTCGAGCTTAAATGAATAAACTCGGGCATGAGTGACCTCTCCCAGGCCCTTTGCCGCTGGCGAGCAGACCCAACTAAAGTAGAGGCAGAGGCCTGGGAGAGGGAAAAACCTGCTGGACCGGCTGCCTGTTCCCCAGCCTATGAAGCCTGCCTGGTTGCTCCATCGCTGGTGGATGTTTGGAATTGTGCCTGTTCGTTGGCTGGTCGATGAAGGGCCGCTCCTACTGAGGATGATCCAGGTTCTATTGTGCTGCTCCAGGTTCTGTATGGGAAATAAATGAAAAACATTAGTAAAAAAAAAGTTTAAATCATAGTAAGACAACACAAAAGATACTCACGTTCGATGAGCAACCGCAGGCTTCACAAAATAAAGCAGCTGATGGTACTTATATTTTCTGATTTTTCGAGCAGCACCACTTTGAACCCGAATGTCCTCTCTCATGTCCCTATTGAAGCGATCCTTCATCGAACGCCAACGGACTTTTATTCTGTTCACTGTGAAGGGTGAAAAAAGGAGAAAATTAATTGTAAAGCAGTGCACCTACAAGCTCACTGCCACGTCAGACCACATTACAACACTTACCAAAATCCTTTCTGGCATGTGTCATGGCACAGTCCCAATCATCCAGCAGCGATCTGTCCACTTCTTCCCAGAGTCGTCGGATCAAGGCTGAGTCAGAATGATTCCGATCACGGGGGGTCCCATAACGCTGCTCGCTCTTGTACAGCTTGAATAAGTAGGTCGTTATCTATGTCACACTGTCCTTCCTCACGTTGTGGAACCTATAGATCAAATTAAAAAAAATAATTGGTAAGTAAAACTGAAAAAGAATTCAATTACAACTCTGATAAAGAAAAGACTACTTACACCCCGTCTTTCCTCAGAAACTTTTGGCCGACGACCCTGGAAAGATTCATTTCCTCTCGACTGCTCCTGCTTTTCCGCACTGCAAGGTACCTGTAAAGAAAATACATGATTTCACACATGTATAGTATTGCCAGTCAATACATACCACTCAGTAAATCAAATGTGATTACATAATCACTGTCATGTCCAGATTCGAATGCTTCAGTGGAGGACATGTTGGAATAGCAGGCAGCAGTCAAGTGAAACACTAGAGAAACAAACAGATAAGAAAAATTAAACTTGGTAAGAGCCAAACACAATGTAGCCAAAAAAAAGAAAAAATGGACACCAATACTTACATTACAGGCAGTAGTCCAACAGCACAGCAGTCAGGCAGCACAGGACAGCAGCACAGCACCAGGACGGCAGCACCAGGAAGGCAGCACCAGGATGGCAGCACCAGGAGGGCATTTCGGGACCGGAATGAACTTGCTGTGTCCTCATCCCCTTTTATACCCCTTTTTTTGAGGTGTGGAAGAAAACAACTTCCTGGACATGTTCAGTGTGAAGTACCAGTAGCGTAGCTACCGGGGGGGCAGAGGGGGCGGTGGCCCCGGGCCCCGCGCTCTGAGGGGGCCCACCCTGAGCTACGCTACTGTAACTGTATCTGCATGCACAGCACGCAGATGCAGTTACATTCTGTGGCAAAGCAGGGAGAATCGATCTCCCTGCTTTGCCACTCGGCTGCTATGGGGCCCCTGAACAGGCGGGGGGGGGCCCTGTGCCAGCAGTGGGCCCCCCGCCCGTCATCGGCGGGTTAGCTGTATCAGCATCTAGCCGATACAGCTGACCGCATTAATGAGAGAAGGAGCGAGCACCCCCTCTCCCATCATCCCCCTCTCAGCGTCTGACAGCGGGCGCTATGATGTCTTTGCTCGACGCCCGCTGTCAGGAGATGAGAGCAGTGAGCAGCGCAGGAGCCGGGAGCAAGAGAGTTGACTACTGGATATATTATTTTTGCAAGGGGAGTGCATTATACTACTGAGGCTCCCTATGGGGAGTGCATTATAATACAGAGGCTCCCTATGGGGAGTGCATTACAATATAGAGGCTCCCTATGGGGAGTGCATTATATTACAGAGGCTCCCTATGGGGGGTGCATTATAATACAGAGGCTCCCTATGGGGAGTGCATTATAATACAGAGGCTCCCTATGGGGAGTGCATTACAATATAGAGGCTCCCTATGGGGAGTGCATTATATTACAGAGGCTCCCTATGGGGGGTGCATTATACTACAGGGGCTCCCTATGGAGAGTGCATTATAATACAGAGGCTCCCTATGGGGGGTGCATTATAATACAGAGGCTCCCTATGGGGAGTGCATTATAATACAGAGGCTCCCTATGGGGAGTGCATTACAATATAGAGGCTCCCTATGGGGAGTGCATTATATTACAGAGGCTCCCTATGGGGGGTGCATTATACTACAGGGGCTCCCTATGGGGAGTGCATTATATTACAGAGATTCCATATGGGGAGTGCATTATAATACAGAGGCTCCCTATGGGGAGTGCATTATAGTACAGAGGCTCCCTATGGGGAGTGCATTATAATACAGAGGCTCCCTATGGAGAGTGCATTATAATACAGAGGCTCCCTTTGGGGAGTGCATTACAATACAGAGGCTCCCTATGGGGAGTGCATTATACTACTGAGACTCCCTATGGGGGTGCATTATAATACAGAGGCTCCCTATGGGGAGTGCATTATAATACAGAGGCTCCCTATGGGGAGTGCATTACAATACAGAGGCTCCCTATGGGGAGTGCATTATATTACAGAGGCTCCCTATGGGGGGTGCATTATACTACAGGGGCTCCCTATGGGGAGTGCATTATATTACAGAGATTCTATATGGGGAGTGCATTATAATACAGAGGCTCCCTATGGGGGTTGCATTATAGTACAGAGGCTCCCTATGAGGAGTGCATTATAATACAGAGGCTCCCTATGGGGGTTGCATTATAGTACAGAGGCTCCCTATGAGGAGTGCATTATAATACAGAGGCTCCCTATGGGGAGTGCATTATAGTACAGAGGCTCCCTATGGGGAGTGCATTATAGACAGAGTCCTATGGGTTGCATTATAGTACAGAGGCTCCCTATGGGGAGTGCATTATAGTACAGAGGCTCCCTATGAGGAGTGCATTATAATACAGAGGCTCCCTATGGGGGTTGCATTATAGTACAGAGGCTCCCTATGAGGAGTGCATTATAATACAGAGGCTCCCTATGGAGAGTGCATTATAGTACAGAGGCTCCCTATGGGGAGTGCATTATAGTACAGAGGCTCCCTTGTGGGGTTGCATTATAGTACAGAGGCTCCCTATGGGGAGTGCATTATAATACAGAGGGTCCCTATGGAGAGTGCATAATAATACCGCTGTGACTGACCCATCCCGGTGCAGCAGCAGAGGCGCCAGGTCCCGGATCCTGGGGGCCACTCCACCAGCCCGCGGGCACACTGGTAGCACACGGCCCACGCCTGCTCCTCACTGATCGGCTGCTCGTAGGATTTCAGCACCTCCTCCAGGGACAGCTCCCCGTGGCCCCCCACTGCTGCTGCTAGCCTGGGCCTTCCGGCAGCTCCATCACCGGGCGCACACCGGTGCGGCTCCCCATCACGCGTCGCTCCGGTGCAGGGATGTGCAGGCGCCGCCTCCTCCGAGCCCTCCTACCGTGCATTGTCATCGGCGGAGTGAGGAGGAGGAGCGGCTGTGCAGAGCCGCGCACTACAGTTCCTCACACTTCGGCTCCGCCTCGTGACTGGGAAGATGGCCGCGCTGCTACACTACCATATCGCCGCACTGCACTGTCTCCAGGGATATCAGTGCGCGGGGGCAGGGACCCGGCAGTGTTGTGGCGCGCCGGCGCTGAATTGCTGCAACAAAGTAGTACCGGATCACCGCTCTGATTCTCCCCGGTTCGGGGAACCGGCAGCTTTTTTAACAAGCTGTTCCACCAAACCGGGGGGAACCGGCTGAATCCCACCCCTGGTAATAGGGACACATATGGCAGCAGCGGCTCAGTATTGGGGTATCAGGTGCAGTAATAGGAACACATATGGCAGCAGCGGCTCAGTATTGGGGTATGAGGTGCAGTAATAGGGACACATATGGCAGCAGCGGCTCAGTATTGGGGTATAAGGTGCAGTAATAGGAACACATATGGCAGCAGCGGCTCAGTATTGGGGTATGTGGTGCAGTAATAGGGACACTATGGCAGCAGCGGCTCAGTATTGGGGTATCAGGTGCAGTAATAGGAACACATATGGCAGCAGCGGCTCAGTATTGGGGTATGAGGTGCAGTAATAGGGACACATATGGCAGCAGCGGCTCAGCATTGGGGTATCAGGTGCAGTAATATGGACACATTGGCAGCAGCGGCTCAGTATTGGGGTATCAGGTGCAGTAATAGGGACACATACAGCAGCAGCGGCTCAGTATTGGGGTATGAGGTGCAGTAATGAGGACACATACGGCAGCAGCGGCTCAGTATTGGGGTATCAGGAGCAGTAATAGGGACACATACGGCAGCAGCGGCTCAGTATTGGGGTATGAGTTGCAGTAATGAGGACACACACGGTAGCAGCGGCTCAGTATTGGGGTATCAGGTGCAGTAATAGGGACACATACGGCAGCAGCGGCTCAGTATTGGGGTATCAGGTGCAGTAATAGGGACACATACGGCAGCAGCGGCTCAGTATTGGGGTATGAGGTGCAGTAATAGGGACACATAGGGCAGCAGCGGCTCAATATTGGGGTATGAAGTGCAGTATTAGGGACACATACGGCAGCAGCGGCTCAATATTGGGGTATCAGGTGCAGTAATAGGGACACATACAGCAGTAGCGGCTCAGTATTGGGGTATGAGGTGCAGTAATAGGGACACATACGGCTGCAGCGGCTCAGTATTAGGTATCAGGTGCAGTAATAGGGACATATAACACAGCAGCGGCTCAATATTGGGTATCAGGTGCAGTAATAGGGACACATACGGCAGCAGCGGCTCAGTATTGGGGTATGAGGTGCAGTAATAGGGACACATACGGCAGCAGGGGCTCAGTATTAGGGTATCACGTGCAGTAATAGGGACACATACGGCTGCAGCGGCTCAGTATTAGGGTATCACGTGCAGTAATAGGGACACATACGGCAGCAGCGGCTCAGTATTAGGGTATCAGGTGCAGTAATAGGGACACATACGGCAGCAGCGGCTCAGTATTGGGGTATGAGGTGCAGTAATAGGGACACATAGGGCAGCAGCGGCTCATTATTGGGGTATCAGGTGCAGTAATAGGGACACATACGGCAGCAGCGGCTCATTATTGGGGTATCAGGTGCAGTAATAGGGACACATAGGGCAGCAGCGGCTCAGTATTAGGGTATCACGTGCAGTAATAGGGACACATACGGCAGCAGCGGCTCAGTATTAGGGTATCAGGTGCAGTAATAAGGACACATATGGCAGCAGCGGCTCAGTATTGGGGTATGAGGTGCAGTAATAGGGACACATAGGGCAGCAGCGGCTCATTATTGGGGTATCAGGTGCAGTAATAGGGACACATACGGCAGCAGCGGCTCATTATTGGGGTATCAGGTGCAGTAATAGGGACACATAGGGCAGCAGCGGCTCAGTATTGGGGTATCAGGTGCAGTAATAGGGACACATACGGCAGCAGCAGCTCAGTATTGGGGTATCATAAGGATGAGGAGTTTGTGCAGGTTGAGAATAGTCCAATCGGTGACCGTGACAGTGCTGAAAATATGAGAAGTGAAACGTGTCTTTGTTGTATTCTCTGCAGTAGTCCTGGCTGGAGACGTCGTCATGTCGGTCTGGGCCAGATGGAAAAGACATGAAAAGTGAACAATTCCATCAGAAAGAACATCAGCGGTAAGTCATTATCTGTAACTGTGCTGTAATCTATTATATGTTCTGTAGGACTGGTATTATTTACCACTGACCATATGGCGGTAATATCAATATTGGTCTTTTTATATGTAGATTATTTTTGGCAACAGCGCGGTCATTTGCTGAGGTTCTCTGGTAAGGGGCCCACTCAGAAGTTTCACCCCCCCTAAACCAAAACCCTAGCTACGCCTCTGTGATGTACGCATGGGTATCGAACGCATACATACTCATAACCTTTTCATTCCAATGCGTTCCTATAGGCAGTAATGCGTTGTTTTGACGCACTCCATACGCAAGCATGGCTGCGCATAATTGCAAAAATGCAACATGTTGTGTTCCACGCTTCACCGCAAAATGGCGCATGCATAGGGCAAACGCATGTCCCTGGGCACACCATGTTAAACATATGTACTCATGACGCATGCGGATCTAACGCTGCGCACCGATACGTAAATGTGAAACCAGCCTTACTTTGGGTTTCCATCTAATTCTCCGAGTGACGTGATTCAGATGAAAAGTCTGAAGGAGCCTTTCACTATAATGAGGCAGCAGAGTCACTCTGGACACCATCTGGCCTCTCTTCAGCGGTGTCCTTTTCAGAAGTGCACAAAACTGTGGCCCATGGCACTTTTATGCAATCCTAAAAAGACGGACACCGCCGGATCACAGGTCAGACGGCGTCCACAGTGCCTCCATCTGCCTCATTATAGCGAATCTTCCGTCAGAGGTTACATCTGAATCACATATTTCAGAGATTTACATGGAAATCCTGGTGCAAGAGCTCAGAGCAGAGCGCAGGATAAATGTGCGCTGAGCCTTAAGGTACTGTCACACTAAACGAGATCGCTAACAAGATCGCTAATGTGTCACCGATTTATGACGCAGTAGCGATCTCATTAGCGATTTAGCTGTGTGTGACATGTAGCAGCGATGTGGCCCCTGCTGAGATGTCGCTGATCGCTTATGAACGTTCTGAGCCGTTTTTTGGTCGTTGGTGTCCCGCTGGTGAGCCTGAATCGCTGAGTGTGACACCCTTTATGAACGACTTTACCAGCGTCGCAGGTGGGACTAGGTTTTCCCAACGACTGCAGAGGTCGTTATACAGATCGCTGATGAGTTGTTTGGAATCTAACTAGCGATCACATAGCGATCGCACTAGCGATCTCGCCAGGTCGTGTTGTTGCTGTGATCGCTGGTGCGATCGCCAAGTGAGACAGTGCCTTTACTGCAATCTTAGGGAGGCAGAATGAAAAAATCAACAGAAGGTGAAGAATTGTTTTTTATTTTTTGCGCCATTCCTCATGGTTTTTAGTGATTAGGTGACTTTATTCTTCGGGTCTGTGCGATTACAGCGACACCAGATTTATATGAGGTTTTATGTTTGGCTGTTGGCACACACTAAAAGATGCTTTTTATTGCAAAAAATAGTTTTTGCATCACCACATTTTGAGAGCTATAATTTTTCCATATTTTCGCCCACAGCGTCATGTAAGGTCTTGTTTTTTGCGGGACTATTTGACGTTTTTATTGGTACCATTTTGGGGCACTTGACATTTTTATTCTTCGGGTCAGTACGATTACAGTGATACCTCATTTATATCTTTTTATGTTTTGCCGCTTTTATACAATAAAAATTATTTTATAGAAAAAATAATTATTTTTGCATCACTTTATTCTGAGAGCTATAACTTTTCTATTTTTCTGCTGATGGAGCTGTTTGGCTGCTTGTTTTTTGCAGGACAAAATGACGTTTTCAGCGGTACAATGTTTATTTACATCCGTCTTTTTATCGCGTTTTAATCTCACTTTTTATTCGGTGGTATGATGATAAAGCACTGTTTTTGCCTTGTTTTCTAATTTATTTTTTTAATGGTGTTCACTAAAGGGGGTTAACTAGTGGGACACTTTTATAGGTTGGGTCGTTGCGGACGCGGCGATACCAAATATGTGTACTTTTATTGTTTATATTTTTTTCATTCAAATATTTATTTAGATACAATATCTTTTGATTTTTTATTATTATTTTTGATTTTTTAAACTATTTTTACAATTATTTAAAACATTTTTTTTTACTTTTTTCTAACTTTTTACTTGGTCCCACTATGGGACTATCATTTTTTGCAGGCTGATTGCTTCTGCTCCATGGAGATGAAGCAGCTCTGCACTGACAAACTTGCTAATCATGCACTCGGCATGATCAGCAAGTTTGCTTGGTCTGGTGACCCAGATGTTGTCATGACAACATTGGGTCATCATGGCAACGATCGGCACTCCATGTCATGCTGCGGGGTCTCCGATCCAAAGGCAGAGGGGCTATCAGCCCTCTGCCGGCTTCTGGAATGCTGCGATTGTGTTCGATCGCAGCATTTCGGGGGTTAAAGTGCCAGGGTCTGCACTTAGTGCCGGGTGTCAGCTGTCAGAATCACCTGACACCCGGCGGCAATCGCCCATGTGCGGGGCGATCACTGAGACATAATAATCTGTCCCTGGTCAAATTGGCCCAGGGCACAGGGACGGATTATTACATCTGATGTCAGAAAGGGGTTAAAAAATATAAAAGTTTGATTCACCCTCATTTTCTCTCTTTTAAAGAATACATAAAAAACATATATGTTGTATCTCCATGTTTGTAAAAGTTCAATTTATCAAAATATAAAATTCATTAACCAGATAGGTTAACACTGCAATGACAAAAACAATCAAAATGCCACAATTACAATTTTTTTTTCAGCCACACAACACTGTGTAAAACTGCATTAAGAGGCAAAAAGATATATCTGGGCCGATGCAAAAGTTTGTGCGCCCTTGGAAATTTGTGTGCTTAGATAACTTTATGAAAGTTTTAGATCTGAATTAGCCTGTGATGTTTAGGCTTGTTCACTACCATCGTTAGGAAAGGCTAGGTGATGCAAATTTCCCAGCTTAAAAAAACAGCCTCCTCTAAAGTTGTGCCAAAACACAGCATCTGTCTAGCACTCTGGAAATTAAAATGGTGCACTCCCACAAAGCAGGAGAATACAATAAGAAGATAGCAAAGCATTTTTAAGTTGCCCTTTCCTCAGTTCGAAATGTAATTAAGAAATGGCGGTTAACAGTAACAGTGGAGGTCAAGATAAGGTCGGGAAGACCAATCAAAATTTCAGTGAGAGCTGATCGTAGAATTTCTAAAGAAGCAAATTAGAACACTGGCTTGGCTGCAAAAGACTTTCAGAAAGATTTAGCAGACTCTGGAGTTGTGGTACATTGTTTAACTGTTCAGAGACACCTGCACCAATATGGCCTTCATGGAAGAGTCATCAGAAGAAAACCTCTACAGCATCCTCTCCATAAAATTCAGCATCAGAAGTATGCAAATAACATCTAAACAAGCCTGATGCATTTTGGAAACAAGTCCAGAGGTTCAAATAGAACTCTTTGGCCACAAAGGTATATGTGGAGAAAAAAGGGCACAGAATTTCAGGAAAAGTACATCTTGTCAACGATTAGGCATGGGGGTGGATCAATCATACTATGAGGTTGTGTTGCAGCCAATGGCACGGAGTTGACGCAAACATAACACCATTTGTAGAAAAAAAAAACTGAAGTTGCAAAGAGGATAATGTCACGATTCATTTTTGGATTTGTGACAGCTCTGGCTCTGCTTTAATTTAAACGTTGTTTTTTCCTTTAGTGCAAGCAAGTGTTAATGTCAGTTTTCTTGCTGGAAGCTGCTTTGTTGCTTTGTTGCTAGGTCAGCTGATGTGGGTGGTGACCACTCCCACCATCCTTTAAATAGCCACATGACGCATCAGCTTACTGTTGGTAATAGAGTTATTCTATGAAGACCAGCCCAGGAGTTTGGAGCTCTTCGGTGTCACTGGTGTATCTGCTACTTCTGTGGAGTTCGTTTCCTGATTCCGTGTCCTCTGCTGTGTGGAGATTGGCGGTCGTGGCTGATGCTAAGTTTCTTGTTCTCTTTCCTTGTCTGTCTCGTGCTTGTCACTACCCCCTGTCTGTGTTTTTACCATCTGCGTGGTGAGGCTAGCATCCTTGCCGGCTAATGCACTAGCCAGGGTATAGTGAGGTGACAGCTAGGGACTAGGCATGTGATGGCAGCGGGGGGGAAGGACCTGCATAGGGCGTTAGGGGAGCTTAGGGATAGGCACAGGCTGTGTTAGGAGGTGCCATATTCCTCGTTCCCTACTGTTAGAGCCTTCCTCTCCCTTTTTCCATCCCATTGTTGGTGTTTGTTGTACTGTCCACTGGACCGATCCTTGTGGGTCGTGACAGATATTATCCACTTGTAGAAACTGATTCTAAACACACATCAAAATCCACAGAAGACTACCTCAAAAGGTGCAAGTTGAAGGTTTTATAATGGCCTTCACAGTCCCCTGATCTGAATATCATTGAAAATCTGTGGCTAGGCCTCAAAATAGCAGCGCATGCATGTCTCAAAATGCTAATTCGATTTCCTTTGCTTATCTTTTGAATGCATCACACCTCCCAGGTCTTGAACAAATTTCCTACTATAGTAAGCATCTAATGTGTCTTTCTTATTATTGCAAATGTAATCTTGCCTGAAGAAGGAGCCTTTGAGCTCTGAAAGCTGGCGAACATATAATTTTCTGGTTAGCCAATAAAGGTATCACTTTAAGAATGCTCTTGTCATAATTGGACGGAAAAGTATTCACATCGATTTTTCTGGCTAACACGGTACCACAATATAATTTATTATTGTACACCATAAACCAGCAGTGAAAACCAGATACATTTTGGAAAATGTGATACACATACTGAATGTTAGGCTCACTAGGTGAGGTGAATCCTCAAAGCCAAGGGTCCAGGTGGGCACACGGGCATCAGTGCACCAGGCACATGAAGCATGTGGCAGACAGGTAGCAGATGTCCTGGACTATCGGAAACAAGTAGCAGAAATCCTGGAAGCCACAGACAGTCCTGGAAGCCCAGAAACTGATAACAGAGGTTCTGGAAGCCCGGGAACAGGTAGCAAAGGTTCCAGAAGACTGGGAACAGATAGCAGAGGTTCTGGAAGACTGGGAACAGATAGCAGAGATTCTGGAAGCCGCAGGTGGACAAGAGACTTCCTGGATGCTGCAGGCGAATAGGAGACCGGGAACAAGTAACAGAGGTTCTGGAAGCCACAGGCAATCTAGACTCAAGAACTCAAAGTTTTAATATCAGGACGCAGGTGTATTTTTTGGTAGGCCTTAGATAGGCCCAGGCAGATGATCAAAAGGGATGACACCATTTGCAAAGCCTGATATGGAGCAAACAGAGTTCAACAGTCAGCGGTGAGAGTTGCAAAACCTGGGACAGGTGGATAACACTGAGCCTGGAGTAACTGTAGGCATACCGAGGTGTAACTATATGGGGGCAGAGGTGGTAATCACACCCGTTGCCTGAGAAGGTCACATATGAAGAAACTAGTAGTATTATTAGTAAATGGTGACCCTCCTGTAGGTCTTGCATTGGAGCACTGTTTGCAGGTTACCAACAATAACTTTGTATATGGAGCTAGATATGAGCCTTACTTGATAAGATTTTCACCATCTGATTTGTAAACAAGGCACAAAAATGTCACCTTATTCACCTGGAAGGAGCTGTATGTCTGCTAACAATTACCTTCTAGAACAAGACTTTATTAGCTGAAACTATGTGATTGATCGCACATTAGATATATTCCAGGTAATTATTGTGCTAGACTTTGTCCGGTAATAAAACTAGTAGGTGGGGAGGGAAAGTGTGTGCTCCCAGCAGATATTCTTACACTGGATACTGACAATACCAGAGCAGGTGCCTCCGATTCTCCAAGATACTACTCCTACGACAAGACCAGCTTTCAACAATTTAGGATAAAACTCCTGTTATATAGATAGTAGGATAAAGAAAGATGGAGAATCAGCCTCATTAATCCAAGAATCTTCATACGGAGATGTGCAGACATGCAGGTACGTCTGACTTTGACCTTGCTTGCATATGGATATTTAAAATAATTGAAGCTCTATTTTCTGTATGAATAAATGTAGTTTAAGATATGTCTAGTTTTTGGTATCAGCAAGGTAAAAGCAATATTGCAGTGGGACCACCTAAGCTTTCCAGCCTGGGACTAGTGACGGAACCACACCGAGTGCAGTGATATCATTTATTGCAGGCTATTAAGCCTGACCGCCCAGTCCACCTATGTGTCAGAGCAAGTTCAGAGAAGAGCCACCAGAATGGTGACCGGTCTGCAAACCATGTCCTATGAGGAACGGTTGCAGGATTTGGGAATGTTTAGCTTGCAAAAAAGAAGACTGAGAGGAGACATAATAGCTGTCTACAAATATCTCAAGGGCTGTCACATTGTAGAAGGATCATCTTTATTCTCATTTGCACAAGGAAAGACTAGAAGCAATGGGATGAAACTGAATGGGAGGAGACACAGATTAGATATTAGAAAAAACTTTTTGACAGTTAGGGTGATCAATGAGTGGAACAGGCTGCCACAAGAGGTGGTGAGTTCTCCTTCAATGGAAGTCTTCAAACAGAGGCTGGATAGACATCTGTCTGGGATGATTTAGAGAATCCTGCTTTGAGCAGGGGGTTGGACCAGAAGGCCCAGGAGGTCCCTTCCAACTCTACCATTCTATGGTTCTATGATTCTAGTCTACAAATATGATTTCTGTCCTACTTTTGGAATAGACGTCACCTGTACCCTCACAGCTGCCAACATAGCAGCTAGCCCTGCCCAGCTCCACCCAATATGCCTGTCACGGAAAGACAACATTCCATCTTAGCTGATAATAATCTAATAATAATCTATTTATATAGCGCTAACATATTCCGCAGCGCTTTACAGTTTGCACACATTATTATCGCTGTCCCCGATGGGGCTCACAATCTAGATTCCCTATCAGTATGTTTTTTTTGGAGTGTGGGAGGAAACCGGAGTACCCGGAGGAAACCCACGCAAACACGGGGAGAACATACAAACTCCTTGCAGATGTTGTCCTTGGTGGGATTCGAACCCAGGACTCCATCGCTGCAAGGCTGCAGTGCTATCCACTGAGCCACCGTGCTGCCCCTGATAACATGAAGGCTATACTGCATGACTGTACTGAGTACAGGATTTTTTTGGATAGATCTTTATTATTCAAAATAGACCTATAAATATAATTTATTTATCTGTCTTTAAGAGATGTTGTATATCTGCATGAAAATATCTGAGATAACGTACCACTGATTTACAGAATAAGGCTTGGTTCACATCATGTTTTAGCCACACATCAGCTGCTCCATTGACGCTTGCATCTGAAGCCCTGACAAATGGGTTCAGACATGTCCATCAACAGGGCCATTGACTTTAATGAAGCAGATGGACTCATTTTGTGCTCTGTATAATCTAATTTACGTTAATTTAAACCTTTTTCAGGCAGGCACATAATTAATTGTGTTTTTGTGCATCTCTGAAAAAAGCACTGTCTAAAATAAGGTCATAGGACAAAATGACTATGTCAAAGGCCCCGTCGACAGATATGCGTAAATCCCATTTTTTCAGGTCTTCACAAGGAGGCCCTGATGAAGCCACTGATGTGTGGCTAAAACATGATGTGAACATAGCCTCAGAAGGAACCTGTCACTAGGCTTGAGATAACTGAATCACCAACATGTCAAAACTGTTAGCTTTCCATGTATGGAATTTACATATTCAGAAATTAAAGTCAAAACACACTGGAATAAAGCAATACATATACAGTTGTGCTCAAAAGTTTACATATCCCGGCAGAATTTTTACTTTCTTGGCCTTTTTTCAGAGAATATGAATGATAACACCAAAACTTTTTGTCCACTCATGGTTAGTGGTTGAGTGAAGCCATCTATTGTCAAACTGCTGTGTTTTCTCTTTTAAAATCATAAGGACAACCCAAAACATCCAAATGACCCTGATCAAAAGTTCACATACCCCATTTGTTAATACCGTGTATAGCCCCCTCTAACTTCAATTACAGCTTGAAGTCTTTTGTGGTAGTTGTGGATGAGGTTCTTAATTTTCTCACATGGTAAAGCTGCCCACTCTTCTTGGCAAAAAGCCTCCAATTCCTGACCTCTTGGGCTATATAAGCATGAACTGCACGCTTGAGATCTCCCCAGAGTGGCTCAATGATATTGAGGTCAGGAGACTGAGATGGCCACTACACAACCTTCACTTTGTTCTTCTGTTGCCAATGACAGGTCGACTTGGCCTTGTGTTTTGGATTGTTGTCATGTTGGAACATCCAAGTACTTCCCATGTGCAGCAGTATTTGCTGATAACGTGCTGCATTCATCTTACCTTCAACTTTGACCAAGTTTCCTGTGCCTTTGTAGCTTACACATCCCCAAAACATCATCGATACACCTCCATGCTTTACAGTAGGAATGATGTTACCTTCATCATAGGCCTTGTTGACCGCTCTCCAAATGTAACGTTTATGGTTGCGGCCAAAAAGTTCAATTTTGGTCTCATCACTCCAAATTACCATTTTCCAGAAGTTTTGAGGCTTGTCTCTGTGCTGTTTTGCGTATTGTAGGTGAGATACTTTGTGGCATTTGTGCAGTAATGGCTTTCTTCTGGTGACTCGATCATGCAGCCCATTTTTCTTCAAGTGCCTCCTTATTGTGCATCTTGAAACAGCCACACTGCTAGTTTTCAGACAGAGAGTCCAGTATTTCAGCTGATGTTATTTGTGTGTTTTTCTTTGCATCATGAACAATTTTCCTGGCAGCTGTGGACAAAATTTTTGTTGGTCTACCTGACTGTGGTTTTGTTTTTACAGAGCCCCTGATTTTCCATTTGTTAATCACAGTATGAACACTGCTGACTGGCATTATCAATTCCTTGGATATCTTTTTGTATCCCTTTCCTGTCTTATACAGTTCAACTACCTTTTTCCCATAGATCCATTAACAATTCTTTTGCTTTCCCCATGACTCACAATCCAGAGACGTCAGTGACTAGATGAAAGATGCAAGAGTCTGTCTGGATCCCAAAAACTCACTCAGCTTTTATGCACACACATTGATTATAAGCAAACAGCTCTCAGGTGAGGATGTTACCTTTAGTAGCCATTAAAACCCATTTGTGTCAACTTCTGTGCATGTTATCAAGCCAAAATCACCAGGGTATGTGAACTTTTGATCAGGGTCATTTGGATGTTTTGGGTTGTCATTATGATTTAAAAAGAGAAAACACAGTAGTTTGACAATAAATGGCTTCTCCCAACCACTAACAATGAGTGGAAAAAAGTTTTGGTATTATCATTCATATTCTCTGAAAAAAGGCCAAGAAAGCAAAAATTCTGCCGGAGTATGTAAACTTTTGAGCACAACTGTACATAGAGGTAAATGGTGACAAATCATACCTGGGGAAGGGTAGGGTTTTGAAGTTGGAGTCTAAAATTACATTCACTGAAACTATATACTGTATTATGATAAAGATATTACTATTTTGAGAATCCTTTACAGTATATTTGCTAAAAGGTGTCCACCTCTAAACTTTTTTTTTAAATAAAAATAAATCCACTATTCTCTAAAGCAATAAAATATACTTACACTACCATGTACCCTATGCTGGTCCAACTTTTATTTCAATGTTGCCTACTTCTCAGTTTTTGTACATCCTGTCCCAGCTGGACAAGCATGTGACTGGCTGCAGTGGTCACGTCTGCTTTCCCAGAATAGAACGTACTGAGATGAGCTCTATATATCTTGTTATGTATGGAAATGTTATTCTTACAGCTCATTTTGCCAGAACTTGATGTTTGGAGAGTGGCAAGGTTCCTAGGCAGCATTGAAAGAGCAGAAATGTGGCAATGGTAAGGTCGGTATATTTTACTTAATGATTTTGTGGATTTTTTTGGGGAAGTTGAATTACCTCCTACTTTTTTACCCCAAAATATCAGTAGCTAGATTCTACCATTCTATCTAACCATACATTTTGCCATTTTCTTTCTGCTCATTTAAGATACCATGGGGATCTCCTGGCTATTCGTGGTGACATCTTTTCTTCTTGCTGGATCTCTTAGAGGTCTAGAAACCAACTTCACATCCGGATGTCAATGGGACCGCGTGTATTCTCTGAGATGCTCTTCAGCTGGAATTACTAATCTTCAAGAGTTACAGAAATCACCTTCTTGGCCTCGAGCACCGAGATTACTGAAGACCATGAAACACATCAACCTGAGCAATAATCTGATATCATCTTTTCATCTGAATATTTTTTACAAGTTCTCGTCTTTGGAAACTTTAAACATCAGTAATAATTACATCTCTATGATTTCTATAAATTATCAGCAGGAGGGAAAAGATGCAATGCTGACTTCTCTAAACAGCCTTGTGATTGACAGGAACAGACTTACCTTTGTCCCAAAAGGTAAGATCACCTAGTTTAGTAGCAAATGTATTTTTTACCTCATGTCGTATCATAAATGTACTGTGCAGCTAAAAGTTTTATAGGGGACAAACCATGAAGAAAAAAGTCAGATACAGAAAGAATCTAGAATTTATTGGATTTTATAGATGAATTTTGATTTGACAACCTTTGAAGATGGCATGACGATATAAGAAAATATACTTTATGATCCTCCAATCTGGGACTTAATAATAACTATACATTTCTCATGTATAGTCATCCTACCAGGTACTCCTTTGCCACTTATGCTGAGATTGGCAGTCCTTTCTACTTATTTTCATAGTGGCATGTGGAATGCCTCTAGTGCCTGTTAAAGGGTTGCTAATGACATTTAGGATTGCTATTTTCAAAGGTGGGACTAGAGTTCAACTCCTCTTCTTCTCTGAAGAGGCAATTTACATATTTAATTTCCCAGAGGCATATTGCATGGCCTATAAGTCTCCTTACACTGGTATGTCAGGCATGTCACTTTCCAAACCAGATCTCATGCTTTGCACTGACGAGGGGCAACACTCCAAGACACATGTCTGCAAATTGAGATTCTGGTTTGGCTTTTATCCCAAGTTATGTGACAAGGCTCATTAAAGGGTCAGTTTTGACTTTAAGGAATGTTACTTCCAATAAGTCTAGAAGAGGTTCAAGATCTCTTCTCTGAAGAGACTGCTTCACTGCACAGTAGAGGCCCGGAAGGTGTTGTTTAGACTAACCAATGCACTTCCAATGCCACCGCAGAGGCCATCTTGGATGCTGAAGGAACGTACCCAAAAGAAGCAGTGGGGCAAACACAATGCGCGATGACTTACATGAGAAATGTGTAAACACTTATGTCCAAAGGTGAAGAATTGCTTTAGGAAAAGATACTCCCATAGGACAAATCTTCATTTCAAGGGAATCTGTCACAAGGTTTATGCTTCCCTATCTGAGGGCAGCACAAAGTAATGATGAATCACATTCATTTGTTAGTGCTATATTTTTTATAAAATCTTTTTTTTTTAGCTGCAGCGGGATCCGAGGCTGAAGTCTTGCTATTTATGCTGTATGTTGTGTGCTCACTATGCAGTCCAGCTGCCTAATCACAGCTACCTCCCTATACTCTGACCAGCGAGAGAAAGCTGCCAGTAAAGGGACAATACAGCTCATGTACAGTACAGACCAAAAGTTTGGACACACCTTCTCATTTAAAGATTTTTTCTATATTTTCATGACTATGAAAATTGTACATTCACACTGAAGGCATCAAAACTATGAATTAACACATGTGGAATTATATACTTAACAAAAAAGTGTGAAACAACTGAAATTATGTCTTAAATTCTAGGTTCTTCAAAGTAGGCACCTTTTGCTTTGATGACTGCTTTGCACACTCTTGGCATTCTCTTGATGAGCTTCAAGAGGTAGTCACCGGAATGGTTTTCACTTCATAGGTGTGCCCTGTCAGGTTTAATAAGTGGGATTTATGGCCTTATAAATGAGGTTAGGACCATCAGTTGTGTTGTGCAGAAGTCTGGTGGACACACAGCTGATAGTTCTACTGAATAGACTGTTAGAATTTATATTATGGCAAGAAAAAAGCAGCTAAGTAAAGAAAAACGAGTGGCCATTATTACTTTAAGAAATGAAGGTCAGTCAGTCCAAAAAATTGGGAAAACTTTGAAAGTGTCCCCAAGTGCAGTTGCAAAAACCATCAAGCGCTACAAAGAAACTAGCTCACGTGAGGACCGCCCCAGGAAAGGAAGACCAAGAGTCACCTCTGCTTCTGAGGATAAGTTTATCCGAGTCACCAGCCTCAGAAATCGCAGGTTAACAGCAGCTCAGATTAGAGACCAGGTCAATGCCACACAGAGTTCTAGCAGCAGACACATCTCTACAACAACTGTTAATAAGAGACTTTGTGCAGCAGGCCTTCATGGTAAAATAGCTGCTAGGAAACCACTGCCAAGGACAGGCAACAAGCAGAAGAGACTTGTTTGGGCTAAAGAACTCAAGGAATGGACATTAGACCAGTGGAAATCTGTGCTTTGGTCTGATGAGTCCAAATTTGAGATCTTTGGTTCCAACCACCGTGTCTTTGTGCGACGTGGAAAAGGTGAACGGATGGACTCTACATGTCTGGTTCCCACCATGAAGCATGGAGGAGGAGGTGTGATGGTGTGGGGGTGCTTTGCTGGTGACACTGTTGGGGATTTATTCAAAATTGAAAAAAACATATAGAGTGTTCTCAGTTTTGTTTATTCAAAATTGAAGGCATAGTGAACCAGCATGGCTACCACAGCATCTTGCAGCGGCATGCTATTCCATCCGGTTTGCGTTTAGTTGGACCATCATTTATTTTTCAAAAGGTGAATGACCCCAAACACACCTCCAGGCTGTGTAAGGGCTATTTGACCACGCAGGAGAGTGATGGGGTGCTACGCCAGATGACCTGGCCTCCACAGCCACCAGACCTGAACCCAATCGAGATGGTTTGGGGTGAGCTGGACCGCAGAGTGAAGGCAAAAGGGCCAACAAGTGCTAAGCATCTCTGGGAACTCCTTCAAGATTGTTGGAAGACCATTTCCGGAGACTACCTCTTGAAGCTCATCAAGAGAATGCCAAGAGTGTGCAAAGCAGTCATCAAAGCAAAAGGTGGCTACTTTGAAGAACCTAGAATATAAGACACATTTTCAGTTGTTTCACACTTTTTTGTTACGTATATAATTCCACGTGTTAATTCATAGTTTTGATGCCTTCAGTGTGAATGTACAATTTTCACAGTCATGAAAATACAGAAAAATCTGTAAATGAGAAGGTGTGTCCAAACTTTTGGTCTGTACTGTACA
Organism: Oophaga sylvatica; assembly: GCA_033576555.1. Lineage (NCBI taxonomy): Eukaryota > Metazoa > Chordata > Amphibia > Anura > Dendrobatidae > Oophaga > Oophaga sylvatica. Next base: position 88,944,200 of record JARQOD010000001.1, read on the forward strand.
TCAGCAGTGCAAGCATTACTTTGAGTGAACTACAGATTTGGCTTTCACTGCTGCTAAGGTCTCATTCAGATGTCCAGCCTTTTTTTTGCATTCAAGAGAAATTGGACCAGTATCAATTTTTCTGTTTTTATGGTAATATAATACTCAAGGGCAGTAGTAAAACAGCGATATATATTTTTTCTAATTTAAGTATTAAAATTAATCAGAAATTTCTAAAAAAAATTGGTTTGTGCTGCCATTTTCTGAGACCCATAATGTTTTTATTTTTCAGTTGATGTAGATGTGTAGTGGACTTGTTTTTTGCGTGGTGAGCTGATATTTTTCTTGCTGCCAATTTGTGTTTAATTTGATCACTTGATCACTTTTTATTTCACTTTGGTCAAAGAGGTGTGGAGATGGAAAAAAAGACGCAATTTTGGGTTTGGTATTTGTCGATTTTGGATTTTTAAAGATCTGACTATAATGGATTTGTGAGGGTGGGCCCGGGCGGTAGTCATAGCCGAGAGCAGCCCCTCACAGCACACCCTGGCCTCACTTCACATGCATACAATGTCCACTCTTCTGCGTACCTGCGTCTTGGGTCTCTGCGCCGTCTGGGTCCACTCGGTGTATCTGTAGGCCTCTTTTTGACAGTACCGCACAAAAGGAGACACAGTCCAATTCAACTTTAACCAAAACAACTTTACTTGTTCCTGTACGCAGCACATCCATTTTCTTGACAGTGTAAACATCAGATTTCGCAGCACACACTTCTGTCTCTTTCCCTGCATCTCTATTCCTTGTACTAAGCCCGCTTCCAGGATGAACCATCCCATTCAGTTCCTCAGCGTCCTCCCTGACCAAGCTTACATTGTTCGGGAGTTCCCCCAGCCGTTTCGCCCCGGTTCTGAGGGCATCAGCTCACGCCATAAGCTGCCACATTTTGGAGTGACCTGCCCATACTGCTTAGTCTTCCTTGTAGCAACTGCAGTCCCACTTATACTGCACCACTAGCACTGCTGCACTGCTTCCACTACCGATGTTTCACCCAGATCACAGATGGCCGGGCCTTTACACTTAGTGTAACTTTGCGTGACAAGGCGTTGCCCAGGGCTATCAAGCCCTTGTGAGCTCAACAGGTGCTCAGGCCCCTACTGAACACTATCAGGAAGTCCTTCCTGCCTTATCCACTGTGCCCCTCCTATATTTAACTATATAAAGTAATATGTAAACTCCCATCTAGTACTAGATAGATCAGAATGCCTCCATCTAGTGGCCTAACTAAAGTACTGCGCTTTCCATATTAAACTATACTAAATGGTGCTAGATACAGCACAGACAAATAGCCTATTTACATTAGGGAAGGGAGTGAAGTATCAGAAATACATAATACACACTATTAATAAACCACATGTATCTTAATCCGGGACATATCTAGAGGGGTTAGCAAAGGAGCTGTAATACTTTGTAACCCTTTTACAGATTCGACAATACCACATATGCTTATTTTTTTTCAGTTTTAACATGGCAAAAGGGGTGTGTTTCAAATTTTTATGTTTTGCATTTTTGACCTTTTTTTCAACTTTATTAGTCTCCTTAAGGGTTTGGAACCTACAATCAGCAATATTATTATACCACAGTATTGCAGGATAAAAAGAAAACAAGGTTCTACCATGAAGCCTAGCATGCATCTGCACTTCACAAGAGGACTAAGATGGTTGTGGCAGTAATGGGAGATTGTTCACGTCATTTGATGGAGGCATTTAAATGGTTAAACAGCAGCGATCAAAGCACGTTCTAGTCGCTGCTATTATAGACAGATGCTGCGAACTGTGTCATATCTGGTATCTGCTCGCTGAGCTTCTGATAAAGCTTCATACATAGGAAAAAGATTAAGTAGAAAAAAAAGTTGGCCAACACTCTGATGATACACAGATGGTATCCGTGTGCTATGAGGCCTCATTCACATGTCTGTGTTTAAATACGTACGTGAAAAACAGGCGGAGGCACCATCAGTGTTTTGAATCAGTGTTTGTGTAACAAGGTGGCACGGGGTGGTAGTCCCAGCCGAGTCAACTAAGCCACAGTCAGTATATACCCGGGACCTTGTACAGAAATAGACAGGATGGACCCAGCTCCCCTCACGAGTTACCTCTTTTTCCCAGTCACTGCAGTCCAGGCAATCACAGGAGTAATCCAACAGGGATAACTTTTATTTTTGTAGGATAAACGAGGTAGAAAGAGGTGATTGGAGAAAATATAATAGAGATTTCCCGCTCTTTCCCTACTCTTATTCACTGCCGACTCAGCATCAGACACAGCAGCGGTCACCGTTCACAAGCAAAAGTAGTGAAACTCCACTCCACGGAATCTGGACGCTTGAAGTCCCTTCGGTGGGGCACTCGCACAGTCCTGTGCCCACCTCACTGCCCATGGGTCCGGGGCAGCAGATTCTGTCTCCTCCTGGGGTCTGGCAATGTCCCGGTCGTTGCTGAGCTCCTGCCCAGGGCAAACGTGCCCGGGCGACTGACTGGAAGCAGGAGCTTCCTGCCGCCTTTTCTGGCTGCTAGTCATGCCTCCTAAATTAACCTGTGCTTGCTCTGAACTAGTTACATTTCAAATACAGGCACAGCATAAGAGGAGTACAGTAAAACAAGACAAACACAGCCCATCATAGGAATACAACACTCAGACCATTAGCAAACAGGTACAACATATTTTACATACAAAAAGTCACATAGGTCCCGTGTTTTTCATGATAGATAGAGAATGACAAAGTTTCTCCTGTACTCTGCAATGTTAGACACGGACAGCACAGGATTACACACTGCTGCCATCTGTGTGCTGTACATGTTTGTCATGGACCCATAGACTTATATTGGCCTTTGTCAGCTGTGCTGCTGGAAAAAACGGACATGTCACTGTGACTTTTGCACAAACACACAGTCTATGCAAAGACATGGAAATTTGAATAGCACCATAGATTATGATAGGTACGTGGTATATGGAAGTTCCAGTCATTTCAGCCCTGGATCTCTCAGAACGCATGTGACATTGTGATTAGAGATGAGCTAATCTGTTCAGATTCGGTTCCGAATATGATAGAAATCGAATATTGTTTTGCAATATTCGCCGAACGTCATTAGAGTCAATGGGAGTAGAAATTACTGAAAATGTTCGGAACCGATCATAAGACATACATTCAGCACGAATAATGTTCGAATATGGCTAGAATATGTCAAAATCAGATTCGGGGACAAAATCCGAGCAAATTTGCTCATCTCTAATTGTGATGGCAAAAGAGCACTGCTTCCTATCAGGGAACACAGCATTTAAGAAGAAGTTGTCCAAGTAGTGGACAACCCCTTTAACTCCTTCACGACATATGATGTACATGTACATTATATGTCATGACCCTACGTTTGATGCAGGCTCACATGCCAAGCCCGAATCTTTCCCTGATTTAATTAGCTATCATGTGCCTTTTAACAGCCATGGGTGGAGCGGAGCTCTGCCCGCTGCTGCTAACCTGTTAAATTTCACTTACAATCTCTGACAGCTGCGACACAGGGGGGCACATAGTTCCACTCTCGCATCAGCCCGCCCATGACATTATCGCAGAGGGTCGATGGGTTGTCATGGCAGCCGGGGATCTACTGATGACCCACGTTGTTAAGGGCCTGCGGAACGCACCTAATAGATATTAAGGAGAGGTGCGTTCGCAGCCCGGGGTCCACCGTGCAGGCAGAGCCTGCTGCTAGTAAGATGGCGCAAATAGGCAGTATGAGCGAACTCTGTTATCCCGCAGAGTCGCAGATGTAAACGCCGTAGCACTATATGGCGGTATGGGCGAACTCTGTTATTCCACAGAGTCGCTAACTAAAATGCTGTAGCACTATATGGCGATATAAGCGGACTCTGTTAATTCACAAAGTCGCTGTAACAAAGACTGTGTCCTGTTAGACTCACAGGGGACACAGATGACTGCTGCTGTCATGCCTCTAATATAGCCGCCACACTTGCAGACACCATATAGGATCTGTAGGCAGCAGACAACCCCTAACTGCTTTCTGTATTATGAGCGATTACTGGGTCAGACCCGCACTTTTTCAGCAGCGATGGGAGTGGTAGTCTCCCTGACGCAGCGGCTGCTGTACACACCCCCTGGATTACGTAATTCCCTTACACTTAGGCCGCTCAATGCTCGGAGAGGCGGATGTGACGTAAGGGGGAGGAGCCCATGAAGTGGTGGCGAGCCCACAGGGTGAGGCGTGGCTGATCCGGCGTACTTACAGGCGCAGATACAAATAGAAGTGAGTCATACAGCATCGGTTAGTCTATGCACCATAATCTTTGACACCGGACACCGGAGCATCTGGCCTCCTGATGAGCCCACTGGGCGAAACGCGTTGAGGCGCTATATTGGATTTTGGTGGGGTGACCACGAGGAGAGATGAGTATCAATATACATTTTTGACTTATCTCCCCGTGACTATTATGTCTCGCAATACACACATATTACTGTTACCTTTTTAGCAGGATTAGTACAGTATACAAACGCCTCCATAATATATGTATTGAATAGTGGCATACATCTTTGTCATAGAGAATACTGACAGCTTCTATACATGTGGTTCCCTACTCATGGGATATATAGTGGCACTTGGTTTTGGACACAATTGAGGTGCATATAGAGTACTGTGACTACTGTTATAATGCATTATATATAATTGGGGCTCCTGAGAAGGCTCTTACGAACATCTGTGATCAACCTTGTTTGGTATACCTAGAGGATAAGAGAGTCGATACATTGTTTCACACATGGGCTAGAAAGCATTGCCCTTTGTGATATCTTAAGGACATGTATATCAAGCTCTGTATAAGGGCACAATATAGGGCTAATTTTTGCCATTGATTATTATCTATGTTCATATACCTGAGAGTGATTTATATCTCGGGGGACTACAGGGATTGCATATTAAAAGATCTTACCCATGCATGATATAGGGTGTGAGTAGAAATTGGTACCAGTCATTCACTCTACTCATATACTTTGTCTTATCAGCCCGTGACACCCAAGGGTGCATTTATTTCAGTTCCTTACCTGACAATGGAGACTGGTGTGTATATTTAAGGTGCACGGTAATCAGTGCAGCCTATCGAGACAATACCCACCACATTGTGTGTTTGCATATTGTTTTTAATTACTCTGGGGACTTAGGGTTACCCCTAGCTTGAGTCGGTCTCTGTATATTTGTAGGGGTCCCCTTATTATCTGGGCAGAGGGACTCCCTAAGGCGGTTAGGGCCTAATAGGGTCACCTTGGATAGCCATCGTGGAGTGGGGGCGCCACAACGCTCCACCCTAGGGTGCCAACCTCCGCCGACAGGTAGGCGACAGCCTAGACCGCTACTAGGGACTCTAGGACACATCTTGAGTTTTTATGGTAGGAATACACGTTTTTTGTATGTCACACTGTTGGTGCTACCGATTGTGGTACTTTATTAATAAAGGATTGCCTATAGGGCATGATATATGATTTTGATTTTGAAGCCCTTTTGTTATATTTAATTTCTATATATTATGACACAGATGACTGCTAAGCGGATTGCAGTCTGTGGTCATGTAATCAGAACACAAGCAATAATCTCCTCACCGGAGTAGCGGGTATTCTAATGGCGTTTTCAGCCGAGCCCTGAACACGTGCTTACAAAACTCCTCACCGGAGGTGCCGGTATTCTAGGGGGCTTATTTCAGCCGGACCTAACCACATGCATACATGACCACACTGGCGCAAGCACGTAACAGATTTGATACTAGCGCACGGCCGTGCGGTCATGCACACCTTTTATAGTAGCAGCTACAGGACCTTCCAGAAAAGGACCAATGGGAAAGCTGCTCCAGAACTAAAGCAGCTTCAGGACCTTCCTGGAGGACCAATGGGAGTCGCTGCAGTACCCGACCATGTGACCCCTGATCTCCTATGAGAGATCTTACCCTGAGCATGCTCAGAAGGGAACACACAGGACTTAGTCCCAACTACATCTGCTTGCCGCTGACCTGCACTGGTTACAATGGCAGGACCTGGGGAGGCAGCAGTCATCCTTTGCACAGTATTAGACTGGGCGAAATGCTGGGACAGACGTCTCTGCTGAGCAGGTTCCACTGCGGCCGGAGATGGATTGGGGACCGCAGCGGGGATGGCTCAAGATTCCCCTTGTACAGCAGTGGGAACTCAATCCCTAACACACGTGCCTGTCGTTATGACCCTTCTGTGATAGCCAGTGTTCAGCTGGCATTCATGGGAGATCATGATTTTCTCTATACAAAGAATTGCTGATGCACTGCTATGTATAGTACAAGCAATTGGATAATTATGGCTTCATGTCCCCTAAGGGGACTAACATACAGAAAAAAAGTTTTTAAAAATATGAAAAAATTAAGAAAAACACAATGCTCCATTAAAAATAAAACTATAAAAAATAAAAAATACACATATTTGGAATTGCTGCATTCGTAAAAGTCCACTGTATGAAAAGATAAGTAAATTAATCCAATCGATAAATGGTTTAACAAGAACAAAAAAATAACAAAATTATGTTTTTTTGGCTGTGCAACAGTGTAATAAAATCCAATAAGAGGCGATGAAAAAAAAAATCATATTTACCCCAAAATAGTATCAGTAAAAAACGTCAACTCAGGGCGCAATAAATAAGCCCTCAAACAACAGCAGATCTCTAAAAATAAAAACGTTATGGGTCTCAGAAAATGGCAACAAAATCAAATTTTATTGTGAAAGGGTTAAAAGCATTGTCCACTACTTGGACAACCTCTTCTTAAATGCTGTGTTCCCCAGTTTAATATCATAATTAGAAAAAAGATACCTCCGGTGCCATTCCAGCAACATAGGCTGCACCTCTCATGCGGCATAACAATCGGCAGTCACTAATGTGCTGCAGCACTCACGCCTTCACTGAACTTCTGAGCTTTGTCCAAGGGAAGGGTGAGCAATGCAGCCCTTCAACAACCACTGATAGGAAGCAGCGCTCATTTGCCATAGCAATGTCACACGAGTGCCAAGAGATCCAGGGCTGACAAAGAATTCTATTTCAACCTCATCAGTCCACACTACTTGTTTCCAAAATGCATCAGGCTTATTTAGATGTTCTTTTGCAAACTTCTGATGCTGAATTTTAAGGTGAGGACGTAGGAGAGGTATTCTTCTGATGACTATACCATGAAGGCCATATTTGTGCAGGTGTCTCTGAACAGTAGAACAATGTACCACAACTTCATAGTCTGCTAAATCTTTCTGAAGGTCTTTTGCAGTCCAGTGGAGGTTCTGATTTGCCTCTCTAGCAATCCTATGAGCAGCTCTTACTGAAATTTTGCTTGGTCGTCCAGACCTTATCTTGACCTCCATTTTTCTTGTTTACTGCCATTTCTTAAATAATTGATTTCAAACTGAGAAAAGGGCAACTTGAAAATTGATTTGCTATCTTCTAATAGCGTACTCCTGCTTTGTGGGCCTCCACCATTATAATTTTCAGAGAGCTAGGCAGCTGTTTAGACAAACCCATGGCTGTTTTTTTTGGCACAAGGTTAGAGGAGGCTGGGTTTTTATAAAGCTGGGAATTTTGCATCACCTAACGATGACAGTAAACAAGCCATAACCCTAACAGGCTAATTAAGGTCTGAAACCTTCATCAAAGTTATCTGAATACACAAATCTCCAAGGGTGCCCAAACTTTTACATAGAGCCATTTTGCTTTTTGTAATTTTTAAAATGTAAAAGAGTACTATATATATATATATATATATATATATAATTTATAATCCGAAAAATACGGTATATTCCTAATCTATTGTTATTTACTTCTGTGTATTTGGAACTTTTCATGGGTCCTGTGGGATGCGGTCTATATTGGAATAATGTAATTTATATATCATGTCTTACGAAACCTCATATATAATTTTTTACTAACATTTTATGTCTTTTCACTCAAGGCCTTGGGAAACTGACCTCTCTACAGACTCTGCAGTTATCTGCTAACAGTATTGTGCGGATACAGAGGGATGACTTTGCCAACTGCACCCAACTTCAGAACCTCGACCTGAGAGACAACAGAATTCACAAAATAGATCCCGTTGCGTTCAGAGACCTTAGGAATCTGCAGGTGATGGATTTCACATTAAATATGATATAAAAGCAGTGTTCACCAGTCCTGGTATTTTTCTAGCCAGTGGTTGTATTTCTTTATATTATTATACTAATGTAGTAAGGCTGAATGATAAGCTGAAAATAGGATGAAATGGTCTGGGGGAGACGCACAGTTATGTTCCTCACCAGGCATGCACTATGCTGAGAATCCTACAAAGAATTGGAGATATGTGCCCCAAAATCAAGAGAGTGACAATAATATCAGTAATAAAATGTAAAGACTTTATTTCTCAGTTGTATAAAAAACATTAACGGTAAACATTATGTGAACATTACGCAGAATACTGGACTTGGACCTAACATGTCACAAAGAGCCAATATAGGAAATATCCAATCCTGCTAGTAGAGAAGGATATATTCATACTGGACAGTACCGTGATATGGCCACAAGATGGCATATAAGATAACCGAGTTCTCACAGCACTTTACCAGATGTATAATTAATTAATTGTTTTTTTAACGTTAATATTCAAAAATGAATTAAAAGATGCCTGACTTTTTACAAAAATCCGTTACTTTTCCTTGCATATAACACACCAGACAGTTAACAAATACTGACATTTCAGAATACACATCAATAAATATTAATACAAATAGCGCCTGCTAAGGGCCATCAGAGTAGCTCCTGATACAATATGATCCTACAGAAAAAAATGGAGCAATTCACTCTCCAAAGAAATGATCACACGGTGAGAACGATATAATGTCAAAAATCAATATACAAAATTTGTATTAGTTCATTCACCGACATACACATAAATAACAAAAAATTTAAACCAAAGTACATGGATGGTTGGAAGAGAGAGGAAGAGTCAAGGTACACATGAACACCAGACCATTCCTAATAAACATTAATTAATGGCAAAAAATGGTAACAAATATATGTACAGAATACAGCACTAGAAATGCCTCATGTACAAATCCTTAGCAAAAATATAAATGTCAAATGTGGCTGCTGTACTATAATGCCAAGGTATTGCAATGCCTCACAAATAATTATTATTTCTAAATGTCATCAGCCATAGGCTTAGTCATTATGAGGAACATGAGCAAAAGTCCATACTGCACCCTAATTGTAAAGTGCCATAGTGCATATATAAAGTAAGGATGTCACAAGAAGTCAGACATCCTAAGCCTTAAATAAAGGGGACAGGGTAGATATACATCGGCAAATGCAGTTATTCACCACTAACTATAAATGCCACTCAATGTTATAAAGCCATTCTCACCAATGTGGGGGAAGGGTCCCACAAACAGGAATATGTGTACCAATAGCCCCGACGCGCGTTTTACATTCAGGCTTCTTCGGGGGGCTGTCACACATCAGACTTAGTAGGTTTGAGCCATTAATATTTTTGGATCTACTTACTGCACCCAGTTGCCCCATGGTAAGGCCCACAACCAATCTAACCAGTGAGTACTATGAGTACCATGTAGCTCTGGTATGCACCACTGTTGGAGAAGGGAACAAAAGACATTCTAAAAAAAGTATAAATAATAAATTCAAGATAAAGGAACTCCAAAATCATTCAGAATGCAGTAAAATAAAAAAAACAAGTTTGAGCATGCTCACCTTATTGATCTCCCGTCATTCCTCTTCTACCACTCACTGGATTCCTTGCCAGTCTCTGTCCTTCCGCTTCCTGCAGGGACGGGCATCATCACTATGACCAGTTATTGATTACAGTGGTCACATACCCTTGTAATCGGGCATAGGATGTACACGGCCAGTCTCTGTACATCCTGTTTTGGCTGTAAAATCATGTGACTACTGCAGCCAATTATAGCCAGCAGCAGTGGCCAGTGATTGGCTGCAGTCACCTTTGCGGCCAGTGACTGACAGCAGTGGTGAGGCAGAAGAGGCAGTACAGAACACGATCAGCATTAAAAGATAAACAGCGGGGGACTGGTAAGGTGAGCATGTTTTACTTCTTTGTTTAACAGCATACTGCTAATTTTCAGGAGTGGACAACCCCTTTAAGAAATAAATAAAAATTGTTGATTGCACTAAAAACTTTTTTTTGCACCAATCTAGTGAAAATGTGCAATAAATAAATGTTATAGGCCATTAAATGATAATTTATGTATATTATTCATCTGTATTTTTCAGATCCTGAGGCTTAGTAACAATGCGCTGGTCAGCATTACACCATTGGTCTTCCTGTACGGCCACGTTTTAAGGGCAGATATTGATTTATCTTACAATCGCTGGGCTTGTGATTGTAGAATTCTGCCTTTGAAGCATTTACTTACTACTTTGCCTGTGGGTATAAGCCAAGGGTGGAACGTGACATGCAATACACCGCTATCAAGGGCAGGAACTCACCTTCTTTCAATAGACCATATAAATGAATCCTGCCGATCGCCTGAGGAAAAATATATCTACGCCAGAAAAATTGTAGTTAAGAAAATGGAAAATATATATTTGCCCTGTAACATCACAGACAAAACTGGTATGCGTTTAATATTGCCTTAAAAAAATCTAATTTTATGTATATTACAATGACTGCATGTTGTACAGGGTGATTCACTCACTACTTTACATGAAAAAATTGCTATAACTTCTAAAAGAGAAGATCTGTTGTACTGAAATTTGGACTGGACATACCTTGCTTCATGACACAATGATGTTTTAAAGCTAGTGTTAAAAATGTCCACCGTTCGCATCCAAGCACGCCTGCACGCTCCGTTCCATATTGTTGAATGTCTTCAGCAGGAAGTCTGGGGTCATAGCCTGAATTTCACACTGTACAGCTCTGTCAAAAATTAAGAGACCACCACATCAAATCCCTGTCATAGGCAGCCCATTCTTCAGACCTGAACCCCATTGAAAACCTCTGGAATGTAATCAAGAGGATGATGGATAGTCACAAGCCATCAAAGAAGAACTGCTTACATTAATTAAAGCTGTGTGAAAGACTGGTGGCAAGCATGCCAAGATGCATGAAAGCTGTTGTTAAAAATCATGGTTATTCCACAAAATATTGATTTCTGAACTCTTCCTGAGTTAAAACATTAGTATTGTTGTTTCTAAATGATTATGAACTTGTTTTCTTTGCATTATTTGAGGATTGCAAGCACTGGTTTTTTTTTTAATTTTGACCATTTTCCTTTGTCATAAAAAAATACAAAATTTAGTGCTTGGAAATTCGGAGAAATGCTGTCAGAAGTTTATAGACTAAAAGAACAATTTACATTTTACTCAAAAATATACCTATAAAGAGAAAAATTAGGCAAACTGAACATTTGAAAGTGGTCTCTTAATTTTTGCCAGAGCTGTATGTTCTCTCAGAGCACCTGTATTGTTTGTGGCTTCTTACTGTACACCCGACCCAAAAGGGAACGTCCACCATCATGCCTCTGCAGTAATGTTCCTGTACGTTCCAGCTTATTCACCAATGACAGAATACACGGCTTGAATGCTGGATTTTGACCTCCAAACTGCTTTAGAAACTCACTTTGGTTTCTCTTTAACCCCTTTCTGATGTCAGGCATTATAGTACGCCGATGTCGGCGGTGAGCCCACATCTTTCGCAGGACATGTCCTCTGTAGTACTAGAGTTGGATCTTGAGTCAGTGGTCAAATATCCGCTTTCCTGTAATTTTTTTTCCTATTTATACATAGTATGAGTGTGTTTATTATTTTGCCATTGAAAGATTTTATTAGAATCAAAAAATCTTGTTTGTTATGTAAAAATGTGTCTTTTTCTTCAGCTTGTAATCAGCTTTTAATCCTTTTTTTGAGAATGGTATTGTATTGAATCTCAGACAGTCCATTTTGTTTTTGATTCGTTCCTCTGTTATCATAGTCTATTCCATTTCAGTCTTAGGATGAGTTGTGTTAATTCCGACAAAAACCGCACACGTACTTCCATCCACTCTGCTACAAAATCCACATCATCTTGAAATTGCGAGATTTCTTTATATTTTGTTAATCCACGTGGCGATCTTCTGCGGTCACAGTATGATTTTTAAGGACTTTGTAGTCCAAAATAATCTGACTTCTTTATTTCTGCTAGTCATTTCCCAAAATTCCAGTGCTTTTGTTCTTAAAACTTGCAATTCCTCTGTTTGAAAAAGTCTCCACATCCTCACGACATTTTATTAGTGCTCACACATTGTTTGCCATATCTTCTGCAATAGTCGAATTTGCTTCATGTATTCTCCGTGCTCTAGCATGCAATGTCAAAGTCCAAGACATAAAAAATAAAAAGCAGGAGTGCTGGCACTGCTAACAAACCCTCCAGGAATGCATTCAGGCAAACATTAATTGCGGATTACCAGATATAGCGGTGCTCAGCCTGAGATAAAGAAGGACAAAATTGTGTGCAAAAAGCATGAAAAAGTAAATGAGAGCAGCACTCATCACTGGTACGTAGAAATAGCAGCACTTTATTATGGTTGTCACATGAGGAGACAAAGGGATGTAAGTAATTAATAGCTGTTTCGCATAAACTGCGCTTCTTCAGGCTAATTACCATAAAATACACACCCCTTTTATACTCTACTCCCAGTTCTATGTGCAGAAAAGGAAAAAGGGCAGAGAGCAAGGAAAATCAAAACCCAATAAGTACAAAAGAAATTTGCTAACATAATACATACAAACATAAAACATTCTTTATTATCAAGTAGTAAAAGCAATAAAAACATTCAAGAAAAAAATGACTTGTTGGTCATTTAACTCTATAGGTTCTAGTGCCCGTTATAGGTGCCGGTTCAGACCACAAGCCTGGGAACCGCATGCAGTTAGGATTACTAAGGTTCTCATGTGTAAAATAAGTCTGGTAGATCCTTTATCTGAGGTCAACGAACGAACACGTTCACTAAAATGTTTACATAGAGGAAGAATAATGTTACCTATGTAAAATCTCCCTCGATCACAAATAACAGCATAAAACACATATTTGCTTTGTCAGGTGAAAAAGTGATTAATATTGTCAGCATACGTGCCTAATTTAATTTGGTTACCTGAAAATATACATTTGCACTAACTGTAATGTTTACACATATAGTTTCCTTTCGGTACTTTTACTCCAGCAATCTGTTTTATTTTTTTGTTATCCTTCCTTGAACTAAAGTATCTCTGTATCACAGAGGCGCTAACAACTATAGAGTTAAGTGACCGACATGACTTATGTCCAATTCTTTATGAATGTTTTAATTGTGCTTAGTACTTGATTTAGAATGTTTTTATGTTTGTATATATTATTTTATAAAATTTATTTTTTCTTTATTTTGCTTTGATTTTCCCTTTCCTCCCCCCTCTCTTATTTTCTGCACTTAGCATTGGGAGTAGAGTTTAAAAGGGATGTGTATTCTATGTTGTATTTAGCTGGAAGAAGCGTGTTTATGGGAAGCTTACCTCCCTCAGCCCCTACATCATGCTGCTCTCAGATTACATGGCAAAAACCTGCTGACAGAATTCCCTTGAAATCCTCTGATCTTCATTCTATTTACTATGTATAGGTTTGGTTGTCATTTTTTTCTCTCCTCTGCTGAATCATCTTATTTGCTGATTTTGCCCAAATCAAGGTTAAACTTTGATTTGGTCATAAATAAGGTTGGAAGATTGATCAGGGGAAAAGGGAAAAGATGACAAATCCTGCCATCAGATGAGCGCTCTACAGTCTACTATGTACTGTGATAAATGGAAGCTGCAGATCCCAACCAAATCAAAATGTATCATAAAACCCTATTGCAAAAATGCCTTTCAGACAATAATACATGCATTTAGGTAAAACGAAATGCCTCCATCATGTCCATATTTTTAAAGCTACGACATTTGTTGCTTAATTCATAATGCAGAGTACAAGTATTATTGCATGAAAGAGGAAACAGATTTTGTAAAATAATTGGAAAGTAGTAAAATAATCTATTTTAAGTTTCTGAAAGTAAAAATGTATGATCGAATGTATTTATACGCTTGTGTTTTGCAGGATGTAAGAAAACATTTGGTGGACACCACAAGGTATTATCTCAGGAGAACCCTCCGTAACAAACCACTACATTGATAAAATGAATAACTTCATACTAACAAGGCCTGACCGTTCTCGTGGAGGGCTTTATATCTGCATTACTGGCATGAAAAGAATTGTGTACCAGGTACACTTCCAGACAGAAACACCTATAAGGAGGCCACGTGATGTGTCACAACTGAACACCAGAATACGATCAGATGAAGATTTCACTCGGGCAGTTGTCCTCTCTGTAGTCATCTCATTTATATGTGCCTTTGTACTTGGTGTGTTTCTTAGACCTTGCTTGGAAAGTTTATGGAGGAAGCTTTGCAAATCCAAAGACTCAAAGAAGAAGACCTCAGACGAGGCGTATGACAATGAAGGTTTTTCAGAGGAAAATGTATCAAGGAGGCACTCTTCAAATGGCGCAGGTAGTAGGTTGCCCATGCATGTGCCCAAAGAAAAGTCTTCTGGAAGTGATTCAGATTTTGAAGAACCAGACGTTAGTAAATATGAGAACGTTACACATAACGAAAGAGAAATCTACTACAAAGATGAACCGTATGATCTCGACACTCGGACACCCACACGTAGTGAAGTTCAAAAGAGAAGTGACGCACCTGAAATTGTGGTGGTTAACCATAAAAATGTCCATTGCAAAAGTAATTCACATTCAAAGACAGTAACATGGGCAAGTGATAAAGGGAGTAGCCCTAAAGTCAACCTTAGAAGTGTAATGTTATTGCTAAAGCCTATTAAAATCATAGTTCCAGCAACTGAAATGGAGAATACAGATAACCATTATAAAAACATCATGCCGTCAGTCATTCCCAAGAGAACTAAAGGGAGTTTTTCAGACAGCATTTCTTCCAATGATTCTGAGTTTTGGGATGCAGAAGATCAGCTTCCAGATGAAGATATTATAGTGAAATATGTTTCACACAGCAAGTAGGATCTACAAGTAAAGAACATGTTATTCCTACAGTAAACCTCCGACATGTCATGTCTTTATTGAAACCTATCAACTTTTTTGTTCCAGTATCTACAGAACATGAGATAGCTCAAAACCATTATGAAGATTTTCAAATAGTTCTAGTCAGTTCAGTGATCAAGACTTATATGATAATAGTTTGTCTGATGATGGATCCAGTAGTTCTGTTGATGATCACAGCTCCAAAAAGGAATCTATAATCATCATAAGGGCAAACAAAGAAAACGACAGCCCTACAATCAATCTAAAACATGCAATGTCTCTGCTGAAACCTATTAATATAATAGTTCCAGAATTTACAGCATACGACATAGTAAAAAGTCCAACAAAGAAGCAAATGTTTCCTTTTGTTTTACCAAGATATCCTAAATATAATATGGACTATTATTCTAATCAAGATCCTGAAAATCAACCCACAAAGGATACAGCAGGTAAAAAGACATTTTATGACAGCACTTCGTCAGATGATGGGTCGATTGATTATGATGATAGTTCAGATGAGGCAGTTACATTACATCCTGTTTTGCTCCCAACAATGCGAACACTACAGAAAACCAAAACAGATACTAGTCCTACAGTGAACCTTCAACAAGTAATGTCACTACTGAAACCTATTAACATCATTGTCCCATCTACAGTAAGTGAGGTAGAAAGAAATCTTTCACAGGATATGTTTTACCCAAGTGGATCAAGACCACCAAAGCATATTAAGGAAGAAAGCACTTCATCAGATGAGGGGTCATCTTTTGATTATGATGACAGTTCAGATGAGGAGGTTAAACTGAATTCTGGCTGGTCTCCAAAACAGCAAGCATCATGGACGAACACTATTGATACTAGACCTACAGTGAATCTTCAACAAGTCATTTCTCTTCTAAAACCAATTAGCATAATAGCTCCAGAGTCTGACATCAAAATAGAAGAAAGAGATATTGTTCTTAAAGGATATCAGAATCCTGGAAATCAGTCACCAAATCCAACATATGAAGACAATTTTGTATATTCCACAAGACCAACAATAGATTTGGACGGTAATCAAACATCTTCTGACAGCAGTTCTTCAGAAGATGAATCAAAGGAGGATCACCGTTCAGATGAAGGAAGTTTAGTTCCTTATGTTTCAATTGCAAAACAAGAAGCTTGGGCAAAAATGGAAAAACATACTTCTACAGTGAACCTTAAACATGTAATGTCTCTTTTAAAACCTGTTAATATAATAATTCCTGAATCTACTGCTATTGATCTAGTGAAAAGACCTTCACAAATACCGTTCTACCCAGCCAGCGTATCTAGATATCCAGGGCACAGTATAGAAGATTTCAAAGTAGAACCAGAAAACAAACCAAACAATAAACCTCCAACTCTTCTCATATATGATAGGGAAGGAAATAAGTCTACTGACAGTAGTTCATCAGATGATGGGTCAGATTTTGACTATGATGACAGTTCCAATGAGGGGGTTAAAATGACTCCAGTTTTGCTTTCAGGAAACGAAGAATCTTGGAAACACCACATTGATACTAGACCTACAGTAAACCTTCCACGAGTCATGTCTCTTCTTAAACCTATCAGTATTATAGCTCCAGATTTTGAAAAGAAAATGGAAGATAAAGAACCTCAAGAACCTGGATATCAGTCACCCTATCCAAAATATGAAAACAATTTGACATCTACAAGATCAACCAATAATTTTGAAGATAAGCAAACATCTTCTGACAGCAGCTCATCAGACGAGGAATCAAAGGAGGATTACCGTTTAGATGATGGATTTATAATTCCTTGGGTTTCACATGTAAAACAAGAAACTTGGGCAAACCAACAAAATGTTAGCCCCACAGTGAACCTCAAGCATATAATGTCTCTTTTAAAACCTATTAATGTCATAATTCCAGAATCTCCAAAATCTGATCTAATAAGCAGACCTTCACAAATACAGTTTTTCCCAGGAAGCATTTCTAAATTTCCAGAAAACACAAGTGAAGATCAAGAACCTGAAGACAGATTTGTTTCATCCACAAGTCCAACAGACTATATAGAAAGTAAGGAAACATCTTCTGACAGCAGTTCATCAGACGAGGAATCAAAGGAGGATTACCGTTTAGATGATGGATTTATAATTCCTTCTGTTTCACTTGTAAAACAAGAAACTTGGGCAAACCAACAAAATGTTAGCCCCACAGTGAACCTCAAGCATGTAATGTCTCTTTTAAAACCTATTAATGTCATAATTCCAGAATCTCCAAAATCTGATCTAATAAGCAGACCTTCACAAATACAGTTTTTCCCAGGAAGCATTTCTAAAGTTCCAGAACACACAAGTGAAGATCAAGAACCTGAAGACAGATTTGCTTCATCCACAAGTCCAACAGACTATATAGAAAGTAAGGAAACATCTTCTGACAGCAGTTCATCAGACGATGAATCAAAGGAGGATTACTGTTTAGATGATGGATTTATAATTCCTTCAGTTTCACTTGTAAAACAAGAAACTTGGGCAAACCAACAAAATGATAGTCCCACAGTGAACCTCAAGCATGTAATGTCTCTTTTAAAACCTATTAATGTCATAATTCCAGAATCTCCAAAATCAGATCTAAGAAGCGGACCTTCAGAAATCCTTTTTTTCCCAGGGAACATATCTAAAGTTCCAGAACCCACAAGTGAAGATCTAGGAAATGAAAACCATTTTGTATCATCCACAAGTCCAACACTCTATTTGGAAAGTAAGGAAACATCTTCTGACAGCAGCTCATCAGACGAGGAATCAAAGGAGGATTACCGTTTAGATGATGGATTTATAATTCCTTGGGTTTCCCATGTAAAACAAGAAACTTGGGCAAACCAACAAAATGTTAGCCCCACAGTGAACCTCAAGCATGTAATGTCTCTTTTAAAACCTATTAATGTCATAATTCCAGAATCTCCAAAATCAGATCTAATAAGCAGACCTTCACAAATACAGTTTTTCCCAGGAAGCATTTCTAAATTTCCAGAACACACAAATGAAGATCAAGAACCTGAAGACAGATTTTTTTCATCCACAAGTCCAACAGACTATATAGAAAGTAAGGAAACATCTTCTGACAGCAGTTCATCAGACGAGGAATCAAAGGAGGATTACCGTTTAGATGATGGATTTATAATTCCTTGGGTTTCCCATGTAAAACAAGAAACTTGGGCAAACCAACAAAATGTTAGTCCCACAGTGAACCTCAAACATGTAATGTCTCTTTTAAAACCTATTAATGTCATAATTCCAGAATCTACAAAATCTGATCTAATAAGCAGACCTTCACAAATACAGTTTTTCCCAGGAAGCATTTCTAAATTTCCAGAACACACAAGTGAAGATCAAGAACCTGAAGACAGATTTGCTTCATCCACAAGTCCAACAGACTATATAGAAAGTAAGGAAACATCTTCTGACAGCAGTTCATCAGACGATGAATCAAAGGAGGATTACTGTTTAGATGATGGATTTATAATTCCTTGGGTTTCACATGTAAAACAAGAAACTTGGGCAAACCAACAAAATGTTAGCCCCACAGTGAACCTCAAGCATATAATGTCTCTTTTAAAACCTATTAATGTCATAATTCCAGAATCTCCAAAATCTGATCTAATAAGCAGACCTTCACAAATACAGTTTTTCCCAGGAAGCATTTCTAAATTTCCAGAACACACAAGTGAAGATCAAGGAAATGAAAACTATTTTGTATCATCAAGTCCAACACTCTATTTGGAAAGTAAGGAAACATCTTCTGACAGCAGCTCATCAGATGAGGAATCAAACGAGGATCACAGTTCAGATGATCTAAGTATAATTCCTTCTGTTTCGCTTACAACACAAGAAATTTGGACAAGACAGCAAGTTAGCCCTACTGTAAACCTTAAGTATCTAATGTCTCTTTTAAAGCCTATCACAATTTCAGAATCTCCAAAATCTGAACTAGTAAACAGACCTTCACAATCAGACTTTTTCCCAGGAAGTATTTCTAGATATCCAGATCACAGAAAGGAAGATATAGAAAATGAAAACAGTTTTGTGCCATCCACAAGGCAAACAAGCTATATGGCAGATGAGCAAACATCTTCTGACAGCAGTTCATCAGATGATGAATCAAAGGAGGATCACAGTACAGATGATGGAGGAAGAATTCCTACGGTTTCTGTAATAAAAGAAGCAACCTGGAAAAAGCAACAAAATGTTAGCCCAACAGTGAACCTTAGGAATGTAATGTCTCTTTTAAAACCTATTAATATCACATTTCCTGAATCTCCAAACAGTGATCAAATTAAGAGTCATTCTTTAACACACTTTCTTCCTGGCAGTATGTCTGGATATCCAGATAACAGAATGGAAGATAAAGAAAATTTTTATTATCAAGACACATTATATGAAGAACCTGAAAATAAGTCAACAACGAAAAACAGAGCTACGATAGAAGTCCTACTCTCTCTGCAAATGATGGAGAAGGAAAGAAGACATTTTATGACAGCAGTTCATCGGACAATGAATCAATGGAGGATCACAGTTCAGATGATGGAATTAGAATTCCTTCTGTTTCGCTTATGACACAAGAACTTTGGGAAAAACAGCAAAACGTTTGCCCTACTGTAAACCTTAAACATGTAATGTCTCTGTTAAAACCAATTCATATCACAATTCCAGAATTTCCAAAGACTGATCAAGTAAAGAGTCCTTTACAAACACAGTTCATCCCAGCTAGTATTCCTAGATATCCGGAACACACAAGGGAAGATAGAGAAAATGAAAACAGTTTTGTACCATCTACAAGACCAACAACCTATATGGAAGATGAGCAAACATCTTCTGACAGCAGTTCATCAGACGATGAATCAAAAGAGGATCACAGTTCAGATGATGGAGGTAGAATTCCTCCTGTTTCTATAATAAACCAAGCAACTTGGAAAAAACAACATAAAGTTAGCTCTACAGTAAACCTCAAGTATGTAATGTCTCTTTTAAAACCTATTAATATCATATCTCCAGAGTCGGTGACAGACGTGAAATTATACAATCAACATAATCATGTGTATATCAAACAGCAAGGAGGAGTTGAAATTCAACCTCACGATTCAAACTATGAAAAACCTTATTCAGAAATTTCCAGGCAACCTACGAAACATGAAGGATATAAAGAAATACTGTCTAGCAGCACTTCATCTGATGATGACTCAGATAATGGAGAAGATTACAGTTCAGATGAGGGTGGTGGAATGAATTCTGATTTACTTCTAACAATGAGTGGTACATGGGAAAACACAGAAAATATTAGCCAAAATGTGAACCTCAAGTACGTAATGTCTCTGGTGAAACCCGTTAACATTAAAGCTCCAGACAGCACTGTGACTGAAGCGCTAAGACATTTTCAGGAAAAGTATAATGTCGAAGTATGTAGGTATAAAGCAGTAAGCCAGTTACAGAATGAAACATATAACGATCCTCCTGTACCTAAACTAAAAAGCCCTAAGTCAATGAGAGACCATGAATCGAAACGTTTTGTTTACGAGATAAATCAGGATTTTGATGCTACTAAAGTTAATCCAAAGCTGTTAACATGGGAAAATAGTGAAAATCCGAATCAGAAAGTAAACCTAAAACATACAATGTCTCTTCTTAAACCCATTAATATTATAGCTCCAGATTTCACCACTACTGTGGCTGTGACTAGCCCTGAGCAGATATATTTTTCTAACATCTATCAACCACGAGATGCAATGGAAAATGCCTATACATATCATCACCATGATCAAGACTATAAATTTGATGGAGACAGTTCTAGAAAACAACTAAACAATACAAGTTTTAAAGGCCTCAATAGTTCTAATTCAGAAGAAGCCTTTACTTTCTACAACAGGTTCCCTGTAGATGAGTCAAGTCATATTTCATACAAGGGTGATATGAAAGATTCAGCTCTTCTTCCAAGGTGGACAATTCCAGCCAAAAGGGACAACACAAGCCACAAACTGAACCTCAGACATGTAATGTCTCTGTTAAAACCAATTAGCATTGCAGTTCCAGACTATTCATCAACTGACGCAGTGATGAGTCTGACAAAAGTACCAGTATCAGAACGACTATCACATAATACTATTTCTGAATATTACACAGACACCATCAATGATAGTTCATCAGATGATGGTTCCTTTTTCAGCTTCAGTCAATCCAATTCATTCTCAAATGAATCTGAGAGGATTGATTCAGTCAAACGCAATAGCAAAAAAGAGATGGACAAAGGAAAGGTTGCAAAAAGTGGAAAACACAGTACAACCTACCCAAAACTGACCTGGCCTACAGGGACGAAAAGCTTAAAGACTTTGCTAGTGGTGAATATGAACCAAATAAAGCTAAGGATGTTCTTCATTGGTTAAACACTAATACAAATGACAAACCAAATACTGAATTTTCAAGCAGTAAAACCCCTACCGAACAAACATCGCAGCAAGAACTTGTGCTGGACCTGAACAACCAAGGATGGACAACAAGGACTATTGTTAGAAAAGAGAACCTATCCATGCCAACGTGTTTCTTACCAGATTTTGGTGAAACAAGCACAGATGGAAATTTGATTGATTTTAGCAATGACATATGACAATACTTGGATGTATATGTACAAAAGGAGGTTTCACCCACAATGGACTATTCCATCCCAACTCTTCAAAGGCAGTGCTTTCAAACATGAGAAAGCTTTATTCATTTTCTGAATCCTTGAATGAAGGACAAATCTAACGTGAAGTAGATTCCAACTTCATCATATTGGACACTATAGTACTTCTATATGTAGATATATTGTAAAGTATATCATATAACTTGTATATTAATCTGAATATATGAAAATGTCAGTGGCGCTATAGGCAATAAAGTTTAAAAGTGCTGCAAACTAGGGCACTACCACAATAAAATGCCAGTAGGAAATAAATAACAGTAAAAAAGTAGTTTGCGCACATAAAAAACTAAAGTGGCAAGGAAAATTATTAGTAAACAAGTGAATATATTTGTAAAAGACTGCAAACAACAATAGATAACACTCTATCAAGTAGATAAAATCAGAATATTGCACTGGAGGTATATTCCTTGTCACTTTAGGTTTTTATGTGCGCAAACTACTTTTTTACTGTATATTAATCTATTTGCCAATTGTTAATATTTGCGACTTACGATCAATCACCAACCAGTGAAATGCAAAGTTTATAAAGAGCTACTAATGTCATTCACATGTTGAATTCTCATATTTCAGGAGTCTAAGGGGTAATGTTTCTCCTTGTGGAAAGTGACATGCTTGACATGCCAGTGTAAGGAGGCTTATAAGTCTTGCAATGCTCCTCTGGGAAATTAAATATGCAAATTGCCTCTTCAGAGAGGAAGAGGTCTTGAACTCTAGTGCCAGGTGTTGGAAGAAGCAATCCTAAAAGTCAATATCGACCCTTTAACGAACCTAAAGGTACTGCCACACTAAGCTATCCCGCTAGCGATCTCGTTAGCGTTGCATACTAATGAGATCGCTAGCGGGATTGTTTCTATATCGCTAAATGCGGCCACATTTAGCGATATAGTTAACGACGCTATCGCCGTTAGCGATCTTCTTAACGACTTTAGCGGTACAAAAGTACCGCTAAATCGCTAAGAAAAGGTGCCACACTAGCGATATATACTTACCCAGCGGGAGCGCCGACGAGAAAATAGGGTCCGGAACGATTCCAGCGACGAGCGAGATCACAGCAGGAAGCTCGTCGCTGGAAGCTGCCGCACTGAACAATATCGCTAACGGGATCGCTAAATAGTGACGTTTTTTAGCGATCCCGTTAGCGATATTGTTTAGTGTGGCATACCCTTAAGTCATATGGCAAGGCTCGTTAAAGGGTCGATATTGACATTTAGGATTGCTATTTCCAACAGATGGTGATCAAGTTCATGTCCTCTTCTTCTCTGAAGAGGAAATTTGCTTATTTCTGAAGATTCTCAGGACTGAAAATATGCTGAAAAAAGTAGTGATCATAACAAAAGTGCAGGGAAAGAATATTTTTCTGACCCTGCTCATTGAACACTGCAGTCAGCTTGAAACAGCTGCTTAGACAAAGATTGTATTGATTACACAGCAAGTGGTAATTACATTTTTGTGATGGCTTTATTTTAAACGTATTGTAAACGTATTGTATTCCCCGGCATAAAGTAGTTACATGCTGATGTTAGAATTACCTTACGCCATGCACTGCATTGGGGGACTACTAGTAAGGCATCCAAGGCCTTCATGTTGCTAAATTACACATTTAGAGATATTTCTGAACATAGGGATAAATCATTTATACATTGGACTTCAGTGGTAGCGCTCTCATAGCACCGCAAGGCATAAGATGCAAGTCCTCCTAAACTATTGCATATAAACCACTAAGTGACAGCTGACATCAGCATCCATAGCTACCTTATGCTGTCATCAACTTAAAGTCTGATAGGTTTCCTTCAAGTAAAATTATTATTTTTTTAATTTTATCAATGCTCCTTCCACTATTCAGTTCTATAATTTCTTGTGGCCTTTACAGATTTGACCTGCAGAGTTCAGATTTCATCTATAATACATGGATGATGAGCTTTTAGCATTAAATTTCAAGTAAAAATGACAAATTGTGTGTAATAGTTCTTGTCCATGAAACCAACTTCTAATATTCTTGATATTTAGACCCAGGTCTCAATTCATCATTGTCTTCGTGGCTGTTATTTTCTTTTTGTTTGCACTCAATTCTTTATTCCATTCGCGCACTCTTCGTAGGCAGACTCTAGCGGTTCCTTTTGTTTTCACCTGATTCAATTGGAACTTTTTAAAAATTTGCAAAATTTGGTGCAACTTCACTTCAATCCCACCTGGTGTATTTCCAATATGCAAGTACTTTGGTGCAATTTTTGTCTCCAAAAGTAGTAAAAAAAAACAACAAAAAAAAACCAAACAGATCGACAGGAAAAAGCCATTTTTTTATTTTGTTCCAATTTCATGAATCGTGTGCGTCATTTTGATGAATTTGGCAGTAAAAATGACAATACCACAACACAAAAAGGAGAGAGACTTAAAAAAGAACAGAAATTATGAATTGGGGCCACAGTATACATAAATGACCTTAGCATGGTCAGCTCAAGAATAAGACTTTTATCAATTTTAGATCCTAATAAATAGTTGCATGAGCATACCCTAGATATCTGTATTCAATACCTGCCATCATGTTCAGTACTTAAAATACAGATTTAGATGATAATGGTTGAATTCTGTCTATGTTCTAAATCAGGGTTCCCCAACTCCAGTCCTCAAGGCCCACCAACAGGTCAAGTTTTCAAGATTTCCTTCATATTGCCCAGGTAATAATAGCATCCTGAAAACATGACCTGTTGGTGGGCCTTGAGTTGGGGAACACTGTTCTAAACAACTAAAGATCAAACTAAGGCTGGTTTTACGCATCCAACATTCACAGTGAAACTGCGGACCGCAATGTCTGGACCAGATGACGGCCTCCTGACTTTAACTCAGCAGTCTGATAAGCATAAATTAATCTGTTGCGTTAAGGTAAGGAGACCAATGGCCAGTCGGGCAATGCAATCCATACTCGGACCATGAATGTTGGATGATTGAAACGTTATTTAATAAAAAGGTTCGGCTTTGACAGACCCTTTTTGTTTTTACTAGGCTGGAGTCATACAAGTGTATGTTGTCCTGTGCGACAGAATTGACGTCGATTATGCAAATGACACTTGGCTCAAACTCTGTCAAGAGTTCGAACCGACTGTCAGCGCACTGTTCTCCGATCCTCTCGCATGAGAATTGCAGCTCAAGTGTGGAGGAAACTGAGAAAATAATTTCTTCTTCTCCATGCTAACATCCATAGTAATCGGACTGCACTCGGATGACATCCGATGGGCAGTCTAATTTTTCACACCCACTCGACTTGCATGGGTGCGTGCGGTCCGATTCTCGGATGTGATCACACCATGCGCAATTGTTCGCTCATATCGATTCAGCATGAAGAAATATTCTATGGGGCAGCTGAGATCTGAGATTAACACTGGTCTTAGTGCTATGCAAGGTTTTAGCACTCAGACGTGTTATACTCTCATATGAGCGAGCCCTTAGAAAGGGAGCCTAGATGAGCTGAAAATGAGGCATCCCCTGGGGCG
The DNA here is from genome assembly GCA_033576555.1 of Oophaga sylvatica. Taxonomy (NCBI): domain Eukaryota; kingdom Metazoa; phylum Chordata; class Amphibia; order Anura; family Dendrobatidae; genus Oophaga; species Oophaga sylvatica. Next base: position 88,969,528 of record JARQOD010000001.1, read on the forward strand.
CACCTACCATGAGGCAAGTTGAGTACTCTGCCTCAGGCGGTGGTGCGTCCCTGAAGATAGGGGGCGGCAGATTCTCCTCTCCTGCATATTGCTGTTCTGTGCGCACAATGAGGTCACAGGAGGGGAGGAGTCAGGGGTCACATAATCAGGGGCCTCAGTGTATGCAGGACTCCGCTGTGCTGGTTGTCATGGTGCTGGATGAGGGAAATTTATGTGTGGGATCAGGAGGGGTTTACAGGGTGGATGTAGCAGAGCTGTGTGTACAAGGTATACGGATCGGAGCCGCGTGTGTATGGCGTGTGCGGAGCGGAGCCGTGTGTGTACGAGGTGTACGGAGCGGAGCCCCATGTGTACAAGATGTACGGAGCGGAGTCGCGTGTGTATGAGGTGTACGGAGCGGAGCCGCATGTGTACAAGATGTACGGAGTGGAGCCGCATGTGTACAAGATGTACGGAGTGGAGCCGCATGTGTACGAGATGTACAGAGCGGAGCCGTATGTGTACGAGATATACAGAGCGGAGCCCCATGTGTACGAGGTGTACGGAGCGGAGCAGCATGTGTACGAAGTGTGTGGAGCAGAGCTGCATGTGTACGAGTTGTGCGAAGCGGAGCAGCATGTGTACGCAGTGTGCAGAGCAGAGCTGCATGTGTACAAGGTGTGCGGAGCTGTGTGTGTACAAGGTATACAAAGCGGAAAAGTGTGTGTACGAGGTCGGTGTATGGTAGGGAGCATTCATGCCTCCCAACCTTCCCAGATTCAGCGGGACAGTCCCAATTTTGAGAGTCTGCTCCAGCAGGGAGCTTACTTTTCCTGTGGACACAGGAGTACACGGCGGAGCCCCGAGGAGCACTTTAAAACTCGCACATGACGTTCCACCGGAAGTGACATGCTGGAAGCCGACCGGAAATTAAGTAATTTCGGGAGGAGATTGTGACGGAACCATGGAGGCACTTCAGGGAATGCTTCAGATCCATCACCGTGTCCTCCTCCGACAACGCGGACAGCTGGATCGCCTTGGAATCAGGGATGTCGGCCATGTGAGCGGATCATAATATGTCCTGCATCGGGAGGCTCAGGTGGGCACTAGAATGGGAGCTGGGCTGCTATAGTATCTTTATAGAATCTTTCTTTCGCTGTTTCTCTCTCTCTGTTCTTTCTTTCCCTCTAATCTTTGTTTCTTTCTTTCTCTCTGATCTTTCTTTCCCTTTCTTGTTTTTTCTGTTCTTTCTTTCCCTAATTTTTCTCTCTCTGTTCTTTCTTTCTCTAATCTTTTTCTCTCTGTTCTTTCTTTCTCTCTGTTCTTTCTTTCGCTCTCCATTCTTTTTTTCTCTGTTCTTTTTTTCCTGTTTTCTTTTTCCCTCTTTCTCTCGCTGTTCTTTCTTTCCCTTCTTTCTTTCGCTTTTTCTCTCTCTGCTCTTTCTTTCTCTCTGTTCTCTTAATTTCCCTTCTCTGTTCTTTCTTTCCCCTTTCTTTCTCTCTGTTCTTTCTTTCTATGCTTTCTTTTCTTTCTATCTGTTCTTTCGCTCTCCATTCTTTCTTTTTTCTCTGTTCTTTTTCTTTCCCCTTTCTCTCTCGCTGTTCTTTCCCCTTTCTTTCTCTCTGTTCTTTCGCTCTCCTTTCTTTCTTCTCCCTCTGCTCTTTCTTTCTCTGTTCTCTTTACCCTTTCTTTCTTTCCCCTTTCTTTCTCTCTCTGTTCTTTCTTTCTCTTTTTTCTGTTCTTTCTTTTTCTCAGGGCCAGTCAGTATGCCCATAGTACCAGCCACTGTGCCCTCAGTACCAGTCAGTGTGATCAACAGTGCTAAATGGGTGATTGGGGCGTGGATATGGGTGAGGCTAGTTGTGAAATGGGTGTGGTCAGGGGCGTGGCCCAAAATTTGCTACGGGGCAGAATGGAGCATGGGGGGGCAGAATGGAGCATGGAGCTCCTGTGTATACATACACCTTGTTCCAAATTATTATGCAAATTGGTTTTAAGTGTCATAGTGTTTTTTTTTGTAAATGAAACCCATTGATGGTATTGTGTCTCAGGGTTCTTTGGATCACTGAAATCAATCTGATACCTGTGATAATTAGTTTGTCATGTGAGCCCAATAAAAGGAAAACTGGATGTTCCACACTATTAAGCAGGCCAGAGTTTTCAAGTAACATGGGAAAGAAAAAGGATCTCTCTGCTGCTGAAAAGCATGAAATAGTGCAATGCCTTGGTCAAGAGATGAAAACATTAGATATTTCCCTAAAACTTAAGCGTGATCATCGTACTGTTAAGAGATTTGTGGCTGATTCTGAGCACAGATGTGTTTGTGCTGATAAAGGCAGAATGAGGAAGGTTTCTGTCAGGCAAGTTCATCAGATTGAGAGCAGCCGCTACAAACCAGGAAACAGATATTTGAAGCTGCTGGTGCCTCTGGAGTCCCTCGAACCTCAAGGTGTAATATCCTTCAAATGCTTGCTGTGGTGCATAAACCTACTATTTGGCCACCCCTAAACAGTGCTCACAAGCAGAAACGGTTGCAGTGGGCCCAGACATACATGAAGACTAATTTTCAAACAGTCTTGTTTACTGATGAGTGTCGAGCAACCCTGGATGGTCCAGATGGATGGAGTAGTGGATGGCCACCATGTCCCAACAAGGCTGCGACGTCAGCAAGGAGGTGGAGGAGTCATGTTTTGGGCCGGAATCATAGAGAAACAGCTGATAGGGCCCTTTAAGGTTGCTGAAGGTGTGAAAATGACCTCTGCAAAGTATGTAGAGTTTCTGACTGACAACTTTCTTCCATGGTATAAAAAGCAGAAACGTGTCTTCAGGAGCAAAATCATCTTCATGCATGACAATGCACCATCTCATGCTGCAAAGAATCCCTCTGAGTCATTGGCTGCTATGTGCATAAAAGGAGATAAACTCATGGTGTGGCCACCATCTTCCCCTGACCTCAACCCTATAGAGAACCTTTGGAGTATCATCAAGCACAGGTATCTGAGATTGATTTCAGTGATCCAAAGAACCCTGAGACACAATACCATCAATGGGTTTCATTTACAAAAAAAAAAAACGCTATGACACCAATTTGCATAATAATTTGGAACAGTGTATATATAGAGCTCCTGTGTATAATGTCACCAGTGATAACTGTATTACCTGTACACTATACACAGAGCTCCTGTGTATAATGTCACCATCTCCACCGTTTATCTGCGCCATCTTGTGACTGCAACTTCTGTCTGCGGGATGTCAGAAGTAGCACAAACCCTCTATCAGGCCACGTTCACACGTTCAGTATTTTACCTCAGTATTTGTAGGCCAAAACCAGGAGTGGAACAATCACAGGAAAAGTATAATAGAAACACATCACTTCTGGACTTCTCACCCACTCCCGATTTGGCTTACAGACACTGAGGTAAAATACTGACCAAATATTGAACGTGTGAATGTGGCTTTAGGCTGGTTTCACACATCCTGATATTTCCGGTACCAGAAAAACCGTTAGTGGAGATATCCGTGTATGTAATACGTGTGGCAACTGTGTGCCGCATTAGTACCACAAGGACAGCCGCCGGGGAAGAAGCGCTACAGTAAGCACTGTTCCCCGGCCAGGGGCGCACCTTAAATGAAGCAAGTTGATCACTTCGCCTCAGGTGGCATTGAGACCCTGAAGAAGTGTAAAGATCGATGTTTCAAATATATTCCTATTTAAAAGTGTATGTATTTCACATGTGCGTCAGGTTAGGCCAGTAAAGAGTAAACCAGTTATTTGTACTGATTTTACTACGGAAGGTGCGCCATTTTGCAGTTCGCCTCAGGCAGCAGAGTTCACCCCTGGGCATCCCATTGTAATGTATGTGATACAGTTCATATAGCGTCTTGTGCTTGGGTGCGATGAAAATACTTGAGACACAGGTTGAAAAAGAAAGTCTTGTATTGCTTCATACAAATTGGCAAAAATAAACATACAGGTTGCAAACACAGAAGCAGGAGACACAGCAGACCAAAGTAATCTAAGTTCATCAATAACTCTCCACAACAGATTCAGATCTTCTTCTATGTTACTGCAAGTCCATGCAACCGTGAGGCTTTCAAGAGCAGAGTTCAGAGTCCACAAGAGCTCCAGAGTTTCTCAGTAGAAATGGCTGGAGTACAAAGTCCAAGGCTTCAGGAGTCAGAACACAGGTTCACTGCAGGCCAGATTCTGAAGCACTGATTATTCAGGTGTGGCTGTTTAAGAAGCAAACGGAGAGAATCAGGGCGGGAACATGCAAGCTGGAAAACTCCATTTTAACTGAGGGCAAGATAGCTGCAGCAAAACAGAAAGCAAAATGGCCGACGAACAAACTGAGTTTCAGAAACAGATATACAGAACCTTACATTACTCCCCCTTAGGGGCAACCTCCGGATGACCTCAGACCAGGCTTGTGTGGGTACCTCCGATGAAACTGACGGAGCAAGCGAGGAGCATTAACGTTATTGACTGGCTCCCATGAGTTGTCCTCCACTGGGTAGCCCTGCCATTTGATCAGATATTGTAACTGATTTCTATACAACCTGGAATCTAAAATCCTTTCCACCACAAATTCTTCCTGACCATCGACTAGCACTGGGTCAGGGCAAGGAGAAGAACGTCCAGGAAACGTATTGGGTGTTGCAGCCTTTAGTAGGGATACATGAAAGACAGGGTGGATTCTCATAGTTCTGGGCAATTGAAGACGACAAGCAACGGCACTTATAATCTTACTGATTTTATAGGGTCCAATGTACTTATGTCCCAACTTAGATGATGGAATCCTTAACTTAAGATTTCTGGTTGACAGCCAGACCAGGTCTCCTACCTTAAAAACTGGTGCAGGTTTACGAAATTTATCTGCTGCCTTCTTGTACCTTTCCTGAGCCGATTCCAGATTCTCCTTTAGAAGATCCATATTCTTCTGTAAAGTCGTGACTCTTTCAGCCACTGCTGGCAAAGGCGTCTCTATGGGAAATCGTGGTAGAATATTAGGATGATAACCTAAATTAGAGAAAAAAGGAGACTGTTTAGTGGAGGCACTCTGAGAGTTGTTGTAAGAGAACTCAGCCAATGGAAGTAGATCCACCCAATCATCCTGTAGGTGGCAGATAAAACAGCGGAGATACTGCTCCAGGGTTTGATTGGTTCGTTCGGTTTGTCCATTAGTCTGGGGATGAAAAGCAGAAGAAAGGTTTACTTTAATGTCCAATGCTGCACAGAAATTTTGCCAAAATCTAGAAGTGAATTGCACCCCTCGATCCGAAATAACCTCATCCGGTACTCCATGTAAACGAAACACATCTTTAATCATCAAATCTGATGTCTGTTTTGCAGTGGGTAAGCCGACACAAGGGATAAAATGAGCTGCCTTTGTTAAACGATCAACCACCACTAGAATAGTGTTCTTCCCTTGAGAGGTTGGTAATTCGACAATGAAGTCCATAGAAATGGATCCCCACGGGCGGGACGGGGTGGGAAGAGGCTGTAACAGACCAGTTGGTGAAGAGCGAGGTGTTTTGCATCTTGCACAAACCTCACACGAAGTGACATAGTCCAAAACATCCTTCCTACAAGTGGGCCACCAAAAGAAACGAGAAAGAAATTCCTGTGTCTTTAGAATTCCTCTATGCCCGGCTATTTTGGAATCATGAATGAGTTGCAATACTCTCAATCTGACTGTTTCAGGTATATACAGACGTTGTCCCAGAATCCACACACCATTCTTAAAGACAAGACTTACGTCCCTTGGGGTTGAGCCAAAAAAGAATCCGCATGGTATGCTTCCTTGATGTCTTTAATTAGGTCTTGATGATGAATCACTCCTAGGAATCTAGAGTCAGGAAGAATAGTCTTAGGAGGAGTAATTGGACGTGTCTCTGCTGAGTAAATCCTAGAGAGTGCATCAGCCTTTCCATTGCGCGATCCTGGTCTATAAGAAATAATAAAATTAAATTGGTTTAAGAAAAGATTCCAGCGAGCCTGGCGAGGAGTCAGGCACTTAGCCGACCTGATAAACTCAAGATTACGATGATCTGTCAGAACGACTATTTGCTGTGCAGCTCCTTGCAGAAGGTGTCTCCATTCTTTGAAGGCGGCAATAATGGCCAACAACTCTCTATTGCCCACATCGTAGTTCTTCTCAGCCGAAGATAACTGCTGGGAAAAGAAGGCACAGGGATGCAAGACATTCTTCTCACCTGTTCTCTGAGAGAGTATAGCTCCCACGGCACAGTCTGAAGCATCCACCTCTATTATGAAGGCAAGCTCTGGGTTGGGATGTACTAGAATAGGTGCAGTGGTAAATTTATCTTTTAGACGGGAAAATGCTTCCTGGGCTTGGGAGTCCAGGAGAACTTAGACTCTTTCCGGGTAAGTTGGGTGATAGGTGACACTACCTCAGAGAAATTTCTAATGAAACGTCTATAGAAGTTTGCAAACCCGATGAAGCGCTGTACCTCCTTCACATTTCTAGGACTTGGCCAATCATTGATGGCTTGGGTTTTACTTCCATCCATACTAATTCCTTGTGTAGACAGTACATACCCCAGAAATTGAATTTCGGTCTTATGGAATTCACACTTTTCAAGCTTGATGTAAAGATGATTTTGTCTTAGACGTTCCAAGACCATTCTCACATGTCCATGATGTTCCTCTGTGGAGTTAGAAAAAATTAAAATATCATCCAAATAAATTACTACGAATGTATCTAGGAGATCCCTGAAGATGTCATTCACCAAGTGTTGGAAAGTGGCTGGGGCGGTACTCAGACCAAAAGGCATAACCAGATATTCAAAGTGTCCATAGCGTGACCTGAATGCAGTCTTCCATTCATCCCCAGGTCTAATACGGACTAAGTTATAGGCCCCACGAAGATCTAGTTTAGAAAAAATTTTAGCATGTCGCACTCTCTCCAATAACTCAGGGATTAAAGGCAATGGATAACGGTTTCTAATAGTAACCTTATTAAGTTCCCTATAGTCTACGCATGGTCTCAGGGATCCATCTTTCTTCTTTACAAAGAATATGGGTGCCCCTGCAGGAGATGAAGAGGGGCGTATGAAGCCCTTGGCTAGATTTTCGTCTATGTACTCCTTCAAAGCCTTCAGCTCGGGCCCCGCCAGGGGGTAGATCTTACCAAAAGGTATCTCTGCTCCAGGCAATAATTCAATTGGACAATCATATGGACGGTGAGGAGGAAGCTGGTCAGCGTTCTTCTTGTCACATAAATCCACATAGTCCTGGTATACAGCTGGTAATTCAGGGACTGACATGGTTCCTTTAGGAACAGAGCAAGCTGAAATTTTTTGACTCATCTGTTTCTCTGGGAAGTGTAATTCCTTGGTCTCCCAGTTAATGGTAGGATTCTGAGCCTGCAGCCATGGTAGCCCTAGAATAATGGGAAAGTGAGGAGAAGAGATAAGCATAAAGGACAGTTTCTCTTGATGATCTTTACCCATAAGAACCTTTAAAGGCTCTGTTTCCTGATCCACTGGTCCAGAGGTCAGCAGGGAGCCATCCACAGTTTCCATCTGTACGGGAGCAGCCTTCTTCACTGAACGTATTCCCTGTTTTAGAGCAAAGGAGACATCCATAAAATTTCCACTTGCACCTGAGTCGATCATGGCAGAGCTAGACACCCAGGCTGAGTCAACCCAGAGTTTGATGGAAAGAAAACAGTGAGAATTGTTTTTCTTACAACTCAGCTGGGACACCGCTGAGGAAACTTGAAAGATAGCAGCATTTACACAGTCAACGTCCTCAGATGTAACGGAGTTTAAGTCCGAGAAATCAAGATCTGTTGCGGCAGCTATCTCTGGAGCCTGAGGCTCGGACCTGACAGATCCCCTCTCGCAACACTCACAATGAATGAGTGCTGCAGTAGTCTTGCGAGAACGGCTGGGACAGTTAATAATAAAGTGCCCTGACTTACCACAGTAAAAACATAGATTCTCCTTAAAACGATGTTCCTTGCGTGCATCACTAACCCGTCGTAGTAAAGAGTCTACCTGCATGGGTTCAGGTTCAGGTTCCCGTGTAATCCTATTCAAAGGTTCCTTAGCTGGAGAGGAAGGTAGGAAAAGGTTAGTACGATTGCTTTCGAACCATCTCTCTTGCCTGCGTTCAGTTAAACGAGTATCAATACGGATGCAGTAGTTAATAAAGTCACCTAACGCAGTGGGAGGGTCGGCACGAGCAAGTTCATCCTTAATTAGTGGGGATAACCCCTTTCGAAAAATAGATTTTTTGGCGGAATTGTCCCAGGTGGTATCAAGGGCCCATCTCCTGAAATCCAAGGCATATTCAGCTACTGAGTGCTTACCTTGGCGCAAAGCTAACATGGCTGCTTCAGCTGTTGCACCTCGATTGGGGTCATCAAACACCTGCCCCATGGCTGAAATAAAGTCATCAAGGTGATTCAAACAATCATCCTCAGTCTCAATCAGAGGGTTTGCCCATATCAAAGCCTTGTTGGTAAGCAACATAATTATAGTAAGCACCTTAGATCGTTCAGTAGGAAATTGTGAAGCATGTGCAGAAAAAAAAGATTACATTGATTAACAAATCCCCTGAATTTTTCACGTTCACCACCAAAACGAAAAGGGGGCAACTTGGGAATCCCAGAACTCGGGGCCATGGCAGGAGCCTGGACTTGCCCCTCCAGAACCTCAATCCTGGCTCGCAAATCCTGAGTAGTCTGTCCAACCACTTGCAAATTGTGATTATTTAGGTCCTGAAGATTTGTAAGACGGGTCTTTATATTCTGCAATTCTGTAAGGATATTATCAGTCACTCCACAAAGTTCCTTTATGCGGGCCTCCATTTTCCAGATCTTTTAAGACAGGATACTGGAAGAAGAGGAGAGAGAGAAAAAAAAAACAATAGTGTTCACCTGTGGCAACACTGAAGAAAGAAAAAACTTTAAGGGAACTGCTCACCTGGAATGGTTGTGAGAAGTCACAACCACTATCATCACAGAAAGCTTTCAACCAGACATCTGATATCCAGAGTTTCAGCAGACAAAAGAGAAGAGAAAAAAAAAAAAAAAAACAATAGTGTTTACCTGTGATAACTCTGCAGAAAAAAAAACTTAAGGGAATTGCTCACCTGGAATGGTTGTGAGAAGTCACAACCACTGTTATCACAGAAAGTACAACCGGACATCCGATATCCACAGTACAGCAGACAAGCCTTTCCAGACCCAGCAGACACTAACGTTGGCTTCAGAATCTTGTAATGTATGTGATACAGTTCATATAGCGTCTTGTGCTTGGGTGCGATGAAAATACTTGAGACACAGGTTGAAAAAGAAAGTCTTGTATTGCTTCATACAAATTGGCAAAAATAAACATACAGGTTGCAAACACAGAAGCAGGAGACACAGCAGACCAAAGTAATCTAAGTTCATCAATAACTCTCCACAACAGATTCAGATCTTCTTCTATGTTACTGCAAGTCCATGCAACCGTGAGGCTTTCAAGAGCAGAGTTCAGAGTCCACAAGAGCTCCAGAGTTTCTCAGTAGAAATGGCTGGAGTACAAAGTCCAAGGCTTCAGGAGTCAGAACACAGGTTCACTGCAGGCCAGATTCTGAAGCACTGATTATTCAGGTGTGGCTGTTTAAGAAGCAAACGGAGAGAATCAGGGCGGGAACATGCAAGCTGGAAAACTCCATTTTAACTGAGGGCAAGATAGCTGCAGCAAAACAGAAAGCAAAATGGCCGACGAACAAACTGAGTTTCAGAAACAGATATACAGAACCTTACACCCATTGATTAGACCCTCAATCAGCTGTAATCTGTGTTTGAATCATGTTTTCAATCTCTCTACTGCAAAAATGAAGTATTACACACTAGAGTTGTCTATGTAATGCTTAAATGAGTTATCTTTTGGAGCTGCTTGTTACAGCCAATTTCCTCTCCAGTTAATAGAGGAGGGTCCTGAATTAGGGACTCCTTCCTATTAACTAAAGTAGTATAATAGTGCATTTAAAAGTGAATTTTACAAATCAGACAACCTCTAGAATGTGATATACTTGGCTAGAACATATTTCGATAGTCATGCTGAAAGGATAAATTCCAGCAGGTGTAAGACCTGAGAACACCGCAAATACAAACTACATGAGAACAGCATTCACAAATATAGTTTATTTGTGGGTACAATGAACAGTTTTGGAAATAGAACTAAAGCTGCCAATATCATGATGAACAGTTTTCGAGTAGCATTACGTTGGCCCACAATGTGTACTCGATGAAGGGGACTCGACACGGAAGCATGGAACTGCTTTCCACAGCAACAACGTAGCAGCTTTGGAAGAAACGGTTATATAGAATTGTAAAAATCCAGCAACATTTTGGTTCAATTTTAGACAGCTTTGCAGGTAGAAAAAAATCCTGTATTTACACCGGTAACACATTCTGTCATAAGGCTAAAGAACTTCTAAGGCGTGTGGGGAAGAAGTAGCAGCTATTGTAACAACAAGAGAACAAGGATAGGGAAGAGACTTCACAGAGGATTACATCTTCAAATGACTATTTCTAAAGTGTTTCTTCCATACAGTTAGAGGGTCCAACAGCAAAAAGCATGCAAGTAAAAGAATAGCTGTATTCAACAACTAATACCCCTTGTAGAAAGACCTGAATGTAAAGATGTGTGCGAGATTCAATGTCTGGAAATCTGGGTGACTACCATAGTGACCATTGTAATAGCTTCCATTAGTAGGTTGTCAAGCAATTTTCCTTTTATAGACAATAAAAACTCAGAAACAGATAAAAGGAAAACCGAAACCCACGTATCTCTCGAGAGATGTATGGCAAGTGTGAGTGCACTGCTCATTCAACTCATGGCCACAAGTCAACTGGGGTCACCTGACTGGACGATTGTCTGGGGTGCCAAAAATCTAACATTAGCCACCCATTTAGGAGAAAAACCCTTGTGAGTTTTTAATTTGTGATGCAAAAGTCCACTCCTCAACATTTAGGCGAAACTTTGGTCCCTTATATTTGCACTGATGGAAATTTTACAAAGAAACTGATAAAATGTGTAACATGATATAGAGATTGGTTGTACAAGTTTGACAGAAGGTGTTGAGGTAGCTAGACCAGCACCAGTCAACAATCTCAGACATCGAGAACCATACGATCATATGTACATCACTCATATAAGGTATCAGCTATTTGCTCCATAAATGTAGGCACACAGAAGCAAATGTCCTACAGCTATAGTCCAACCTATAGTATGATTATGGTCTTGTGGTGCAAAACTATGGACCAGGGATGGAACTGGTGACAGAATAAGTTGAGCCCATGTGACGTGATGTTCTCTTTACTGTATAGATTAAGTGAAGAGCTCTACTTTGTGTTAGGCCACGTTCACAAAACCAGGAGTGGGTGAGAAATACAGAAGTTGCGACTTGTTTCTACTATACTTTCCCGCTGATTGTTCCTCTCCTGATTTTGGCTTATAAAGACTGATGTCAAATCCTGAATGTGTGAACATGGTCTTCAGACCAGAGCAATAGAAATCAGACAGGTGGCGATGAGTGTTACACAAGAGTAGGTCACAATCATTTTGCAGATGTAGCAATACATATTATAGTCCATTGGCTATTACAGTGGATCGACTATGGTCATAAACTTTTAGGACAAGTGAAGGACAAAAAAAAAAATCTTTCTAGGATTGTTCTTTCAGAGAAAGACTGTTTATGGACACAAAGGAGACAATTTATGAAGGCGTTTACCCCAGAATTCCAGAACTTGGAAGCTGTGCTGAAATGTTGCAACTTTTGGCTTTGCACGCCAGCCTTAGTCAGCTACGCCAATATTGGTGGCACATAGCTACACCCACCCATCAAATTAATGAAAAGTCACGTCACTAAGGCGTCACATGCTCCAGAACTGTACTCCAGCCTGTGACCGGCGAAATACTTCTGCCTGAAGCCCCTGGCACGTGTAAGGTGGGCCTAATTCAATAAGTGTGGTGCACCTCTTAATGAAATCTTATCTAGTGGCCCCTGTTCATTATGATTGGTGTGCTAAATGCCAGCCTTAATAGATCAGAGCTGCAATCTTTCAGCTGACTATAAGCCAAAACAAAATGTAAAACAACCAACTTTATAGACAGTGATGGTTAAAATGACATTACGTTACCTTCCAAACAACCAACATTTACTCTAATCAAAAACATCCATTTTAACATTAATACAGCAGGAAATATTACAATTTCAGTAGATGTGCATAGGGGCATCTTGACTGACCATTGATGGCAGACAAAATAATGGCATGGAGAATTATATTATGTCCAATCACTTCCAACAGTAAGGTTATGTGTCCAGATTTAGTAGTCATATCTTAGGAAAAGATGCAGTTAAAGGAAGCCTATCAGCACAAAACGACTGTTCAAACTAACTACAGGAGCTTGGTGTTTCCTTGACGTGGTCAAATAGTTCAGTACACCTTTCTACCAACTTTATTTCCATCCAGCTCTGCCCATCTAATGTAAAGCCAGCGCTGTAAATCAAGAGTGGAGATAGAGATGGAAAACAAGTATGGGGGGGGGGAAAGGTGTACTGACCGGTTTATACATGGCAAGGATGCCCAAGTGAATGTGCTTGGTTTGAACAGTCTTTTTGTGCTGACACACACCCTTAGCCCAGTGCATACAGTACTGTGAGTCAATCCTAAACTTGTAAGTAACCTTCTAGTTCTGGGCTAGATGATAAGGTCTACCTTATGATGGCTATCATATGGACACAAGATCACAAAGCTATCTTTGAAAAACTCTGCAAGCTGACAGATGTCAGAAGCAGAGGCATGGCGGGCCCAATAACAAGTACATTCAACATCAGAATACAGCAAAAACAGGATTACTGTTTGAAGATTATCCTTAGGCAGATCAAGAGGATTTTGTTAAAAGTTATCAGTAAGTAATGTCACCTTTTTTTAAAAAAAAAACAACTAGGTTTTGTCTATTCTCATTTTCACACACACTTTTGCACTTCAGAACATAAGTGAAACAACGGCCAATAACATCAATACCCCATCTACTAAGATTGCATGAAGATAATATACATGATCACCAAGCTCTGGCCTCACTGAGATGGAGATCTATGGAGGTTTCTATATGTCGACATTTTCAGATATGCTCCGATTCATAGAGCCCACGTATGTCTCCAACAATTATTTTGAGACAAAGTAGAGATCTGATGGACTTGTTACTGCTAGCCATTTTGAATAAGAACTTTGAATATTAATAGGGACTCATCCTATAACGAGCTCAAACCTTTGACATTGAAACAAAGTGGAGATGCACTAAACATCGCAATTACTGAAAAAACGGTAGATATGATCACAAATATAAGTTGTGTCCCTTTAAATGCTTTACCAGGAGAATAAACATCCAAAATAGACACAATTCTTCCAAAATAGACCTATTCGAATAGACCTTCCAATCATATAAAAAAATAGATTTTCTGACCAAAATTACAGAGCCATTATTCGGTTAGTCAGCGACCGCAGCGGTTCCCTATTTCCTTCAGAACTCCATTTTGAGCCGTTTCATACGCTACACACATTCCTACAAAGAAAAAAACTACTGAATACAAGGAGGGATATACAGGCCTGAAACATTCACTGACCTGCTACAGGAAAAGTATTCCGACTACCGCATGCATCTATGTGAAATAAATGGCAGTGGCGACACCTGTTTCCAATACTAACGCTGCAGCTATACGCTCCTGGCCTAAAAGTGTACCTAAGTAGTCTGGGTTCCATAGTAAAATAGTCGATTTGAATACATTCTGCAACCAATGGTCTACATACATATTAGATAGCTGTCAGACGAGCAATCCTGTGGCTGACAGTCATCTCTTCCGACTACCCCATAGACAGGAGCACTTGACTCGGCTGAGCACTCTGCTTGTTCTCTAGAGGTAAGCTGCAATCATAGCAGTCTGTCAGCTGCTCTCATAAAGAGAAGAAATGATCGGCTGATGGAATTCTCTGTCAATCCTTCCTGACTTAGGTTTGTACAACTTTAGTCTAATATGTATGGGGGGGGGGGGCATTAACTACTTTCTTCTATGTGCTCTTAAAAGGGAATTTGTCAGTTGGATCAACCCTCCTCAGCCGTCTATATGTAGGTCAGAAAAAGCTGAATAAAACGATACCTTGATATTTGTGATCTGATGTTTTATTGCAGAGGGAGATCCATGGTTTTTATTATATGTAAATGAGCTGTTCGGATCTATGGGCCGGACACTGATCTCCCTGATGATCTGCCTCCAGGGATTATAAATAGGAGACATCACCAGTGTGAGCCATGTAATGACAAACAAGAGTAGAACTCAACTTGATCTCATAACAAACACGTTAACAGCTGCAGCTCTTAGACATCCGCTGTATTGTAACACTGGATGCCTCGGAGATAGAAGCTGAAGATGTGTCAGGTATAATCACACACAGCTCTGCAGTGAGAACAGAAAGCAGCCATTACATATCATATTGGTAACTCCGCCTTTTATTTAAAATAATTTCTGGAGGCAGATTCTCAGGGAGATCTATGTCCGGCCCATAGATCTTAACAGCTCATTTACATATAAGAAAAACATGGATTTCTCTGTAATAAAATATCAGATTGCAGATGTCAAGGTATCATTTTATTCAGCTTCCTTTGACCTACAAGCCCGAATAGACATCTTAGAAGAGTTGATCCTACAGACAGATGCTGTTTAATATAGTTATCAATGTAAACAGGCCTAGGGGGTAGGTATATAGAATATAAAAAACTTATTAAATACTTTACTCGTGAACACAATTTAAAAAATCAAAATCAAAACAAAAACCCTAGCAGGTCCAACTTCTCTCACCAGGTATCAGTTGTTATTGGCAGAGGAAGCTGTGGCTGGGGGAATGGGCAGCTTAAACTTCAACATATCCAATCCTTCTTTGCCGAAGCATCTGACATCAGAGAAGGTTATAGGACAGTTATAGACATTAGTCATCTAATCATACCAAAATAGTCAGTTGAATGTGCATGGTCTCATTAGATACTCATGTTAGATGATAATCTTTCACTGTAAGTGCACCTGAAAGGGAACCTACTAGCTGATACACGCTGCCCATGGTTTGGGCAGCATGTATCAGCCACTGGCTGTCGGATCACTGCCATGTATGTTTGTCTCAGAAACGTTGTGGCGTATCAGAGAAGAACATACTTTTAATAGCCAACAGGGACCAAGCCAGGTTATTGACTAGTCATACCAGCGGATCCCCGGCGGCTTCCCCTGTCCACTGACAGTGATTGATAAGTCTCTGCCTAGACTTGCATAAAGGCAGAGGCTTGCCGGTCATTGTTGATGGGTGGGGAGAAGCCACCAGGGACCCGCTTGTACGACTAGTCAATAGCCTGGCTCAGTCCCTGGCGGCTATTAAATATGTTCTTCTCTGAAGCACTGCACATGGATGTGATGCAACAGCCAGTGGCTGATACATGGGGCCCACGGTTTGGGCAGCATGTATCAGATTTCCTATAAGAACAGATATCAGCAAGGAACAATCAAGATTTGCACAGAGACAGAGCCACAAGATCTTACAGTAGCTTTACTCATATCCTAGGGTGCAACCATTTCTGATCTGAGTCCCTATCACTCCATCTGTCCCCAGCTGTGATAAGCTCATGCACAGGATACAATCAGACATTTTCAGATAAAATGAGACAAAACAATCACCAACAAAATGATAAGTAATCACCTCCCAGACAACTAAAGGGTATGCCACACTAAACAATATCGCTAACGGGATCGCTAAAAAACGTCACTATTTAGCGATCCTGTTAGCGATATTGTTCAGTGAGGCAGCTTCCAGCGACGAGCTTCCTGCTGTGATCTCGCTCGTCGCTGGAATCGCTCCGGACCCTATTTCATCGCTGGCGCTCCCGCTGGGTAAGTATCTAATCGCTGTGTGGCACCTTTTCTTAGCGATTTAGCGGTACTTTTGTACCGCTAAAGTCGTTAAGAAGATCGCTAACGGCGATAGCGTCGTTAACTATATCGCTAAATGTGGCCGCATTTAGCGATATAGAAACAATCCCGCTAGCGATCGCATTAGTATGCAACGCTAACGAGATCGCTAGCGGGATAGCTTAGTGTGGCAGTACCTTAAGGGCCCCGTCACACATAGCGACACACCAGCAATCTCGACAACGATATGCACTTGTCAGGATCACTGGTGTGTCACTACATGAACGCTGTTGAGCTGCGAAACAGGCAGCGATCAGGACAGCGACACTGCGGGTAACGTCGGTTAGTTACCTGCAGTGTAAGTTGGATACCAGCCCGCTGGTGCAGGGAGCTGGTAACCAAGGTACACATCAGGTTTTCAGGCGCTGTGCGGCGCCTGGAAACCAGATGTGTACCTTGGTTACCAGCTCCCCTGCAGCAGCTCGCTGGTATCCTGCCTGCCACACGCAGCGATGCGTGCTGGCCAGCGGGAGACCAACGATCAAAAAAATGTCCTGGCCTGTCCTGGCCTTTGGACAATGATCAGCGATACCCGGCAGGGGGGCCGGTCGCTGATCAGTGTGACACACAGCGATATCGCAGGGGAGATCGCTGTTGCGTCACAAAACTAGTGACTCAGCAGCGATCTCACTAGCAAAGTGCTGGATCATTGAGGGAAATTAGCTTTTGTGCAGCATAACAGATCATCATCCTTGCTCAATGAGCATCATCTTTAGTCTGCCTGTGTATGTAGGTAGTCAAATAAACGCCGATCAGTAAGTTTACAAATCGGTGGTCGTATTGTGCCGCCGTGTAAACTGACTTTTAGAAATCTTGTCTTCTAATCACAATTATAGATAATTTACAAGATTCATGGTCAACTGCAGCCCTTCACTCATGGACGTCACTGCCTAGAGCTTCCATAGAAATTGAAGATTGAATCTAGCACATTGATAACGCTTTCACCAATGTGACAGATTCCGTTTATATTTATCTTAATTTTTGGATAATGTGATCTTCTATTAACTGCCTTTTGGTGGCAACCGCATTGTCACTGAAGGAGACAGTATTTTCCTGGGTATTTACATTTTACATTTATGATTCATTACTTTGATGTACAAATAAATAAAATGAAAACAATTCATGCATGAAAAAATTCTAAAGACTCTAGAAATGAAATGTTGCTGTGCTGTTAGTAAAATGCCAGCAGAGCACATGTGGAAGACAGATCATTAGCAAAGTCGCCTCGTGGCACTGTACAGACGGGAGCTTAACCCTCCTAGGCTAGGTGCACACCGCGTTGGTTTCACTTATCATACAGTATATGACGAGAACTTTTCGTGATGTGTACTGTAACGTTGACTCCATTTACGGTACAATATGTGCTTAACAGTTAAACGGTATAGGAAAGAACGGCAGACTGAGGGTTCTTATACAGAAAGACACTGCAAAGAAACGTATATTATGGGGTACAGGTTTCTTTACAGTGGGTCCCCAAGCTGGACGGATGCCAAAGCATCCAGCCTGACAGTGGCCATCGACAGACTCGCACCTCCTGAGCGTATGCACCCAACAATGGTTGCAAACATACTTTGTACCCAGCCTAAAAATTGTTGCTTTATTACAAATACATTGATGACCTATTATTGGGACAGGTCACGAATATAAGATTGGTGGCGGTTCAACACTTGGCTCCCCCATCAATCAGATGGAAGCTCCTTTCAATATGTTTACATATGGCTGGAGTTGGTAACAGCATCAGTGGGGGTGTCAAGTATAGGACCCCCCAGTGACTTGTTATTAATGAACTATTGCAAGGACAGGCCATCAATATTATTCTGACCGCACAATCCTTTAACAAACCAATATTCAGAAACAAGTAGATGACAATAGGTGGCCATGTAAATTTAGCTGAACATTTTTTTTGTCAATGCAAATACATTCTCAATTTTAATACCGCATCAGTTCTAGTTATTCAGTATTGGAATTATAGCAATGATGTAAAAAAGACAAAAAAACACTTAAACGGGATGTGTTTATCGGTTACTGTGTAGCTACAAGGGAGCCAGTTCATGCTGCCCAAACGTCAAGAAAGTTCCTTGTTACAAAGAGCTAGGTTTTATTCTGCATTACTCGCCCTAGGATCACATTGCAATCCTCGGACTGATCATTGGCTCTCCTGACTGGAATAAGACCGCATGTATTTCTAGGCAGCGGTCACGCTCAGGTCAAAACAGCCGACAGCCAGTCTGAGGATTGCGGTGCGATCCTTGCGCGAGTAATATGGCCCTCTGACTGTACCCTAAAAATGAGCTGGACACCGGGAGAAGCATCCAGCACCCAACTCAGCTAGATCAACAGATCTCACCTGATATTCAAAGATCTGTCAATCAAGCCAGGCCAGGTTGGGTGTGGTTAAGAGAGAACCACCCAAGGGCCACTTCTCCCTCTCCCCGTAGATTTCTAAACTTGTACTTTACAAAGAAATGTTTCAGAAAAACAATCTTTTTCCCCAAGAGTGTAAATTTAGACTAGACCATCAAATTTATCACTGAGGCTCCAGTCTAAGTTTACACCATCAATTATTTGGTGGAGCCACATGATGCCAAAAATTTGTACTAATATTTTAATCCACACCCCTTCTGCTGAATCCACGCCCCATCGTCAGTGTGTAAAGCACGTCATCAATGTGGTGCTGGGCAGGTTTCTGACAGGTTTCCCTTTATCCTGGCACACAATAATCTGACATTTCCAAAGGGCAGCATTTGTAGCATCCTTTGTTAGAGACTAGGTATCACAGGGTTGGTGTGCCTGGCCAGATGGCCACCGTGTGCTCACACAGGCTGGGCATCACAACCATCATCAATGATATAAGAACAAAACTTGCAGCCTTGCATTTTGCTCAGTCTGGACAACCATTTTCGGCTAATCTGGAGGTTCACCAGGTTAATCCAGATAATTCGTTAGATGTTAAAGGGAACCTGTCACATGAAAAAAAAAAAAAAAGCCATTAATCTGCAGGTTGATCGTGTTCTGAACCTGTCCAACGCTCGCACAAGTTCATTTCCTCCCAACACTGGGGTTCTAAATGCCGGCCCTGGGCAGGTGCACGCTATTAACCTGCAGGTTAATAGCCGGTTCTTCACATGACGTGTTCCTTTTAAAAGGATCATTCTTAAAATTATATATTTTTGTTGGCAGATCACAGCATAGAGGTTTCTAGTTACTCAAACTAAAAAAAAAACAAAAAAAACACAACTGAATCCTAGCCATGCTTTATTTTCTTCCACAAATATAGTCTCTGGACGTCTACTCACCAGCTAAATGAACATGCAGGATCAGCTCCATTTTCCTATGTCTTTGGCTAGCTATAGAAATTATGTATTTCTTATGAACTCAAAAGCTGAATAAATGGTCGACTCATGAAATGGCTTCCTTAGTAGGTATTGTCTGGGACTAAACAACTAATGACCTATGTATGTGATCGCTTCCATCTGGCGGCAGGATCTCTTACTTACGGAGCTGGTATTTAATGGCTGCGGTAGTTTATCTCCCATTCAAGTGATTATCTGCTTTGGGAGCGACCGGATGTAAGCAATCGGCTAATCAGAGGGAGTGTTGAGCCCAGATTGGTCTCATATTGATGAACTATGTAACCGTGTTAAGAACCCCCATATACATTATAGGCTAATGGTGGCCGAGCCGATACAGACGAATTGAGCCAATGGTGTAATGTGTATGAGGGCACGTTGGGGGAAAAAGTTGATCGCACATCTCTGAGTACCGATTGCACTATTCTCTTGGAGCTAAGCCACCGTCAGAGATGCCAGCTGGCGGCTTTCTCATAGAGAACACAGGAGAGCGTGGCTGAACAAACGCTCAAGGGTATGGGAGAATATGGTGTATCGGCTGAGATGGTTGTAAGCCAAATGACTGGTCGAAGCATCGTTCGGCCGACAGCCACCTAATGTGTATGACCAGCCTTAAACCTGGAAAACTTCTTAATGTGTATGCAAAGAACAAGAGCACTTTTTACAGGTCGTTAGAAAAGACAAGTCACAAATTGCACAAAACTACAGGGTTTCGCATATCCAAAGGTCTACAGATTCAGTGTCATATTGAGCCACAGTGCAATTATTCAGTAAGTTGGGAACACAAGCTGTTGTGACTTAGAGCATTTACGGTAAAAAAAACCCCCAAAAGTACGGAACATAGAAATCCTGAATTTAATCTCAAGACCGAACCGTAAAAGATTTCTCAAATTGGGTGGTTTCACAAAATGGAAATTAGGGCCGATGAATATAACAGGAAGGTTAGGATAAAGAAGTCAGAGCTGTTCCCCCTCTGTGTACTATGTGGTTGATCATGTGAATGGCTGCCGTACAATACAGTGTTTTCTTCAGGGGCCATTGCAGGAGACATTCAGGACCTTGTTCACACTCAGTATTTATCTGTGTGTTGTCTATTTTAATAATCGACAGCACACAGACCCAAACAATTCATTGGAGCTATTCTTACACAATAAGGTCTTAAAACTTTGTATCAGAATTGTAGCATATCAGTCTCTGTTAAAAATGGATGACACAAAAACAGAAGTGTAAATCTGTGTAGCTCTTAATATGGCTGCTAGAAGGAAAAGGCCACTTGTAGCAGCTGCAAGAAACAGATATCTGGTTTTACTGCAAAATGTGTTTTTTTTTTCAAACTTATTGTTAATGTCGCACAATTTTGCATGTAAACAGTAGTTTTACCCACACCATACACAGCCATTAATATTCAGGGGGTCATCCGGGACTTGGATACTGATGGTCTATCCTTAGAAAAGGTAATCAAAATCAGACGAGTGGGGGTGCGACATCCGGCACTGCCACATATCAGCTGCTTCCGGTGCCGCCTGGATATGCTAACTGCATAGTGGCCACAGTGGTCACCGCAGAACCACCCTAATTTATAGGAACAGGAGCAGACGTGCAGTACCCAGACCACAGCTACTAGAGTAGACCGCCGTCCAGCTCCGCAACTGAGCACTTCCGGCCACATCTAAAGACAGGCCATCAACATTATAGAAACAGCCACTTTCAGTTTTACATCCATGTCGATTTGAAGCAAAACTATATGTCAGAGTGGCTCTTACTGTAATTCAGACCCGTCTCAGTAGCTGCAGCTTTAATGTTCCTGCACAGTTTTTCCAGAAAATGTGCCCAGTTCAGCAGTGAGACTATCCCTGCCCTATGTATCGGTGCCACACAGCCTACTTAACCCTATTCTACCATTTTCCTTCCGCTACATACAAGTTCTATTTGTTAATTGAAGAGAATTTAAGGACTTCCGAGGGAATGGTTTCTAACATATGAAGAGACTGAAAGACATTCTAACAACTTAACTAAGATTTTTTTTTTCGCCTCAAGGAAAAATGGAAGAAAATAAAAAAAAAAAAACGTAACCAAAATATGGCAGAACGCTATTTGTACATCGTGGTGTGAGCAACCAAAAAGGTTTAAAAAATAAGCATTTATGTACAAGCATATACAAAAAAAATGAACAGCAATATACACATTATCACAGTGAGGATGTTGGCATATTCACCAATCTGTAGTGAGAATACGAACTGCAAAGCAGCCTGTAAAGAGTACAGTGCTACACGTAAAGCCAGGCCTGTCGAACAGCTAACACACCGGGATGGGGGGACCCGGCTGGAGGGGGATACTGTGCAAATAAGCAACATGCATTTGATACAAACAGCAATTTATGGCTAATGGTTGACGCAAGTGTGTTAACAATGGACTCTTCAGCTGCAGTGCATAGTGGATCTGTTATGCCATCTGCTTTTCTTTATACCATTCCACAAACTCATCCAACAATACTGGCCCTGTGGGGAAAAAAACAACAGCACATTAAAATTCATTGTAAAATATTAAAACACCATGTAGACCTTTTGTTTGTTTTTTCAGGTGCATTATGTAAGAAAAATTAAAAATCTGCTCGGAAAGACCCTGAGGGACGCTTTGTTTTTGTGCATGCGTCGATAGATTTGAAAGACTACGTCATAATGTGTCTATAACCCACCCCCAGCCAATATATCAGTCATCAAAAAGGCGGTAAGCTTTGCCTTAAATTATCCAGATGCATTAGTTATGTGCATGGGGGATTTTAACCTAGTCATGGATAACGGTCTGGATAGACTTAGACTAGATGATGGAGTACCCGGGACGGCCTGCTCTCCATCTCCGCTATCACTGCTCATTGAGGGCAGTGGTTGGTTGGATTTATTGAGGATACGTCATCCTGACGCGAGAGAATATACCTGTCACTCGTCCATTAGACGCACTCTATCTCGTATAGATTATATATTTGGTTCCAGCAACTTGGCAATGTGGGTGGGGGATGTGGAACATGGGCATCTCAGATCATAGCCCTATAGTACTTACACTTAGATTTGGCCAAAGGAGTCGTAATCTAAGCTGAACCCATTTTGGCTGAAACTGATAGGCCCCAATGACAGAACTCTAGACCAATTAGACTGCTTCATTTCCTCCCACCCTGAACCCCAGAATATTAATTTGTTTTGGGACGCCCTTAAAGCGTATCTAAAGGATGTTTGTCTTCCACAATATCCTATATTAAACGGGTGACATCTAGGGAAGATGAGGAGATGGAGAAGCGATTGAGCGATTCGGAAGCAAATTATATAGCTAATCAAACAAATGAAAATAGAAATGAATGGCTAAACTCCCATAGATTATATACTCAATATATGGATACCAAATCTAAACGTAAATTATTTTGTACTCGTCAGTCATATTTTGAATTGGGAAATCAGTCCAGTAAGTTATTGGCATTTATGGTGCGCCAACACAACGCATCTAATACCATACTTCAATTCGGAAACTAGATAACTCGATAGTAACCTCAACGGTGATTATCAATTTCCATTAATTATGTGAATACTTCCATCCAATTACAAGAGCATTCTTAAGTGATACCTTATGGCTAACCAGAAATTATATGTTCGCGAACATATAATTTTTGTTAGCAATAAAGGATCACCTAAATCTCTTGTCTAATGGATGGAAAGATCACATCGATTTTTGGCTACACGGTACACATATATTATATTGTACACATGAATATTATAAAACGTTATATAGTTCCAGAGGGGGTTTTAGCACTTCGGACTGCCTTGAATATTTATCAGACGTAAAATTTCCCACATTGAGTCCCGCCCAGCAAGCCTTTCTGGATGCAGACCTCACGATAGAGGAAATAAATGAAGCCATAGCGGATATGGCCTCTGGGAAGGCGCCTGGGCCGGATGGATTTCCCATAGAAATGTACAGGAAATATCGGGATGTTTTGGCACCACTCCTGAGGGTGTTTCAGAGGACCTGGGAGGAAGGTTCTTTACCAGACTCCTTTTATGAGGCAAATATAATAGTGCTTAGGAAGGAGGGAAAGGATCCTCTTGAATGTGGATCATATCGCTGGTAAATGTGGACTATAAGATATTCACTAAAATACTGGCCACTAGATTAAATTCGGTGATACTAGAAATAATACATCCAGACCAGACCAGTTTCATGCCCGGGAAAAATACATCTATTAATATTAGGAGAGTTCAGTCAGTGGTCCAGTACAGTTCCCTAGTGACAGATAATGAATGGGCCTTGGCGTCGCTGGACGCGGCTAAGGCCTTCGATTCTCTTGAGTGGTCCTTTTTATCTGCATGCTTACAAAAATATGAATTCGGTTCCAAATTTAGGAAGTGGATATGCGCGATGCACATGAAACCAAAAGCAAGAATAATAATAAATAACTCTGTATCCGAATCGTTCTCTTTGGCAAGAGGAACACGCCAAGGTTGCCCCCTTTCCCTGGCCCTTTTCGCGCTTGCAATCGAAGAGTTGGCAATTCGTCTAAGATCCACTCTTGTCATTAAAGGTATAGAAATAGCGGGCCGTTTGGATACCATTGGCTTATACGCCGATGACATGGTGATATTTATGGACAAAGCAGAAGAAACACTACCCCATGTGATTGCTACTATAGACAAATATAGTAATTATTCTGGATTATACATAAATTGGGATAAATCCGCCTTGATGCTTCTCTCCCTGGGTCCAATGGATCACATTGAAACGTTATCCCCTTTGCCTGTTGTAACTAACTAACTAAGTACCTGGGAATAAATATTTCAAAATATAGTAGACTAGACTTAAAAATGAATATTCTCCCGTTGTTAGATCTTGTTAAACTTAAATTTGCTATCTGGAGTAAATTACCATTATCTGTCTCGGACGTACTAATCTGATCAAAATGATCCTACTCCCCAAACTCAGTTACTCCCTCCAACATAGTGCAGTACTGATCCCTAAATCTTTTTTTTTTCAGGACTAAATTCATTAATCTCATCCTTTATATGGGGGAAGACTAGACCTAAACTCAAACTGTCTACCTTACACAGGTCAATACAGTTGGGCGGGGCGGCATTGCCGGATTTCTTTTTATATTACTTGGCCGGGCAAGTCAGAGCTCTGAGTAGATGGATGCCTAATAATTGTTTGCCTAACTCGCAGAGTCATCTGGCTCATGCTGCAGGGACTGATTGCTTGTTGGGGTTTTTAGAAGTAGACAAACCTAATGTCTCTGGATTATTACCCTTACTCCGGTTGGCACGGTCAGTCTGGAGACAACTTAAATGAGTGGTTCGCTTTGGTGACGTTATAGCTGAAATGCCATTATGGAATAATCCCTGTTTCCCGATGCTATTAAATCACCCGTCCACTCAATTCTGGATCTCATATAATATTTCCTCGATTAAAGATTTATATGATCACAATGTCCTAATGTCCTTTGAACAAATGCAGATTAAATACAGTGTCCCAAGGTCACAATTTTTCCGATACCTACAGCTTAGATCAGCAATTCAATTATATCTGCGTAACAGAAATATGACCCAAGCAATATCATCCTTCCCTTTGATAGGGATTCTCAAATCACAAGGCCCCAGGGTCTTATTTCTGCCTTATATACTTATATGCTGTCCGCGGGCTCTGACTCTGCTTTATTGTCAGTAAGGGAGAGGTGGAGGTCTCTAGTTCCAGATATTCAGAATGAAGACTGGGAGGAGATTTCCTTGGTTCTGCAATCAGAGTGTCTCCATCAGCCAAGAACAAAATGACTCAAATGTATGTAGTGCACCAGTCATATCTGACCCCACTACGGCTATTTAGGATGGGGTGGTCCCAATACTCAGAATGTTTAAGATGTCATACAATGGATGCAGATTTCATACATATGGTGTGGGGATGCCCAATTAGAAAAGAGAGAAAAGAAGACCATTATAGATAATGCATACCACAATAATATAATAATGGAAAATAGGAATTTTATTGACACTACAAGATAAAAACATTTAAAAACAATGTAAACCCCGCATGGTGTCCGCTACCATCACAATGGCCAATATACAATACAAAAGTAAGGCAATGTTCCACAAAAAAATGTATATATATATGCATATACACAATAACACTAGTGAAAAGCACAATAAATTACACCAATATAAATTGCCCAAAATTGAGCCTGTGTGAACAAGAGCCTAAAATTGCAGCATGATATTGCCCTACAAGATGGATGTGAAGAGCCTGGGCAGAATGACCCACCTAAAAAACCTAGAGGTGAACCCTGACCTGAGAATAGTGCCCTAAAACCCCAGTGGTACAAAGAGAATTAGGCAGAAACAAGCTGTCATAGAAATAATTGAGCATAAAATGTCAGGGATACCAAGGGTCCTGTATACCCAGGGTGCAGTGACTGCAGAGAGCCAAAAATAGACACAATGGGGCTCACGTGCAGCAAATCCTGGATGAAGGATCCTAAAATGCAGCCAAATAGTGACAAGTGCTGAATAAAGGTCCATATGATGCAGCCATGGTGGAAGCAGGACCCAGCGGCGGGGGGACCCAACGCGTGTCGCCGTTACAAGGACGGCTTCGTCAGGGGAATGTAGCAAGTAGAGTCAAAAAGGCTCCTATAAATACCTGATCCAAGTTAAGGAAAATCACCAGCAGATGTGCAATGGTCCCAGGAAGGAGACCGGAGATGACACGGTTAAATGAAAGCCTGGCAGACGTCTCTGCTCATAGTGAGCACAGCGCATGCGTCAGATAACGCTTACACAGTGATCACTGTAGAAACAATGTGGGGGCGCATGCGCAGCTCCCGGGAGCAGAGGATCGCAGTAACAGGACACAATATGAAGCAACTGGGGTTATATTCCCCAAGTGTACCGCATGACACAAGACCATTATAATGAATAGAAAGAGCTCAGGACATATTTTATTTATTCAGCACTTGCCACTATTTGGCTGCATTTTAGGATCCTTCATCCAGGATTTGCTGCACGTGAGCCCCATTGTGTCTATTTTTGGCTCTCTGCATTTATGCACCCTGGGTATACAGGACCCTTGGTATCCCTGACATTTTATGCTCAATTATTTCTATGACAGCTTGTTTCTGCCTAATTCTCTTTGTACCACTGGGGTTTTAGGGCACTATTCTCAGGTCAGGGTTCACCTCTAGGTTTTTTAGGTGGGTCATTCTGCCCAGGCTCTTCACATCCATCTTGTAGGGCAATATCATGCTGCAATTTTAGGCTCTTGTTCACACAGGCTCAATTTTGGGCAATTTATATTGGTGTAATTTATTGTGTTTTTCACTAGTGTTATTGTGTATATGCATATGCATATATATATATACAGTGCCTACAAATAGTATTCAACCCCCTGCAGATTAAGCTGGTTGACACATGCGGAATTAACTTGGCATTGTGACATTTGTACTGCAGATCAGCCTGGAAGTGGGAAATGCACTGCAGCAAAAATTTTTGTTTTAATTTTTTTTTTTTTTTTTTAAAAACGTTAAAAGTTAATTCAGAGTGTCATTTATTATTCAACCCCTCAAACCACAAGAATTCTGTTTGGTCCCCCTAAAGTATTAAGAAGTATTTCAGGCACCAAGAATAATGAGCTTCACATGTGTGGATTAATGATCTCTTTTGCCAGTCTTTTCTGACTATTTAAGACCCTCCTCAAACTTGTGAACAGCACTCATACATGGTCAACATGGGAAAGACAAAGGAGCATTCCAAGGCCATCAGAGACAAGATCGTGGAGGGTCACAAGGCTGGCAAGGGGTACAAAACCCTTTCCAAGGAGTTGGCCCTACCTGTCTCCACTGTTGGGAGCATCATCCGTAAGTGGAAGGCTTATGGAACTACTGTTAGCCTTCCACGGCCTGGACAGCCTTTGAAAGTTTCCTCCCGTGCCGAGGCCAGGCTTGTCCGAAGAGTCAAGGCTAACCCAAGGACAACAAGGAAGGAGCTCCGGGAAGATCTCATGGCAGTGGGGACATTGGTTTCAGTCAATACCATAAGTAACGTACTCCACCGCAATGGTCTCCGTTCCAGACGAGCCCGTAAGGTACCTTTACTTTCAAAGCGTCATGTCAAGGCTCGTCTACAGTTTTCTTATGATCACTTGGAGGACTCTGAGACAGACTGGTTCAAGGTTCTATGGTCTGATGAGACCAAGATCGAGATCTTTGGTGCCAACCACACACGTGACGTTTGGAGACTGGATGGCACTGCATACGACCCAAGAATACCATCCCTACAGTCAAGCATGGTGGTGGCAGCATCATGCTGTGGGGCTGTTTCTCAGCCAAGGGGCCTGGCCATCTGGTCCGCATCCATGGGAGGATGGATAGCACGGCCTACAAGGAAATTTTGGCCAAGAACCTCCGCTCCTCCATCAAGGATCTTAACATGGGTCGTAATTTCATCTTCCAACAAGACAACGACCCAAAGCACACAGCCAAGAAAACCAAGGCCTGGTTCAAGAGGGAAAAAGTCAAGGTGTTGGAGTGGCCTAGTCAGTCTCCTGACCTTAACCCAATTGAAAACTTGTGGAAGGAGCTCAAGATTAAAATCCACATGAGACACCCAAAGAACCTAGATAACTTGGAGAAGATCTGCATGGAGGAGTGAGCCAAGATAACTCCACAAACCTGTGCCGGCCTGATCAGGTCTTATAAAAGACGATTATTAGCTGTAATTGCAAACAAGGGTTATTCCACGAAATATTAAACATAGGGGTTGTATAATAATTGACCCACACTTTTATGTTTAAAATTTATTAAAATTCAACTGAGCAACATAACTTTTTGTTTTGTAAGATTTATGCTTCTGTTAATAACTCCTACTCTCGTTTGCAGTTTGAAGGCTCTAACTTATTTGCATCTTATCAAACCAGCTAAATCTGCAGGGGGTTGAATACTACTTGTAGGCACTGTATATATATGTATATATATATATATATATATATATATATACACATTTTTTTGTGGAACATTGCCTTACACATTTTTTTGTGGAACATTGCCTTACTTTTGTATTGTATATTGGCCATTGTGATGGTAGCGGACACCATGCGGGGTTAACATTGTTTTTAAATGTTTTTATCTTGTTGTGTCAATAAAATTCCTATTTTCCATTATTATATTATTGTGGTGTGCATTATCTATAGTGGTCTTCTTTTCTCTCTTTTCTGGTTATGACATAAGACCATCTTTTTGCACCCCTTGTGTATTATGATTTGTAATTTTGCTGTGCACCATCATCTCTAGTTAGGGATGCCCAATTATTCTATCTTTTTGGAGCGAGGTGACCACGCTGTTAACCTCCCTCATAGGCACTCCTGTTCCTCTTACTCCATTGGTGTGTCTATTTGGGGTGCTGGAGGAAGAGATATGGGGACACCACGTCAGAATTCTTCTGCGGGAGACACTTTTTTTTAGCCAGGAAAATATTGGCCTTACGCTGGATGGGCGATCAACATCCTTCCCTTAGAGCTTGGATTGAACTGGTGAATTCAATAATACCATATGAGCGGACACTATACCAAAACAGGGGTTGCTTGGGGAAGTTTAATAAGATCTGGGATGTATGGAATGCATCTCACCTCACTATAACAGCGCGTAGATAGTAGTTTGTTATTATTAGCACAATAGCTGTAGAGAAAATATATTGGCTTATACTTTATAGGTTTATAATGTCATCAGTGCTATGAATGTTGTTTTGGCAGCAGGGTAGGAAGTTAGATATGTTGGTTGTAATGTATTATTCTGAGTTATGCATGGCCAAGCATTTATATAGATGAATAACAGGTTCTTGTAACTACTCCTAGATTATCCATAGGCCTCGCAAGAGAATGAGGACCTGTGAAATTGAAATCTGTACTAATAACTCAATATGCAAGCTTGTTGGTTTTCTCCCTTTACAGATATTACGATAATCGTGTATACATTGCACTGGCTATTTACAAAATGTGTATATCTATTTGTTGTTGTCTAATAAACGAATTAAAAAAAAAAAAAAAAAAATCTCTGATTTGTTTTAGCTTGAATCCTGTAGCGTGCATGAATTAAGATACACTGCAAGCTGCTCAATCCTGCTCAGTGTAAAAATCACGACAGTCCACGCTCTTTCTGCTCCTTCCGTCTCCATTTTCTCCCATATTTTGAACGCTCATCTAAGCTTAATTAATACAACAAGAATTCAGTTTAGAAGGAGGGATTGGAGAGTGAACAGAGAGGCAAGTCGTTCATCCTCACTATACAGCCAACGTGAGATGTTTGAAAGGAGTCAAAACTGAACATGTGCACTGATGTTCTATTAAAAAAAAAATCTATGGGGCGAATAGAGAGGGGAAAAAACAAAACAAACATGGGGTATCAATACCATGGGCAGCATTTATAGGGGTTGCTATAGGTTCTGGGAGCTTGTGGCCCAAAGGCTCACCTACCCATTGAGGCAAACAGGCTCCGTGCTGAACTGTCGGCAGCATACAGCTGAATGGCTCCTTTTTACACTTCATATGATAAAATGCTGATTAGTTAAACAAATTTATGCCGGTTTCACAAATCCAGCATTCACGGTCCTAATACAGACCATGATATCTGGACTGGCAGCGGGTCTCCTGACAAACTCAAGGCCTCTGAGTCTGTTGGGTTTCAGTCAGGAGACCAGTAGCAGGTTCAGACATTGCAGCCCATACTTGTTGGGCATGTGAAACTGGTTTTACTGGCTGGAAGGGGATCATCTAAGAAATGATTTTCCTGAAGACTGCAGTTAATTAAATTCCCATCTTCACTTAAAAAATATCCTCCGCAGATAAAGCCACTGATGTATCAACAGGATACCAAAGGGGAGACAATTGTTTGACTACTCTAAACAGAATTTACCATGTCTAATCCAAAACTGACCTGATAAAACAGTGATAGGTGATCACTTATAATGAAGGAAACACTACTACAACTACCATATATACTCGAGTATAAGCCGAGGCCCCTAAATTTTCCACAAAAAACTGGGAAAACTTATTGACTCGAGTATAAGCCTAGGGTGGCAACTGCAGCAGCTACTGGTAAATTTCAAAAATAGAAAGACACCAATAAAAGTAAATTAATTGAGACATCAGTAGGTTTAATGTTTTTGAATATCCATATTGAATCAGGAGCCCCATATAATGCTCCATACAGGTCATGATGGCCCCATAAGATGCTCTATACAAAATACTCCCCATATAATAATCCATAAAGTTCATGATGGGCCCCATAAGATGCTCCATACAAAAATATGCCCCATATAATGCTGAACAAAGATTACTGATGGCCCCATAACATGCTTCATATTAAATTATGCCCCATATAATGCTACATAAAAGGTTAATGATGGCCCCATAAGATGCTCCATAGAATAATATGCCCCATATAATGCTCCATAAAGGTTGATGGCCCCATAAGATGCTCCGTAGAATAATATGCCCCATATAATGCTCCATAAAGGTTGATGGCCTCATAAGATGCTCCGTAGAATAATATGCCCTATATAAAGCTCCTAAAGGCTGATGGCCCATAAGATGCTCTGTAGAATAAAATGGCCCACATGCTGCTGCTGCATTTAACAAAAAAAAAAAAAAATGACATACTCCCTCTCGTCACTGGGGTCATGTGCGGTGTCTTGAGCAGGAGGGGACACTGGCGCGCTATAGGGGCCAGGTGCTGGTGTTGCTGCTGGCTCAGGCCCCATCACTTGCAATATTCACCTGTCCTCGTTCCACTGACGCGCCGCTCTGTCTTCCGGGTCTCTGCAGTGCAGTAACTGTACAGGCAGAGGGAGCACACTAACTACGTCATCGCGCCCTCTGACCTGAACGTCACAGCCGGAAGAAAGAGCGGCGCGTGGCGATAGAACGGAGAAAGATGAATATCGCATGGCTCACCCTCCCCCAGTGCTACTCACCCTTTTGGTTCTGCTACATCTCCTCAGTCCTTGCATCTTCATGCGCCAGCATTTCTCTTCCTGTCTTCTTCCTGTACTGAGCTGTCACATGGTACCGCTCATTAAAGTAATGAATATGCGCTCCACGCCTATGGGAGTGGAGTCGCCTGCATATTCATTACTTTACTGAGCGGTACCATATGACCACTCAGAACAGGAAGAAGACAGGAAGAGAAATGCCGGAGCCCAGAGATGCAGGGACTGAGGAGATGTAGCAGAACCAGGAGGGCGAGTATGATATCTTCTGCTCCACCCATCCCACCTCCCCCCGCTGGCAATGACTCGTGTATAAGCCGAGAGGGGTGTTTTCAGCACAAAAAAATGTGCTGAAAATCTCGGCTTCTAGACGAGTATATACGGTACTAATATGATCAGGAGTAAGAAGAAAGTCCTGTACTTACAAGCCCCATCCTCGTCGTAGTTGCTGAGGTCCAGGTTAATTGTGCGGCTGAACTCTAGAACATTGCACCATTGGTCCTTGTTAATAACTTTGTATTTTGATTGCTGAAAAAAAAATTGATCATTAAGCTAGTGACCATGTCAGGTAAAATGTATTACATGCAGCAAAACGGACAACACCGGCGAGTGCTGGTAACACCATAATATGAGATCTGCGCTTATCTTTTTTTTTTTTTTTTTTAAAGAAAATGTCAGGACAAAGGGCAATAAATCGCTGGATTTAGCCACAGTGCTATCATCCATTACATGAGTAATTCCTGATCACCCATTTCTTAGCTAATGTCCTATGATCAGATTTTGCTGAGCAGTCCTGTACGCATAGTGACAATTCGGATATCTCTGGTCTGTGCTCCAGATCACATCAACATTCATTGGGTATTATTTATAGACGTATCTATCTTTTCTATGAAGTCTCAGACTTTCACAGGCACAACTGGACACAGTACTTGAGCTCAAAATCTAGATTCATGGCAGCATAACAATGCAGGCAAGAACTGCTACAGGCATGTCACTGGGAACAAAATTTGCAAAACCATTTTTTATTTTTTTAAGGGACCACCTCACACTTGAGATGACTGAGGAGCCTATATGACAGAAAATACTCAAAGATGACACCATTCTACAAACTGCACCCCTAAAGGTGCTCAAAACCACATTCAAGAAGTTTATTAATCTTTCAGGTGCTTCACAGGAATTTTTGGAATGTTTAAAAAAAAAAAAAAAAAATGAACTTTTAACTTTTTTTCACAAAAAAATTGCATCAGATCCAATTTGTTTTATTTTACCAAGGGTAACAGGAGAAATTGGACCCCAAAAGTTGTTATACAATTTGTCCTGAGTACGCTGATACCCCATATGTGGGGGGTAAACCACTGTTTGAGCGCATGGCAGAGCTCGGAAGAGAAGGAGCGCCGTTTGACTTCTCAA
Source organism: Oophaga sylvatica (assembly GCA_033576555.1). Taxonomy (NCBI): domain Eukaryota; kingdom Metazoa; phylum Chordata; class Amphibia; order Anura; family Dendrobatidae; genus Oophaga; species Oophaga sylvatica. Next base: position 89,002,305 of record JARQOD010000001.1, read on the forward strand.
TTCCAGTCAGTTTTGCACTGAAATCAGACGCCATGTCACATTTGGAGAGCCCCTGATGGGCCTAAACAGTGGAAACCTCCCACAAGTGACACCATTTTGGAAAGCAGACCCCCTAGGGAACTTATCTAGATGTGTGGTGAGCACTTTGAACCCCCAAATGCTTCACAGAAGTTTATAACGTAGAGCCGTAAAAATAAAAAATCCTTTTTTTTTTTTTTTTTCTTCACAAAAATGATATTTTCGTCCCCAATTTTTTATTTTCCCAAGGGTAACCGGAGAAGTTGGACCCAAAAAGTTGTTGTGCATTTTGTCCTGAGTACGCTGATACCCCATATGTGGGGGTAAACCACTGTTTGGGCACATATCAGAGCTCGAAAGGGAAGGAGCGCCGTTTGACTTCTCAATTCCAGTCAGTTTTGCATTGAAATCAGACGCCATGTCGTATTCGGAGAGCCCCTGATGTGCCTAAACAGTGGAAATCCCCCCAATTCTAATGCCAATCCCAACTCTAATCCTAACCACAAACCTAACCCTAACACACCCCTAACCCTAATCCCAACCGCAATCGAAACCCTAACTTTAGCCCCAACCCTAATGGGAAAAGGGACATAAATACATTTTTTTTATTTTATTATTTTTCCCTAAGGGGGTGATAAAGGGGGGTTTGATTTACTCTTTATAGAGGGTTTTTATAGCAGGTTTTTATGTTCGTCAGCTGTCACACACTAAAAGATCCTTTTTATTGCAAAAAATAATTTTTGCATCAGCACATTTTGAGAGCTATAATTTTTCCATATTTTGGCCCACAGAGTCATGTGAGGTCTTGTTTTTGTGGTACAAGTTGACGTTTTTATTGGTACCATTTTCGGGCACATGACATTTTTTGATCACTTTCTATTCCAATTTTTGGTAGACAGAATGAGCAAAAACCAGCAATTCATTAATTTCTTTGGGGGGGGGAGCGGTTACACTGTTCCACATGTGGTAAAATTGATAAAGCAGTTTTATTCTTCGGGTTAGTAGGATTACAACGATACCTCATTTATATAATATTTTTATGTTTTGGCGCTTTTATATAATAAAAGACGGATTTTGGTAAGAACTTACCTGTAAAATCCTTTTCAGCGAAGAAGGAAGGGAGACACAGTCATTACTAGTGGGTAGGCGGAGCCCAGATGAGATAGACACCTCAGATTAAAAAGAGTGTTGACCGGCCCCTCCAGCTCGGGCTCCTCCTACTCAGCTCTCCAGTTGTACACAAGCTTAAGGAAGAGCAATATCACCAGCAGAGCAACATAACCCCTTCTGAAGGACTTCAGAGAAAAAAACACAAGAATACAGGTTATGCATGCATTTAGGCAAAAACCACACAGTTCCAGGTACTACTCACTGGACCTGACCACTGCGATGAGCTGGCGATGCTGGAACAGAGCCTTAGCGCGTCAACCTCATCCCAGATAATCGCTATCAGAGGAGGGTCACGCCGCATCTGAAAACAACAACACACTTCTGCCATGGGCGGGATCTGTATCTCCCTTCCTTCTTCGCTGAAAAGGATTTTACAGGTAAGTTCTTACCAAAATCCGTCTTTCAGCTTCAGATGAAGGAAGGGAGACACAGTCATTACTAGTGGGACGTCCCAAAGCAGTCCAAAAATTAAGGGTGGGAAAAAAACCATAAAAGGCAGAACCCAACAGCCTAAGAAAATGCGCAATTAGCGCTAAACACAAGTTAACTAGAACTTTAAACCACAGCCGCCTGTAGGAACCTACGTCCCAAGGCTGCATCAGCGGAAGCACTAACGTCCACCTTATAAAATTTTGTAAAGGTGTGGACGGAGCGCCAGGCCGCCGCCCGGCAAAGCTGAGCTGCCGAGGCCCCTTGATGGAAAGCCCACGATGAGCCCACAGCTCTCGTGGAATGGGCTCGAACCTTAATCGGGCAAGGCTCGCCCTTAAGTCGGTAAGCCTCCAAAATGGCCTACCGAATCCAACGAGCTATAAAGTCCTTGGAAGCTTGATGACCACGTCGACGACCTGCTGGAATCACAAACAGGGAGTCAGACTTCCGAAAACTTTGAGTAACAGCCAAATAGAACTTCAAAGTCCGCACCAAATCCAATGTGTGCAAGGCCCGTTCCCTCGCATTACTCGGCCCCGGACAAAGAGAGGGCAACACAATATCCTGGTTAGCATGAAATTGCGACACCACCTTAGGTAGGAAGTCGCCCCGTGTGCGAAGCACTACGCAATCCGGGTGAAACTCCAGGAAAGGAGACGAGCAAGAAAGAGCCGCCAACTCAGAAACCCTTCTCAAAGAGGTGACCGCCACTAGGAAGGCAACCTTCCAAGAGAGCAAAGAGAGACTAACAGAGTCCATAGGCTCAAGAAAGCCCGTGTTGAAGAGCCTCCAAAACCAGATTGAGACGCCAAGGAGACACAGGTGCCCTCCGCGGCGGAAACTGACGGGTTACACCGCGAAAAAAGGGACGTACGTCCCTACGCGAGGCGATAGCCTTCCGGAACAGCAAGGACAGAGCAGAAACCCGACACCTCAGGGTGCTCACTGCCAAACCCTTGTCCAGCCCAAATTGCAGGAAGGCCACAAATTGGAAATGGAAAAAATACTCGGGTTCCTAGAAGAACCCGAACACCACGAAAAGAAGACTTCCCAAGTCTTGTGGTAGATCCTAGTAGTAGCCGGACCTCTGGCAGCTCGCAAAGTGGCAATGACTTCGCCTGAAAAACCTTTGACGGGTCAATATTTCGGTCTCAAGAGCCACGCCGTCAAACGCAGAGACTTCAGGTCCGGATGACGAACGGGCCCTTGGGTTAACAGATCCGAGCGAAGAGGAAGTGGAAATGGTGGCGCTGCCAGAAGCGACACCAGAGTCGAAAACCACATCCTCCTTGGCCAATCTGGGGCTATCAACATAACCGGGATTCTCTTCAGTCTGATCCGACGTAGCACCAGAGGAAGCAAGGAAATTGGCGGAAACACATACACTACCGGTCAAAAGTTTAGGGTCACTTAGAAATTTCCTTATTTTTGAAAGAAAAGCAGTTTTTTTTCCAATGAAGCTAACATTAAATGATTCAGAAATACACTCTATACAGTGTTAATGTGGTAAATGACTATTCTAGCGGCAAACGTCTAGTTTGTAATGCAATATCTTCATAGGTGTATAGAGGCCCATTTCCAACAACCATCACTCCAGTGTACTTATGGTATTTTGTGTTCGCTAACTGTGTAAGAAGGCTAATAGATGGTTAAAATACCCTTTAAAACCCTTGTGCAAGTATGTTAACACAGCTGAAAACCGTTTGGTTGATTAGAGAAGCTATAAACCTGACCTTCCTTTGAGCTTGTTGAGAATCTGGAGCATTACATTTGTTGGTTCCATTAAACTCTCAAAATGGCCAAAAAAAAGAACTTTCTTGTGAAACTCGACAGTCTATTCTTGTTCTTAGAAATGAAGGCTATTCCATGCGAAAAATTACCAAGAAACTGAAGAATTCATACAATGGTGTGTAGTACTCCCTTTAGAGGAGTGCACAAACAAGCTCTAACCAGAGAAGAAAGACAAGTGGGAGGCCCCGCTGCACAACTGAGCAACAAGACAAGTACATTAGAGTCTTTAGTTTGAAAAATTGACGCCTCACAGGTCCTCAACTGGCAGCTTCATTAAACAGTACACATTAAACGCCAGTGTCAACATCTACAGTGAAGAGGCGATTTGGGGATGCTGGCCTTCAGGGCAGATTGGCAAAACAAAAGCCATATTTAAGACTGGCTTAAATGAAAGGAAAAGATTAATATGGGCAAAAGAACACAGACATTGGACAGAGGAATATTGGCTTTTGTTTTGCAAAAACTGTCGAGTTTCACAAGAAAGTTCTTTTTTTTTTGGCCATTTTGAGAGTTTAATGGAACCAACAAATAATGCTCCAGATTCTCAACAAGCTCAAAGGAAGGTCAGGTTTATAGCTTCTCTAATCAACCAAACGGTTTTCAGCTGTGTTAACATACTTGCACAAGGGTTTTAAAGGGTATTTTAACCATCTATTAGCCTTCTTACACAGTTAGCGAACACAAAATACCATAAGTACACTGGAGTGATGGTTGTTGGAAATGGGCCTCTATACACCTATGAAGATATTGCATTACAAACTAGACGTTTGCCGCTAGAATAGTCATTTACCACATTAACACTGTATAGAGTGTATTTCTGAATCATTTAATGTTAGCTTCATTGGAAAAAAACTGCTTTTCTTTCAAAAATAAGGAAATTTCTAAGTGACCCTAAACTTTTGACCGGTAGTGTAGAGTAGCTCGAATTGGCCCCACGGAGCCACTAGAGCATCCACCGCCACAGCCTTCGGATCCTTGTACCTGGACATGAAAGTCGGTAACTTGGCATTGACCCTGGATGCCATCAGATCCACCTGGGGAGTTCCCCAACGGAAGCACAGCAGTGCAAAAACTTTCGGATGAAGACTCCATTCTCCGGAATCCATCTTCTCGCGACTGAGAAAGTCCGCCGCGATATTCTGAACTCCCGGGATGTGGATTGTAGAGATAGCTGGCACTCTGGTCTCTGCCCATACCAGGATACGAGATACCTCCACCATGAGCTTGGAACTCCTTGTCCCGCCTTGGTGGTTGATATATGCGACCGCCGTCGCATTGTCCGTCTGCACTCGGACTGGCAGACCGCTTAAAGGAACCGTCCAGTGTTGGAGGGAAAAGAAAATTGCCCTCAATTCCAGGATGTTGATCGGCAGGAGGCTCCTCCGACGATAATACTCCCTGAATCCAGAGATCGTCCAGACACCTCCCCAGCCCGTCAGGCTGGCATCGGTGATTATGACCGACCACCTCGGAGGGAGGAAAGACTTCCCCAGGGATAACGCTTCCGGACGTAACCAACATCCGAAAGACTCTCGCACCCTGTGGGAGATGATGAAACTGCAATCCAGCGAAGTCTGCGATCGATCCCAACGGCTCAGAATGAGCCTTTGGCCATCAAACCCAGAAGGCGTATACCCCCTCGAAGAACATCGCTGTCGAAGACTTCATAACCTGTACATGTCGAAGGAGACATGCTTGCTTGTCTGGAGGCAGACCACTGCTCGTACCGTGTCGAAATGCATCCCCAAAAACAGGATTGACTGTGACGGTTCCAGAGACAACTTCTCCCAACTGACCAGCCACCCGAAGTCCTCCAGGAGCTGAAGGGATAGATTGCAAGCAGTCACTGCCTCCTCCTTTGAGGACGCCACAATCAAAAGGTCGTCCAGGTCGGGAAGAATCGAAATCCCCTGTCTTCGAAGAAATGCCATGAGAGGCGCCAGAAATTTTTGTAAAAACTCTGGGCGCTGAGTCCAACCCGAATGGCAGAGCCACAAACTGGTAATGGTCCTGACCTATGGCAAAAACGAATGAAGCGTTGGTGAGCCCTTCCAATTGGGAAGTGCAAATAAGCGTCACGAATGTCGATTGACACCAGAAAAGCGTTCTGCGACAGGGCCGCCAAAAACGGAGCGAAGCGACTCCATGCGGAATTTCCTGGCGTGGACATGCCGATTCAATCTTTTGAGATCCAGAATGGGCCGAAATTTGTCCTCTTTTTTGGGGACCACAAAGAGGTTAGAATAAAACCCTCTTCCCCGGCCCTCCGGCGGAACCGGCACCACCACGCCTTTCTGCAGAAGGGAATCTACCTCCCGCAACAGAGCGGCAAAAAGCTCGGGCTCTGACGGAAACGCGAGGTTGACAAAACTGTCTGGGGGTCGAGAAAAAGACTCTATGAAGTAGCCTGCCAACACAACCCGTGTCACCCAGGCGTCCGACATGCGGGAAGCCCAAGTCGGTTTGAATTGGAGTAAACGACCCCCCACTCGAGAGCACTCGAGTGAGACCCAGGCGTCAGTCTGCCTTAGCGGACTTTTTGCCAGCTTCCCGCTTGTCTTAACGGAAGTTCTGTTTCCAAGGTATGCGGAATTTCTGAAAATTCCCCCTTTTTTTCTTTTTTTTAAAAAGAGAGGGACCACCCGAACCCCAGAGGGCTGACTGAATCATCCCCTGGACCGAAAAGACCGCCGACAACTACCGGCACTAGTCCTGCCTGACGCAGAAGTCACAGCTCTGCGCTGCGGTAAAGCTGTTTCTTTTGCCTTTACCTTGGCAATCAGCTCCGTGAGGTCAGGTCCAAATAGCTGACCACCTTTGCCTAAGCCACAGTGCTCTTCTGACTGTGACTGCCGAGGAATGCGCCCTGGATAGCCAACAACTGGAAAAGCCCATCTACCTCGATAGAGCAGATCCACCTTGCCACGCCGTCCGTAGACGGTCCAACCAGCTCAGGGGAACTTTACAAGCACACATGGATCCTTAATACTGAATCCATGATCCGCGCCTCGCAGATGGATTTTTCTGCCATCTATCATATTTCTGTCCAGCGGGTCCTGCAGACTCGCCTTCCCCTCAACAGGAGGAATTTGCTAAGCTGGGATAAAGGGACATCCATTTCAGGAGAAGGATCCAATTATCATCAACTCCGTAGAACACGGATACGGTGTCCCAATTTTTTGGACACAGGCGCTCCTTCTCCACTGCCCCATTAAGCTCATCCAGTGATAGTAAAGCTTGATCGTGACTGAAAACATCCGGGCCGACTTACCAAGACGTCCAGATACCTCCTCCAGTAACTGTAACGCCTTAAATAAAAACCTCTTTACGGCCCAAAAGATAGGCAGTGTCCCTGTCGATCCTCCTTGTCCAAATCGTTGATATTTTCGTTACACGGGAAGGAAGGCACCGGCTTGTGTCGCTTCCTGACATGAGAGGATCTAGCTGACACTCAATAATAGAAAATCAGACAGGCCATCATAGAAACTAGCGAGGGCCTCCATTTTGACACCACTGGAACCTCCGACCGCTGTGCTTGACGCCGTCGAGGTCTGCGCGTCAGATAAGCGAGACTGATCCTGTAGCAAATCTGGGAGACGGTTGCACAGAAAATGGCAGGTTAAAACTGTCAGTACTAGAACAGTGTGTTTCTTAAAGAAAAAACGAACGCTGAAGGGTTAAAGCTCTTAAAGAGAGAGCTACCCCAGCTGTCCCCCATTAAGAGTTAACCGCCTAAGAAGGGGTTAGTCGCAGACTCCCCACAACCTTAATAATGAAAGGGTGTGCGAGCCCCAAGTGCCTCTTATAAAGCAGCAGCCACAGGACAGCTATGCCACACTTACAAGAAAAAAGTTCACAAGATCGCTAAAAAATTGCGCTGTTAGTAAATCGCAATGACCGCCAAAGTCATTAAGGGGATCGCTAACCGCTTATGTGTTGTTATCCCAGATTGGCAGCTACTAGCGACATTAAAAATGGTTACACAAACGATCGCATAGTATGCGTCGTTATCGGTCGTTAGCAGGAACGTATAGTGGCAGTATTACTGTCACAGACTCCCCACAACCTCTTTATTGAAAAGGTGTGCGAGCCCCCTTATGAGATAACAGCTGCAGGCAGCGCAGTCTGCCACCCATTTGTGCCTCAGAAAGGCGCCCGCGCTGTGGGGGTGAAGGGGTTAAGCTTCTGCCCTAGACGGGTAGAAGCGACTCACCCAGCTGGTCGCGGTGCAGCGCTTGCCGGGAGGGGAGGGGAGCGATGTCCGAGGAAGCTTTCAGCCTGTCAGTAATGGCCGCCGCGCTGTGTCTCCGTGTGCTTCATGAGAGAAGCCGGAAATGGAGACTGCCATAAAGCGCGCGCTCAGAGCGGCGGAAATTCAAATAAAAAAGCGCGCACTCCTCTCTTCCCCGCTCCTATGTCCTGCAGGCATCCACCTGCGGACAAAAAAACACAAGTCACCGCATGTATATTGTAACAGCGACTGCCGCAGCAGTCGCTGAATCACTCAGACACATCAATAAAAATGTGGAGTACTCACCAGCCGAAACGCCACAGGGACCCCCAGGGGTTTCTGGCGCTATGCCCATCGCTTCCCCCCCAGGGCGGGGAACGCAGTGACCCCTGCAGCGCGGTTTGCGCCCCCGCCAGGGAAGCTATCCTCATCCCCCCGGGCCGGCAGGGTTCTGCAGGGACCACCATTAGGGTAATACAGATCCACCAAGGGAGAGGTTGGGGTCCAGCAGCGCTGAGACCCCTGAGACCTCTAGACCACTTCTGGTGATCCAAGTCTCTTGTCCGATAAAAAATAACAAAATCTTCTGAGGAGCTGCTTCCAGCAGCGACCATCCTCTGAGACCTCAAATTGTAAACTGGAGAGCTGAGTAGGAGGAGCCCGAGCTGGAGGGGCCGGTCAACACTCTTTTTAATCTGAGGTGTCTATCTCATCTGGGCTCCGCCTACCCACTAGTAATGACTGTGTCTCCCTTCCTTCATCTGAAGCTGAAACAATTTTATAGGAAAAATAATTGTTTTTGCATCACTTTATTCTGACAGCAATAACTTTTTTATTGTTTCGCTGATGATGCTGTATGGTTAACAAGTGGGACAGTTTTATAGGTCGGGTCGTTACGGACGCAGCGATACCAAATGTGTACTTTTATTGTTTAGATTTTTTTTATTCAAATATTTATTTAGTGATAGAAAATTGATTTTTTTGATTATTTTTTAAAATATTTTTACAATTACTTAAAATTGTGGGGCCTCGAGAACTATCGCAATGTGTGAACCCAGTCTTAACAAAACTGTAAAGATCACCGATTGCAAAAACAGCATCATACCTCTAGAAACTGATGAAACACTGGAAACAGAGGCCATGTTTTTCCTAATAAGAGTCCTAACATGCACTTTGCTGTATTCATATCTAAACTCCGCTGATCTTTTTCCTAAAAAAAACAATGTCAAAAAAGAAAAAACAATGTAAGAAATAAGGTGAGAAAAATATCTTACAAGTATAAAACTAAGACAGCTGGAGATGTATTCACAGTATTCCATAGTAAGCGATGTGCAGAATAAGCATCTTACTTACAATTAGTGACTTACGGCAGAAATAAAAACGTACAGATTACCACTAATGATCAGTCATCTTACTATTATTACATGGGCTTAGCAGAAAAGAAAAAGTCTGTAGACGGCATGATCAAGAAACCTGATCCTATTTATTACTACACAAAAGTGAGCATTAGAAATTAGCAAGATCCTAGCCCCTCGACCCATTTTGGATCGTTTAACACATTTGTATTACGGTAATAAAAAATCAAAATGGAAATACAATTGGTGTTTGTCATGTTGTAAACATCCAATCTATCAAAATAAAAACATCTACACTATAAAAAAAACCATTTAATTATGAAAAGAAAAAAAAAAAAAAAAAAAAAAAGGAAAAAAAAATTATAAAAAAAATTATATTAACAAATTATGGTCTGAATAGCAGACCTGTGTGCCTCCTGCGGACACCATGCATAAACTGGTTCGTCTGGAGCCAGCGTGTGGGGGTATACTGCAGAGGAGGAGTTAACTCTTTTTGTGTTTACTTAGGGTATGTTCACACTGGGCATTTTTGCTGCTTTTTTATGCTAATTTTCAGCTGCTTTATAGAGTACCAGCAAAGCCTATGAGATTTTGGAAATCTCATGCACACACATTGTTTTCTTAGTCATCAGAATTTTGTGCTTTGCTGCTTTTTTTGGACATAGAGCATGCCACTTCTTTCAGCGTTTTTCACCCATTGGCTTGAATGGGTGTTGAAAAGAAACGCAGGTATCATTATTTGCAGCGTATTTGATGCAGAAAAGTCATGGACAGCAAGCATGCACAAAGAGACACAAGTTAGCCCAAAAAACGCACCAAAAAAGGCAAAAAAAAAAGCAACGAAAACACACCCCAAAAAACACATCTAAACCTGCGTTTTTGCGGCAGCTTCTTTCCTGCCAAGAAATCAAGTTTTGCTGCGAAAAAAAAAGGCCCAGTGTGAACATACCCTTAGTGTCAGCCTCCTAGTGGTAGCAGCATAACACCTACGGTCCTGTGTCCCCCAATGAGGCAAAGGATTTTTTTTTTATTTTGATCTGGAAAAAGCCGGACTACTCACCGGTAATGCTCTTTTATTGAGTCCACGACAGCACCCACATGAGAGGGTTCCGCCCATAGGAACAGGAAACCTACAGAAATAAAAGGGGGCGGTCCACCTCTCCTCCTCAGTTGGATTTCAGAGTACCAGGGTAACCGCCCAAGTATTATCAATAACAATCTCTTACATATACTAATTATATCCTACTATATACGATATCTATATATTTCTATATACAACTACTTCACTTATACTTATATCTTTACTTTAATTATATCTAACTTAGGGAGGGTAGTGAGTGGGTGCTGTCGTGGACTCAACAAAAGAGCATTACCGGTGAGTAATCCGGCTTTTTACTCTTCGCCACGACAGCACCCACATGAGAGATTTTTAGTGATCCATCACCTGGGAGGGACCATCGTGTAAAGAACAGCTCTCCCAAAGGCTAGTTCAGAAGAAGATGAAAGATCAAGCCTGTAGTGATTGTAAAAGGTGGACGGAGCCGACCAAGTTGCGGCCTTACATATAAGCTCAATTGGGATGTCTGCTCTCTCAGCCCAACAGGATGCCACAGCTCGTGCTGAATGCGCCCTTATACCCTCCGGGGAATTGTCGCCCTTTGTGGAGTTTGCCAGGTAGATCGCATCCCTGATCCAGCGAGACAAAGTGCCCCTCGTGTCTCCATGCCCCTTCCTGTGGCCCTGGAAGGATACAAACAGAGCCCTACTCTGCCTCCAGGAGCTAAATCTATCTATGTACTTCAGGACAGCCCTCTTTCAGCACTATTTTGTCCAGAGACACTAATAGAAAGGGTAGATCTATGGAAAGAGCCTGAATGTCGCTAACCCTTCTAGCTGATGTAAATGGTATTAACAGGGCTGTCTTTAGCGATATGTATTTTAGGGAAACGAATTCTAAAGGTTCAAACGGGGGACCTGTCAGGGCATCCAGAACCAGATTTAGAACACAGGGGGGGTACTCGAGAAATGTGAACCGGGTTACTACGTTCACATGCTGTGATGAACCGGGAGACCCATCTATCTCCTGCCACGTTATGACCATAGAGGGCCCCTAAGGCAGATACCTGGACCTTTAAGCGAACCTGCAGGGCAAGAATCAGATTATCTAAAGCTGACAATGAATTAAGGCTTGCAAGAGATGTCAAAAGCAATAAAAAATTTTGGGGATATGTCAAAAGTAAAAGAAAAGTCAAAGATGCTATAGGATTTTTACAGGATGAAAATGATGAAATGGTAAGAAAGGATGTTGAGAAGGCCGAACTTTTAAATTCCTATTTTGCATCTGTTTTATCTCAGAAAGGAAATGTAACATCAACTGATCTTCACTGTCCTATTAAGGGAATAGAAGAATCCAGGATATCTATAAACAGAAAAATAGTGAGGAAACACTTAGCTAACATAAATGAATTCAAGTCTCCAGGTCCAGATGAATTACACCCCAGAGTACTGAAGGAGATAGCAGAAGAAATTTTTGAACCACTCTCCATAATCTTTGAAAATTCTTGGAGAACAGGAGAAGTCCCAGAAGACTGGAGAAGAGCAAATGTTGTTCCTATCTTCAAAAAGGGGAAGAGGGTGGACTCAGGGAACTATAGGCCGGTGAGTCTGACGTCTATACCAGGAAAGATCTTTGAACAAATTATTAAACAACATGTATGTAAGTACCTGGACAAGAATGAAGTGCTTAACCAGAGTCAGCATGGGTTTGTAACTAATAAGTCATGTCAGACTAATTTAATTTCCTTCTATGACAGAATCACTGACTGGGTGGATCAGGGAAATGCTGTAGATATATTATATCATGACTTCAGCAAAGCATTTGACAAAGTATCTCACACGATCCTTATTGAAAAAATGACAAGTATGGAATGGACAAGGCAACTGTTAGGTGGATTCATAACTGGCTTAAAGATGGTACCCACAGAGTGGTAGTAAATGGCTGTACATCCAGTTGGAAGAATGTATCAAGTGGGGAACCACAGGGCTCTGTCTTGGGCCCTGTATTGTTCAACATCTTTATCAATGATTTAGATGAAGGAATTGAGGGTAAACTGAATTTGCTGATGAGACAAAGCTAGGAGGGATAGCTAATACTAAAAAAAAAAAAAAAAAAAAAAAAAAAAAAAAAAAGATATAAATAAACTGGAGCAGTGGGCAACAGCTAACAGAATGTTTTTTAACAGGGAAAAATGCAAAGTACTACATCTGGGAAATAAAAATGAAAAAAGCGTATACAGAATGGGAGGAATAGGGCTAAGCAACGGTGCATGTGAAATAGACTTGGGTATACTAATAGATCACAGACTGAACATGAGTCAACAGTGTGATGCAGCAGCAAAAAAGGCAAATACAATTCTGGGATATATAAACAGAAGCATACAGTCTAGATCACGTGAAGTCATTATTGCCCTCTACTCCTCTTTGGTCAGACCTCATCTGGAATACTGTGTCCAGTTTTGGGCACCACATTTTAAAAAAGACATCAACAAACTGGAGCAAGTACAGAGAAGAGCGACCAGAATGGTGTCCGATCTGCAAACCATGTCCTATGAGGAACGGTTACAGGATTTGGGAATGTTTAGCTTGCAAAAAAGAAGACTGAGAGGAGACTTAATAGCGTTAATAGCGGTCTACAAATATCTCAAGGGATGTCACATTGTAGAAGGATTATCTTTATTCTCATTTGCACAAGGAAAGACTAGAAGCAATGGGATGAAACTGAATGGGAGGAGACATTAGATATTAGAAAGAACTTTTTGACAGTTAGAGTGATCAATGAGTGGAACAGGCTGCCACGAGAGGTGGTGAGTTCTCCTTCAATGGAAGTCTTCAAACAGAGGCTGGACAGACATCTGTCTGGGATGATTTAGTGAATCCTGCTTTGAGCAGGGGGTCGGACCAGATGACCCAGGAGGTCCCTTCCAACTCCACCATTCTATGATTCTATAATGGACAGACCCAGTTCTCTACCTCTCTGCAGAAATTCCCAAATAGCTGCGATTGGAATCTCCCTAGAAAGGGTGTCTGTATGGAATTCTAGGAATTTCCTCCAAATTTTAGGTAAATCTTTGTTGTGGATTCTTTCCTACTTTGCAGGAGAGTGTTAACTAGACGATCCGAAAATCCCCTTGATTTCAGTAACTGCCTCTCAAGTTCCATGCCGTCAAATGGAGACCCTCCACTTGAGAATGAAGGTATGGACCTTGAGAGAGCAGATCCAGGACTGATGGAAGGACCCATGGGTTGGTTTATGGACATTGCCAGCAGCCAGGAGAACCAGGGTCTCTTGGGCCAGAATGATGCGATGAGGATTATTCTCGCTTTCTCCTCCCTGATGACTAGTGGCAACAGCATTATCAGAGGAAAGGCATAAGCAAGATTGAACTGCCACTGAGCTAGAAGGGCTTTCACAAGGTCCGGATGATGTGCTGTATTCAGGGAGGTGAATCTCTGCACCTGTCTGTTCTCTTTCGTGGCAAAAAGGTCTATTTGAGCAAGACCCCATAAATCCACGATCTTCCTGAATATCTGGCGATTTAGGCACCATTCCCCTTGTCTTAAAGTATGACGTCTCAGGAAGTCTGCTTTTAAATTTTCTTCTACCTTGATATGAAGGGCAGAGAGAGAAAGTAGATGACTTTCGGCCAAATAGAAGATCTTTACTGCGGAAGACATCAGTCTTTCTGACCTTGTTCCACCTTGTCTGTTCACGTATGTGACTGCTGTGGTGTTGTTTGACAGGACTTTTACATGCGAACCTCTGAGCTGTGGGGGAAAATGATATAGTGCATGATAGACCGCATTTAACTCCTTCAAATTTGATGAGTCTTTCATCTCCCGTATATTCCACTGACCCTGAGCCAGGCTATCTCCCATATGAGCACCCCATCCTTCAGGGATAACATCAGTTGTGATTACGCTGGATGGTCTTATTACCCATGGAACGCCTCTAGAAAGATGGGTATCATCTAACCACCAGGTTAGGGAGGCTAACACTTCTGTGGATAAGGTTATTACTTCCCCAAGATGACCCCGCAAGTTATTACTTCCCCAAGATGACCCCGCATTTTTACTCGTAGAGGATCTCATACTGTAACCAACGGGTATGATATTGAGCCCATTGGACCGCCAGAATACAGGAGGTAAGGGATCCTGGAAGGTACATAGCGTCTCTTAAGGACATCCGAGGATTTTCAATTGCAGAGCTGACTTTCGCCTTTATGATTGATTTTTTTACCTCTGGAACTAGGCATCTTTGACTTGAATCTAAGAGAAGACCCAGAAAAGATTGGAGGGTTTGTGGCACCAGCCTGGACTTCTCGACGTTGATGATCCATCCAAAACTCCTGCAAGGACGAAATTGTGTCAGCAAGGCGGCTTTTACATTGGGAGGCAGAGTTCCCTACTACCAGAAAGTCATCAAGATACGGTATGATTAGTGTATCCCGCTGACGAAAAAAGGCCATCACCTCTAGCATCACCTTTGTAAACACCAGACGTGCCATAGAGAGACCAAACATCATTGTTTCGAACTGGTAATGCCGGACCCTTCCTGCCAAGATCACTGCCACCCTGAGATATTGCTGGTATTCGGCGTGTATGGGAAGATGATAATAGGCATCTTTTAGATCCAATCCGGCCATCATACATCTAGGGAAAAAAGTTTAATAGTGGATCTAATGGACTCCATCTTAAATTTATGATTGTAAAGAAAGGTATTCAACCTCGTTAAATTTATAATTGCTCTAAATGATCAATCTGGTTTGGAGACCAGGAACAAAGGGGAATAAAATCCCGTCCCTTCCTGACCTACTGGTACTTCTACGAGGACATTTTTGGATAATAAATTAAAAATTTCTGATTCAAGAGCCATTTGCTGTACCGATGACTTCAGTGATGTTACGATAAATGAATCATGGGGAATATGGCGGAATTCTAATTTCAACCCAGACTTCAATATGTTCAAGATCCAGGCGCTTGTTGTTATTTCTTCCCATTTTTGGTGGATAAATTTTAGTATCTCTCCTACTGGAGGGTCTGGGCTATTGGTAT
This sequence comes from Oophaga sylvatica, assembly GCA_033576555.1. Classification (NCBI taxonomy): domain Eukaryota; kingdom Metazoa; phylum Chordata; class Amphibia; order Anura; family Dendrobatidae; genus Oophaga; species Oophaga sylvatica. Next base: position 89,017,413 of record JARQOD010000001.1, read on the forward strand.
CTACTGCCTTTCTGAGAATATCACTTAAACATGGCACCTCTTTGTTTGCCTTCTTTCGAGCTCGGTTCCCTGACGTCTTTTTTGTTAAATGGACGTCCTTCGAATGTCCTCATATAGAAAGGAAGAGATTAGGGAACCCCTTCTTCCTCTTCTCTGCTTTGGTGAGTATCTCATCCAGAATACTTCCAAAAAGGAACTCACCCTGGCACAGGATAGCGCAGAGTTTCGTTTTAGACTGCGTATCCCCCTTCCAGCTCTTAAGCCATAGAGCACGTCGGGCGGCATTAACTAGACCAGCCGATCTAGTCGCTAGGCATAAGGAATCCGCTAACGCATCTGCCAGGAATGCTGCCGCTCCTCTAATTAATGGGATGGTAGATAGCAATTTGCACAGGAAGTGTCCAGAGACAATCTGCTGCTCCAGCTGGTCTATCCATACCAGCATTGATCTAGCCGTGCACGTGCTTGATATGGCTGGCTTAAAGGTCCCAGTAGCAGCTTCCCACGCTCTTTTAAGCGAAGTCTCTGCTCTGTGATCCAGCGGGTCTGATAACATGCCCGTATCTTCTACTGGCAGTGCCGACTGTTTGGATGTGGAGGCTACTGCCGCGTCCACCTTAGGGACTTTGAACCAATTAAACAACTCCTCATCGCTAAACGGATATTTCCTTTTGGAGGCTGAAGGAAGGAAACACCGTTGGTTTTGTTTGTCCCACTCTTTCTTTACTAGTTCCTTTACCGCAAGAATAACAGAGAAGGCTCTCCTCTTCTTTTGTGTCAGTCCTGCGAACATTATATCCTGAGCTGTTCGGGCTTCTTTTGTGTCCGTGCAGCCCATATTGTTCCTGACAGATTTGACGAAATTGTCTATACTATCAATAGGGAAGCTCGAACGCCCCTCTATATCCGATGAAGGGGAAGATGAAGACATCTGTGAGCCCCTCCTTGGTCACTATCGGACTCCGAACTGGAGATAGGGGATATTTTTTTCCTTTTACTTATGTGGCCTTTAGGTGCGCTATTCTGACCTAAGGCCTGAAGCTCCTCTCTTATCGTACGGATGTCAGAAGATGTTACCGCAGCCTCCCATTGTAGGGTTTCACCAATACAACCCTTACATGGCCTCTTGGGGTGGGAGTCAGGAAAGGGTTTTTTGCATAATGCACACTCCTTGTTCTTTGACTTTTGTTTTTTCTTGGTCTGAAAGAGGGAGGTATACAGAAAGAAGGCTTAATAGGTAAAGCCCCGCACACTCACCCAGTGAGGCTTATACGGTACCGGATCTGGAGGCCGAGATACAGTCCGAGTCTCAGGCCTCTTTCACACATCCGGGATCCGGACAAAAACGGATACAACGCAATGACATCAGGCACAATCCGGCGCTAATGAAAGTCAATGGTAAAAAAACGCATCCGGTACCGGATCCGTTTTTTTTACCAACACGCCGAATCATGCCTGATACAAAAAAACGGATGTGTGAAAGAGGCCTTAGGAGGGTTTGATGTTCCCGCTCTGTGACTCCGGTCCTTGGAACCTCCTTCTCTGGAGCGCCCACTGCTTTTGCCCGCGACATGCGCCTGTGATTTAACCGCCTGTGGGTGCAGCTCATGCTCACCTGGGGATAACATGATTAACACACCGGCGGGCTGACAACCGCCAGCTTTTATAATTATGTGCAGGAAGTTTCCTTTTTTTTTTCTTGCGCATGCACCATGCCGCTGCCTCCTCTGGCCCCCCCCCGGAAGTCATCCAGCTACTTCTGGGGCAAGAGTGCTTTTCGGTGTCCGCGCATGCACGGTCCCGTATTACTTGCATCATGGAGGAGTTGGGCGGCTGGAGCCCGAACCCCCACTCCTCCTATTGTGCGCTCCATATGACGCGCTCCTGCGTGAGCCAGGGCGGCCTCACCCGGACCCTGGCCTCAGGCTTTCCCGCACAGCAACCTGCTGCCCGATCCCTGCGAGATCGGGCGCCCACTCCCCAGGACCCGGTCCTTGCAGATACGACCCAGACGAGGTAGGCTGATGGACAAACCTGTCCCGACGCTGCCTCCGGAACCACAGCCCCTGCCGTTCTCGATGGATACTGCACAGGCGGCATGCTTTAGGCCCAGGTATGCTTCTGTGTAGGTCTTGTCCTTCGGTTCCTATAGGAATAGGAAACCAACTGAGGAGGAGAGACGGACCGCCCTCTTTTATTTCTGTAGGTTTCCTGTTCCTATGGGCGGATCCCTCATGTGGGTGCTGTCGTGGCGAAGAGTAAAAAGGGGGCCGATTATATATTTTACATTTAGTATGTTTTGAAAAACACTTTTAATTTCTAGAGGGGACTTGAAGCTACGACAGTTTGTGTTCTACACTGCGATTCCAGTATATAGTAACAGAACCGGTTTCCTGTGAAGCGGAGGTGTAGATATCTTGAGAGCCCATCAACTATTAGTCACCCCGTAGTGGGGGAAGCGGATATGCGCTAAAATGATTAGGCCACATGACTGAGACAATGAAATGTCACTGTCAGAGACGATGGCTACCCAACAAGGATCGGAGCACGTTGTGGTTGCAGCAGGTGCGCCGTGCACAATCATATCAATGTTACATATAAGAATCACATGAAGCTGATCATTAGCCGTCTCCGCTCAGTCTTCTGCTACTAGCCTTGTGAAATTCTACACTAGATTGCAGTCCTGCATATCTACGGCTGATGTGACCTTTCTAATAAAATGTTACTTACCCGTGCAAAATCAAAAGCATATCTATAAATAAGTTTAAAATTAGCTGGCTCATTTAACAAAGATCTCAAGTAATCCAAAGTATTCCTAAGTTTCTCAGTGGCGTCACATCTGAAAGAGAAGGCACAATCTGAGTTTTGTCTGATGAAATGTGAGACAGTCATATACGAGCAGTTAAAGTGTACGGACCTGGTGATAGTGATGTGATGAGGGCCCCACCATTACTACACCACAAGAGAACATGGGGAAAGTCCAAACAGAAAAGATAGCCAAACAACCGATGCTATGCCAACGAGCCCAGATGAAAATTTCATGTTGTACCTCACTAATACCAATCATGATGAACACAATCAGCAGAGAAACGTTCTTTGCATTAACAAATTACACTGTCCGTATGTTAATGAATGGGATATCTTGGCACGGGTTCTTGGAAATCAATTTTGCAATTTTCAAACTTTTAATTTTTATGCCTTTAAATCAGAGTCATATCGCACAAAATAGTTAATAAATAACATTTCCCACATGTCTACTTTACATCACAATTCTGGAAACAATTTTTTCTTTGTTAGGAAGTTATAAGGGTTAAAAGTGGACCAGTGATTTCTCATTTTTACATCAATTTTTTTTTTTTTTTGGGACCATCTCACACTTGAGGCGACTGAGGGGCCTATATGACAGAAAATACTCAAAAATGACACCATTCTAAAAACTGCACCCCTCAAAGTGCTCAAAACCACATTCAATTAGTTTTTTTAAACTCTTCAGGTGCTTCACAGGAATTTTTGGAATGTGGAAGGAAAAAATAAACATTAACAGTATATACTCAAGTATAAGCCGAGGCACCTAATTTTACCACGAAAAACTGGGTAAACTTATTGTCTCGAGTATAAGCTGGGTATGCATTGTCCCCTCATCCCAATCCTTGTATGCATGGCTCCCTTTATCCCCTATCCTTGTATGCAGTTCCTATAAAAAAAAAAAAAACACTTACCTTGCCTGTGTGCCCTAGCTGCATCTCATTCCGGCGCCAGCAGCTCTTCCGGCCGAGCGATCACGTGGCCCCGCTCATTAAGGTAATGAATATTCACTCCACGCCTATGAGAGGTGTGAATATTCATTACCTTAATGAGCGGGGCCACGTGATCGCTCGGCCAGAAGAGCTGCTGGCGCCGGAACGAACGAGATGCAGCGATGGCACGCAGGAAGTTAAGTAGGAAGTGTGCTGGAAGCCGGTGGCTGCGGGTGTCACTGTGCGCTATTACAGAGAAACAAATATTCTTTTCTCTTTAGCAACGGCACAGGCTTTAGCAGCAGCCACCAGCTCCTGCCTCTGTAACCCACTGCTCCACTGCTCCCCCTTCGGCTCCTCCCTCTGTGACCCACTGCTCCACCACTCCCCCTCCCCCGCCGTCTGTCTGTGACAACTGACTCGTGTATAAGCCGAGGGGGGCGTATTTAGCACAAAAAAATGTGCTGAAAAACTCGGTTTATACACGAGTACATATGGTACTTTTCTTACACAAATTTTCTTTTACACCTATTTTTTTTTTTTTTACTTTCGCAAGGGTAACAGGAGAAAAAGGACCATACATTTTGTTGTGAAATGTCTGCTGAGCATGCCGATACTTTTTTCCTCACTGTATGGGGTATTTAGTCAGCCACCAATTGTGCAAGTTCTCCCACTTAAAAAGATGGGAGAGGCCTGTAATTGACATCATAGGTAGACCACAACTATGAGAGTCAAAATGAGAAAACAAATCGAGAAAATCACCTTGTCTGATCTGGCAAGATTTATATTGCAAATTATGGTGGAAAATAAGTATTTAGGCAGGGTTAGTATGATTACAGCGATATCTCATTTATATTGCTTTTTTATGTTTTGACGCGTCTACACAACAAAAACTATTTTATAGAAAAATTAATTATTTTTGGATCGCTTTATTCTGAGAGCTATAACTTTTTTATTTATCTGCTGATGGAGCTGTATGGCGGCTTGTTTTTTTGCGGGACAAGATGACTATTTACATCCGTCTTTTTGATTGCGTTTTATTGCACTTTTTGTTCGGCAGTCTGATACAATATTGTTTTTGGCCTTGGTTTTTATTTATATTTTTACGGTGTTCACTAAAGGGGTTAACAGACGTACATTTTCGCTAGAGCAATGTTCCCCAACTCCCATGTTCCCCAGTCCTCATGGACAACAATAGATGAAGTTTCCAGCATGTCCTTAGTATTTCACATGTGATAATTTAATCAGCTGTGTAATACTAAGGAAACCCTAAAAACATGATCTCTCGATGGGCCTAGAGTATAAACAAACCCCCCCAAAAAAAAAAAAAACACAAAATTTCACACACAAGGACGTATTCATAAATAGTTGGCCTTGAATATTTCTAGCAGACAAAAATAAATTCCATTGCTATGAAAACATGTAATAACTTGGACAAGTGGACGTGCCAAGTTCTACTAGAAAAGGTTCTGTCAATTGGACACTATTGAAAAGTGGACCATGTTGGGTGAAGATTGGAACTTCAGGAAAACGTTTCCAAGGAGTCTCGTTTTTGCAGGATAATGAGCCCGCCCTCCAAAAACTCAATTAAAATCGGCTTTGAAATTGTTGATCATCCATCATTTTCCCCGGATATGGCCCAATCTGATTTTTAGCTCTTTTTAAAAACTCAAAAAAAATCATTGACAGAACAAAAATTTAAGAAAACAGATGGTAATTGATGCTGGGTAATCGTGGTTTGCAAAACATTTTTTTTTCTAAAGGATTAGAATTATTTTTTGATTGACACAAAATGCATGGAATTACAAGGTGACAATGATGAAGAAAATAATAATATTATTTTGAACACATATGGTTTTAGTCTAGGCCAACTATATATCAATACACTTATATAAAAGTCCAAATTACTCCCTTTGCCACCTTCATAAAATAAAAAGTAATTGCCATTGTCGGGTCTTAAAAAAAAAAAAAAAAAAAAAAAAAGAGTTATTTAAACACATAAAATTATTTAAACACATAAAATTATTTAAACTTTATGTTAAATGCCTAAAGGATGGGGGTGGAGAGTTGGATAACACTAGAATCTAGAATTGCCGCAATTCCACCATAAAATATATCAGAATTATGGGGTTTACATTTGCAATTTCAGTGAACTTGATTTATTTTTTTTCTCAATTTTATAGTACGTCGTATAGTAAAATGTGTGATTAAAAACCAACTCATCCTGCAAAAAAAAAAAAAAAGTCAACATCTGGCTATGTTGATGGAAAAAAGCAAAAAATAAAGTTATCGCTATTGGAAAGAAAAAACAAACGCAAAAAAATAAAATTGAGTGCTTAAGTAGTTACAGAAAAAAAAAGTTGTCATTTAACATTAGCAAGTTTCTCATTTTATAGGCATTTCAGTAAAAAAAAATATATATATGTATACACAACTTTGGCAGAATTTGGTAATGGTATATTTATTACAACCACTCAGACTGAGTAGTGAGTGCAGAGTAGTGGGCAATTTCAATTCGACAGCTCATGCATAGACAAGCACTTACTGTAGGGAAGTCATTCCTTTCAACCATTCTTGTAATGTAAAGTAGCCCATATTCTGTGCATCCAATTTCCAGGCTAGAACAAGCATCACTACCTGTGAGAGAATAAAAGATACAGTGATGGGCTGCTCACAGAATAAAGGGAGCCAATTCTAAAACGCACAAACCCCCTTGACACGTGATGGAGAACCTTTTAGAGACTGAGTGCCCAAACTACAATCCAAAATCCACTTATTTTTCGCAAAGTGCCCTGAATACTGAGCTTTTAGATTAGAAAGACCACTCGTACATTAGCGCGCTATAGAGTCAACATCAAAGAGCTTGTAAGCTCTGCACTCCAAGCCTAAGATACTAGCCACCAATTGTAGTGAAGGTCGGTTCTTGAGAATGGAGAGGATTTTTAATCAAAAGTAAAATTGCAAAGTTGTTTGTTTTTAAAACCTTTTTGTAATTGTAACCCTTTATCATGATGAGAACAAACCCTTAACGGCAGGGATAACAAACTCAAATAAACAGAGGGCCAAAATTAAAAAAGCTTGCAGAAAATTGAAGGCCAACCTAGATATTTGTTAAAAAGAAAATGTCTACAATTGAGAAAGTTTTTCCTTATCAAAAAAATGATTAACTTTTGGACTTCTAGTGAAATAATATAATATGTTATGTAACAGCAGTAAAAAGCATGTGGCCCAATGGCCTAATTTACATATGTAATTACAAAGGATAAAAAAAACCTTGAATGAAACAGATAATAACACAGCATGATACTCCCACAGTGAACTCCTCCACACGCACTGTATGATGACCCTACTGTACCCCCTCCCTCAGTTTCCCCAACAAAGAATGGTGACCCCATCACCGTATGATTCTCCAACTGTAAGCCCCACACAACCCTCCATACAGTATAAAGGGCACAGAAAGTCCTCCATACAGTATAATGGCCCCACACAGTGCTCCATACTGTATAATGGCCCCACACGGTGCTCCATACTGTGTAATGGCCCACAACGGTGCTCCATACTGTGTAATGGCCCCACACGGTGCTCCATACTGTATAATGGCCCCACACGGTGCTCTATACTGTATATTGGTCCCACACGGTGCTCCATACTGTATAATGGCCCCACACGGTGATCTATACTGTATATTGGTCCCACACGGTGCTCCATACTGTATAATGGTCCCACACAGTGCTCCATACTGTGTAATGGCCCCACACGATGCTCCATACTGTGTAATGGCCCCACACGATGCTCCATACTGTATAATGTGCCCACATAGTGCTCCATACAGTAAAATGGTTTACATTTAAAAAAATAAATAAATACCGTGTATACTTGTGTATAAGCCAACCCGAGTATAAGCAGAGGCACTTAATTTTGCGTTGAAAAACTAGGAAAACTTATTGACTTGAGCAGGGCCGGCTCCAGGTTTTCATGGGCCCTGGGCGAAAGAGTCTCAGTGGGCCCCCTAAACACAGACCACGATTCATGATGCACAGATACTGCAGAGAAATATAGGTATAGCACAACGCCAAACACTTCACTTCTTCCATTACGACTGATAGCTATTTGTAAATTGTACAATAGCTCAAAAACCGCCAAATCCTCACAGCGCACAGTACAGACTGGACAGTACAGTCCTCCATACAATATTATGGGCACCACATAGTTTCCCCCTCATCACCCATATAATACCCCATGCAGGATGTCACCCCTCCATCCCCCATATAATGCTCCATACAGGATACTGGTCCCCATATAAAGCTCCATACAAAATATGGAGCTCTCCTCTGCACTGTGCTGCTTTCTGCACTGTTACGGCTCAGGAAAGGGCGCCGTGGAAAGACTCCCATCATCATCATTGCCTGCCCATTATCATCATCACTGCCTGCCCATCATCATCACTGCCTGCCCATCATCATCATCACTGCCTGCCCATCAACATCAATGCCTGCCCATCATCAATGCCTGCCCATAATCATCATTCCTCCCCATCAATATCATTCCCTGCCCATCATCATCACTGCCTGCCCATCATCATCAATGCCTGCCCATAATCATCATCATTCCGCTGCCCATCATCATCACTGCCTGCCCATCATCATCACTGCCTGCCCATCATCATCACTGCCTGCCCATCATCATCACTGCCTGCTCATCATCATCACTGCCTGCCCATCATCATCACTGCCTGCCCATCATCATCAATGTCTGCCCATAATCATCATTGCCTCCCCATCAATATCATTGCCTCCCCATCATCATCACTGCCTGCCCATCATCATCAATGCCTGCCCATCATCATCAATGCCTGCCCATCATCATTAATGCCTGCCCATAATCATCATTGTCTCCACAGCAATATAATTGCCTGCCCATCATCATCAATCATCAATGCCTCCCCATCATCATCATCACTGCCCTCCCCCCACCACCATCACACATACAGCAGACACACACACACACACACAAAGCATCGCACTACATACACAGAGACACATACACAGACACACACACAAACATCTCACCTGTCCGACGTCCGTGCGCTCACTGCCACAGCAGACCGCTGAATGATGACGTCATTCAGCGGCGCTGCTGTGAGAGGAAGCGCCGGCGTCCTGCAGGCGCCCCCTGGAGCCCGGAGGCGGAGCTGCGGCAGCGGAGGCACGGGGAGAGGTGAGTATTGAGCCGGCCGCAGCCGGGGCCCTGAGCAAGCGGGGGGGGGGCCCAGTGGCGGCGCTGACACCGCTAACGGGCGCCGGGGTGCCAGACGGCGAGTGGGCCCCCCGCCTGCTCAGGGCCCCGGCACTTGCCCGGGTGTGCCGGGTGCTGACGCCGGCCCTGGACTTGAGTATAAGCCGAGTATGCATTGTCTGCTGATCCCCATCCGTGTCTGCATGGCTCCTCATCCCCATCCATGTCTGCATGGCTCCTCATCCCCATCCGTGCCTGCACGGCTTCTCATCCCTATCCTTGTCTGCATGGCTCCTCATCCATGTCCTGGTATACATGGTTCCTCATCCCTATCCTTGTATGTATGGCCCCCATGACAAAAGCATAAAAAAAAAAAAAAAAAAAAAAAAAAAACCCACATCCTACTTACCTTCCCTGCACGCTCTTGCAGCATCTGACGCCGAGCGATCACATGTCCCCGCTCATTAAGGTAATGAATATTCACCTCTCTCCACGCCTATCGGAGTGGAGAGGGGTGAATATTCATTACCTTATTGAGCGGGTACCTGTGCTAGCCCAGCAGCTGCTGGAAGCCGGCTGCTGCGGCTGACACTGTGCACGCTAAAATAGAAATGAATATTCATTGCAAGCACAGTGAAAATTCATTTCTCTTTAGCAGTGGGCACAGGACACAGCAGCCGGCTCCTGCCTCCTGTGACCCGCAGCTCCCCCTCTCCCGCCGTCTTCTGGGACAATGACTCGTGTATAAGCTGAGGGGGGAGGCGGGAGAGGTGGAGGGGTGGGGCCTTTTTAGCACAAAAAAATGTGCTGAAAAACTCGGCTTATACACGAGTATATACAGTAACTACTCACTTCTGCCCGTTCTAACACTGATCTGGTCTCTTCATATATCACAATCCTACCTGTGGGCACTAGCGCAGCCACTCTCTTCAGCCTGCGCGCAGAGCGATGGGAGGATGCGTGACCTGATGGGAGGAGAGTGGCCACAGTGCTAGTGATGAGGGAGGTGGCGAGAGGGCCGAGAAGAGTGGTGGCGGCACTAGTCCTGAAGAGATGGCGTGCGTGCCGACCGGGAGGGCACTGTTTGCCCCATCTGGGACACATGCCATAAGTTCACCTTCATTGCCCTAAGGTAACACCATGTATACAGCAGACTACCAGAACTATAGTGAAACAATCAGCAAAAGTCAACGTCAAACTAAGCTATTCGTCACTGCCAATGCCATCTGTTATATCGGCAGTCCTCAACCTGTGGATTGTAGCAAACAGCTATGAAGAGAAGGACTCCAGATGGTGACTTTTGTAAGTAGTCCTGCACATAAGAACAGATCTGAGGGTATGTAGGGAATAAATGTGTGGTCAATACAAAGGACTGGTACATGACTTATTCCTTCCAAAGACCATACAAAGGACCAGGGGGCACTCATTTCGGGTGGAAGAAAGGAGATTCATGCAGCTGAATATGAAAGGGTTCTTTACAGTTAGAGCAGTCAGACTGTGGAAAGCCTGGCCACAAGATGTAGCAATGGCAGACACTAGAACAGCTTTAAAAAAAAGAAAAAAAGGGCTGGATGATTTCTTCAGTATACAACATTGTGGCTTACAATTTGGTGACAAAAAAAAAAGTATAATTGGTGGAGAAAGATTGAACCTGATGGACCCAGGTCTTTTTTATACCTATGTAACTGTGTAATATGGTAAGCTGGGGTTAGGAGGATACTGCCAGTTAAAGGTGGTCTTGAAGAATATGCAATAGGGTGGTGGGAGTGCTCGATGGAAGAATACCAAATGGGTGTAAAGTGGGAACCCTTAGATTTAAGCATACTGCCAACAAGGAAAAAGGGCACAAGATCATGGTATGCTTACTGTGGGGAAGCTTTGGCTGTCATTATACCGGTAATGTAGGGCTCTGGGTGTCACTACTACAGGGAGAAAAGAGGGCCCGAATGTGGCTCCCGACCATCTCTCAGACCTTAATGTGGCTTTCAAAGAAAGGCTGGGGACCACTGCCTTACAAGCCATTATAAGACAGCTTCTTTTTCTATTATTCTGCACAGGGGGGACATTTCTAAGATCTACAGCAGATGCTTGCTCCCAACGTTTAGCATCTACATTGACAGCTGGAATCACAGTTGTCTGCTCTTACCTACACTACTTTATGTACGTGATCCCCCATTAGTAAATTACTTCCGTGCAATAGAAAGCCTTACATTTTCAGGTTCTACACAGATATCTTCACAGAACTTCTCCATGCCTTCTGGACCTACTATATCATCAGTTCCTGAAAAGGAAAGCATGGCATTGTCATTACAAAACTTCAGTGCCACGAATGTTCAAAGAGAGTCTGTCACCCACAAAATGCAAATATAGCCACTTAAAGAGGACCTTTCAACCAGGCCTTTTTCACCTTCATGATCAGGCCAAATTTTACAATTCTGACCAGTGTCATTTTACGTGGTAATGACTCTGGAAAGCTCCAACGTGACATATTGTACTTCATGATGAATTGCGTTTGTGAAAATATTGGAAATTTGCTGAAAATGTTGCAATTTTCAAACTTTTTACTCTTATGCCCTTAAACCAGAGAGTAATGTCATACAAAATAGTTCATATATAAAAATTTTCAACATGTCTACTTAACATCTGCACAATTTTTTTTCAAACATGGCTTTTTGTTACGACGTTAGAAGGGTTTAAAGTTGACCAACAATTTCTCATTTTTCCAACAAAATTAACAATTTTTTTTTTCTACGGATCACACCACATTTGAAGTTACTTTGGGGGGCCTATATAAAAGAAAATATAGGCGCGTCACAAGAATTAATGCAATGTGGAAGAAAAAAAAAAAATGAACAATTTATTTGCCCCCTCCACACACAAAAAAAATTTGGGGCTAAAGTAAAATTAATTTCACAAGGGTAACAGGAGAAAAGAAGGATTTTTGGTACTTACCGTAAAATCTCTTTCTTGGAGTCTTCATTGGGGGACACAGGTTACTATGGGTGTATGTGCTGTCACTAGGAGGCTGACACTATGCAAATTTGGCAAAAGCTGACTCCTCCCCAGCAGTATACACCCACCGACAGGCACAGAGCAACTCAGTTGGCGCAAAAGCAGTAGTAGTAGGAGTACCTATGATGACCGGAGGCATGGCCTATGTGCCAACCCCAAGGCAACGGTCTAAGGTCTAATGTGGTACGGATTTAGGGGAGGGTGCTGTGTCCCCCAATGAAGACTCCAAGAAAGAGATTTTACGATAAGTACCAAAAATCTTTCTTTCTTTATCGCTTCATTGGGGGACACAGGTTACTATGGGACGTCCAAAAGCAGTCCCAAGGGTGGGGATTCTAGGTATATTAGAGAGAGAGAGGAACTTAGGTCGGTCGGTGGGAAACCGCCGCCTGTAGTATCTTTCTACCCAAGCCTGCGTCCGCCGAGGCGTGGGTATTAACTTTGTAGAACTTCACGAAGGTGTGGAGGGAAGACCAGGTTGCGGCTTTACAGATTTGCGCCGCCGAAGCCTGGTGACGAATGGCCCATGAGGCTCCCACCGCCCGGGTAGAGTGCGCCCTCACTCCGGGAGGGGCTTGTTTGTTCTGGGATCGGTATGCCTCGTGGATCGCTGAACGAACCCAATGGGCGATGGTGGATTTTGAAGCTGCGAGCCCCTTGCGACGGCCCTCATAGAGGATGAACAGGGAATCCGCCTGACGAAAAGTGGTGGTTCTAGAAAGGTAAATTCGGATCGCCCTGACCAGGTCAAGCTTGTGGAGGGATCTTTCTAAGGGATGAGCTGGTGAGGGGCACAGTGACGGGAGGACGATGTCCTCGTTGATGTGAAAGGCCGAGACTACCTTCGGAAGGAAGGAGGGGACAGGTCGGAGGACCACTTTATCCTGATGCAGGATCAGAAAGGGGGGGCGGCAGGACAGGGCCGCCAATTCGGACACCCTTCTGAGAGAGGTGATGGAGACCAGGAAGGCTACCTTCCACGAGAGTAAGTGAGAGTAGAGCGAGAGGAATGTCCTTGATCGGCTCAAAGGGGGTACGCTGTAGAGCGCTCAGGACCAGGTTGAGATCCCAGGGATCGATCGGAGGGCAGTAGGGGGGTGCTAGGTGAGCGACCCCCTGCAGGAAGGTCTTCACCTGGGGCGAGGAGGCCAGTTCGGACTGGAAAAGCACGGATAGGGCTGAAACCTGACCCTTTAGGGTACTGAGGGAAAGGCCGGAGTCCAGTCCCGACTGCAGAAAGGCGAGGACGGAAGGCAGGGAAAAGGTCATAGGTAAGAGGTTGTTCCGCACCAGCGGAAGAAAGCCTTCCAGCACCTGTGATAAATGCGGGAAGACGCTGGTTTTCTGGCCCTTATCATAGTTTGGATGACCCTTTCCGAGAAGCCTGCGCTCTTCAGGACCGCGGCTTCAACGGCCATGCCGTTAAAGTGAGCGACTGAGAATTCGGGTGGAAGAGAGGTCCCTGTGAGAGAAGGTCCGGGCAGTTTGGGAGTCTCCAGGGTACGTCCGAGAGCATGTTTACCAGCTCCGCATACCAGGCCCGACGTGGCCAATCTGGGGCTACGAGAAGGACAGGGACTCCTTCCGCCTTTATCTTTTTTATGACCCGTGGAAGCAGGGGGAGGGGTGGGAAGAGGTAAGACATCTCGAACTGGGCCCATGGGATGACGAGTGCATCGCAGCCGAGCGCCATCGGGTCCCGGGATCTGGCCACGTACTGGGGGACCTTGTGGTTTGACCGGGATGCCATTAGATCGACGTCTGGGACGCCCCACCTCTGGCAGATTTGGTTGAAGACGGCCGGGTTGAGTGACCACTCGCCGGCTGCCAGTTCCTGGCGACTGAGGAAGTCGGCTTCCCAGTTGTCCACCCCGGGAATGTGTACGGCGGAGATGGCAGGGACATGGTGTTCTGCCCAATGTAGGATCTTCCCTACCTCGGTCATGATCTGTTTGCTGCGAGTCCCTCCTTGATGATTTATGTATGCCACGGCCGTGGCGTTGTCCGACTGGAGGCGGACTGGTTTGCCCTTGAGGAGGGGCTGCCAGTGGAGTAGGGCCAGGAAGATTGCCCTGATCTCCAGGAGGTTTATAGGCAGGAGGGCCTCGTGTGTCTCCCAGCGGCCCTGTGCTGTGAAATGCTGGTAGACCGCCCCCCAGCCCTGCAGGCTGGCGTCGGTGGTGATGACCTGCCACTGGAGAGGCAGAAATGACCTTCCGCGTAGAATTGAGGAGGCCAGTGTCCACCAAGTAAGGGACTGTTTTACTTTGGGCGGCAGGATCACTGGGCGGTCTAGGGACGCTGGATTCTTGTCCCATGATGACAGAAGGGCAAGCTGGAGGGGACGTGTGTGGAACTGCGCGTATGGTACTGCCTCCATGGAGGCGACCATCTTCCCAGGACTCTGAGGCCGAAACGTAGGGGAAAGGGTTCCAGTCGTCTTAGGGCTTTGATCCCCTGTCTGATAGAGTAGTATTTCTCCTCCGGGAGAAAGACTCGCGCCTGAACGGTGTCGAGTTCCATGCCCAGGAAAAGGATGCGTTGGGTTGGAATCAGGGTAGATTTTTCCCGGTTGATGAGCCACCCGAGGCGGGACAGGGTGCTCAGGGTGATCTGAAGGCTTTGATTGCAGTCCTGGCGAGACGGACCTTTGATTAGGAGATCGTCGAGGTAGGGGATTATGAGAATCCCCTTGGACCGAAGGATGGCTATGACCGCCGCCATGACCTTTGTGAAGACTCTGGGGGTGGAGGCCAGGCCGAACAGGAGGGCTGTGAACTAGTAATGGTGTTCCTGCACCGCAAAGCGGAGGTACCTTTGGTGTTGGATGCAGACCGGAATGTGTAGATAAGCATCCTGTATGTCCACGGAGCAAAGGAATTCCCCCGGCTCCATGGAGGTAATTACCGAGCGCAAGGACTCCATTTTGAAGTGGCGGGTCCGAAGATGGCGGTTCAACCGTTTGAGATCTAGGATCGGGCGAAGTGACCCGTCTTTTTTCGGGACTACGAAGAGGTTTGAGTAGAACCCGGAGAATCGTTCGTGCCGCGGAACGGGGACGATCACTTCCGCTTCCAGCAGTGAGGCGACTGCGCGGAGAAACCCTGGGCGATGTGATGGTTGTTTTGGTGGGTGAGAGCCGCAGAAGCGTCTCTTTGGGCGGGAGGAAAACTCTATTTTGTATCCGGACGTGATGATCTCCCTTACCCAGGCGTCGTCGACGACTGAGAGCCAGGTGTCCTTGAACCGAAGGAGTCTTCCCCCCACCCTGGAAGGGTTTCCAGGTGGGGGTGACCCGTCATTTAGGGGTGAATCTTTGGTTCCTGTTATTGGTTGGCTTAGGGGGGCGGCTCTTGTTTTTCCAGTGGGGGTGGACTTGAAGGAAGGTTTCCTTCTGTCTCCGTGGAAAGGGGGTCGGTCCTGTTGGGTGGAGCCGCCTGGGGCGGTGAAAGTACGGAAGGGGCGAAAGGGCTGTGTTCCCTTCCTGTTGTAGGGCCGTTTTGTTCTGGATTGGGGTAGGGAGGTACCCTTGCCCCCTGTGGTGTCGGAGATGATCTGGTCCAGTCTGGACCCGAAGAGCATAGAGCCCTGGAAGGGCAGGCTAGTTAGGGACTTTTTTGAAGCTGGATCCGCGTTCCACGCCCTTAGCCAAAGGACCCGGCGGATTGCGGTGATGTTGCTGTTTGCCCTTGCGGAGCAGGCGGCAGCATCCAAGGAAGCGTTAAGGAGGTATTTGCCTGCTTTAACGATCTGGTCTGCTACGTCGTAGAGGTCTTCTTTTGGGGCCTCCGACACGACGCCCCGTTTGAGAATTTTTGCCCAGGCTGATACGGCTTTGGCCACCCATGTGGAGGCGAAGTTGGGGCAGAGTGATGCGCCTGATGCCTCAAAGGCGGACTTTGTCAGGGCTTCAATCTGTCTGTCTGTGGCGTCCTTGAGGGCCGCGGCGTCCGGGATGGACAGAACCGTATGGGAGGACAGGCGGGAGATAGGTGGGTCCACCTTGGGGGGCTCGAACCATTTGGTTACCAGATCAGAGCTGAAAGGGTATAGGACGTCTAGCCGTCTCCTTCCCGGGAAGCGCTTTCCGGGGTTATCCCAGTGTCGGGCTGTAGTAGCCTCGAACTCCTTGTGATTGGGGAAAACCCTTGAGGGTCGCTTGACTTTTTTGAATATGACGGGGTCGTCCTGGGTGACTGCCTCGTCCTCCTTAATTTCGAGGGTTTGTACGATAGCCGAGATGAGGCTATCAACCATGTCCCGTGTCCCTGAGGGCTGATCGTCCTCGGAGTCAGACCCTGCCTGGGATGTTACGTCCGACCCGGTGTCTGCCTCCGGGGAGGGAGACCGGGTAGCTCTGGGCGGGCTGGGGGCCGCTGATGGGCCCGGTGAGCTGGACGGGGAACTAGCACGAACCCGCTTTCTGGTTCTGTTCCTTGCTCTGCCTCTGTGAGGGTCGTGGTCAGGTGCAGGCGAATCGCCGTAGGTGGCGTTCGTAGCACTGGTGGCGACGGAGGGCTGTGGCATACGCTCCAGGAACTGTATGAGGGACTGCGATATTTTTGTCCAGTCCGAGAAGGACTGAGACATGGCGACGGCCCACTCCGGGGGCGTGTGGGCGCTCTCCTCCCGGGCGTTGGTGGCATCCTGATGGGCAGACATGGTGGTGGTGGTAGGGACGCAGGACGAGCAGAGGGGGGACGCTTGGCCTGAGGCCCACTTTTTCTTACAAAGGGCACAAGCGTAGTGGATCACCGTGGGGATCTGAGCGTGTGCAGCGGGGTTGAGCATAGGTAGGCCCTGGTAAGGCGTGCGCTATTGTCAGCTGCTGCGCGATTAAGACCTAGCGCGGTGGGCTATACTGCTGAGTGGGGGTTACCTGGGGTTTTGGTAGGGTCTGTCGGGTGCCCTGCTTACCGGTACCCAGCGATCGCGGTGGGAGCTGCGGTTGCTGTGTCCCCCTGAGGCCGGCGGGCGGGTGAAGCCGGGACGGATCCTCCTGTGCTGGCGCTGTGGACGCGTGCAGAGTCTGGAGGCTGTTGCAGCGTCCACGTGGTGTGCAGGAAGCGCCGGAAGGAGGTGTGTCCGGCCAGGGGGCGGGGAACGCTTGTCCCTGGTTGGCTCGCCTTATGGGCGATGAGTTGGCTTCCTGTGGGGTGGAGCCGGCGCTGGCAGGGCCGCCCTCCTAGCGCTGAGGACGCGACGCTGAGGCGTTTCTCCGTGGGGGGGGGCGTGTCCGGGCCGGCGTCTGACGTCAGGGCGTCAGCCGGGGAAGCCCTGCGCGTCACAGGAAGGGGGAGTGGTCTGGCCGAGAACAATGAGGCGAGGGAGGGCCAAGATGGCGGCGCCCTGCTGTGTAGCGCGAACTAGCGTGGGGCAAATGCGCGGCCCTGCGCCCGTGGTTATCGGGGGGCTGTCTACCCTGTCCCCCTCTGGTGGGTCCCGGAGCGATCGCGCAGCGGTGGTGTTGGGTCAGGTTGGGCTGGGGGGGGGGTACCTCTGTCCGGTGTGATCTCTGTCCGGTGTTCGATGCTGGAGCCGAGGATGTCAGGATCCCTCGTGGGTGCAGAGGGTCCTGTTGATGATCCTCCTTCCTGCACCGTCTCCTGACGGTGCAGAAGACGGCATCGACCCCTTTAGTCGGGGGGAAGGCCACAGCTGGTGGCCGCCGTCTTCCTCTCAGCCCTCTCCTGGGAGAGGGGTGAGGAGGGGCGAAGCAAGGACTAGTCGCCCAGGATCCTCTGAAGCACCCGTGAGGGTGACAGAGGACCAAGTCCTGCCAGCGGGTCTGAGAGTGGGCAGTGTGGATTATTCGCACGCTGCTCTCTCAGTCGCTAAAGTGTGGGTAGAACAGGGTGAGTGATCTGCACCCTGTTACCCGAAGAAATGAATCTGGAAAACAAAGGGAAAGCGTTAATAAAACACAAAAAAACCTGTATGGGAATAAAGACTGCGGATCTGGTGTTAGATCCAGGTCCGCCTCCTACAGACACTAAGCAAAAACTGAGTTGCTCTGTGCCTGTCGGTGGGTGTATACTGCTGGGGAGGAGTCAGCTTTTGCCAAATTTGCATAGTGTCAGCCTCCTAGTGACAGCACATACACCCATAGTAACCTGTGTCCCCCAATGAAGCGATAAAGAAATGGACCCCAATACTCATTGAGTAACTTCTACTGAGAACACAGATACCCCATTTGTGGGGAAAAACTACTGTTTGGGCACATGGCTGGGCTCAGAGAAGAAGTAGCACCGTTTAACTTTGTGAACACAAAAATTGATGGAATCAAGAGCAGATGCAATGTTGCGTTTGGCGAGCCCTGATGTGCCTAAACAGTGGAAGCCCCCACAAGTATTGTCAAGAGGAAGATGAGAGACACCAGACCCCACAATGCGGATGAGCTGAAGGCTGCTATCATAGCAACCTGGGCTACCATAACACCTCAGCAGTGCCACAGGCTGATCGCCTCCATGCCACGCCGCATTAATCCAGTAATTGATGCCAAAGGAGCCCCGACCAAGTATTGAGTTCATACACTGAACATACATTTCAGTAGGCCAACATTTCAAAATCATTTTTCAAGCTGGTGTTATAAAATATTCTAATTTACTGAGATAATTACTTTTGGGCTTTCATTGGCTGTAAGCCATAATCATCAACATTAACAGAAATAAACACATGAAATAGATCACTCTGTTTGTAATGACTCTATATAATATATAAGTTTCACTTTTTTGTATTGAAGAACTAAAGTAAATTAACTTTTTGATGATATTCTAATTTTGTGAGAAGCACCTGTACATTTTTCCCACAAAAATGTTTTAGTCATAAGTTTTTTTTTTTTTTATTTAAATTTTCACCAAGATAGCAGGAGAAAATGGAATTGAAAGTTTGTTGTGCAATTTCTACTGAGTAAATCGATACTTCATATGTAGTCGAAAACTACTTTTGAGGCACCGTGCAAAGTTTAGAAGGGAATATTGGAATGCAGATTTATGGTTTGCGGGTGCCATGTCACATTGGTAGAGCACCTGAGGTGCAAAAACAACAGAATGCCATATAACAGACCCCATTTTACAAACTACACCTCAATTAATTTATCTAGGGCAGGGTTCGACAAACCCGGGCGTCAGGTCGCCAGTGGCACCTAGAAAATCATGCCTGGCGCCCGGGTTTGTCGGGGCCCTGAGCAGGCGGGGGGCCCACTCACCGTCGGGCACTGGGGCGCCCGTTAGCGGAGGAGAGCGGTGTCAGCGCCACCACTGGGCCTCCCCCCCGCTTGCTCAGGGCCCCGGCAGCAGCTGGCACAATACTCACCGCTCCCCGTGCCTCCGCTTCCGCAGCTCCGGGCTCCAGGGGGCGCCTGCGCTTCCTCTCACAGCAGCGCCGCTGAATGACGTCATCATTCAGCGGCCGGCTGTGGCAGAGAGCGCGCGGACGCCGGACAGGTGAGATATGTGTGTGTGTGTGTGTGTATCAGTGTGTGTGTATGTAGTGCGGTGCTTTGTGTGTGTATGTGAGAGAGTGCTTGTGTGCTGCGGTGCTGTCTGTGTGATGGTGGTGGGGGGAGGGCAGTGATAATGATGGGGAGGCATTGATGATAATGGGGGAGCATTGATGATGATGGGGAGGCATTGATGATGGGGAGGCATTGATGATAATGGGGAGGCATTGATGATAATGGGGAGGCATTGATGATAATGGGGAGGCATTGATGAGATGGGAGGCATTGATGATGATGGGGAGGCATTGATGATGATGGGGAGGCGATGATGATGATGGGGAGACGATGATGATGATGCGGAGGCGATGATGATGATGGGGAGGCGATGATGATGATGGAAAGGCATTGATGATGATGGGGAGGCATTGATGATAATGGGGAGGCATTGATGATAATGGGGAGGCATTCATGATAATGGGGAGGCATTCATGATGATGGTGAGGCATTGATGATGATGGGGAGACATTGATGATAATGGGGAGGCACTGATGATAATGGGGAGGCATTGATGATGGGGAAGCGATGATGATGATGGGCAGGCGATGATGATGATGGGGAGGCGATGATGATGATGGGGGAGGCGATGATATGATGAGGAGGCAATGATGATGATGGGCAGGCACTGATGATGATGGGGAGACCATGATGATGATGGGGAGGCAATGATTATGATGAGGAGTAGGCAATGATGATGATGAAATGAAAAAAAATTCTGGCTCCTAAATTTTTTGGCTGGCTCCTAGATTCTGAACAACTTTGTCGACCCCTGATCTAGGGGTGCAGTGAAAATACTGACACCACAGAATTTAATATCATTGGACAGTAAAAAAAAAAAAATTACATTTTTAAACACAAAAAAAAATGTTTTAGCCTCAGATTTTACATTTTCCCACAGGAAATGAGTAAAAATGACACCAAAATTTGTCACACAATGTCTGCTGAACTTAGAAATACCCCATATGTGTCTGTAAAGTACAATTACTTATCCAGACACCGTGACTCACGAGACTCGGGAGGGATGGAGCGCTATTTGCCTCCTGGAGCACAGATTGTCCTAGAATAGTTTGTGGACTTGATATACAGAGCAATATACAGTGCTATAAGAGCAGAATAACTCCCTCATGTTTGAAATTATAACCCTTTGGGAATTTATCTACAGGTGTAGCAACGATTTGACTTCATGGGCGTTTTCCAGAAACAACCAGCAGTGGATGTTGCCGAGTGAAACTTGCAAATATGCCATTATAGTGACCAGTACGTTGTAGTGACTGTACATTGTGGTGCCCAGCTCGTGCTTCTGGAGACACGCATCTGTCAATTAGGCAGGCTCTCATCACTACAGAAATGCCAAACATGTGGACATTTAATGTGGTTTAGGTACACTGTGAGGCACAAAAAGGGACAGGGGGCATTTGGATTTGCCAAATTTCTTTTGGGGAGCAAGGGCCATTTCGCTTTTCCAGAGCTTTTGTGCTACCAGTAATATGGAAGCCCCCTATATTTCTGTTAACAGATGACAGACCTGAGTATGGATTTGCTTTTTTGTTGTAGATTAAGTTGAAGTTTTTATTGGGAACATTTTACATAACACTTGGGATGACATTTATCCGGCGCTCAACTCTGAACACTTACATCTGGGTTTCCAGTTGTATCACTAGAGGGAATCTTCCTCCCGGGAGTTCCGTCTGATTCCGTGTATTTCAGAGATTTACAAGGAATCCTGGTTTCAGCTCGCAGCGTAGATCCCAAGATAAATGTTGAGCCTTACTGCGATTTTTGGGAGGCAGAATGAACAAATCACCAGCATGTGCACAATTGGTTTTATTAATTTTTTACGCCGTTCCTCGTGCAGTACACGTGATTAGATGACTTTCTTCTTCGGGTGAGTGTGATTAAAGCGATACCAAATTCATATAGTTTTTTTATTACGTTTGGATGCTGTCATGAAAGTCTTTGTTTTTTGTTTTGTTTTTAAGCCATAATTGTTACATATTTCTGATGACAGTCATGTTAGGGCTTATTTTTTAAAGGACGAGTTGGCATTTTTATTGGTACAATTTCTGGTCACAACGTTTGGTCACAAACTCTTTAAGCTTTTCTGACCGTTCATTTTTCCCCCTGCATGACACCTCCCCCTTATGATTGGACAAAACTATACAAGAGAAAATATTAATGCCCCCAGAACCGAATCTCTGCTAATGACCTTTTGGTCTTGGCACAAATTAGAAGCTAAAATGTACAAGGTTTTGGTCAGCTCAGCATCCACTAATCCATGATATGGGCAGTTTAACATGCTCAAATTATTGAAAGGTCCTCTTTAAACATTTATATAGATGATTTAGCAGCTATAAAATTCATAGCCATGTAGTATATATTTTAGTGTTGTAACTGCAAATAAATTCATTTTTAATCCATATGGTGCACCTCTGGCATGGCCAATGTCTCGGTGCACTCCTGGTGTGGCCAATGTCTCGGTGCACAATTATACCCTCAGATTTGCATATCCTGCACTATCCCTGATCTTTACTGATAGTGTTGGGTTTATCACAGTGAGTGCTCCCTAATCTTAAATTCCAATTCCTGCGTACACACACTGACACAGGACAAGCCAAGCAGCGCACTCAGTGTCAGAGTGAGTGCCTAATCAGTGGGGGTATGCATACGCCCTTATTTCCAACTCCGCTCTGAAGCCACTTGATCACTACACTTCCAGGTTTAACAAGCAGAATCCAGACTGGCTGGAGCTAGAGATAAAAGCGTGCACTCTCCTGCACTGAGTGCACGCCTACCCTGACAAAGTGAGCGCACCGCTGTGCTCCTAGGGAAAGTGTCAGCAGTTTTGGCCGTATTAAGAGACAGACACTGCCATTCAGGGTTTATCTACAGAATTCTATAATGCTGTAGATAAGCCCCCGGATCTGACCTGAAAGCTAAGAAAAATATGTTTTATTATACTCACCATGGGGGGGGGCGATCCGATGGCTGTCGCAGGTCCGGCGCCTCCCATCTTCCTGTAATGCCACCCTTCTGCTTGCTTCATGACTCCCCGGCATCGCGCTCCTGCGCAGGCGTACTTATCTACTCTGTTGAGTACAGAGCAAAGTACTGCAGTGCGCAGGTGCCGGGAAAGGTCAGAGAGGCCCAGCGCCTGCGCACTGCAGGAATTTGCTTTGCTCTCAACAGAGTAGATAAGTACGCCTGCGCAGGAGCACGATGTCAGTGAGCCTGTGAAGCAAGCAGGAGGGCGGCATCGCACGAAGATGGGAGGCGCCGGACCCGCGACACCCATCTGACTGGACCGCCTCTAGGGTGAGAATAATAAAAGTTATTTTTCTTATCTTTCAAGTCCGATCGGGGAGGGGGGGGTAGGGGCTTATCTACAGCATTATAGAAGCCCTGAAAGGCGGTGGCCGTATCTTAACCCCTTACTGCCATAGGATGGAATAGTACGTCCGCACCTATCAACTAGTTAAATGCCGCTGTCAAACGCTGACCCCCGTCGGTGGTCATCGGTTCGTCAGCATAACAAACCAGAGGTCTCTTTGAGACCTCTATGGTTGTTGATGCTGGATTGCTATGAGCGCCACCCTGTGGACGGCGCTCATAGCAATGCAGTAATTCTGCTACATAGAGGCGATCTGTGCATCGCCTCTATGTAGCAGAGCCGATCAAGCTATGGCAGCTTCTGAAGCATGTCAAAAGTTAAAGAAAAATGTTTTTAAAAATATTTAAAAAATTAAAAAAAAACATAAAAGTTCAAATCACCCCCCCTTTCACCTCATTCAAAATAAAACTAATAAAAAATTCAAACATACACATATTAGGTATCGCTGCGTTCAGAATTGCCCGATCAAAAAAAAAAAAAAAAAAAAAAAAAAGGATTAACCTGATCGCTAAACGGCGTAGCGAGAAAAAAAAAAACCCAAACACCAGAATTACGTTTTTTGGTCACTGCGACATTGCATTAAAATGCAATAACGGGCGATCAAAACATCGCATCTGCACCAGGATGGTATCACTAAAAACGTCAGCTCGGCGTGCAAAAAAATAAGCCCTCACCCAACCAGAGAGCACGAAAAATGGAGACGCTATGGGTCTCGGAAAATTTAGTTATTTTTTATTTTTAGCAAAGTTTGGAATTTTTTTTTCACCACTTAGATAAAAAATAAAAAAGAACCTAGACATGTTTGGTGTCTATGAACTCGTAATGACCTGGAGAATCATAATGGCAGGTCAGTTTTAGCATATAGTGAACCTAGCAAAAAAGTCAAACAAAAAAACAAGTGTGGGATTGCACTTTTTTTTGCAATTTCACCGCACTTGGAATTTTTTTTCCCGTTTTCGAGTACACGACATGTTAAATCCAATGGTGTCGTTCAAAAGTACAACTTGTCCCGCAAAAAACAAGCTCTCACATGGCCATTTAGATGGAAAAATAAAAAAGTTATGGCTCTGGAAAGAAGGGGAGCGAAAAACAAAAAAGCTCCGGTCATGAAGGGGTTAATACCGCCAAAACTGCTGACAGGTTCTCTTTGTCAGTGTGCACACGCAGGATTTGAGTTTAGGGTGCGCTCGCTGAGAGAAACCCAGCACTGTCAATCAAGATCATGGAAAATGCTGGATAAGCAAATCGGAGGATGTAATGGTGAACCGAGACATCGGCCACACCAGCGGTGCACCAAAGCACCTTCACTTGCATATGGATTCTAAGTGAACTTATCTGCAACACTAAAAATGTTGACAGGTATGATTTTTTTTTTTTTTTAAAGGGGCCAAGTCCCTATCAGTATGTCTTTGGAGTGAGGGAGGAAACCCACAAAACACGGGGAGAACATACAAACTCCTTCCAGATGTTGTCCTTGGTGGGATTTGAACCCAGTACCCCGGCGCTGCAAGGCTACAGTGCTAACCACTGAGCCACCGTGCCGCCCTGTAGCTGAATTTTAGTTTTTCAGGTGACAGACTTCCTTTCACAAGTGAGCTTTCTATAAGGATGTAGTACAGATCAGTGTGCCACACTATTAAGTAATTGTGCAGGTTTTCATCTACAATTTTGTTTTTTTAAGCCTTTCACTTCCATTAACATAACTGTCCTATAGCAGGAAATAAACATTTACAGGAAGGGCAATAACTGATAATTTCATTAATGGGCCCTCCTGTAGCTCACTGCACCTACTGGTTAATGCAGTCATCTGATCTTTAGAGAAAAGCTAAGCAGAGTCCGGCACATTTTTCACTTTTACTTGTTATAAAGTCATGAGAACTTATATTTCTTTGCTTTTTTAAATCTGCGCATAAACTCTATGTGTTTCTGGTCTTTGCAGCAGCAAGAAAGGTCAGCACAGCCCTACCCAAAGATTATGGGGATGAAAGAAATATGAGCCGGGTCTACCAGGGGTGGCGCTGTTGGCCCATAGAGCAGGATCCTAGGAGACATCCGAAAACATTAAATACAAAGCTACATAAAATAATGGGACCGTACCTGCATATTCATAAAACCATTCTAGGCACCTCTTGCTGGAAAACACTTCATCCTCCGCTCTTATTCTGGAAGGGTCGTATTTCTTATACATTCTAAAAAGTAAAAAAAAAAAAAAAAAAAAAAAAGATTATGTTCACTAACACCACACACCATAGCTGGGGGCTGCCTATAGTTATCTTTGCTGTGTTTTTAGCACGTATTTTCTGCTGCAGTAAAAAAAACAACACGCATTTTACAGTACCAGCAAATTAAATGAGACTTGTAAGATTCCTACACCGCATTTTTTTTATTTATTTTTTTTATTTATAACTACAGCATGTTAATTCTTTCAGCAATTTTGCTACATTCGTTTTTTGCCTGTGTATTAATCAAATGATTTTTCACAGCAAAAATATATACAAAAGTATAAAACCAATGTTAAAGGGTTTGCCTTATTTGAGGGTATAAAAAGCATCTGAAAACTGCGTTTATAAAATCCCAGTCACCAACACCTGGCAAGGTCACTACAGTAAGAAAAAAAAAAAACAAAAAAAAAACGGGAAATACCTTCAAACAGCGTGTAGCAGCCATACTACGCCCTCAGCACAAACCTCCTTTAGTTAAGAGGGACTTCCCTTTCAATTATTTTTTTTTTCTTTCTTAGTAACTTGTGACAGTGTTAAATCATATGTTACTTTCCATCCCAGGTTCCGTGTTGCAGCAGTGACATCATGTGAACAGTGTTAAACACAGGGCTATGCGGCTCTGCCAACGGAGACATTGCTAGTCACTGAGCAGCTGTGGCCATACAGGAATGGCAATGAGCAGCTGGAAGTACACGGTGCGATATAATATGAGAACTGCAATATATTAATATAACAATGTTGATGGGAGGAGGAGAAGGGCTACAATGATCTAGTTAAAACCCCTTTAAATAGATCTTAAAACACTATTGTTATCAGAAGATTCCTTTTCCCTAAGAAGACAAATTGGAAACAAAAAAGCACCTATCACCGATTTCAGCCAGACATAAACTTGCACATATATACAGTCAGGGCCGGCGTCAGCACCCGGCACACCCGGGCAAGTGCCGGGGCCCCGAGCAGGCGGGGGGGCCCACTCGCCGTCGGGCACCCCGGCGTCTGTTAGCGGTGTCAGCGCCGCCACTGGGCCCCCCCACTTGCTCAGGGCCCCGGCGGCAGCCGGCGCAATACTCACCTCTCCCCGTGCCTCTGTTGTCGCAGCTCCGAGCTCCAGGGGGTGCCTGTGCCGGCGCTTCCTCTCTCACAGCAGCGCCGCTGAATGACGTCATCATTCAGCGGCCGGCTGTGGCAGAGAGAGCGCGGACGCCGGACAGGTGAGATCGGTGTGTGTGTGTGTCTGCCTGTGTGTATGTGAGAGAGTGCTGCCTGCGGTGCTGTATGTGTGATGGTGGTGGGGGGAGGTAGGCAGTGATGGTGGTGAGGAGGCGATGATGATGATGATGGGGAGGCAATGATAATGGGAAGGCGATGATGATGATATTAATGGGGAGGCAATGATGATGATGGGGAGGCAATGATAATGGGAAGGCAATGATGATGATATTAATGGGGAGGCAATGATGATGATGGGGAGACAATGATAATGGGAAGGCAATGATGATGATATTAATGGGGAGGCAATGATGATGATGGGGAGGCAATGATAATGGGAAGGCAATGATGATTATATTAATGGGGAGGCAATGATGATAATAGGGAGGCAATGATGATGATGATGGGCAGGCAATGATGATGAGGGGAGGCAATGATGATGATAATGGGGAGTCTTTCCACAGCGCCCTTTCCTGAGCCGTAACAGTGCAGAACGCAGCACAGTGTAGAGGAGAGCTCCATATTTTGTATGGAGCATTATATTGGGTCCAGTATCCTGTATGGAGCATTATATTGGGTCCAGTATCCTGTATGGAGCATTATATTGGGTCCAGTATTCTGTATGGAGCATTATATGGGGGATGGCGGGGTGACATCCTGCATGGGGTATTATATGGGTGATGAGGGGGAGACTATGTGGTGCCCATAATATTGTATGGAGGACTGTACTGTCCAGTCTGTACTGTGCTGTGAGGATTTGGCGGTTTTTGAGCTATTGTACAATTTACAATAGGTATCAGTCATGTAATGGAAGAAGAGAAGTGTTTGGCGTTGTGCTATACCCATATTTCTCTGCAGTATCTGTGCATCATGAATCTGTGTTAAGGGGGCCCACAGACTCTTTCGCCCAGGGCCCATAAAAACCTGGAGCCGGCCCTGTATACAGTCATGGCCAAAAGTTTTGAGAATGACACAAATATTATATTTTCACATGATCTGCTGCCCTCTGGTTTTTATGTGTGTTTGATAGATGTTTTATCACAGACAGAAATATAATAATTGCAAACATATGAGTAACAAAAGCTTATATTGACAGTTAGAATGAGTTAATGCAGCAAGTCAATATTTGCAGTGTTGACCCTTCTTCTTCAGGACCTCTGCAATTCTCCCTGGCATGCTCTCAATCAACTTCTGGACCAAATCCTGACTGATAGCAGTCCATTCTTGCACAATCAATGCTTTCATTTTGTCAGAATTTTAGGCTTTTGTTTGTCCACACGTCTCTTGATGATTGACCACAAGTTCTCAATGGGATTAAGATCTGGGGAGTTTCCAGGCCATGGACCCAAAATCTCTATGTTTTGTTCCCTGAGCCATTTAGTTATCACCTTTGCTTTATGGCAAGGTGCTCCATCATGCTGGAAAAGGTATTGTTAATCGCCAAACTGCTCTTGGAGGTTGGAAGAAGTTGCTCTTGGAGGACATTCTGGTACCATTCTTTATTCATGGCTGTGTTTTTAGGCAAGACTGTGAGAGAGCCGATTCCCTTGGCTGAGAAGCAACCCCACACATGAATGTTTTCAGGATGCTTAACAGTTGGCATAGACAAGACTGGTGGTAGCGCTCACCTTGTCTTCTCCGAATGAGGCGTTTTCCTGATGTCCCAAACAATCGAAAAGGGGATTCATCAGAGAAAATAACTTTACCCCAGTCCTCAGCAGTCCACTGCCTGTACCTTTTGCAGATATCAGTCTGTCCATGATGTTTTTTCTGGAGAGAAGTGGCTTCTTTGCTGCCCTCCTTGAGACCATGCCTTGCTCCAAGAGTCTCCGCCTCACAGTGCGTGCAGATGCACTCACACCTGCCTGCTGCCATTCCTGAGCAAGCTCTGCACTGCTGGTAGCCCGATCCCGCAGCTGAAACACTTTTAAGAGACGGTCCTGGCGCTTGCTGGTCTTTCTTGGGCGCCCTGAAGCCTTTTTGGCAACAATGGAACCTCTCTCCTTGAAGTTCTTGATGATGCGATAGATTGTTGACTGAGGTGCAATCTTTCTAGCTGAGATACTCTTCCCTGTTAGGCCATTTTTGTGCATTGCAATGATGACTGCACGTGTTTCTTTAGAGATAACCATGGTTAACAGAAGAGAAACAATGATGCCAAGCACCAGCCTTCTTTTAAAGTGTCCAGTGGTGTCATTCTTACTTAATCATGACAGATTGATCTCCAGCCATGTCCTCATCAACACCCACACCTGTGTTAATAGAGCAATCACTGAAAAGAGGTTAGCTGGTCCTTTTAAGCAGGGCTGCAATGATGTTGAAATGTGTTTTGGGGGATAAAGTTCATTTTCTAGCCAAATATTGACTTTGCAAAGTAATTGCTGTTAAGCTGATCACTCTTTATAACATTCTGGAGTATATGCAAATTGCCATTAGAAAAAGTGAAGCAGTAGACTTTGTAAAAATTAATATTTGGGTCATTCTCAAAACTTTTGGCCATGACTGCACATTACAATGATCATATCTTTTTTTATGACTGCGTCCACTTTTTTCTCCTACCGTTTCCATGAATAACGAGTGGAGATGCCCAGTTACACAAGCTTTAACGGGCTTTTGCAAAACAATTGTGGAATATAAGGCTTCATTCAGACGAACAAAAAAAAAAAAAGACGATTTTTAGTGTCTTCTATCAGATTTTACAGCGTATTTTGGTCAGTGTGTCAGTTTTAACCCTCAAAACATAAATAATAAAACATATTTTGCAAAGCTCCTACCTACCCATTGCAATGCTAAAAAACAGACAGGCCTCAGAGGAAAGAACATGTACCCATTAGTCTATGTAGTTGTCCGTGTTTCTTTGCGGACCATGTATTCCCCCCCCAAAAAAAACACAAAACATAGATTTACAGTATGTTGGTTTTTGATCCAACTCTTGAATCAATATCACACATACAAGTCTATGGGAATGTGAAAATGACATGAATTGCACACAGATGGCAGCGGGCGCGGTTTGTGATTTTCATGGACCCAGATTTATATCGGTGTTTTTGATCAGTCAATCAGATCACAAACAAACATGTCTTGGTGATTTTTCTTGCTGACAAATGTCCCGAATTATAAAAACAAAAAAAACAAAAAACAAAACCACACAGAAATCCGGACAGCCATATAGACTATAATGGAGAGAACTAGAACACCACTAGCGTTCTAAAAAGATGGAACTTCTACATATCTACATGCGGCATTAAGATATTTGCACCTGGAAGATTTTTTGGTTTTATTTGTATTTTTTTCAGCAAGTCAACAGAAAAAAAAAAAAAAAAGAAAAAACCCCTCTGTACTGTACAACCACTTTGCTATTTATATATTCAGTGTTATGTATTTTTTTTGGCCGCTTCAGACTTTGAAAAATGCCCGGTGAGAGGAAAAAAGTGCATCTTGCTTCTTGACGGACGGAGGACGGACGGACGGACGGACACACACAATGCAGCCACCTCAGCTCATCTGACACCAGTCTGAGGTCCTAGGTGCAGGCGCCAGAGTGCCAGTCATTACCCCAGCAACAAACATGAACGATACGGGTCACGGAAACGAACGATTCTCAATAACAGAACGTAACAAATATCAAACCGGAAATGTGCTGATAATCTCCTACCCGTCGTGTCTACTTTTCTTAGCCAACAGGTCATCGCCAGCAGCAGGTCTTCTCTTTTTTCGTGGGGGCATAGTCTTAGTAAAACAGTCTGAGGTGCTGCAGGAACGCAGACTCCCTGAGGGAAAAAAAAAGGAAATTAGAAGAACTCCTGTCTCTAAACGCATAACATGTACATACATTCAGCCTATAAAGTAACACGTTTATCCAGAAGAAGGCAAAAACCCAATGAGGCAGATACGAATATCTCCATAATAGTGGGAAAAATTCCTTCTCGACTCCACATACAGCAATCAGACTGGTTACTTGGATCAACGTCTCCTCACAAATCTAGTACCCCAAACCTGTCATATTATATTTTTCAAGAAAGGCATCCAGGCCTACATGTACTTTTGTAGTGTATCAACCGTAACAAAATCATGTGGCAGAGAGCTCAATAATCTCTCACTGCTCTTATAGTAAAGATCGCAGTCTGTGATAATTACACCTTTTTTCCCTCTAGACACAGAGGATGGCCCTTGACAGAATCGCAGGCCTAGATGTAAAAAGATCTCTGTACTGTCCCCTCATATTTGTACATTGAAATAAGCCTTCATTTTTCAAAAGTGAATAATCCCAAGTTTGATAACCGTTCTTGATATTGCAGACCAGCCATTCCCTTAATAACCTTGGTCGCTCTTCTCTGCACCCGCTCTAGTTCAGCTATGTCTTTCTTATACACTGGAGACCAGAACTGTACAGAGTATTCTTAGTGTGGTCGCACCAGTGACTTGTATAAAGCCACACTATGTATTTGTCATGAGCATCTATGTCTCTTTTATTGCATCCCATTTCATTTGCATTAGGAGCAGCTGCCTGACACTGGGCCTAAAGTCGAATTTGCTGCCCATCCATACGCCCAAGTCTTTTCAATGAGTTTTACAATTTAGTACATAATACATTTTATTTCCTCTGCAGAACCTTACATTTATCTGCAATAAAACAGGATTTTGGTTGCTTACCGTAAAATCTGTTTCTCGGAGCGCTCATTGGGGGACACAGGAAACCATGGGTGTATGCTGCTGCCACTAGGAGGCTGACACTATGCATATGAAAAAAGGGTTGGCTCCTCCTCTGCAGTATACACCACACCGACTGGCATCATCTACTCAGTTAGTGAGAAAGCAGTAGGAGAAGAACATGAGAGAACCAAACAGAACAGACAACTCAAACATAACCTTAACAATCAGAATAAAGGACGAGAGTTGTAAACCTATGGGAGGGTGCTGTGTCCCCCAATGAGCGATCCGAGAAACAGATTTTACGGTAAGCAACCAAAATCCTGTTTTCTCGATCGCTCTAATTGGGGGACACAGGAAACCAAGGGACGTCCCAAAGCAGTCCATGGGGTGGGAAGAAAATTGGCAGAAAACTCCATTCAGGTCGGCAAAGTCCCCAATGCCGCCTGCAAGATCCTTCTGCCTAAGCTGGCGCCCGCCGAAGCGTAGGCGTGGACCTTGTAAAATTTTTGGCAAACGTGCGGATGGAAGACCTGTTTGCCGCTTTTCAAAGTTGTAGGGCGGATGCCCCATGGTGAACCGCCCAGGAGGCGCCTACTGTCCGGGTGGAGTGAGCTTTAATCCCAAAGGGAGACACACTGTTGTTAACCCGGAAGCCTGCAATATGCAGTCCTATCCAACGCGCAAGGCCGGCAGGCCTCTCCGCGCTCCGACTGGAATAACGAACAGAAGATTCGACTTCCTGAAGGAAGCAGTCCTCTCTAGGCAGATCCTCACTACCCGGACCAGTAAGGCCTGTTCAGTGAACGCTCCAGAGAGTCGGAGCTGAGAGAAAGAAAGTAGGACAATATCCTCATTCAAATGAAAGGTGGAAATCACCTTGGGAAGAAGAGAACGAGATGCCAAGGATTTCTGAAAGAGGATAGAAAAAATTGGCACCTGCTCCTTGAGAGAGAGCGAGCGAGAGACCAGAATCCAATACCACTTGGAGGAGAACCCAAGATAGCTGGGAGCGACAACCTCTTGGCGGTTGACGTCAGACACCCACCAGCGAAAATAGGCCTTCCCTGTTTGGTAGTAGAATCTGGAGGACGACGGTTTTCCTGGCCTGGATCGTGGTGTGAATCACCCGATCGGAGAAACCGGATGCTCTCAATATCGCGGTCTCCACCGCCGCGTCGTCAAATAGAGTGACCGAGAACTCGAGCCTAAGGAAGGGGCCCCTGGGGGCAGAAAACGAAGGCCCGATCTCGGGGCAGGAAAACGCACTCTATTTTGTATCCAGAGGATACAACCTCTCTGACCCACGCGTCTTCCACCAGGACGAGCCAGACGCCTCTGAACAGGAGGAGACGACCACCCGGCCTGGGAGAAACGCTGGGCTCTGGATACGAGTCAAGCCAAGGAGGATCTGCCAGGTCTTGACCTGGAAGATCTACCCTGGGAGTTATGGGAACGCCAGGAAGGAGTGGGCCTGAAGAAAGCCTTCTTCCTGGTCTGGCGATTCTGCGGCCTGTGCCGACCTGAAGAATCGTCCGACTCCGGGGAGGTGAGAAAAGGCCGAAAGGAGCGGAACTGCCGCCTTTGAACGGGACTGCGAGGCTTGGACTGAGGGAGGAGAGAACTCGTGCCTCCCGTTGCCTCCTTAATGATCTGATCCAACCTAGAGCCGAACAGACGATCTCCCTGGAAGGGGAGGCCTGTGAGCGACTTCTTTGAAGAAGGATCCGCTTGCCATGCTTTGAGCCAATTATTCCTCCGAATGGCTACAGAATTGCTGGACGCCTGAGCAGCGCAAGACGCGGTGTCCAGGGAGGCCGAAACCAAATATTGCCCAGCACGGGAAATTTGATCTGCAAACTCCGCCAGCTCCCTCGGAGGGGCTCCAGCCATGATGCCCTTGCGGAGCTGTTTTGCCCAACGGGCTAAGGCCCTTGACACCCAAGTTGAGGCAAAGGCCGGGCATAAAGCAGAAGCGGCCGCTTCAAAGGCTGATTTTGCCAGCGATTCTAAAATTCTATTGTTGACATCCTTGAGGAAAGCTGCATTAGAGAGTGGAAGGACCGTATTGGTGGAGAGTCTGGAGACCGGAGGGTCCACCATAGGAGAAATTGTCAGTTAGTGGTAAGATCCAGAGGGAAGGGATATAGGATGCCGAGGCGCTTCCCTCTTTGAAAGCGCCTGGTTGGATCTTCTCTCTCCCTCTTGAGAATCTCCATGAACTCAGTATGCGAGGCAAAGACCATGGCCGGTGGCTTGGACAGTCTGAACGAAACCGCCTGATCTGCGGATTCCGTAGCGGTATCTTTGATGCCTAAGGTCTGTTTGACCGCCACGATCAGGCTCTGCACCGTATCGTCATGGTGGAGGCCTGTTCTGAATCTAGGTCCGACTCATCTTCCGAAAGCGCATCCAAAGACGCTTCGCCTGACTCCAGAGAGGAGGGCGCTAGAGGGGGATCGCGCCGTGAAAGGTCATCTGGTGAGGTGGAGCGGGAAGAGGACCCAGAGCGGTGCTCCAATCTAGGTCTCTTACGGCCTGTGTTGGAAGGACCGGGCTGCGAGTTATGTGACCCGCAGGCGACCGCGGGTGCAGAAAGGGGCAATCTGTCCAAAACAGACACTAGGGTCTGTGAGATCTTGGTGAGGTCCGCCACAGATTGTGACAGAGAAGTAGCCCACTCAGGGGCAGGAGGGTCAGAAACGCCAGGGGCAGGAGGGGGTTCCTGGGCGGGCACCGTGGGGTCGCTGCAGGCCTGGCAGAGGGGAGACGACTGACCTGAAGGGAGTCTGCCATTACAAGAAGAGCACACAAAGTGCATGACCAGAGCGGTGGAGGAAGAGGAAGGTGGAGGGCGAGCTGGCTCTGCCTTGTGCTTAGGCATGGTGAGCAGTCCCACTAACTGATGCCAGAGGGTTGGGGGACAGAAGGGAGAGAGAGGAGAGTGTCAGCTCTGCGGGGCAGAGCAACTCACGGTGTCCTTATGTGCTGCTCCACAGGTACTACGAAGCGGAAGGCTGTGAGACGAAGATGGCGTCCAGCAGGAGACCCGGCAGTGGAAGAAAGAGCGCGCTCTCAGTGGATGAAGAAGGAGGAGCAAGCGCCGTTGTTTTGGGCAATATGGCTGCGGCTCCAGCCCAGCAACGCTGGAGGGGTGGGCGGAGCCTAGGCAGCACTGAGGAGTAAAGACGGGCGGGAGAAAAGCCCGCCCGGAAACTCGAGGGGAAGGGGGCGTAGCCAGCAGAAAAGTAGGCCCGAAATGAAGCCAGGGACTAAATTAGGAAGCGCGGCCGCCGATGGAGGGGGGGGGGAAGTGGTGGCGGCGCGGAGGTCACCCATTGGCCACTAATGATTCCTCCAAGGAAAAAAAAAACGGCTCAAGAGCCCCCTCCCAAGGGGGCGCAGCGGTGCGACCAGGCAGCCGGAGCTGCCAGGTGGTCCCAAGGAAGGGGAGACTGGGGACCCAAAAAGAAGAAGGTAGGCCGAGGGGAAGCCGGGGCCTCAATTAGAAGGCGCGGCCGCCGATGGAGGGGGGGGAAGCGGCGCGGAGGTCACCCATTGCCCTCTAAAGATCCCCCCACAGGGAACTGCAACGCAAGAGCCCCCTCACAGGGGCGCGACCAGGCGCTTGGGGCTGCTAGGTGGCCCCAAAGAAGGGGAGGCTGGGGACCCTCTAATGTTCATCCTTTTTTTTTCTTTTAATAAAAGTCTTCTTTCTTCTTTTCTTTTGTCTTCTCTCCTAACTGGGGGAAGCGGGACAGTACCTCAGTGGCGAGTCGGACGTCCGGCATCCGTTTGACGTCCGTGTCTCCTCAACCGCAGGCTCTGGTGGGCGAGTGGTTGCGAGACGGAGGCAGGCCCGGATATTCTTCCGTTTTCCGGATCACCTGGACACCCCTCCGTGTCAGGGATCCTCTTTGGGGTCCTGCCGAACAGACATATGAGGATACAGGGTGGCAGTACACGCCGTACTCATAGTCTCTGCGTGGGACTACAGTAGTGACTGTTCACACTGTATCCCTCCGGAAAAAACCTGAAAAGGAACGACGCACATTAGGTAGATATGGGTCTCCGGAGAGACCCGTGTCCACCTCCTACTGACACTAAGCTAAAACTGAGTAGATGATGCCAGTCGGTGGGGTGTATACTGCAGAGGAGGAGCCAACCCTTTTTTCATATGCATAGTGTCAGCCTCCTAGTGGCAGCAGCATACACCCATGGTTTCCTGTGTCCCCCAATTAGAGCGATCGAGAAACTTTAATTGCGATTTCTCAGCTCAAGCTTCTATAAATCCCTGTGTAATGTTAAATTATCCTCCTGTGTTGTATACCTTGACTTCATAGTTTAGTATCATCTGCAAATACTGAAATTCTACATTGTATGCCCCCTACAATAGGGACGTCAAACTTAAATGCACAAAGGGCCAACATTTAAAAAAAAAAAACTTTGACAATGTCGTGGGCCAACCCTAAAATTTGTTAAAAAAAAGTCTACAATTCAGGACGTTTTGACTGATCAAATATAATGATGAAACTTTTTATATGGACACAAACTTAGAGGGGTTGTCCTACGAACAAAGTACTTTTCAATTAACAGAACCATAAAATTAGCACAATCACAAAAGGGGAATACTGGAATAATATAGGCTATAGAAGAGCAATAAAAGCATGCGGCCCAATTTAAATATGTAATAACAATGGATAATCATCACTGAATACAAATAAAGTATGATGCCAACAAAAGTGCCCCTCAAACACAGTACAACACCCCACAATGAATTCCTCCAAATGTACGGTATGATAGCCTTACTGTACCCCCCCCCAAGCAAAGTATAATGACCCATCACAGTAAAATGGAGCCACATAGCCCTCCACACCACAGTATAATGGGCCCCATATAGCCCTCCACTCCACAGTATAATGGGCTTCACATAGCCCTTTACACCACAATATTAAGGGCCACACATAGCCCCCAGAGTCATCGAGGGCCAAATGTAATCACCCTGAGGGACAGAGTTTGAAATATGTGCTCTACAAGGTCATTAATAAATGTTAAAAAGAATAGCATGTCCAATGCTGACTCCTGTGGTACCCCACTGTTACCGGTTTCCATTTATAACCACGCTTTGCCCCCCATCACTGAGACAGTTGTTAACCCAGTTACACATTATCCCCTAGTTCCATTATTCTCATTTTATATACCAACTTTAATGTGGCACCGTATTTAACAAGAATATTATTTAGCAAGCCATAAAAAAAACAAAAACAAACAGGGTTAAAAAAAAACTGACGCGCTTCTGGAGTCCATAGTCTATGATTAAGGGCGTCCTGGACGTCAGAAAAGCGTGAGTTTCTCAACAGTTTGTCTTTTTTATGGCTTGCTAAATATGATTTATTGAGCCACTGGAAGTGCCGCTTTTTCCTTCTATAGTTGCTGAGCTGCACCAGCTGGAGACATGGCACCCAATGGTTTTGCCTCCTATGGACTCTAATCTTACGGGCATGGTAAGCTCCAACCAACCCCTTTTTCGCTAATCAGATTAGTTTGACAGGACCGATCCCTCAAACCCATGTTGATGCTGGGACATGAGGCTATTCTTATTGATACACTTAAGAATAGCATCTCTTAGGAAACCATCAAGGATTTTACCCACAGTCAAGGTTAAACCTACCAGCCTTTAATTTCCAGGCTCAGAATTTGTCCCATTTTTCAATACTGACAGCATATTTGCTACGCACCAGTCCTGAGGTACAGACCAGGTTATTATGGAATCCTTGAATATTAGAAATAGCGGTCTGTCCATCCCGGTACTTAATTCCTGCAGTACTCGTGGGTTTATGGCATCCGGGCCAGGGGATTTGGCTACTTAGTCATTTTGAGGTGCCGCAGTACTTTTTGTGGGTATGCCTGATGTGGAGAATTTCTAGTATGCCTGATCATGTAGCCTGTCATAGGATTTTCTTGTATAAATACTGAAGGGAAAAGGAGTTTGGCAGATTGGTCTTTCCCTCATCCTCTTCCACCATTTCACCAAGACTATTTTTTGAGGGGGCCAACACTACCATTTTTCAGTTTTTTAATGTTTAGTCAGTGGTTTCCTTCAATTTCTAGCTTGTTTATTCCCATAGGGCATATACTGTATCACGCACAGGTCCTATTCAGTGTGCTCATATAAGTCTCCCATTTGCTTTGTGTATTTTTATTTCTCAGGACGTTGTCCCAGTTTATGGCACGAAGATCATTTCTCAGCTGTTGGAGATTCCCCTTCCTGAAGTTCAATGTCCTTGTAGCCCCTCTACTACACATCTATTAAAGGATACAAGAAAACGTATTAATGTTTGATCATTAAAACTCAAGTGACCACCAACCCTTATATTTGATATGCGGTCCGGCCAGTTGGTTAATATTAGGTCTGGCAGTGCCTCCTGCTTGTTGGGTCGTGAACCAGTTGTGACAGGAAATTGTCTTTCATTGTTGTCAAAAACCTGTTTCCTTCGCTGCAGGTTTCTGCTCCCAATTTATAGCAGGGTAGTTGAAGTCCCCCATTATAATGACTTCTCCCTGAGAAGTTCTCGTGAGTGATTCTTGCTTAAGAAAAAAAAAAAGTTGAAGTTCTACCTGTCTGGTGATCGTCTTGACCCACGTCTTCTGTCAAATTCTGGAAATGGTACATAAAATAGTCAGCCATTGACATGTCAAACACACCTAGCATTCTTTGTACAGCTACATTAGTTCTGTTCAATGAAGGACAGCATTGCAGATGGTGCAAGGGGCAGGGGGATATTAGAGGGGCTGCGCTACAAAATTCAATATAGTTTTATCAAACAGCAGATCAAATGGATAAGAAACATGTAATCTACATGTGTAACAGGGGTAATGCCCTGGCATCCATGCACAGGATACATGGATGGATTCTCAGCCTACTTAGACAACAAAGTGCAACTATTCCAGAATCCCTTCATGCCACTGTCTGGTCATTACCAGCCGGTTGAGTGTGTGGTATATCTTGTGAATATTGGCCAGTGTTGATAGATGAGAGTTCAGTTGAAAATCTGCAATGAAATGAGAAAAACAGTTTTACACTATAGATATTAGATACAGCCCATGTACACACCATATAGATACACCGTGCATAGGGTGTCCGAGAATCCCTACAAATGGAATGGCGTCATTTATGGGAACTGGAGCTGTATTACAGAGTAGTGATCGCCCCTAGTGGCAGGCTGGAGTTAGGTAGAATGTGTCTCTTGAGTGAGGCAATGCCACTGAAGGGCAACACTGCTGGTACTGTGTTTGCAGGTAAAGATTAGAAACATGGCCAGACACAGTACAGCTTCTATCATTTACATCACCTTTGTAATCTGGCCTTTATACAAATAGGTGAGGTAAGCTACAGACTGACTGTGTGGAAAATCTGTCTTCACTGACTACAGATTTTACCACTAAATTGATTACTCTCAGTTTAGGGGTAAAATCTGTAGTCAGTGAAGACAGATTTTCCCATTACTGAGATAGAAGATGGCGGTCGGTGATTTTTTTTATTCCAGTCTCTACATAGAAGCCTATAGAGAATAAAAAGCAGCAAGAAACTGTTCAGCAGCATCTTTAGCCGCACTTTGGGCAGGAGTTTTCATGAAATCACATCTACTTTGCTGGGACAGTTAAACAACTTTCCTGCATAATAAAAAAAAAAATCAGTTTGGAATTACCGTAAATAAAAAACCCCAGTATTTAGACTACATGGCTAAGGCTATGTTCACATCTAGTGTAAATACTGCCGTTTTCTCTGCTCCTTTTCATCCACATTTTCTGCAGGAGTCCACACAGTAATATGCAATCTTCTCTCATTTTTTTTTATCTATTCTCCCCTTTATTTGATGCATTTTTAATTCGGATTTAATCCCTTTCGGACTCACTAATGGGTGTGGGCTTTGGTGCGGAGACCATACCCTTCCGGGCACATGACAGGTGATCTATACAACTGATATGTGCCCGCAACAGCCGTGGGTGGAATAGCGATCCACACGGGGCTGTTAACTAGTTAAATGCCGCTGTCGATCTCCTGACTGTGGCATTTAACTCGCACTTACATGAAGCCTATCACTAATCCCGCCAATCTGTGTCCCCGTTCACATGATCGTGGGTCACCGATGAGTCGGTATGACAACCAGAGGTCTGTAGCAGACCTCTGTGGTTGTCATTGCCAGATCGCTCTGTGGTCTGCGCTTATAGCAAGTGAGCATTTCTGCTACACAGGCGATCTTGATCATCGCCTGTGTGTAGCAGAGGCGATCAAAGTACTGCAGCTTCTAATCTCCCATACAGACTATTAAAGCATGCAAAAAGTAAAAAAAAAAAAAAAAAAAGTTTAAAAATATAAAAAGTTAAAAATCACCCCCCTTTCACCCCATTAAAAATAAAACAAAAAATCAAATATACACATATTTGGTATTGCCCGATCGATAAAAAAAAAATAAAATAAATAAAAATACCAGAATTATGTTTTTTCGGTCACCGCTACAATGCAATGGGTGATCAAAAGATTGTATCTACATCAAAATTGTATCAATAAGAAAGTCAGCTCGGCGTGCAAAAAAATAATCCCTCACCCAAACCGAGATCATGAAAAATGGAGACGCATCCCCCCTCCGCCTCCATTCTTGCCCTACGCACTTCTTTTCTTTCCTTTACGTCAGCTTGCCGCGCTTGCGCTTTGAAAAAGGCCCTCGCGCGTGCGCATTGTGCTTTTCCCAATAGTGGGCAAAGCATAAAATCATTACTGCGCATGCGCAACTATTTTCCATCACTTTCCTTGCCCCGGAAGTCGTCCAAGGCAAGCAGTCATTGCCTGGACGCCGTCATTCTTACAGAAGACTGTCGCATGCGCAGTAATGATTTGCTACTTTGCCCACTGTTGGGCAAAGTACACTGCGCACGCGCGAGGGCCCTGTTTCAACACGCAATCGCAGAAACAGTATGCGGTCTGTGATATTCACAGATGAAGATACGTGAGACAAGCCGAGGAGCAGGGGGGGATGCGAATAAACGCCACCCATCGGACCATTTGCATACTGAAATACGAACTTTACAAAGGTATTTTGCCATGAAAACTTGGGTGTCAGGATATATGATAGGTACCTATAGATTACTTATGGGACGCACTATTCAGTGATATCTTTATCTGATATAGCAAAAATGGGGTGACAGATTCCCTTTAAGTATTTTGCTATATAAAGTCCCAGTCTGCACCTGGCCACCGAGTTTTTAAGCCAAAACAAAACAAAAAAATTCCCTTTATGCCCGCTTTTTGGGCCTTTTTTGATTTGCATCCAATTATTCTATTTGCGCCTTTTTTGACGGCCATTTTCTATGTGCTCGCCTGTTTTATTTTTTTACGCTTTACACTGGACTTTAATTATTCCAGAGGTTTTTAGCTGATTCATCAATTGAGACTTTTTAAAAAGCCTCAAAATTGGACTCCGCTCTACTCCAGCCACTCTCTGGCATAGTTTTAGGTACCCTTTCAAAAAGATTCGACTTTTCAAATGACAGGAAAGAAGTTGTTTTTTTGTTTTTTTTAATCTTTGTGCCAAATTCACGAACCGTGTACATTATTTTCATAAATTTTGGTAAAATAAACATCAACGAATACTCAGAAGAGCCCGTGTGAAAGAAGCAGTGATTGATCAAGCACACTGCCACTGCATTCTTAATGAGACTGCCGGAGATTACCGAGTGCAGCGCTCAACTCGTTTTTGGCACTCTATAATAATACCTGGAGCTACAGTGCACATGATCGACCACAGCTCCATTCATATGACTCTTCAGAGTCTCCGCTCCTTGGGATCGGTCTTGGATAGGGGTTAAATTTCAAACCTGAGAATAACCTGCACAACCTCCATCACTCTATTCAAACTAGAAACTAAGCCAGAGGAGATTCTGGTAAGTGGGTGCACAGCAATAGGAACGCAGTGGGTGCACAGCAACAGGAACGCAGTGGGTGCACAGCAACAGGAACGCAGTGGGTTCACAGCAACAGGAACGCAGTGGGTTCACAGCAATAGGAACGCAGTGGGTGCACAGCAACAGGAACGCAGTGGGTGCACAGCAACAGGAACGCAGTGGGTACACAGCAACAGGAACGCAGTGGGTACACAGCAACAGGAACGCAGTGGGTACACAGCAACAGGAACGCAGTGGGTACACAGCAACAGGAACGCAGTGGGTACACAGAGTTGTACGTACACATGATGAACATGGACACCACATATGATGCACACACCCATGTGTTGCTTCTAGTCACCAGTCCCTACCGTATATAAAAGCACCCCCTTTAACCACCTTATCACCACACAAGACAATGGAGGCCTATTCAGGCTCGGCCCTTGCATTCCTGCTTTACAGTTGGCATTGTTATCCCTGAGTAAATACCCGGATTGCAGACAGGACTAGATGTGTAACTTGGCCACACAACATTTACCCACGAGACAAGAGTTCACTTTCAGAATATTCCTGCTCAGCTCGGACATTACGGTACAATGAAAAACAAATATTTTTTTAAAAGGATGTGAAATTATCGGAGCAAGTTAATATCCACCAGTCTGCGATCTGCATTTATAACCACGCTGTAATATATGTCAGATAACGAACGCTCTTCTATAAATCATGGCACTATGAGACGCCACAAGTGTAGTGATGAAGTAAAAGCACAAGACCTGCAAAACTGCTCCTAATGTTTCCTGACGTGTATTTATATTAGCAACACATTATTTCTTAAAATTCTCACCTCTGCTGCTGCAGAATCTCTTTCTGCAGAAAAGGAGGGAGGTTCCGATCTGCTACTAATATGAAAAATCTTCAACGTTTCAGTCATTGGCAACATGACATTTATGGCCTCCGACTGACAACCATTGGGACATACACATTAACCCCAAGAGCAGGCCCATCTTGAATGATGGCACGTCATAAGCTTGGCCTCCCTCCAATCATTGTTTATGGGACAGCGCTCATCTATTCCCAATAAACCCACAATGAACGGACTAAAGGGTGAGCATGCACAACTCTGCTCCATTCACGACAAGGCTGCAGAGCCCCAATCTCTGGTTGTCCAAGCAGGTGGACCTCCAGTGATCAACAAGATACCCCCAATCACATGGATAACTATTTTTGAGGGAATAACAATGAAGATATTTATTTTTTCCCACATCCACCAACAAAAACCCACACAGAAAAAAAAAAAATTCCACCATTTGCTTGTTTTTTGTGTCACATGTCAATCTTTACCATTCACTATAATGGTTCAAATAACATTTCACTTTTACTCTGTGAATCATTACGATTGGACAGATACCAGATTTATATAGTTTTCCTATCTGGCCTTTCCAAAAGTCTGAGAGTCTATAGAAATGGCAAATAATCAGACGAAGATAAAAACTTCCTTGCAAAATGGTGTTAAAATTCTTTATTATAACATAATACAATAAAAAGACTTCATATATGAAATGTGGAATGCAGACCCAGTGACTGCATGAATGATCATAAGGCAATCATGTAATATATCCAATATAATAAAAAAAAAAAAAAATTAACTTTTAATACATATCCCTTACAAGTGTATCTACATATATTCAGACAAAACGCTTTAAAAAGGATGAAGATATGGGTTAGATTAATTAGGTCAGGGTAATATGAACATAGACAGGCTAAGGGTATGTTTCCACTATCAGGAAACAGTCCGGAATTGCTGCGTGTTTGACGCTGTGCGTTGGCGCAGCGTCAAACACGTAGCGTCCAGATGTTACAGCATAGTGGAGGGGATTTCAAGAAATCCCGTCTCCACTATGCGTAACAACACGCAGGTGGAAGACCTGCGTATCCGGACATGCGGCGCGTCTTTTCAGACCGCAGCATGCCCTAGTCCCTTGCGGCGACGCTGCGTTGCCGCAAGGGAAATAACACAGGGCTATGTAGCCTGCGGTCATTCCGGATGTGTTCCGGAGGTGTCCTGAACACATCAGGAAAGAGCGCGCGTACAAAAGGGGGCGGGGCTTTGGGCGGAGCGGAATTTCCGCTCCGTCCAAAGCGCTGTGGTTCCGGACCGTGGAACCACAGCCTTACAGACCCTAGGCCCTATTTAGCTGTTCACCGGCCTATCCGCGGAGGTTGGCACCCTAACGATTCAACTTGGCGCCCCAGCTCAACGTCGGCAGTCTCTGAATAACTCCGTTATCTTCCCCCTTTATAAAAGGTTTTGTCTGAATGATTATATATATATATTGTAACATTTCCAGGGGTATTAGCTCTAGGATCGCTGTCTGGGTAGACAGAATGGCACGGAAACAGTTCATTCAGACAGCAATTATGGTAAAAACTGGCCGCAACCAGTTTTATTAAAGTCCACAGCACACAGATAAAACAAAGCATAAACAAAAAACCTAGGCTTGTCTAGCCACTAAATTACACTTATGTAATGTCCCTTTCTATCAGGAACCCAGACTCTATCAGTCTGTGCCCAAAACAACACATATGATATATGTTACCAGTATGGAGTTTCCCAGATACTCCTCCTTATGTCTGAAGGTCCACCCGACGTCCAGACTTGAGAGAGATCCACTCCTATTCAGTAGTCATTATGCTGGAGGTTCACAGAGACACTCTTGTGTCCGGGGTACCCCTAACCCAGACTGAGATAGCTCCCCTCCACTTCAGTAATCATCAGCATGGAGGTTCACAGAGACGCTCCTGTGTCCGGGGTACATCTAAACCCAGACTGAGACAGCTCCCCTCCTCTTCAGTAATCATCAGCATGGAGGTTCACAGAGACGCTCCTGTGTCCGGGGTACCTCCTGCACCCCGACTGAGACAGCTCCCCTCCTCTTCAGTAATCATCAGCATGGAGGTTCACAGAGACGCTCCTGTGTCCGGGGTACCTCCTGCACCCCGACTGAGACAGCTCTCCTCCTATTCAGTAGCTTATCCGCATGCATTCTCACAGAGACTGCTTCCTTGTGCCAGGACACCT
The DNA here is from genome assembly GCA_033576555.1 of Oophaga sylvatica. Taxonomy (NCBI): domain Eukaryota; kingdom Metazoa; phylum Chordata; class Amphibia; order Anura; family Dendrobatidae; genus Oophaga; species Oophaga sylvatica. The sequence continues at coordinate 89,061,385 of JARQOD010000001.1, forward strand.
CTCTGTGTCCAGGCTGAAGACAGCTCTAACACTCTTGGAGACTGTTTCTTGTGCCAGGACACCTCCCTGTGTCCAGGCTAAACTAGCTCTCTGACTGTGTCCGCAGACACCTATTTCTGGCTTCCTAATTAACAGCTGATTGGCTTCAGGTTTAAGCTGCAAGTGTGCAATGAATGCAAGGTGTAGTGACCTCTCTCTACCACCAGGTCTAAAAGCCACATATTTCCCTTATAGTTAGCAAAGAACCTAGGTGAAATGTACACCCCATTCACCACATATCCTCACTGTCTCACAATATATATTAATATATATATATATATATATATATACATACATACATACATACACACACACACATATACATACACACATACGCACACAGTGGTGGCCAAAAGTATTGGCACTCCCGCAATTCTGTCAGATAATATTCAGTGTCTTCCTAAAAATGATTGCAATCACAAATTATTTGTTATTTTTATCTTCATTTAATTTGCTTGCAAGGAAAAAACACAAAAGAGAATGAAGCAAAAATCAAATCCTTGATCGTTTCACACAAAACTCCAAAAATGGGCCAGACAGAAGTATTGGCACCCTCAGCCTAATACTTGGTTGCACAACCTTTAGCCAAAATAACTGCAAACAACTGCTTCCGGTAACCATCAATGAGTTTCTTACAATGCTCTGCTGGAATTGTAGACCATTCTTCTTTGGCAAACTGCTCCAGGTCCCTGATATTTGAAGGGTGCCTTCTAAAAACTGCCATTTTGAGGTCTCTCCACAGGTGTTCTATGGGATTCAGGTCTGGACTCATTGCTGGCCACCTTAGTAGTCTCCAGTGCTTTCTCTCAAACCATTTTATAGTGCTTTTGGAAGTGTGTTTTGGTTCATTGTCCTGCTGGAAGACCCATGACCTCTGAGGGAGAACCAGCTTTCTCACACTGGGCCCTACATTATGCTGCAAAATTTGTTGGTAGTCTTCAGACTTCATAATGCCATGCACGCGGTCAAGCAGTCCAGTGCCAGAGGCAGCAAAGCAACCCCAAAACATCAGGGAACCTCCGCCATGTTTGACTGTAGGGACAGTGTTCTTTTCTTTGAATGCCTCTTTTTTTTTCCTGTACACTCTATGTTGATGGTTTTTCCCAAAAAGCTTGACTTTTGTCTCATCTGACCAGAGAACATTCTTCCAAAACGTTTTAGGCTTTCTCAGGAAAGTTTTGGCAAACTCCAGCCTGGCTTTTTTATGTCTCGGGGTAAGAAGTGGGGTCTTCCTGGGTATCCTACCATACAGTCCCTTTTCATTCAGACGCCGACGGATAGTACGGGTTGACACTGTTGTACCCTCGGACTGCAGGGCAGCTTAAACTTGTTTGGATGTTAGTCGAGGTTCTTTATCCACCATCCACACAATCTTGCGTTGAAATCACTCGTCAATTTTTCTTTTCCTTCCACATCTAGGGAGGTTAGCCACAGTGCCATGGGCTTTAAACTTCTTGATGACACTGCGCACGGAAGACACAGGAACATTCAGGTCTTTGGAGATGGACTTGTAGCCTTGAGATTGCTCATGCTTCCTCACAATTTGGTTTCTCAAGTCCTCAGACAGTTCTTTGGTCTTCTTTCTTTTCTTCATGCTCAATGTGGTACACACAAGGACACAGGACAGAGGTTGAGTCAACTTTAATCCATGTTAACTGGCTGCAAGTGTGATTTAGTTATTGCCAACACCTGTTAGGTGCCACAGGTAAGTTACAGGTGCTGGTGATTACACGAATTAGAGAAGCATCACATGATTTTTCAAACAGTGCCAATACTTTTGTCCACCCCCTTTTTTAGGTTTGGTGTTGAATTATATCCAATTTGGCTTTAGGTCAATTCTTTTTGTGTTTTTTCATTGAAGACAAATTAAATGAAGATAATAATACCAAAGAATTTGTGTTTGCAATCATTTCCAGGAAGAAACTGAGTATTATCTGACAGAATTACAGGGGTGCCAATACTTTTGGCCACCACTATATATATATATATATATATATATATATATATATATAAATATACACACACACACACATATATATTTTCCCATCCTCCTTCAAACACTCCATCATTACTCCACTACTAAAGAAACCCGCTCTCGACCCTTCCTGCACAAACAACTACAGACCGGTCTCCAATCTCCCCTTCATCTCTAAACTTTTGGAGCGCCTAGTCTACTCCCGCCTTACCCGTTACCTCTCCACTCACTCCCTCCTAGACTCTTCACAGTCCGGCTTCCAACCCCTACATTCGACTGAAACTGCACTCATCAAAGTGACCAATGACCTTTTGACAGCAAAACGTAACGGTGACCACTCTCTGCTCATTCTTCTCGACCTCTCTGCAGCTTTCGACACGGTTGACCACCGTCTCCTACTGTCTAGGCTCCAGTCACTAGGTATTAAGAACACTGTTCTCTCCTGGTTCTCCTCCTATCTTTCTGACGGCTCCTTCAGTGTTTCGTTCTCTGGCTCCACGTCATCTCCTCTTCCTCTCACTGTCGGTGTACTCCAGGGCTCAGTCCTTGGCCCCCTTCTCTTCTCTCTCTACACGGCCCCAATTGGACAGACCATCAGCAGATTTGGCTTTCAGTACCATCTTTATGCTGATGACACACAACTATACACATCATCCCCCGACCTTACCCCCGCTGTACTACAGAACACCACCGACTGTCTGTCCGCAGTCTCCAACATCATGTCCACTCTCTATCTGAAACTCAACCTCTCCAAAACTGAACTTCTTCTGCTCCCGCCGTCTACTAACCACCCTAAATCTGACATTTCCCTCTCCGTGGGTGGCACCATAATAACACCCCGGCAGCAGGCTCGCTGTCTGGGTGTTATGTTTGACACCAATCTCTCCTTCACCTCCCATATACAATCTCTTGCCCGCTCTTGCCGCCTACACCTAAAGAACATCTCTAGAATCCGCCCTTTTCTCACCATGGAAACAACAAAAACCCTCACTGTAGCATTGATCCACTCCCGCCTGGACTACTGCAACGCTCTATTACTTGGCCTCCCCATTACTCGACTATCCCCTCTCCAGTCCATCCTTAATGCAGCAGCCAGGGTCATCCATCTGGCTAATCGGTACTCAGACGCGTCCGCTCTTCGCCAGTCCTTACACTGGCTGCCCATTCACTATAGGATCCAATTCAAAGTACCGGTTCTCACCCACAAAGCTCCCCACAGTGCAGCACCCCCCTGCATCTCCTCCCTCATTTCTATCTATCGGCCTAACCGACTGCTGCACTCTACAAAACAACTTTTGACTAACCTCTGCACTAATCCGTACCTCCCACTCCCGACTCCAAGACTTCTCCCGCGCTGCACCAATCCTCTGGAATGCTCTACCTCAAGAAATTAGGACTATCCACAATTTGCATGGTTTCAGGCGCTCCCTCAAAACACATCTGTTCAGAGCGGCCTATCACATTCACTAATCAAAGTCATTCTATGTGTAAGTGTGTGTGTAGCCCATTCACTATCTCCATCCATCCCTCACTCCCTCAAGATGGCTGGACCATCATTGTAAATGCACCATTGTATATACACACCTGTACTTTGTATCTCCCCCACCTCATTGTAGATTGTAAGCTCTCACGAGCAGGGGTGGTTTATTTTGCTTTAATTATTGTATTGTTAACGTTGTTACTTATGACTTGTGTTTAGAAACTGTTAAACTGTAAAGCGCTGCGGAATATGATGGCGCTATATAAAGATTATTATAATATATACACACATACATATATATATATACACACATACACACACACTTCTAAGAGATATATATTAAAAGTTCATTTTTAGGGGATTTTTTTCTGCTTGGTTGCTTTTTTCATGATACTCGACCCACCTCACGTTATCAGTTGCTACGTTTTTTTCAACATATCAAATATAGTAACCCATCATTGAGCGGTGTCCCTAGTATCACATCCTTAATCTCTATTAGACATAACACCCGATGCAGAAGATTGGATCATGGTTCCACGACAGTTCAAAGAAATCATAACTGCATAATAGTACGTGTTTCACGATTCCACTTCTGAGGAAGCAACACAAAACCCACGTCAAGGGCCTGACAACTGTTTGGTAATCATTTCCACTTTTACTATATTTATTGCCATACTTACAGTTTTGTTTGCTTGGTGATACTTAGCTGGGTGCACAATATGTTCTTGCCCACTCTGTATTTATGACCACCACAATGGTAGGATACAGGCATCCCCACTTGGGCGAATATCCTCCTTACAGTAGAGTTCGCCATTAGAAAGGCTGTGGCATCGGTAAGACAAACCTCAGACTTCCACTCCTCAATTTCCCTGACTCAGACTCCCACAGCACTGGTCACTACTGAGCATGTACATAAAGTGTAGCACAGATTCATCTCATCTCTGAACCCACAGCACTGGTCACTACTGAGCATGTGCATAAAGTGCAGCACAGATTCATCTCATCTCTGAACCCACAGCACTGGTCACTACTGAGCATGTACATAAAGTGCAGCACAGATTCACCTCATCTCTGAACCCACAGCACTGGTCACTACTGAGCATGTACATAAAGTGCAGCACAGATTCACCTCATCTCTGACCCCACAGCACTGGTCACTACTGAGCATGTACATAAAGTGCAGCACAGATTCACCTCATCTCTGAACCCACAGCACTGGTCACTACTGAGCATGTACATAAAGTGCAGCACAGATTCATCTCATCTCTGACCCCACAGCACTGGTCACTACTGAGCATGTACATAAAGTGCAGCACAGATTCATCTCATCTCTGACCCCACAGCACTGGTCACTACTGAGCATGTACATAAAGTGCAGCACAGATTCATCTCATCTACGACTCCACAGCACTAGTCACTACTGAGCATGTACATAAAGTTCAGCACAGATTCATCTCATCTACGTCCCCACAGCACTGGTCACTATTGAGCATGTACATAAAGTGCAGCACAGATTCATCTCATCTCTGACCCCACAGCACTGGTCACTACTGAGCATGTACATAAAGTGCAGCACAGATTCATCCCATCTACGACTCCACAGCACTGGTTACTACTGAGCATGTACATAAAGTTCAGCACAGATTCATCTCATCTACGTCCCCTCAGCACTGGTCACTACTGAGCATGTACACAAAGTGCAGCACAGATTCATCTCCACTCCGACTCCACAGCACTGGTTACTACTGAGCATGTACATAAAGTTCAGCACAGATTCATCTCATCTACGTCCCCACAGCACTGGTCACTACTGAGCATGTACACAAAGTGCAGCACAGATTCATCTCCACTCCGACTCCACAGCACTGGTCACTACTGAGCATGTACATAAAGTGCAGCACAGATTCATCTCATCTACGACTCCACAGCACCGGTCACTACTGAGCATGTACATAAAGTGCAGCACAGATTCATCTCATCTACGACTCCACAGCACCGGTCACTACTGAGCATGTACATAAAGTGCAGCACAGATTCATCTCATCTCTGACCCCACAGCACCGGTCACTACTGAGCATGTACATAAAGTGCAGCACAGATTCATCTCATCTACGACCCCACAGCGCTGGTCACTACTGAGCATGTACATAAAGTGCAGCACAGATTCATCTCATCTCTGACTCCACAGCACTGGTCACTACTGAGCATGTACATAAAGTGCAGCACAGATTCATCTCATCTACGACCCCACATCACTGATCACTACTGAGCATGTACATAAAGTGCAGCACAGATTCATCTCATCTCCGACCCCACAGCACTGGTCACTACTGTGCATGTACATAAAGTGCAGCACAGATTCATCTCATCTCTGACCCCACAGCACTGGTCACTACTGAGCATGTACATAAAGTGCAGCACAGATTCATCTCATCTACGACCCCACAGCGCTGGTCACTACTGAGCATGTACATAAAGTGCAGCACAGATTCATCTCATCTCCGACCCCACAGCACTGGTCACTACTGAGCATGTACATAAAGTGCAGCACAGATTCATCTCATCTACGACTCCACAGCACTGGTCACTACTGAGCATGTACATAAAGTGCAGCACAGATTCATCTCATCTCGGACCCCACAGCACTGGTCACTACTGAGCATGTACATAAAGTGCAGCACAGATTCATCTCATCTCCGACTCCACAGCACTGGTCACTCCTGAGCATGTACATAAAGTGCAGCACAGATTCATCTCATCTACGACTCCACAGCACTGGTCACTACTGAGTATGTACATAAAGTGCAGCACAGATTCATCTCATCTCCGACTCCACAGCACTGGTCACTACTGAGCATGTACATAAAGTGCAGCAGAGATTCATCTCAGCTAAAAGCCCAGATCCTTAGATCAGGAACAGAACAGACATTTATAGGACATTTTAGACCTTTCCCAAAATCTTAAGAAAACATTTGCAAGACATCCTGCACTGTACTACTGTACCCAATGTATTATATATTTTAGGAATCGGAGTCAGCCCATTATATACCGATCCAACCAAAATGAACACAGACTCCTCAGCCCTGGCCATTAGGTGCATTATAACCTTTCGCATGACATACCATATTATACGAACACTAGGTGTGCGATATATTCCCTACAATAAAGGTGGATCATATACTGCATTCATTATCAACCGTTTAACCTATATTCTCTGTGAAACCTTATAAGCACTTTATTGATAAACTATTATGAATTCATGATCAAGCTCTGCTGGCATCTCAACAAAATGAACCCAAATAGGGTCTCTCTTACGACCTGCCATGGCTCACGCAGATCACTTCTGAAGTTTGATTGTTACTACAGCCAAGTACTGCTGACTGACTATCCAACAAGTTTGGGCATGTCAACTGAATGGAAAAAGAAACTGAAACCAAGCTACAGAAAGTGAAACCAAGCTAGAAGTGTGGAGTTAATTGAACAATGATTGAAAGTTTTAGATTTTAATCGTGATTTATATTAAAAAAAATCTTTTGATTTAAATCAGTGATTTAAATCATGATTAAAATCACAATTTAAATCGATCTGATTTAAATAGAAAAAAATCATTTGATTTAAATCATGATTTAAATCGTTGATTTAAATCGGCGTGATTTAAATCAATCCACCCTGCATAAAGTGCAGCACAGATTCATCTCATCTCTGACCCCACAGCACTGGTCACTACTGAGCATGTACATAAAGTGCAGCACAGATTCATCTCATCTACAACCCTACAGCACTCACTACTGAGCATGTGTATAAAGTGCAGCACAGATTCATCTCATCTACGACCCTACAGCACTCACTACTGAGCATGTGTATAAAGTGCAGCAGAGATTCATCTCATCTCTGACCCCACAGCACTGGTCACTACTGAGCATGTACATAAAGTGCAGCACAGATTCATCTCATCTACAACCCTACAGCACTCACTACTGAGCATGTACAAAAAGTGCAGCACAGATTCATCTCATCTACGACCCCACAGCACTGGTCACTACTGAGCATGTACAGTGCCTACAAGTAGTATTCAACCCCCTGCAGATTTAGCTGGTTGACACATGCGGAATTAACTTGGCATTGTGACATTTGTACTGTAGATCAGCCTGGAAGTGGGAAATGCACTGCTGCAAAAATTTTTGTTTTAATTTTTTTTTTTTTTAAAACGTTAAAAGTTAATTCAGAGTGTCATTTATTATTCAACCCCTCAAACCACAAGAATTCTGTTTGGTCCCCCTAAGGTATTAAGAAGTAGTTCAGGCACCAAGAATAATGAGCTTCACATGTGTGGATTAATGATCTCTTTTGCCAGCCTTTTCTGACTATTTAAGACCCTCCCCAAACTTGTGAACAGCACTCATACATGGTCAACATGGAAAGACAAAGGAGCATTCCAAGGCCATCAGAGACAAGATCGTGGAGGGTCACAAGGCTGGCAAGGGGTACAAAACCCTTTCCAAGGAGTTGGCCCTACCTGTTTCCACTGTTGGGAGCATCATCCGTAAGTGGAAGGCTTATGGAACTACTGTTAGCCTTCCACGGCCTGGACAGCCTTTGAAAGTTTCCTCCCGTGCCGAGGCCAGGCTTGTCCGAAGAGTCAAGGCTAACCCAAGGACAACAAGGAAGGAGCTCCGGGAAGATCTCATGGCAGTGGGGACATTGGTTTCAGTCAATACCATAAGTAACGTACTCCACCGCAATGGTCTCCGTTCCAGACGAGCCCGTAAGGTACCTTTACTTTCAAAGCGTCATGTCAAGGCTCGTCTACAGTTTGCTCATGATCACTTGGAGGACTCTGAGACAGACTGGTTCAAGGTTCTATGGTCTGATGAGACCAAGATCGAGATCTTTGGTGCCAACCACACACGTGACGTTTGGAGACTGGATGGCACTGCATATGACCCCAAGAATACCATCCCTACAGTCAAGCATGGTGGTGGCAGCATCATGCTGTGGGGCTGCTTCTCAGCCAAGGGGCCTGGCCATCTGGTCCGCATCCATAGGAGGATGGATAGCACGGCCTACCTGGAGATTTTGGCCAAGAACCTCCGCTCCTCCATCAAGGATCTTAAGATGGGGTCGTAATTTCATCTTCCAACAAGACAACGACCCAAAGCACACAGCCAAGAAAACCAAGGCCTGGTTCAAGAGGGAACAAGTCAAGGTGTTGGAGTGGCCTAGTCAGTCTCCTGACCTTAACCCAATTGAAAACTTGTGGAAGGAGCTCAAGATTAAAGTCCACATGAGACACCCAAAGAACCTAGATAACTTGGAGAAGATCTGCATGGAGGAGTGGGCCAAGATAACTCCACAGACCTGTGCCGGCCTGATCAGGTCTTATAAAAGACGATTATTAGCTGTAATTGCAAACAAGGGTTATTCCACAAAATATTAAACATAGGGGTTGTATAATAATTGACCCACACTTTTATGTTTAAAATTTATTAAAATTCAACTGAGCAACATAACTTTTTGTTTTGTAAGATTTATGCTTCTGTTAATAAATCCTACTCTCGTTTGCAGTTTGAAGGCTCTAACTTATTTGCATCTTATCAAACCAGCTAAATCTGCAGGGGTTGAATACTACTTGTAGGCACTGTACATAAAGTGCAGCACAGATTCATCTCATCTACGACTCCACAGCACTGGTCACTACTGAGCATGTACATAAAGTGCAGCACAGATTCATCTCATCTACGACTCCACAGCACTGGTCACTACTGAGCATGTACATAAAGTGCAGCAGAGATTCATCTCAGCTAAAAGCCCAGATCCTTAGATCAGGAACAGAACAGACATTTATAGGACATTTTAGACCTTTCCCAAAATCTTAAGAAAACATTTGCAAGACATCCTGCACTGTACTACTGTACCCAATGTATTATATATTTTAGGAATCGGAGTCAGCCCATTATATACCGATCCAACCAAAATGAACACAGACTCCTCAGCCCTGGCCATTAGGTGCATTATAACCTTTCGCATGACATACCATATTATACGAACACTAGGTGTGCGATATATTCCCTACAATAAAGGTGGATCATATACTGCATTCATTATCAACCGTTTAACCTATATTCTCTGTGAAACCTTATAAGCACTTTATTGATAAACTATTATGAATTCATGATCTAATCATATATATACACTTATGTATTTATGATTTCACCATGGCCCATGATCCAATCTTATGCCCCTGGGGTTATTAGAGCTTAGAGATGTGATACAGGGACAGCTCATTGACAGGTTACTATATTTGATATATTACAGGTTCGTCTTAGGCTACGTTCACACGCTGCGTTTTTTTATGACGTTTTTTCTTTCTGCAAAAACCTGCTTGCATGGCAGTAAAGCAGCAGCTTCAAAAAAGCAGGTATTACTGAGTTTCTGTTGTCTTGTGCATGCTAATGAACTTTAGTGCCCCCCCATGAAAAAAAAACAAAAACAGAAGAACAATGATGCAAATTCCTTAAAGATTTGGCACCAAAAACGCAGCAAAACTTGATACCTGCATTTTTTGCTGCGTTTTTGCACATATTGCTTTCTATGGGTGAAAAATACGCTAAAAAAGCGACATGCTGCAATTTGTAAAATCGCAGCAGTTTTCCAAATCAGTCAGAAAAAAAAAAAAAAAAAAACAGTGTGCATAAGAATTATGAAATCTCATAGCTTTTGCTGATACTGTAAAAAGCAGCAAAAACGCAACGTGTGAACATAGCCTTACTTGTATAATCCTGCATGTTGTCACTGTGTCTGTATTCCACATTTTATATATTAAAATACCGGTACTTTTATTGTTTTGTTTGCACATTATGTTAACAATGAATTTTGCTTGTGTGAACGGACAGAAAGCTGTATCCACACTCGCTCCATTCACTTCTATGGAAATTCCAAGAATAGTGCACAGCTGAAAGTACACGCCAAACATGGCCTTTTAAAGAAGGTCAGCAGCATCTGAGGTCTGTAGGATAAATGCGAGCATCAGCTTATAATACAGACTGCAGCTGCTGAAGCGCCTCTTATACCAGTCACTTAAATATGCTACGTAATGTAAGGGCGGCACAGAGTCAGGGGCACTCTCCTACTGGAAGAAATAAAGTAATGTGTCCATTAAAATAGGGAGAAAGTGAAAATTCACTGGACACACCTTTAGGCCAGGGTCAGACATTCGAGAAACTCGCACGAGTCTCGCATGCCGGCACTCGGGACCGGAGCGTGCGGCTGCACAGAAATACATGCACTGGTTACACATATGGCATGGATATAATACCCTGTATATTGATGGCCATATATTTTATGTGTACGGTACCTTTGAGGTTTTTGTGTAAACACCCATTGATTTTGCACAAGACGTCTTCACCACTAACCAAATAATTAATAGGGTAGGTGGCAGACCCTCAACGGGCGGTATGAATTTGTATAGTGCACTTTGCCTTTGGAGCCAACCGCTGGGCTGCTGTAGATCCCTAGTGAATGAAAGGAAGGAACTGCCCACCATAAGGCACGTGGAGATGCTTAATTAGGATTTATTCAGAATCTCTCATATCCATAGATTACATCACCGTCAGTGTAGAAAAAAATTTGACATTTTGGGTAAATACTAGAGTTGAGCGATACTTTCCAATATCCAAAAGTATCGGAATCGGAATGGTATCGCCGATACCACTAAAATATCGGCGATACCCGATACCGGAAGTCCCATGTAAGTCTATGGGAACAAAATATCGCAACTAAAAAAACCTCTTTCTTTCCTTGTAAACACTAAATATACACACATAGAATACATATATATATATATATATATATATATATATATATATATATATACACACACATGTCATTGTGACATATATATATATATACATATATGTATAGTTTATACACTTCTACATAGTAAAATATCCTCTGATTCAATTGCCGGGTAAAGCCGGCTTCTGTGAAAAGACAGAAGCACCCGACATGAAATGACACTTGGTGTACATAGGGTTAACCATGTCTTTTCATGTCCTTTGCTATCTGATTTGCACAAACAATTACATCAGTCTATGTGTGCAAAATTTCACACCTGTAGTGGTTAATTAAAGGTGTAAATTTGTTGTAAAAAAAACGGACTTTTTTGCTACGAATTTACACCTTTAATTAACCCCTACAGGTGTGAAATTTTGCACACAGACTGATGTAATTGTTTGTGAAATCAGATATCAAACTACATGAAAAGACATGGTTAACCCTATGTACACCAAGTGTCATTTCATGTCGGGTTCTGCATTTTCACAAAAGCCGGCAATTGAATTAGCGGCTATTATACTATGTAGAAGTGTATGAACTATAAATATATATATATATATATATGTGTCACAAATTCAATGACATGTATATATATATATGAGGTGTAAAATTGCTGAAAAAAAATGCGTGGGCTCCCGCCCTATTTTCGCAACCAGACAGACAAAGCCAGTGAGTGGGGGCAGATAATAATAGCCCAGAGAGGGACCATTATTTTTGGCCCCCCCCGGCTACTAACATCTGCCCCCAGACACCCCAGAAAGGGCAAATCTCTAATTGGATTTGCCCTTTCTGGCACTTTGCCCGTCTATTCCCATTGCCCTGTAGCGGTGGCGAATGGGTTAATAAGGGGTTAAAATGACCTTGCAATTGAAAGGTCACTTTAAGCCAGGTTAATAATTGAGAGCTGTCAATTAGACAACTATCAATTATTAATCCTATTGTATGAAAGAAAAATCAAACACACACACTTTAATAAAAAAGAAGTTTAATGAAATAATCACACAGTTTTTGACCATATTTTATTTTCCTGCTAAAACCATTTCCTGTAATAAAAATAAAATAATAAAGCAAAATTATTCTTACCAATCCGATGCACAGTCAGGTCCCACGGTGTAATCCTTCAGAAAGGGTTAATGTTTACTGCAGGGACCGCAGCTAATGCTGCAGCCTCACAGTAAACCCCCAAATGAATGAGCTCCTCTCCTGGCTGACAGGAGAGGAAGTGGAAAGCTTAATTGATTGCTTTCCACTTTCACTTCAGGTCAGCCAGGGACACCATCAGTGACGTCAGAGGGAACTGATTAACAAAAATAGGGGTTCCCTTCGAAAAAAAAATGGTGTGGGGTCCCCCCTATTTTTGTTAACCAGCCAGATGAAGCAGACCGCTGAGGCCTGGATTTTCAGGCTGTTAGGGTGAGTTTCCACGGTCAGGAAACGCTGCGTGTTTGGCGCTGTGCGCTGGCGCAGCGCCAAACACGCAGCGTCCAGATGTTACAGCATAGTGGAGGGGATTTCAAGAAATCCCGTCTCCACTATGCGTAACAATACGCAGGTGGCAAACCTGCGTAAACGGACATGCGGCGCGTCTTTTTAGACCGCAGCATGTCCTCGCGTATTGCGGCGACGGTGCGTCGCCGCAACATAATTAACACAGGGCTATGTAGCCCTGCGCTCTTTCCGGAGGTGTTCCGGAGGTGTCCTGAACACCTCCGGAAAGATCGCGCGTCAGAAAGGGGGCGGGGCTTAGACGGAGCGGAATTTCCGCTCCGTCCAAAGCGCTATGGTTCCGGACCGTGGAACCATAGCCTTAAGGAGCCAAGATCCATGGACCTTGCCAGCCTGATAATACCAGGCCACAGCAGTCTGCATATCTTGGCTGATTAACAAAAATAGGGGAACCCCTCGAAAAAAATTGGCGTGGGGTCCCCCCTATTTTTGTTAACCAGCCAGATGAAGCAGACCGCTGAGGCCTGGTTTTTCAGGCTGATAAGGATCCAATATCCATGGACCTTGCAAGCCTGATAATACCAGGCCACAGCAGTCTGCTTAGCTTGGCTGGTTAACAAAAATAGGGGATCCCCTCGAAAAAAAAACGGCGTAGGGGTCCCCCTATTTTTGTTAACCAGCCAAGTAAAATGCAGACTGCTGCGGCCTGGTATTAAAAGACTGTCAAGGCCCATGGATTTTGGCCCTCAACAGCCTGATAATACCAGGCTACAGCAGCCCCACATTTGGCGCATCAAAAGGTGTGCCAATTGTGGCACTTTACCCGGCTCTTCCCACTGCCCTGTAGCGGTGGCAAGCGGGGTAATAAGGGGTTAATGTCACCGTTGATTGCACGGTGACAATAAGCCCGGTTAATAATGGAGAGGTGTCAATAAGACACCGATCCATTATTAATCCCAAAGTTTTTAAATGTGTAAAAAAAAGACACAGCAAGAAAAAGTCTTTTAATGAAATAAAAGAGACAACACGGTTTTCATTTTTTTTATTACTCTCTCATTCCTGCGACGCCATCGATCTCCTGTAAAAAAATAAAAAAAACAAACCAACAGTATACCACCTGTCCGACGCAGTCCATAACGACAGTCCCCCGACGATCCAACTCTGCTACATCGCAATGACAGGCAGAGCCTGACATCCCGGCGCAGCACAGCTGCTTACCTGCTTCCCCGGCGGTGACGTCATCGGACTGCTTTACGGCCGCGATTACCCAGCAGTCACTGCAGTTATCGCGAGAAACTGCATGTGACCGCTGGGGAGAAGAGGATGGCGGCCATTAAGCAGTCTGGGATGTGACCGCCGGAGATCTTCTGCCGGGTAAGTGCCGCTGACTCCTGACAGACCCGACAGACGGACACTGACAGTGACAGTGACAATCCCGATTCCGGTATCCGATATGATGAAAATATCGGTACTCGGAATCGGAATTCCGATACAGCTAATATCGGCCGATACCCGATATTTGCAGTATCATATCGCTCAACCCTAGTAAATACCCTTCATCAGACGTAGCTGTTGTGGTAAATGCCCTCAAAATTAGAAAGGTCCGGGATTTGGGGTGGGCTTCCCCAGAGCAAAAAGGCAAACCAGGAACAAGCATTGTGAAGAGTGGTCCTGATTTGCCTTTTTGCTCTGGGAAAGCCCACCCCAAAACCTAGACCTTTCTAATTTTGAGGGCATTTACCACAGCAGACACATGATGAAGGGTATTTAGCCAAAATGTTACGTTTCTTTTTTCCCATACTGACAGCAGTGTGATCTATGGATATGAGACATCTATATATATATATATATATATATATATATAAAATTTAATGTGTGTGTGTGTGTGTGTGTGTCACAAACCCATCCCGAAGCATGTTTAAAAGAAGCTGAGCTGTGATTGGTTGCTATGAGCAACAGTTTTCTCACTCCACGACAACACCTCAGCAGACAGTGACCGGGTGGGAGAAATCTAGCATCCCCGGGAAGATAAGCTCCCAGCCATTGTCTGCCCCCCAGAAAGGAGCAGAGAGCACATGACCGAAAGGAATCCCCCCTCCCGTGCCCATATACCCATCACACATCCTCCATCCCATAGGCACAACTTCCCTCTTAAAGGGATCTCTGGTATGGAAGTTAGGACCGTTCCACTCAGCGATGTGGTTCTGCCCCCTCTTAAAGGGATCATTAATATGGAAGTTAGGACAATTCCACTCAGCGCTCTAGCTCTAACCGCAGGCCCCTTTTAAAGGGATCCCCGGTACGAAAGTCAGGGCAAATCCACTCTGCGCTTTGGTTCTGACCCCAGGCCTCTCTTAAAGGGATCTCCGGTATGCAGGGTCGGACTGGCCCACCAGAGAAAGGTTTCATGTCTTTCTACATCAATTAAGGAATCTGCTTCTCTGACCTTCTGGGGGCATCAAAACACAAACTCCAATCAGAGGGTAATAAAACTCTCACTCCTTATCTATGAACTGTTCCAATATTTATGTTAATCCCTCTGCCATAATGACAGTTCTGCTTCACGTCACTTGTCCTACCTATTGCATTATTCCTGTGTCCTGTTGTATATAAATATGTGATTCTTCAGATGTTGTATTAGTCTTCGCCTGATGAAGAGACCTGAGTAGTCTGGAAAGCTTGCAATTTGTTACCATCTTTTCAGTTAGCCATTAAAAGGTATCAACCACTGAGGACTCTCAACTCTAAATATTTTTCTACAAATATTTAGACATCTCAGTGAGCCATGATCTCCCAGGTACTCCAGGTCTCAAAACGCTGCGGCTCTGCACAAAAGAAGTGACATGCTGCAGATTTAAATCCGCGTGGAAAAATCTGCAGCATGTGACTGCGTTTTTTTATTTCCATTTAAGATAATGGGACTGTACATCACTTGCAGTTCTGCTGCGGATCTGCAGCGGCTTCTGCAACGTGTGCACAGACCCTCAGGGTGTTTCCACGTGCTGGATTCGTTCCGTATTTGCTGCGGACTGGACACTGCGTACAGCCACAGCGTCCAGATGTTACAGCATAGTGGAGGGGATTTTATGAAATCCCATCTCCACTATGCGTACAAACACGCAGGCGGAAGACCCGCGTAACCGGACATGTGGCGCATCTTTCTAGACCGCAGCATGGCTATTTATCTCGCGGAGACGCTCACTCTCTGCAACATAAATAGCACCGTCCTATGTATAGGATGCCGTGATCACACACGGTTCAGTGAACACATGCGGAATCACCGGGCGTACAAAAGCCGGCAGCACTTTGGGCAGAGCCGAGTATCCGCTGCATCCAAAGCGCTGGGAATCCGGCACATGGAAACACAGCCTTATAGTCTATACAGAAACATTAGAAAAAACAATATTGCTAATTTACACTTCATAAGTGCCTCACCGTGCCGCTCGCACAGCCATGAAGCTTTATGGCCACATCACCGCAGGCTACAAGACATCATACCTGACACTGGTATATCAGCACCGGGTAAAAACTAAAGGGTTATTCTCAACATATACAGAAGGAATGCATTGCCCCTCTGCCTCATTACGTCTTGGTTGCCACGTGTGACAGTCCGCCCCTGTTTGACTGACAGTCGGCACCAGTGGCATCAACCCGAACTGTGCGCTCTCTCATGAGGCACCTTGGTCTCTACAGCATCGACAGAGCGCCGACACGGGGCAGGACTGGAACAAGAGAGCGCTTACAAGCATCTATAGAAAAGAGCTTGTAAACGCTCAACTACTTGCTTGGAACACCAGCTGATAAGACTGCAGAGGTGGCCGGTAACCTAGGCAATGAGCAGTAAACAAAAAAATATATAATCACTTCTTCAGAACAGAGCATTTTTAATTAAAGTTTAATAGCAAAATTACTAGATTTTACAAGCTCTTTGCCATTTCTCCCCATATAAGAACACAGCAGCAGCCCTTTAATATACTGGAAGACTCCCCGACACACAAGCCTTGGTACACCGTGACAACGATGGTCAGACCCCATTATAAAGGGGCATAACCCAGACTTCTCCAGACCTGGAGTCATCATGTCTGGGCTGTCACATTACTGACCGCTGCCCAGACTGTCACACAGGAAGGAATGCAATGGGGATTATACCAGCCCAGCCTCAGTTACGTGGACGGCCCCCACAGCCAGCGACATTTACACGGAGAGCCCCCACAGCCAGCGACATTTACACGGAGGGCCCCCACAGCCAGCGACATTTACACGGAGGGCCCCCACAGCCAGCGACATTTACACGGAGGGCCCCCACAGCCAGCGGCATTTACACGGAGGGCCCCCACAGCCAGCGACATTTACACGGAGAGCCCCCACAGCCAGCGACATTTACACGGAGGGCCCCCACAGCCAGCGACATTTACACGGAGGGCCCCCACAGCCAGCGACATTTACACGGAGGGCCCCCACAGACAGCGACATTTACACGGAGGGCCCCCACAGCCAGCGACATTTACACGGAGGGCCCCCACAGCCAGCGGCATTTACACGGAGGGCCCCCACAGCCAGCGACATTTACACGGAGGGCCCCCACAGCCAGCGACATTTACACGGAGGGCCCCCACAGCCAGCGACATTTACACGGAGGGCCCCCACAGACAGCGGCATTTACACGGAGGGCCCCCACAGACAGCGACATTTACACGGAGGGTCCCCACAGCCAGCGACATTTACACGGAGAGCCCCCACAGCCAGCGACATTTACACGGAGGGCCCCCACAGCCAGCGACATTTACACGGAGGACCCCCACAGCCAGCGACATTTACACGGAGGGCCCCCACAGCCAGCGACATTTACACGGAGGGCCCCCACAGCCAGCGACATTTACACGGAGGGCCCCCACAGCCAGCGACATTTACACGGAGGGCCCCCACAGCCAGCGACATTTACACGGAGAGCCCCCACAGCCAGCGACATTTACACGGAGAGCCCCCACAGCCAGCGACATTTACACGGAGGGCCCCCACAGCCAGCGACATTTACACGGAGGACCCCCACAGCCAGCGACATTTACACGGAGGGCCCCCACAGCCAGCGACATTTACACGGAGGGCCCCCACAGCCAGCGACATTTACACGGAGGGCCCCCACAGCCAGCGACATTTACACGGAGAGTCCCCACAGCCAGCGACATTTACACGGAGGGTCCCCACAGCCAGCGACATTTACACGGAGGGCCCCCACAGCCAGCGACATTTACACGGAGGGCCCCCACAGCCAGCGACATTTACACGGAGGGCCCCCACAGCCAGCGACATTTACACGGAGGACCCCCACAGCGACATTTACATGGAGGACCCCCACAGTGACATTTATATGGAGGACACCTACAGTGACATTTACATGGAGGACCCCTACAGTGACATTTACATGGAGGACACCTACAGTGACATTTACATGGAGGACACCTACAGCGACATTTACATGGAGGATCCCTACAGTGACATTTACATGGAGGACACCTACAGTGACATTTACATGGAGGACCCCTACAGCGACATTTACATGGAGGACCCCTACAGTGACATTTACATGGAGGACACCTACAGCGACATTTACATGGAGGACCCCTACAGCGACATTTACATGGAGGACACCTACAGCGACATTTACATGGAGGACACCTACAGCGACATTTACATGGAGGACACCTACAGTGACATTTATATGGAGGACCCCTACAGTGACATTTACATGGAGGACACCTACAGTGACATTTACATGGAGGACACCTACAGTGACATTTATATGGAGGACACCTACAGTGACATTTATATGGAGGACACCTACAGTGACATTTACATGGAGGACCCCTACAGCGACATTTACATGGAGGACCCCTACAGTGACATTTACATGGAGGACCCCTACAGTGACATTTACATGGAGGACACCTACAGTGACATTTATATGGAGGACCCCTACAGTGACATTTACATGGAGGACCCCTACAGCGACATTTACATGGAGGACACCTACAGCGACATTTATATGGAGGACACCTACAGCGACATTTACATGGAGGATCCCTACAGTGACATTTACATGGAGGATCCCTACAGTGACATTTACATGGAGGACCCCTACAGTGACATTTACATGGAGGACCCCTACAGTGACATTTACATGGAGGACCCCTACAGTGACATTTACATGGAGGACACCTACAGTGACATTTATATGGAGGACACCTACAGTGACATTTACATGGAGGACCCCTACAGCGACATTTACATGGAGGACACCTACAGCGACATTTACATGGAGGACACCTACAGCGACATTTACATGGAGGATCCCTACAGTGACATTTACATGGAGGATCCCTACAGTGACATTTACATGGAGGACCCCTACAGTGACATTTACATGGAGGACCCCTACAGTGACATTTATATGGAGGACCCCTACAGCGACATTTATATGGAGGACACCTACAGCGACATTTACATGGAGGACACCTACAGCGACATTTACATGGAGGACACCTACAGCGACATTTACATGGAGGACCCCTACAGTGACATTTATATGGAGGACACCTACAGTGACATTTACATGGAGGACACCTACAGTGACATTTACATGGAGGACACCTACAGTGACATTTACATGGAGGACACCTACAGTGACATTTACATGGAGGACCCCTACAGTGACATTTACATGGAGGACCCCTACAGCGACATTTACATGGAGGACACCTACAGTGACATTTATATGGAGGACCCCTACAGTGACATTTACATGGAGGACACCTACAGTGACATTTATATGGAGGACCCCTACAGTGACATTTACATGGAGGACACCTACAGTGACATTTTCATGGAGGACACCTACAGTGACATTTATATGGAGGACACCTACAGTGACATTTACATGGAGGACACCTACAGTGACATTTACATGGAGGACACCTACAGCGACATTTACATGGAGGACCCCCACAGTGACATTTATATGGAGGACCCCTACAGTGACATTTACATGGAGGACACCTACAGCGACATTTACATGGAGGACACCTACAGTGACATTTACATGGAGGACCCCTACAGTGACATTTATATGGAGGACACCTACAGTGACATTTACATGGAGGACACCTACAGTGACATTTACATGGAGGACACCTACAGTGACATTTACATGGAGGACACCTACAGTGACATTTACATGAAGGACCCCCACAGTGACATTTACATGGAGGACACCTACAGTGACATTTACATGGAGGACCCCTACAGTGACATTTATATGGAGGACCCCTACAGTGACATTTACATGGAGGACACCTACAGTGACATTTACATGGAGGACACCTACAGCGACATTTACATGGAGGACACCTACAGTGACATTTACATGGAGGACACCTACAGCGACATTTACATGGAGGACCCCCACAGTGACATTTATATGGAGGACCCCTACAGTGACATTTACATGGAGGACACCTACAGCGACATTTACATGGAGGACACCTACAGTGACATTTACATGGAGGACCCCTACAGTGACATTTATATGGAGGACACCTACAGTGACATTTATATGGAGGACCCCTACAGTGACATTTATATGGAGGACCCCTACAGTGACATTTATATGTAGGACACCTACAGTGACATTTACATGGAGGACACCTACAGCGACATTTACATGGAGGACCCCCACAGTGACATTTATATGGAGGACCCCTACAGTGACATTTACATGGAGGACCCCTACAGTGACATTTACATGGAGGACCCCTACAGTGACATTTCCGGCTGGTAACATTGGGCTGTGCCCCCACCTTGGGTCTGGTTATCAGATTTCTGCCCACAGCCCCATGGTGAGAGGCGACCTGTGCCCTGAGCTCATCAATACTGTCTGTGAGCAACCTGCGCACAAAGGACGGAATCCACCAGTGAGCGGCCCTGCCCGGCCACCAGATGGCAGCACCAAGAACACCGCCACCACCTCCCCCTGCAGGACTGTGGCCCCCGGCTGTCCGGAGCGCCGGCGGAGCCTCGCAGCCCGCAGGGTGGGAGAGAAGGAAGTCTTGTCTCGGAGAGGGGGAGGGAGGGCCAGACGGTGATGGCGGCCGCTATTATTACGCAGCAGCTATTCCTGCACAATGCCCCTATTACACTTATCACAGCTAGGGGGCGCCACCGCCTCCATAACACATGACGCACATTCAGCAGGAGCAGCCCGCACACACTCCGGACACAGCCTGCGGCGCCGCGGCCTCTACTTACTGACAGCATCCGAGTGCATTTTCGTGTGACGCAGACAGACAGGCACTAGCAGCCCGGTGCCCCCGCTTCAGCTACTCGACCCGCACTCACTTCTCCGGGCACACACACACTCTACTCAGCCCCGCCCACAGCTGCACTCTTTGGACAGACGTTTCCATCGTCCCCACCCCTCGGTCACAATGATTGAATCAATACAGGAATGGGCGGGGACTGGAGGTTGCGGGGCTCGGGGCGGTGCGGAGGAGGGTATTTGGTGACGTCATATGTAGCAGATTATTTTCTTTCTCCAGACCACGTCCATGAACGGCTAGTGGGTATCATTATGTACTCACCGTGACGTCATCATCAGCTGTAGAGAGTGTGTGACGTTAGCTGTGAGGACGAGAGTGCTCAGTGTACAGACACAGGAGGAGCAGGACTCGGGCTGTCACCACTGATTACATGTGCAGACACTGGAGGAGCAGGACTCGGGCTGTCACCACTTATTACATGTACAGACACTGGAGGAGCAGGACTCGGGCTGTCACCACTTATTACATGTACAGACACTGGAGGAGCAGGACTCGGGCTGTCACCACTTATTACATGTGCAGACACTGGAGGAGCAGGACTCGGGCTGTCACCACTTATTACATGTGCAGACACTGGAGGAGCAGGACTCGGGCTGTCACCACTTATTACATGTGCAGACACTGGAGGAGCAGGACTCGGGCTGTCACCACTTATTACATGTGCAGACACTGGAGAAGCAGGACTCGGGCTGTCACCACTTATTACATGTACAGACACTGGAGGAGCAGGACTCGGGCTGTCACCACTGATTACATGTGCAGACACTGGAGAGCAGGACTCGGGCTGTCACCACTTATTACATGTACAGACACTGGAGGAGCAGGACTCGGGCTGTCACCACTTATTACATGTACAGACACTGGAGGAGCAGGACTCGGGCTGTCACCACTTATTACATGTACAGACACTGGAGGAGCAGGACTCGGGCTGTCACCACTTATTACATGTACAGACACTGGAGGAGCAGGACTCGGGCTGTCACCACTTATTACATGTACAGACACAGGAGGAGCAGGACTCGGGCTGTCACCACTTATTACATGTACAGACACTAGGAGGAGCAGGACTCGGGCTGTCACCACTTATTACATGTACAGACACTGGAGGAGCAGGACTCGGGCTGTCACCACTTATTACATGTACAGACACTGGAGGAGCAGGACTCGGGCTGTCACCACTTATTACATGTACAGACACTGGAGGAGCAGGACTCGGCTGTCACCACTTATTACATGTGCAGACACTGGAGGAGCAGGACTCGGGCTGTCACCACTTATTACATGTACAGACACTGGAGGAGCAGGACTCGGGCTGTCACCACTTATTACATGTACAGACACTGGAGGAGCAGGACTCGGGCTGTCACCACTTATTACATGTACAGACACTGGAGGAGCAGGACTCGGGCTGTCACCACTTATTACATGTACAGACACTGGAGGAGCAGGACTCGGGCTGTCACCACTTATTACATGTACAGACACTGGAGGAGCAGGACTCGGGCTGTCACCACTTATTACATGTACAGACACTGGAGGAGCAGGACTCGGGCTGTCACCACTTATTACATGTGCAGACACTGGAGGAGCAGGACTCGGGCTGTCACCACTTATTACATGTACAGACACTGGAGGAGCAAGGACTCGGGCTGTCACCACTTATTACATGTACAGACACTGGAGGAGCAGGACTCGGGCTGTCACCACTTATTACATGTACAGACACTGGAGGAGCAGGACTCGGGCTGTCACCACTTATTACATGTACAGACACTGGAGGAGCAGGACTCGGGCTGTCACCACTTATTACATGTGCAGACACTGGAGGAGCAGGACTCGGGCTGTCACCACTTATTACATGTGCAGACACTGGAGGAGCAGGACTCGGGCTGTCACCACTTATTACATGTACAGACACTGGAGGAGCAGGACTCGGGCTGTCACCACTTATTACATGTACAGACACTGGAGGAGCAGGACTCGGGCTGTCACCACTTATTACATGTACAGACACTGGAGGAGCAGGACTCGGGCTGTCACCACTTATTACATGTCAGACACTGGAGGAGCAGGACTCGGGCTGTCACCACTTATTACATGTGCAGACACTGGAGGAGCAGGACTCGGGCTGTCACCACTTATTACATGTACAGACACTGGAGGAGCAGGACTCGGGCTGTCACCACTTATTACATGTGCAGACACTGGAGGAGCAGGACTCGGGCTGTCACCACTTATTACATGTACAGACACTGGAGGAGCAGGACTCGGGCTGTCACCACTTATTACATGTACAGACACTGGAGGAGCAGGACTCGGGCTGTCACCACTTATTACATGTACAGACACTGGAGGAGCAGGACTCGGGCTGTCACCACTTATTACATGTGCAGACACTGGAGGAGCAGGACTCGGGCTGTCACCACTTATTACATGTACAGACACTGGAGGAGCAGGACTCGGGCTGTCACCACTTATTACATGTACAGACACTGGAGGAGCAGGACTCGGGCTGTCACCACTTATTACATGTACAGACACTGGAGGAGCAGGACTCGGGCTGTCACCACTTATTACATGTACAGACACAGGAGGAGCAGGACTCGGGCTGTCACCACTTATTACATGTACAGACACTGGAGGAGCAGGACTCGGGCTGTCACCACTTATTACATGTACAGACACTGGAGGAGCAGGACTCGGGCTGTCACCACTTATTACATGTACAGACACTGGAGGAGCAGGACTCGGGCTGTCACCACTTATTACATGTACAGACACTGGAGGAGCAGGACTCGGGCTGTCACCACTTATTACATGTACAGACACTGGAGGAGCAGGACTCGGGCTGTCACCACTTATTACATGTAGCAGACACTGGAGGAGCAGGACTCGGGCTGTCACCACTTATTACATGTGCAGACACTGGAGGAGCAGGACTCGGGCTGTCACCACTTATTACATGTACAGACACTGGAGGAGCAGGACTCGGGCTGTCACCACTTATTACATGTACAGACACTGGAGGAGCAGGACTCGGGCTGTCACCACTTATTACATGTACAGACACTGGAGGAGCAGGACTCGGGCTGTCACCACTTATTACATGTGCAGACACTGGAGGAGCAGGACTCGGGCTGTCACCACTTATTACATGTGCAGACACTGGAGGAGCAGGACTCGGGCTGTCACCACTTATTACATGTGCAGACACTGGAGGAGCAGGACTCGGGCTGTCACCACTTATTACATGTGCAGACACTGGAGGAGCAGGACTCGGGCTGTCACCACTTATTACATGTCAGACACTGGAGGAGCAGGACTCGGGCTGTCACCACTTATTACATGTACAGACACTGGAGGAGCAGGACTCGGGCTGTCACCACTTATTACATGTACAGACACTGGAGGAGCAGGACTCGGGCTGTCACCACTTATTACATGTACAGACACTGGAGGAGCAGGACTCGGGCTGTCACCACTTATTACATGTGCAGACACTGGAGGAGCAGGACTCGGGCTGTCACCACTTATTACATGTACAGACACAGGAGGAGCAGGACTCGGGCTGTCACCACTTATTACATGTGCAGACACTGGAGGAGCAGGACTCGGGCTGTCACCACTTATTACATGTACAGACACTGGAGGAGCAGGACTCGGGCTGTCACCACTTATTACATGTGCAGACACTGGAGGAGCAGGACTCGGGCTGTCACCACTTATTACATGTACAGACACGGAGGAGCAGGACTCGGGCTGTCACCACTTATTACATGTGCAGACACTAGAGGAGCAGGACTCGGGCTGTCACCACTTATTACATGTGCAGACACTGGAGGAGCAGGACTCGGGCTGTCACCACTTATTACATGTACAGACATGGAGGAGCAGGACTCGGGCTGTCACCACTTATTACATGTCAGACACTGAGGAGCAGGACTCGGGCTGTCACCACTTATTACATGTACAGACACTGGAGGAGCAGGACTGGGCTGTCACCACTTATTACATGTACAGACACTGGAGGAGCAGGACTCGGGCTGTCACCACTTATTACATGTACAGACACTGGAGGAGCAGGACTCGGGCTGTCACCACTTATTACATGTGCAGACACTGGAGGAGCAGGACTCGGGCTGTCACCACTTATTACATGTACAGACACGGAGGAGCAGGACTCGGGCTGTCACCACTTATTACATGTCAGACACTAGAGGAGCAGGACTCGGGCTGTCACCACTTATTACATGTACAGACACTGGAGGAGCAGGACTCGGGCTGTCACCACTTATTACATGTACAGACACTGGAGGAGCAGGACTCGGGCTGTCACCACTGATTACATGTACAGACATGGAGGAGCAGGACTCGGGCTGTCACCACTTATTACATGTACAGACACAGGAGGAGCAGGACTCGGGCTGTCACCACTGATTACATGTACAGACAGTGGAGGAGCAGGACTCGGGCTGTCACCACTTATTACATGTACAGACACTGGAGGAGCAGGACTCGGGGTGTCACCACTTATTACATGTCAGACACTGGAGGAGCAGGACTCGGGCTGTCACCACTTATTACATGTCAGACACGGAGGAGCAGGACTCGGGCTGTCACCACTTATTACATGTACAGACACTGGAGGAGCAGGACTCGGGCTGTCACCACTTATTACATGTACAGACACGGAGGAGCAGGACTCGGGCTGTCACCACTTATTACATGTACAGACACTGGAGGAGCAGGACTCGGGCTGTCACCACTTATTACATGTACAGACACTGGAGGAGCAGGACTCGGGCTGTCACCACTTATTACATGTCAGACACTGGAGGAGCAGGACTGGGCTGTCACCACTTATTACATGTGCAGACACTGGAGGAGCAGGACTGGGCTGTCACCACTTATTACATGTACAGACACTGGAGGAGCAGGACTCGGGCTGTCACCACTTATTACATGTCAGACACGGAGGAGCAGACTCGGGCTGTCACCACTTATTACATGTACAGACACGAGAGCAGGCTCGGGCTGTACCACTTATTACATGTGCAGACACTGGGGGAGCAGGACTGGGCTGTCACCACTTATTACATGACAACACTGGAGAGCAGGACTCGGGCTGTCACCACTTATACATGTCAGACACTGGGAGCAGGACTCGGGCTGTCACCACTTATTACATTCAGACACTGGAGGAGCAGGACTCGGCTGTCACCACTTATTACATGTACAGACACTGGAGGAGCAGGACTGGGCTGTCACCACTTATTACATGTGCAACACTGGAGGAGCAGACTCGGCTGTCACCACTTATTACATGTACAGACACTGGAGGAGCAGACTCGGGCTGTCACCACTTATTACATGTCAGACACAGAGGAGCAGACTCGGCTGTCACCACTATACATGTACAGACACTGGAGGAGCAGACTCGGGCTGTCACCACTTATTACATGTACAGACACTGGAGAGCAGGACTCGGGCTGTCACCACTTATTACATGTACAGACACGGAGGAGCAGGACTGGGCTGTCACCACTTATTACATGTCAGACACTGGAGGAGCAGACTCGGGCTGTCACCACTATTACATGTACAGACACTGGAGGAGCAGGACTCGGGCTGTCACCACTATTACATGTACAGACACTGGAGGAGCAGGACTCGGGCTGTCACACTTATTACATGTCAACACTGGAGGAGCAGGACTCGGGCTGTCACCACTTATTACATGTCAGACACTGGAGGAGCAGACTGGGCTGTCACCACTTATTACATGTACAGACACTGGAGGAGCAGGACTGGGCTGTCACCACTATTACATGTACAGACACTGGAGGAGCAGGACTCGGGCTGTCACACTTATTAATGTACAGACACTGGAGGAGCAGGACTCGGGCTGTCACCACTTATTACATGTACAGACACTGGAGAGCAGGACTCGGGCTGTCACCACTTATTACATGTACAGACACTGAGAGCAGACTCGGGCTGTCACCACTTATTACATGTACAGACACTGAGGAGCAGGACTCGGCTGTCACCACTTATTACATGTCAACACTGGAGGAGCAGACTCGGCTGTCACCACTTATTACATGTACAGACACGGAGAGCAGACTCGGGCTGTCACCACTTATTACATGTCAGACACGAGGAGCAGGACTCGGGCTGTCACCACTTATACATGTCAGACACGAGGACAGACTGGCTGTCACCACTTATTACATGACAGACACTGAGAGCAGACTGGGCTGTCACCACTTATTACATGTCAGACACTGGAGGAGCAGGACTCGGCTGTCACCACTTATACATGTACAGACACGGAGACAGGACTCGGGCTGTCACCACTTATTACATGTCAGACACGGAGGAGCAGGACTCGGCTGTACACTTATTAATGTACAGACACTGGAGGAGCAGGACTCGGCTGTCACCACTTATTACATGTACAGACACTGAGAGCAGGACTCGGCTGTCACCACTATTACTGTCAACACTGGAGGAGCAGGACTCGGCTGTCACCACTTATTACATGTACAACACTGGAGGACAGACTCGGGCTGTCACCACTTATACATGTACAGACACTGAGGAGCAGGACTGGGCTGTCACACTTATTACATTACAGACACTGGAGGAGCAGACTCGGCTGTCACCACTTATTACATGTACAGACACTGGAGGACAGGACTCGGGCTGTCCCACTTATTACAGTACGACACTGGAGGAGCAGGACTGGCTGTCACCACTTATTACATTACAACACTGAGGAGCAGGACTGGGCTGTCACCACTATTACATGTACAGACACGGAGAGCAGGACTCGGCTGTCACCACTTATTACATACAGACACTGAGGAGCAGGACGGGCTGTCACCACTTATTACATGTCAGACACTGAGAGCAGGACTCGGGCTGTCACCACTTATTACATGTCAGACACTGGAGGAGCAGGACTCGGGCTGTCACCACTTATTACATGTACAGACACTGGAGGAGCAGGACTCGGGCTGTCACCACTTATTACATGTACAGACACTGGAGGAGCAGGACTCGGGCTGTCACCACTTATTACATGTACAGACACTGGAGGAGCAGGACTGGGCTGTCACCACTTATTACATGTACAGACACTGGAGGAGCAGGACTCGGGCTGTCACCACTTATTACATGTACAGACACTGGAGGAGCAGGACTCGGGCTGTCACCACTTATTACATGTGCAGACACTGGAGGAGCAGGACTCGGGCTGTCACCACTTATTACATGTACAGACACTGGAGGAGCAGGACTCTGGGCTGTACCACTTATTACATGTACAGACACTGGAGGAGCAGGACTCGGGCTGTCACCACTTATTACATGTACAGACACTGGAGGAGCAGGACTCGGGCTGTCACCACTTATTACATGTCAGACACTGGAGGAGCAGGACTCGGGCTGTCACCACTTATTACATGTACAGACACTGGAGGAGCAGACTCGGGCTGTCACCACTTATTACATGTACAGACACTGGAGGAGCAGGACTCGGGCTGTCACCACTTATTACATGTACAGACACTGGAGGAGCAGGACTCGGGCTGTCACCACTTATTACATGTACAGACACTGGAGGAGCAGGACTCGGGCTGTCACCACTTATTACATGTACAGACACTGGAGGAGCAGGACTCGGGGCTGTCACCACTTATTACATGTACAGACACTGGAGGAGCAGGACTCGGGCTGTCACCACTTATTACATGTACAGACACTGGAGGAGCAGGACTCGGGCTGTCACCACTTATTACATGTACAGACACTGGAGGAGCAGGACTCGGGCTGTCACCACTTATTACATGTGCAGACACTGGAGGAGCAGGACTCGGGCTGTCACCACTTATTACATGTGCAGACACTGGAGGAGCAGGACTCGGGCTGTCACCACTTATTACATGTACAGACACTGGAGGAGCAGGACTCGGGCTGTCACCACTTATTACATGTGCAGACACTGGAGGAGCAGGACTCGGGCTGTCACCACTTATTACATGTACAGACACTGGAGGAGCAGGACTCGGGCTGTCACCACTTATTACATGTGCAGACACTGGAGGAGCAGGACTCGGGCTGTCACCACTTATTACATGTCAGACACTGGAGGAGCAGGACTCGGGCTGTCACCACTTATTACATGTGCAGACACTGGAGGAGCAGGACTCGGGCTGTCACCACTTATTACATGTACAGACACTGGAGGAGCAGGACTCGGGCTGTCACCACTTATTACATGTGCAGACACTGGAGGAGCAGGACTCGGGCTGTCACCACTTATTACATTGTACAGACACTGGAGGAGCAGGACTCGGGCTGTCACCACTTATTACATGTGCAGACACTGGAGGAGCAGGACTCGGGCTGTCACCACTTATTACATGTACAGACACTGGAGGAGCAGGACTCGGGCTGTCACCACTTATTACATGTGCAGACACTGGAGGAGCAGGACTCGGGCTGTCACCACTTATTACATGTACAGACACTGGAGGAGCAGGACTCGGGCTGTCACCACTTATTACATGTCAGACACTGGAGGAGCAGGACTCGGGCTGTCACCACTTATTACATGTGCAGACACTGGAGGAGCAGGACTCGGGCTGTCACCACTTATTACATGTACAGACACTGGAGGAGCAGGACTCGGGCTGTCACCACTTATTACATGTCAGACACTGGAGGAGCAGGACTCGGGCTGTCACCACTTATTACATGTCAGCACTGGAGGAGCAGGACTGGCTGTCACACTATTACATGTACAGACATGGAGGAGCAGGACTCGGGCTGTCACCACTTATTACATGTACAGACACTGGAGGAGCAGGACTCGGGCTGTCACCACTTATTACATGTACAGACATGGAGGGCAGGACTCGGGCTGTCACCACTTATTACATGTACAGACACTGGAGGAGCAGGACTCGGGCTGTCACCACTTATTACATGTACAGACACTGGAGGAGCAGGACTCGGGCTGTCACCACTTATTACATGTACAGACACTGGAGGAGCAGGACTCGGGCTGTCACCACTTATTACATGTACAGACACTGGAGGAGCAGGACTCGGGCTGTCACCACTTATTACATGTACAGACACTGGAGGAGCAGGACTCGGGCTGTCACCACTTATTACATGTACAGACACTGGAGGAGCAGGACTCGGGCTGTCACCACTTATTACATGTGCAGACACTGGAGGAGCAGGACTCGGGCTGTCACCACTTATTACATGTACAGACACTGGAGGAGCAGGACTCGGGCTGTCACCACTTATTACATGTGCAGACACTGGAGGAGCAGGACTCGGGCTGTCACCACTTATTACATGTACAGACACTGGAGGAGCAGGACTCGGGCTGTCACCACTTATTACATGTACAGACACTGGAGGAGCAGGACTCGGGCTGTCACCACTTATTACATGTGCAGACACTGGAGGAGCAGGACTCGGGCTGTCACCACTTATTACATGTGCAGACACTGGAGGAGCAGGACTCGGGCTGTCACCACTTATTACATGTACAGACACTGGAGGAGCAGGACTCGGGCTGTCACCACTTATTACATGTACAGACACTGGAGGAGCAGGACTCGGGCTGTCACCACTTATTACATGTGCAGACACTGGAGGAGCAGGACTCGGGCTGTCACCACTTATTACATGTACAGACACTGGAGGAGCAGGACTCGGGCTGTCACCACTTATTACATGTACAGACATGGAGGAGCAGGACTCGGGCTGTCACCACTTATTACATGTGCAGACACTGGAGGAGCAGGACTCGGGCTGTCACCACTTATTACATGTACAGACACTGGAGGAGCAGGACTGGGCTGTCACCACTTATTACATGTACAGACACTGGAGGAGCAGGACTCGGGCTGTCACCACTTATTACATGTACAGACATGGAGGAGCAGGACTCGGGCTGTCACCACTTATTACATGTACAGACACTGGAGGAGCAGGACTCGGGCTGTCACCACTTATTACATGTCAGACACTGGAGGAGCAGGACTCGGGCTGTCACCACTTATTACATGTACAGACACTGGAGGAGCAGGACTCGGGCTGTCACCACTTATTAATGTCAGACACTGGAGGAGCAGGACTCGGGCTGTCACCACTTATTACATGTCAGACATGGAGGAGCAGGACTCGGGCTGTCACCATTATTACATGTACAGACATGGAGGAGCAGGACTCGGGCTGTCACCACTTATTACATGTCAGACACTGGAGGAGCAGGACTCGGGCTGTCACCACTTATTACATGTGCAGACACTGGAGGAGCAGGACTCGGGCTGTCACCACTTATTACATGTACAGGGCATGGAGGAGCAGGACTCGGGCTGTCACACTTATTACATGTACGACGAGGAGCAGGACTGGGCTGTCATTTTACATGTCAGACATGGAGGAGCAGACTGGGCTGTCACCACTTATTACATGTGCAGACACTGGAGGAGCAGGATCGGGCTGTCACCACTTATTACATGTACAGACACTGGAGGAGCAGGGACTCGGGCTGTCACCACTTATTACATGTACAGACACTGGAGGAGCAGGACTCGGGCTGTCACCACTTATTTACATGTCAGACACTGGAGGAGCAGGACTGGGCTGTCACCACTTATTACATGTGCAGACACTGGAGGAGCAGGACTCGGGCTGTCACACTTATTACATGTACAGACACTGGAGGAGCAGGACTCGGGCTGTCACCACTTATTAATGTGCAGACACTGGAGGAGCAGGACTCGGGCTGTCACCACTTATTACATGTAGCAGACACTGGAGGAGCAGGACTCGGGCTGTCACCACTTATTACATGTCAGACACTGGAGGAGCAGGACTCGGGCTGTCACCACTTATTACATGTGCAGACACTGGAGGAGCAGGACTCGGGCTGTCACCACTTATTACATGTGCAGACATGAGGAGCAGGACTGGGCTGTCACCACTTATTACATGTACAGACACTGGAGGAGCAGGACTCGGGCTGTCACCACTTATTACATGTGCAGACACTGGAGGAGCAGGACTCGGGCTGTCACCACTTATTACATGTCAGACACTGGAGGAGCAGGACTCGGGCTGTACATTATTACAGTCACACCCCTTAATTACATGTACAGACACTGGAGGAGCAGGGTGACTTTTCGGGCGCTGGGAGATCCCCACTTATTACATTTTCTTCACTGTTCACATATCCCCCCCTCTTCTCCAGTCGGAGGCTGGCATCCAGACCGGAGGGCTGGTCACAATCAACAGAGACAGGGGAACTCTGGACCAGTTCATGGACCTCATCAGTTCATCCTCACCACTGTCATACCCAACATCAGTTTTTCTTCATCTGAAGCACCCGACTACCCTGTACCCTCCAAGGCTATACTCTCTGCGGGCCTCGGGTATCCTGCACGGTTTCATTTGACTTTAGTGCCAGCCTCAGTCTCGTATAGTGGCTCACAGAAAAGAAACGACCAGGCACATCGAACAGCTCTGCTGATTCTTCTCAGAATCTTTCGTCCCTCCTGTTTTTGGGCACTGACCCTGTGTCACCCATTCACAGGAGGTATAGGGGTTTTCTCAAATTTCCCCCGGAACTTTCTTTAGCACATTACTTTCTTAAATATCAGTTGATTCATAAATTTACTCACAGAACCCAAGCGCTCTTTTCATGGTCTCTGACCATTCCGAGCCACACTGTTCAAACTTGGACTGTGAGGGAGTGATCGTTTTTCTGGCGGTAACATAATTTATCCTCTTTGGTACAGGCTCATTTGCATAAGTCAGACTCTTACTTCTTTCCCCAGGGTTCATGGTAGATTTTCCCTTGTAGTTTTGGAGTTTTAGTTTTCGGCCCTTTTTCAGGTCTTTGGTAGGACATGTCAGAAGACCATCATTTTTTTCCCCACACGTTCTGTCCCCATCTGAGCTCCGTGTACTGCACGGAACGGAGGAAATCGCCCTCCCATCATGGGGGGTTAAAGTGAAATTTCCCTTTAAAAGGGCCTGAGTCCAAGGCCCCGGGTCCAAAATTCTTTGGGATTTTTAGATCCTTTGGGTGTGAGAACCCCAGGCGCACCGGGGAACTTCCGGCCGGCTTCGCGAGTCGCAACGGATCCGGACAGTAACGTCACCCCGCTGTCCTAACAGAAAAATCCCGGGGGCGAGTCATTCCCCAATCTTGTTTGTTCCTCAAGCTTCATTTGGGAAATCAGCTTGGTGAGGATGGTGGTGTCCACCCTTCCAGGTTTCCCCACCTTGGCATCACTTCGACCTTGGTATGCAGTCCACACCTACATTGATAACTTCTCATTTTAAAGACCATTTTGTGTGTGTTCAGTTTCAGATCCTGTCTTTCACCTTAGTTTCGGGGAACCGGCAACGGTAAAATTTAGATCCCATCCTCCGTGACTGAAGGTCAGCCTCAGCCTTCCTCTCGGACTCTCAATCTCCCTGTACCAGCTTCCTACTTGCAATGGTTGTTTTTTGCATCAGATGATAATATCACCACCATATTGTTACCCCTTTTCCAGAATCGCCATTCCGGGTTAGCACTTCTTTTCATTCACTCGCTCACTGTAGGGTTATACTTCATTTAAATACATCTTGATCTGGAACTTATTAAACTGTAAAAACATTAATTCACCTCTGGTCCCGGTTTCCTAGGTGGTTCAAGTATGTGACTATGTGATAACCCCACCTATACCCCCATAGCTAGAAACAGGAGTGACTTACGACCTTCCCTGGATTCAGTGTCCCTATAAAAAGGTTATTGTTATGGCAGCGAGGAAACCCTCCTCAGAGCCGGCTTTTGGGGGAACCTATTCAGAACAATTACATTTTCCTGTGCCGTTTTAAGGTGGGGTTCGCCCCGGCTCACTCCCAAAAATTGTACAGGGCCAGCAGGTCGGGAATCATTCCCGAGAACCACCATCCTCGTCTCCAAAACCTGCAAAGAAAATGTCTCTTTACCCGGTCACATCAGTTCATCACTATTAGTTAGCATTATATCTTATCAATTCAGATCCTCATCAGGGGTCATCATATTATCATGAATATAATTTCATTTAATATTTCTGGTCATCATCTTCACATAATTTAACGGCCCACAAAGCATTGGTTCCGCCCTCGGGACTGCGCACCCCGTAGGAGTTATCCACTGATCAAAACTTTTCCCCGAGTCTTGCCGGGGAAAGTCTTTTCCCAATTTATAACGGGTTGCCCCGGTTTCACTACCCCACTTCACATGAAATCCCCGAGTTTGGGGACCCAAATCCACGGAGTCTTGGTAGATTTGGTTTTCATGGATGTACCCACATAAGGTGTTATCGGATGGGAAATCCCTTTTAAAACAGGCTGTACATATGGGGTCATGGATCTCTGGCCAAGAGGGCCTGTGTGGGCAGTCACTTACAACCAGGGGCCCCTGTGGTCCAGTTTTCGGCTGAGGTGGCCAAACACAGGCTCTGCGCAGGGGAGAGGGTTGCCAAATAAAAAAAGGCTCCCCCTCATTGGACAGTTGCTGCAATTTCAGCCAGCTCCAAACTGTCCATCCACTCTCCCCCACAATGTCCCCCCGGGCCTGAACCCGCTTTCAATTCCCATGTCCCAAAGTGGAACGCTTTACGTGAGGTTCAGCGTCCGGGAACTCCCCAAGTGACGACCTCTCAGAGGCTGTACCCAGGAGGACGTGCTTGGGTGTAGCGGTCCACTATCACTTTTCAACTCCAAAAAGTGCTGACGCAGATCCCAACGTATCCCAGTCATGGTTTCCTAGGGCGAACGAAAACCCGGGGGGGTAAAATGCGCTTAAAATTGGAATCTTCTGTTGTTGCGGACCCGACTTTTTGGGCCCCCAAACAATGGGTAGACCGCCACCCCCTTCAGATAGTGGCGTTTTTCCCGCCGTTTAAAAATAAGATATACTACTATCACGGGTGTCATTTTTTAAGGAGTCTTTTTTTTTTTTTTTAGGGAAACAAGCGGTGCTTAAACTTACTTGGGAGGGCACCAATTTTTTGGGTGTCATTGCTCAAAAAAAAAACGGGTTTTCCCCTGGCTGCGGAATTGTGGGGGCCTGCTGTTGTGGGGTGTGGGGCCTGGCCCATGCTTCGGGGTGCCCCGGTCTAAATGAGCTCCTCATATGCGACCCCATTTCCCAAAATAAGAGTTTTGTTCACTTAATTTGGATTTGTTCAAACAGCGTCCATGCTGTCTCCTGTGTCAACTTCTCTGTTTAAAACGGAGTTTTCATCAAGAATACCTACAAGTTTTTTACGAAAATTCGCTTTCTGTCAAAATTTTTTTTTTTTTTTTCCCTTGAAAGTTTTAGGGTACTGTTCTTTAAGACTGTCCAAAAAAAATTTTTTTTTTTGTGCTAAAATTCCCACAGTCTTTTACAACAAGTTAGTTTGTTCTACATTTTCTCTCTGCGACCCTATCGGGGAGTTCCCCGATGTAAAAGATTTTTTGCTGAACAATTTTTTTTTTTTTTCTTTGTTTTTAAAAAATTTCACTTTTCGTTCCCCCACTGTGCGCTGCACCCCCCCAAACGTACAGGCCCTGGCTCCCCCACATTCTCCGCCAATTGTACCCTTCGGGGGGTTAGCTCTAGGACGTGTTGGGAAACAAATGGAGGAAACAGTTCATTCAGACGCGTTTGGTGAAAAGGGCCCCAAAGTTTTTTTAAAAGTACACAACAGACAAAAAAAAAAATATAAACGAAAATGGGTTGTCTAGCCATAAATTAATTAGATGAGGGGCCCCTTACCCGGGCCCCAATAATGTGCCAAAAACCAAAAATATACATTGTTCCGTAGGATTTTACAAAGCATCTCTTTTGTGAAGGGACAACTAAATGTCCAGATTGAGGGGTACCCTTTATCAGGCTTTGGGATCTCATCGACATCCCGTGTTGGGGGAATTCCTCCCCGCGAGTAGTACACTTTAGAGATGTTTTGTGCGGAACTTGTTCGGGGAAAACGCTCCCCCCCTTGGGGCACTTCTTTTTTGGACCCTTTCCAATGAAGACTTGATGTCCAAAGACCCACTTCTGGTTCCCAAACAACCTGAAATGGGTTTGGGCTGGCTGCAAGGTGTATAATGGGATTTTATGACCCTTTTTTTTTTAACCCGGTTTACAAAGCCACACATTTCGTATACAGTCAGCAAGATTAGGGGAAAAAACACTATTCCCCCATTTCCTTTTACTGTTAACATTTTCAGGGGAAAGGAAGCAGGATGGGGGTGTCACCACTTTTACTGTGCGCAGGAGAGAGGCTGGGTGTCACCATTTTAATTGAACCTGGGGAGCAGGATGGGTGTCAATTATTTCTGTCAACATGGAGGGGCAGGGCTCGGGGGGTCCCCCCTTATTAAAGTGGAAAGGGGGAGGGGATGGGTGTCAATTTTCATGCAGACCGGGGAGAGGCCGGGGTGTAACTTATTAATGTACGACAGGGGGGCAGGATGGTGTCACCATATTACATGTAAAACACGGGGGCGGACTGGCGTCCCATTATTACTTCCAGGGGCAGGGCTGGGCGTCACCCCTTATTTTTGTGCAGCATGGAGGAGCAGGACTCGGGCTGTCCCATTAATTTCATGTACAGACATGGGGGAGCAGGGGCCGGGCTGTCACCCCTTATACTGTCGACATGGAGGGCAGGACCGGGGGTGTCAACTTATTAATGTCAGCGGGGGAGCAGGGGCCGGGCGTCACCATTATTAATGTACGAACGGGGGAGAGGGTGGGTGTCCCCCTTTTTACATGTACAGACAGGGGGGAGAGGGCTGGGTGTCACCCCTTATTCATGTCAGAAAGGGGGCAGGCTCGGCTTCACATTATTACAGTCAACACTGGAGGAGGGACTGGCTTCACATTTTTAAGTCAGACATGGAGGAGCAGGATGGGCTGCACCATTTACTGTCAGACCCTGAGGGGCGGGTGGGCTGTCACCCTTTTACAGTAAAAAATGGGGAGCGGACTCGGGTGTCACCATTTTTACATGACAACCGGGGAGCAGGATGGGCTGTCAACTTTAAGGCAGACAGGAGGGAAAAGGGTGGGGCCCACTTATACAGTCAGAATGGAGGGGCAGGGCTCGGGTTCCCACTATTAATGTAAAAAC
Source organism: Oophaga sylvatica (assembly GCA_033576555.1). Classification (NCBI taxonomy): domain Eukaryota; kingdom Metazoa; phylum Chordata; class Amphibia; order Anura; family Dendrobatidae; genus Oophaga; species Oophaga sylvatica. The sequence continues at coordinate 89,098,723 of JARQOD010000001.1, forward strand.
GGGGGGAACTGGGGGTACCCCTTTTTACAGGCAGAATGGGGGAGGGACTCGGGCTGTACCCCTTTTACAGTACAGACCTGGAGGGAGGCTGGGCTGCACCCCTTATTAATGTAACATGGAGGACAGGACTGGGTTACCCCTTATTTCATCAGAAGGAGAGCAGGACCGGCTGTACCCAATTCTTTCAGACACGAGGGGAGACCGGGCTGTCACCCCCTATTCATTACAGAATGGAGGGCAGGATGGGTGTCACCCCTTATTACATTTACGAACAGGAGGACAGGTTGGGGTGCACACTTATTAATGTAAGACACTGGAGGAAAAGGATGGGGGGTTCACCCCTTTTTACTGTACAGCAGGGGAGCGGACTGGGTGTCACCACTTTTACATGTGCAACACTGGAGGGCAGGCTGGGGGTCACATTTTCATGTGGGACATGGAGGACAGGATGGGGGGTCA